>OZ005741.1:260571788-261259510 GCA_963930735.1 Dioctria linearis
ACAGAAAAAGGAACAGAAAAGTCCAACATGACATGTCCTATCTTGCGTAGTTTTGGAGTTATTAAGGAAAAACTGATTTTTCTTAGAATCCGCTCCGTAACTTACAGTTTACCCTATAACTGGGTAAATACTTTGCGGAAATAAATCGCACCTAGTAATTTTTTTAGAGCAACAAATTAACTTTTAAACTGTTTATTAAAAATTTTGCAAGGTGATATGCCTTCCTTTATTTTTGACTTAGAATGTGTCGTCGTGCCTTTAGAACAATATAAGCCCCAATTTGAAAGTAATAATTCTTGGAAATTTCTTATAAGAATGGGATGCGCAAGTATGGGAAAAACTTCTTCATTTTATGACCTTTTAAACTCCCGGAACAATCATTTACCTAAAATCAACGGTTTCAAAATCCCAAAACAAAGTACGCCTCAGGTACCCTACCTAAACAAACTAATTTCTGAGTTAGCCTTGGTTTTCTTGTCATTTTAATATTTTCTTCCTGGTTCATATCGTGGCTAAAATTGACTGCCATTAGTATTTTTTCAAGATGCCAAGTTTTTCTTTTGAGGAATACACAGATCTCCATTACATTTAAGGTTTCTGCGATGGAAATACAAGGAGGGCATGTGAGGAGTACAGAAGAAGGTTTCCCAATAGGAAACAGCCAGATCGCACGGTTTTCGCCAACATATATCGCCATCTAAGAGAAGCGGGAGCATTTTCACATCATGAATCCAGATCTCGTATGTCATCAAGCCTAAACAGAGAGGAAGAAGTTCATCGAATCATAGAGGAGGATCCAACGATTAGTATTGGGCGCATTTCGTCCATGACGGGATTCCCAAGGTCATCTGTCGCCCGCATAATTAAAAGTGAACGTTTTCATCCTTACCACTACCAAAGGGTCCAGGAGTTGTTACCGCGGGACTACAGCCAGCGAATGGAATTTTGTCGTTGGATACTTCGTGAAAGCCGAAGAAGCATCGGCTTTATCAAGAAGATACTCTGGACAGACGAAGCGACCTTCACAAGAGCCGGTCTATTCAATCAACATAACCGTCACATTTGGAGTGCCGAAAATCCTAGAGCAGTACTAGAGACTGCGTTCCAATACGATTTCAGGATAAATGTCTGGGCAGGAATCGTCGGAAACCATTTTATTGGACCTTATATTCTACCTACCACACTTAATTCAGATATTTACCTAGATTTTCTCCAAAATGAACTGCCGACTCGTCTGGAAGAAGTTCCTTTAAGTACTCGGATCAACATGTGGCTTCAACATGATGGTGCTTCTGCACACTCAGGACGAAACGTACGCGAATATCTACACCAGACATTCCCCCACAGATGGATTGGACGCTTTGGATCAGTTCCGTGGGCAGCCAGATCTCCGGATTTAAATCCTCTTAATTTCTATTTCTGGGGTTGCTTAAAAGAGAAGGTTTACTCCACGCCATTGTCAATGTCGGCGGAACTTCACCAAAAAATATTAGAAATTTCTAACGATTTGAAAAGTGACACTTCTGCATTAAATTTAGTTCGCCGATCAGTTTTACGTAGGTGTAGGATGTGTCTTCGAGCGAATGGGGGACATTTCGAACATTTATTGTAGAAAGTAAATAAGCTAGATTTAATTATTCAAATGATATCATTTAAGATTAATAAATTAATGTATTTGATAAGAGTGTTGTTAATAAATTGAAATAAACTGTTTGTTTCTAATAATCATTAATTTTAATAATCCTTTAATGCGTTTATCTAATCATCAGATTTTACATGATTCCAAGAAAAAAAATTACTACAGAGTAAGGTTTCAGAGCAATAAACCAAAGTTAGTAGAATATGGGTGGCAGAAGTTTCGGCTACCTGAGGCGTACTTTGCTTTGGGATTTTGAAACCGTTGATTTTAGGTAAATGATTGTTTCGGGAATTTAAAAGGTCATAAAATGAAGAAGTTTTTCCCATACTTGCGCATCCCATTCTTATAAGAAATTTCCAAGAATTATTACTTTCAAATTGGGGTTTATATTGTTCTAAAGGCACGACGACACATTCTAAGTCAAAAATAAAGGAAGGCATATCACCTTGGACAATTTTTAATAAACAGTTTAAAAGTTAATTTGTTGCTCTAAAAAAATTACTAGGTGCGATTTATTTCCGCAAAGTATTTACCCAGTTATAGGGTAAACTGTAAGCTACGGAGCGGATTCTAAGAAAAATCAGTTTTTCCTTAATAACTCCAAAACTACGCAAGATAGGACATATGTCATGTTGGACTTTTCTGTTCCTTTTTCTGTGAAGATTCTATGGGTGCAGTATGGCGGTACCCTTCCGGGACACCCGTATAGTGGAAAACGAAATTTTTGTATGGCAACCCCACGAAGGAGTTGCCCGATTTGTCTCATTTTCGAACTTAGTTTTACTTTTTTTTTTAATGTCCGTGTACAAAATTTCAGCTTTCTAAGTGAACGCGTTCTCGAGTTATCGTGCGCACGGACGGACGGACTGACGGACAGACGGACATGCAAAAATCAAAATGACTTTTAATTTTATACGGGGGTGTCCAATCCATTTTGCTCTACCATCATTATTTCTGTGCGTTACAAACGGAATGACAAACTTACTATACCCTATACATTTCATCTAGGGTATAAAAAGAAATTCAATACACAGAAAAAAACAAGGAAAACTGGTGTGGATTTTGAAAATATATGTGTGGATAGGAAATGAAAAGTGGACAGTCGTAATTTTATATAGGTCCCCTAGTAAGCCGGTGAGTGGTTTTAAGTCATTTATTTCTAACTGGTTTTTGGAGCATATGAGTAATGAAAAAAATGTTATTGTAACCGGAGATTTCAATATTAACTGAATGCAAAGGGACTATAATCAAACAAATATGAAAATTTTTATATCTGATCAGTCGCTAAAACAATTAGTAATGCAGCCAACGAGAATCACGGATAATTCCCGGACTTTAATTGACTATGTACTTTTAGGAGTGGAATCAAGAAATATACGCGTAGAAATTGACTTTGATTTTAAGATATCAGATCATCAAACAGTTAAAGTAGAATTAATATCTAAAGGACAAAGGAAGGACACGGGTAAGACCATCAAAGTCTTAAAGTACAATAAAGCTAGATTTGATGAGATTTGATGAGATCTTGAATGAGGTCAATATAGCAAACCTTTACCAGTTGGAAGAGGTAAATGATTTATCCACACTTTTTCACGCAAAACTAAAAGAATGTGTGGATAAGAGTACAATCAACAAGGTACTACAGCGAAGTGGGAATTGTAACTGGTATACACCTGATTTGGAGAGAAAAAAAAGGCAAAAAGTAAATGCCTACAGGGAAGCTGTTTACAGTGGGAATGAGAATCAGTGGAGTCGTTACAGACACCTACGAAATTGTTATAAGAGTCCGATATATAAGGAAAAAAATAATTTTATAGAGAGGCAGATAGATGCTAAGTCAGGTGATCAAAGAAGTTTATGGAAAGTTATTAAAAATCTAGTACTTAATGCGCATAAAACAAACAAAATTTCAGCCATGCAATTTGCCCCCCAGGAGTATGTGTACGACTCATTTGATATAGCAAATAAGTTAAATTGCTATTTTGTGAACAGCATCAAAGATTTGCATGGTTCCATTTCTTCTACGCAATGTTCGTTACCAACTACCACATTAACTACTAGATTTCAAATAAATTACTGTGATTTAATTTATAATCTGTGATATAATTACAAGGTGCAATAACAAAAAAGATGGCAGTGGTTTGAGCTGTGATATAATTTTTAAGTCGATAGAGATAATAGGCCCTATCCTAATTAAAATCATAAACCTATCTATACAAACAGGGATTTTTCCTAGATGTTGGAAAGAGTCGACAGTTATTCCAATTGAGAAAGTGAATAATACCTAAAATAAGGTGCGAAGAGTTTCGACCAATTAATACGCTTCCTGTGGATGAAAAGATTTTGGAACGCCATGTGGCGAATCAACTAGTAGAGTACATAGAAGCTAACCAATTGCTGATAGAGAAGCAGTCAGGATTCAGGGGTCAACATTCATGCGAAACAGCTTTAAATTAGCTAATATTTGAATGGAAAAAGGAAATAGATGATGGCAATTCTGTGGTGGCTATATTCCTAGACTTTAAACGCACTTTTGAAACTGTGGACAGAGGAATTTTGTTAAAAAAGTTACATATGTACGGTGTGCGAGGAGTGGAACTTAAATGGTTTTAGATCGTATTTGGAGGAAAGGTCGCAGAGAACAAAAGTTAATAACATATTATCAGACCCATTGACAGTGGATGTTGGCGTACCACAAGGATCAGTGTTAGGAGTCATTCTCTTTCTTATCTACATTAATGATATTAAAAGTGCGCAATTCAGTTCAGTAAAGTGGCGTTGTTTGCTGACTATACTTTAATATATATATAAGTGGAAGAGATATGAAAATTATGTGTGAATAGTTAAATGAGGACCTTGAAAACATGAGTAAATGGTTGAAAGCAAACAAATTAAAATTAAATCTATCTAACAACAAATGTATGAAGTTGAACTCCGTGGACAACATCTCAGTGTGTATTGATGGCACAAGTATTAAGTGCGTGGAAAGCCTTAAATATCTCAGGGTGTTAATAGATAATAAACTAAAGTTTAAAGAGCATTCGGACTATATTTGAAAAAAAAAATAGCTAAAAAAACAGGATTCCTGAAAAGAATACGACCGGCTCTAAATTTAAAAAATGCCTTAATGCTATATAACGCAGTAGTCTTGCCACATTTTTCATATTGCTCGACCCTCCTGTATGCAAGTTCTCGAACGATATTAAGGATCAACTCAACAACTCTTACAAAATAAAGGGATGCGGGTGATTCTGAGATGCAACATATGTATATACTCCGATTCGAGTTATGCTGGAGACCTTACAGTGGATGGATGTTAGACAACGTCTTACGAACGAAGCAATAATGTTTATTTTTTAAATAAAGCATAATATACTACCTGAATATCTGCGAGAAAATCTTGTAACTGTTGCAGACTACCAACCGTATAACTTGCGTCACAATCAGAATTTTAGACTCGCCAAATGGAATAGTTAGAAGCAGCACCAAAAATTCTTTGATGTACAAGGGATTGCAGTTTTTTAATAACTTACCATCAGAATTAAAATTGGAATCAAGAATTGGAGTTTTTTAAAGTATAATTTAATACAATTCATTCGCATAAACGATAATTAAAATAAGTATAGAGAAGTAAGTAAAAATGAATTATAATTATTATTATTTTTAAGTTCACAAATGTATAGAAAAGTTTTTTAAAACTATTAATTAAATACAAATACAATACAATGTCACCGCAGCTAGTAATGCAAGAGTAAAACTCCGTAAATATGAAAATAATTAATTAAAACTAAAATATCCTCTGATACATAGATAACCAGTACAAACCCTTCACATATCTATAAAAGAATTAAAAATTACATTCGACATCTTTAAGAGATTTAAAAAAAAAACAACTATGCACACATATCGACAGCAAATTAATATAATAAATAATCGAAAACATAACAAAAGGACACGGTTTTATTGTTTACGCGCAAGAATTCATTCAATTCTGTTTTTCTCGTATTCAATATAATTGACAGCCGCACAAATCGAATGGAAGACAGGATGTTTAGTCTGGATGCGTTGTTTATTTATAAACCGTGTATAGGTACATTCATGTGTGTTCTGATTAAGTTAGAAATGTAAGATTTATTTTGATACTGTCAATAAAGAAAGCGTTCACAAAAATTTATGACACGTAACAGTAGTAAACAAATTTAAAATTTGATTGAAAAAGATTGGTTTGTTGTCATTTTCTTTTTCAAAAATATCAAAGACTCTGGGGATCGAAGCATAGAGTACAGATTGATATTGAATAGTGATATTGTTGCAGAATATACGTAGTTATTATTATTATTATAATTTATTTATTTGCTTTACATAATTAAGGCCAATGGTCTTATAACTAACTATACAGTGCCGTGCAAAACATTAGCAACGCATGGTGCGAGACAATGAAAATACAAAAAAAAAATTGAAGAAACTGTTTATTTTCAGATCTTTTATTTTCTTTATTCTTGTCAAGTACAGTAAGGTTAAATCAATAAAATCCAAAGGAATTTTTTGTAATTACCAAAACTATAATTTTTTTCAAAATTCAATATTGCTTTCATTTTAATCACGTGCAAAACAATAGCAACGTTCAGTATTTTTGTAAATATTTTAATATTTTGTGTAAATGTCTAATGACTTCAGTACAACGGTCCGACATAGATTTAATTAATCTGTCAATTATGTCAGGGGAAATATTTTCCTATTCACTTTTAAGGAGTTCCAATAATGACGCCTTGTTACCAAATTTCCTTCCACTAATTTTTCTCTTAAAAATACCCTAGAGATTTTCAATAAGGTTCAAATCAGGCGACTGGATCGGCCAAACCATGACTTGAATCCCATTTAACTGGAACCATTCTTTTACTACCATCGAAGTGTGTTTCGAGTCGTTATCCTGTTGAAACACCCATCGAAGTGGCATTTATTCCTCAGCGTATGGTAGCATAATCGTCTCTAATATATTTTTACACTTGAAACGATCCATTATACCGTTGCTTTCATAAAGAGGACCAACTCCTTTAGCCGAAAAGCAACCATACACCATAACGCTACCCCAACCGTGTTTGACTGTAGGTACGCAATGTCGTCGGTCAAGTTGTTTTCCTTTGGGTCTTCGAACAAAACGAATTCCATCGCAATTGAACAGGTTAAATTTGCTCTCATCACTAAACAGAACAGTTCTCCACTTCGCAATCGACCACCAATTAATGTGATCCAAAACGAATTTTATTCTAAAAACTCGATGTCTCAGTATAGGTCATGAAATAACCTGGTAAATATTACCTGTTTTTTGCATGCTTCTTCGTCAATAAAGGCTTTTTTGCAGGACGATAACCACGTAAATTACTGTGTATAGTACGCCTTCGTTCAGTGCTGGGGTTAACTGTTAGATTCAAGGTCCTGATAATTTCCGGTGCGGGTGTGAATGGGTAATTCCTAATTATGGAAAGTATTTTCCGATCTTCCCTTTTTGTTGTTGCTCTCGGTCGACCACCTGTATGAATCGTCTCTGTGTGTCCTGTTTCCCGAAATTTCGCAAGTATTCAACTTACGATTCATCTGTTGTTAATGTCATATTTGTGTGCAACACTGTATTGCGTATTTCCAGGCTGTATTTCCTGAACTAGTTTTAATTTAAACTCACTATTATATTTTGTGGGTGCCATATTTTAAAAGATTAGCGAAATCTGACCAATTACTTATGGAGCTATGCCAATTTCTGGCAGTTCGAGCAAAATACTGCTATTTTGTGACTGAGAAGTTAGCACCAGATACAGATAGACTTACACTAAGTGCATATTGATAGAAAAGAACTTTTTCAAATAAGTAAGATGGTCTGCCCCATTAAGAAAAAGCAAGTCTTTAAGCAGAAGATATGATTGCAGGGGACATCCTAAGATAGTCTTAGCAAAGTCAGAAACATGATCAAAACGCCTTAAATTATAAATATACTGAGCAACGGAGTTAAATGGAATATTTAGCTTACGTAAGGAAACAGAATCACACTTGGACAAAATTTCGCTGGCATAAGTAAAAAGTGGTACTACTAGTGACTTAGCCAGCATTATCCTAGTGGAAAGTGGTGTATAGGAGGCCGAGACAGAGAGCTTACGCAGAGATCCATACACCTTAGAGATAACATTAGATACCTGATTAGACCAAGAAAGGTAAGATGATACTATTGAGCACAATACGAGGCATTGACGAAGTATCCAGTCTATACCTACAGATTAAGATTGCATTAGATTTGATAGGATTCAGATGAAGCAACTTATTCGTAATACACCACTCATGTATTGAGCAAAAGTCGTTGTTAAGGCGATCGTCAGCATCATCAATTAAGCCAACTGGCCTTGATATGTAAATAGGTGATATTGAGCATTGATAATAGCATTTGGAAGATCATTTATAAATAGCGAAAATAATAGGAAACCCAGTATGGAGCCTTGAGGTACCCCACAGTGTTTGCTAAAAAGTTTGACGAAGTTCCATTACCAGTGACATGCTGATTGCGACCAAAAAGATCTGACTAAATGAGATTGGATGCTGAACTTGAAAAAACGAAAATTAGTTATTAATTTGTTGATATAAGCAAAGAGTGATCTATAGAGTCAAATGTCTATGAAAAGTCCAGCAGTCAGTCTCAAATTGCGACATAGCTGCTTTGAAGGTAGGCTCGTGTTGAATTTCAATCGAAAGTAGATGTTCTTAGATTTTCGTATTTCACTAGTCACAAAATTTTGTAGATTACGAAAATTGTGCCAAGTTTCAGAAGCTCTAAATCGCGTCCATCTACGATACGCATTATTGAGCATTAAAATCAATGTTTGAATTCGTGCGGTGAACCATTGGCTACCCGAAGTTAGAATATTTTTCGTCCTAAGAGGAACATGTGTCTCAAAAAGATATTGCAGTAAGTATATGAAATGATTAATCTGTTCATCAACAATTCTCATAGAATAGATCATTTCCCAATCACAGGCATATCCATCACTAAATAGGGCATAAATGTAAAAATAGCTTTAAAATCTCGGAAGCTGAAGGTAGAGATATGAGCATCGCGCGGTAGTCCAAAGTCAAACGTTTGAAATATATTGCGTTCTATTATTTTGGATATTAAAAAAAAAAGGCATCTAAAACTATGTCTGGTAAATAATCAACATCAATGCTATACCTACTCCTTACTTCTGATATTAATTCCGTATTATTATATAACCAGCTTTATCCTTCTGCTATATTCGATCATGATATTTTATTCATAACGTACAATTTCGTATCTTTTTTAAAAATTACAGAAATATTGATGTGGTTGAGCTAGCTCAAGAATTTGCAGCTCTGTCTTGGCATGAGCTTTATCTATATCCATCAATAAATGAAAAATTGAACATTGGCTACAACCTGAATTAACCATCTACACGGCAAACATGCATCTCTCATAACCCGGTCGGTCAAGATGAACGGGTGCCCGTGGTTTTTCCAACAGGTTGATTCATTAATTTTTTAGTGCGATCGTCTATATCGTCGATTTTTGCGTCTTAAAATTGCTGAAATCCGTAATCGTTATACAATACTAAGAAATAATGTGACTTCCAAAATTCGTGCAACTAAATTTCACTTTTTCAAATATAATTTTGACACCACTTACCTTCAAAAAGATTTTGTAATAATTTAAAAGGCTCACATATTTTTGGAAAAGATACACATTCCTGTGAGCTTGATCCTAATAAGACAAATGTGAATTTTATATCATCACAATTTGTTGCCCTAAATTCCTCCTTAGCTTCTGTAGATTTTGTTAACAAAAATTCAGGTGAGGCTCAAATGGACGGATTCAGTTTCAGTAAAGCTTTTCATTCAATCAAATCTGATGTAGTGGGTCTAGATAGAGTTTTTATACAATTTCATCTAGATAGTTCTACGTCTTACATATCTTCAATGCTTGTTTGATAACATCAGAATTTCCCAAATTTTGGAAGGTCTCGACTATACAGCCAATTGCTAAAATCAGGAATCTAAGAAACATTATTGACTACAGATCCTTGAGAAGATAATATATTCCCAAATAATAGGAGACTTGGAAAGTAATAATCTTTAAATTCGCTGGCATGTCGGGCGCGCGTACTTTAAAATTCACTAGTCCCGTAAAATTCACTAGTGATATTCGGAAATTTTTAGATAGAAATCACCTTGCATTTCTGGATTTTTCAAAAGCTTTCGATAATGTCAAGCATTTTAATTTGCTAACAATATTGCCCTCAGGATTCAATTATTCAATTCACGTCACCCATTTATTTTTTTGGCAAATATAATGGATCCCAAAACGTGATAGTTGATGATTATCTCTCGGACGTATTATCATTAAATTACGGAGTACCTCAAGGATCTATTCTTGAACCATTATTGTTTAGTCTGTACATTTATGACCTTCCAAATATCATCCAGGATTGTAATATCCACTTGTACACAGATGATGTACAATTCTACCTGAACAGGCCGATTGATCTTCAATTGTGTGGGGACAGCCTCAACTCTAACATGGACCGAGCATCAATTTGGGCGTCCGTATCCAACCTTATATTAAATCCCATCAAATCCCAAACAATGATCTTTTATACACAATATTTTTATATAAGTGAGCTGCTTCCGGTCATTCTTGACGAAACTACCTTGCCTTACGTGAATAAAGTTGAAAATCTCGCCTTGACTCTTAACATCTCAATGTGCGGCTGTGACCATATAAATGGAAAAATTCGTAGTAAAGTCCATGGTAGATTTTAGAGGCTGTGGTCATCAGCAAGCATAATAACAAAGCCTGTATGTTTGAAACTCGTTAAAACGGCTCTATTGCCATATTTTATTGGGTCTTGTCTAATTTTCCCTCGTATAAATACTTCTTGCGCTAGGAATTCAGAGGTCGCTCTTAATGATTGTACGAGATTCATCTTTCTCTCTTTTTTCTTTCCTAGGTGCTCAAAAATTGAAATAGAGACAATATTTACCCTCTGATGGCAATAGCGGATGCGATGAATTTTTTTACGTCTTTTATTTTGGAACTTTTAGGGTTCGGTACAACAAAAGAAGAAAACGGAACCATTATAAGATCGCTTGTACTTTCGTCCGTTTTTATGTCACGAACATTTTTCTCGAAACCATTGCATGACATAGAAATTTGAAAATGATTTCAATAATTTAATTAAAAAGTTTTGGTAGATTAGTTATCAAGATATAACCCAAAATGAGCGTATAAGTTGCCCCCCCCCCCCCCCCCCACCATCCACATTTCTAAAGCTAAAATTTTGATATTATCAGTTTTCGTTGAGATTGAATCATAGATAATAGGAAATCTGCCGCTTTTGTCGTCAGTTTCATAGTTACCGAACACAAATGTTTTTTGTACTAACTTATAAGAGAAGTCTTATAAAATTACTCATGTGTCTGCCTGTTTGAATATTATTCAATTACTATCAGCAAATTTGAATTAGATTGAAATATACTTAAATTCGGTTAACCGACTTGATATAGTTCCTGGTACGGAACCCTAATTGCGCGAGCCTGATTCACTCCTAACCGAATTATTTACTCTGCCTTACATGCAGTTTGGCTTCAGTTGTATTTTTGTAATAAAGTGTTCTACGATCAGGAGATAAGTGTTGGATTTGTTGGATTCAATAATAGTGAAGGGAAAGGATTTTTCTCTTGATGAAGCTAATTCTGAGTTTCATACCGAAGAAATAGTATCTGCGGCTGCTCCAGATAGTTCTAATTCAGAAAGTTGGATTTGGATGTCGAGGAATTAACTATGGAAAATTGAGAGCTAAATATACTGTTTACGTCGAAAGACCACTAAATTATTTATAGTTCTCAATCATATGCATCATACGAGCTGTATGGTCCTGCAATATTGATTTGAATATAATAGTGATATTTATCGTCGCTTTTGTTCGCATATTTATAGATAAACCACAATTGCTGTAGAGGTTTACATAAACATTTTCCATTTATTTTTTTTATTTAACAAGCGATGTGATCGAAAATTGCATGGAATTCAAACGTACAAAAAAAAATTGAAGTGAAGAGATTTGTGCTTGCTTACTGTTGTTTACTGGCGAATCCCATCACATGGAAGAAAAAGAGTGAAAGAGTTTTGTGATCATGCAGATTAGTTTATAAAGGATAATCTTGCTCCAATGCGTAATGTTTACTATACGTGACACAACAGTTTCAGCCATATGTATCAATCATAATGTTGCTATTGATGGGCAGTTGTTGCAGGTCCAATGTATTCTGAATTTCTGATTGACAACGATATTTTGACAAAATGAGATCGTTTGGTTTTTTTTTTAGAGCTCCAAGATCAGAGACCTGTAATGATTCTGGATTATATCGACACAAAATATAGATTAAGAGTTGTCAGTAGCAAGATTTGCGAGTTTCGTACATTTTTCAATGGACAGCTGTTTGTAGCAGAATAATGGCGCTTTTTGTAATTTTTTTACTCTAATAGTAACTTGTTCTTTCTCTCGAAATTTCGCCGACGAGAAATTGCAATATTTCGTTGAAATACAAAACAACAAATTTAGGTAAGTTAATTCTCGTTAAAAATTCTCAATTTATTTGAACTGCAAATTCCATGTTTCGTCATAAATCGTCGCATGTTGGATTTCTGTCTTTTACGCTAGCTGTCTCTAATTATGGTCTGTTGTCTAGGTCTAGGCTAATTTTATATGAATTTTTTCACTTTCAGAACACAAAACTACGTATAGTAAATTTTATTGCTTACAGGCTCACTGCTATCTAAATTAAAACTTTTGCTCAGTACCTACTGACTCCTCTTAAATAATTTCAACGTAACCGTACAAAATCTCAATCGATGGCTAGCAGCTCTTTACTGATTCATTCTGGAATGTATTTACAAAGCGCTCGGATTTATTCTCCTAGTATAATTCCAATAAAAAGGATAAGCGGATAGATGCACTTGAAAGAGCTCGTTTGTGAATAAGTCAAAATATTTGTCTTGAACCGCTCATATATGTCATATGGTCAAAATACTACAAGCGACATTCAATGGAATATTTTATGATAATCGTAAGAGATAAAGGGGTAGGAGATATAAATGATAGGGGAAATAGCTATGGTTGTGAATTTGTGATGTCGTTTGCTTGACGAATGCCAATACTTTCGGCTTCGGTCGGTAGTAAAACGTTGCGATTTGGTGTTGGCTAGCTTCGGTATAGTACGGGATCCTCCAAATAACAACAACTGATTGAGTTCAAACTCGTTGCTTTATTGCTTACGTCCTTAATATAAGTTTGTAATGCTTAGTAACGCCCAAATTTATTTGAAAAGTTCACCAAGATAGGTTTCCGTTTCACACGTACTGACCAGCAATGCCAGATAGCCAGATTTATCTTCATTTGGCAGATTTCAGATACAAGAAAAGATTTGAAGATTTGCTGTATCAAAAAGAAGAATTTTCAAGTTCTTGAAATAATTATATTAATTTTCAGAATTTAATATTATGTATTACTTCTCATTAAATTCTCTTATTATATCACTATTCAGAAATTTAAATGTCGTCAAGTATTTTCTGAACACATCAAATTAAATTCCAATCTGGTGCTAACTTCACGCATCGTCAAGATTTTCTGAACGCATGAATTAGAACACCAAATGTGGTGCTAACTTCATATTTTTAATCGTAAATCATTCGTGAGGTTTTGTGTGTTTGCGGCATTTTTTAATTCTGCTATTTTTATTGTGTCAAGTTTTGCCAAAACTGTGTCGCTTGGATGTGAATAAATCAAAATACGTTGCTAATTATTCCCGCCATGGATCGTTTTGTTGTGAGGAAAATTTTAGGTAAATGTGTACTTTAATATATTTATAAAAGTAAAGTAAAGTTTAATTATCTATCTAGAAACCTCAGATGAGGATAACAAAGGGAACTGTGAAGAAATTCCCACCAAGGTATTATATTTATTCCACTTTTTATAGAGGATCAACTAAATCTACTAATTTTAGCAGCGGAAAGTAAGAAATTACTGTGCTTCTTGGCAAGAGGATGAAGAATTAGGACCATGGTTATCTAAGAATAACAAAAATGACAGCGATTTGCAATTGCTGCCTGCATTTTGCAAAATATTTGCTGTTCCATTAAAAATCACAGGAGGCAAAAGGGACCTTAAAGCTCATTCAAAAACTGATAAACATACTAAAAATATTAGAGCCCTGAAAAGTCAACCAGGCGTTTCTATTTTATTTAAAAATTTCACTGGTGTCAAGGAAAGTGTTATGAAAGCGGACATCAAACTTTCAGCCTTCTGTGTGGAGCACAATACCCCGTTCTCCGTAATGGACAAATATCTTCCGTGAACCGATAGTGCTTAAGAATATTAGTTGCGGACATACAAAAACTACGGCTATCGTGAAAAATGTATTGGGTGCAACACAGTTTGAAGACTCATGTCAGGTATTAAATAAAAACAAATTTTCTTTATGTATAATGAGTCTACTGATAAAGAAAAAATTCTAAGCATGGTTGTTCGTACTGTAGAAAATTTTGCTATTCGAGACTATTTTTTTGAATCTTTTGAAGTATCAATAGGCGATGCAAATACTTTATATAACGCAATTACTGAAGCTTTTATAAAAAATAATATTAATTATAAGGCAAATTTAATTGGCTTTTAAGCAGACGGTGCTACGGTAATGACCGGCTCTAGACATTCAGGTTTCCGTTTCACACGTACTAGTCAGTACTACTGACTAGTGAATTCTGTTGCTCACGACACCTGCTACCACTGGTTGTTCCGTTTTTCACACACTGGCGAGAACAGGATGTCCTTCTGCTGCTGAAAATTTACTGACTAGTAGATTCCGTTGTATACGTACTGGCGAGAGGACAAAAGATTTCCGTTGCACTTGTTCCAACTAATGGCTTCCGTTTGGACACACATACAACTACATAATAGCTTCCCGTTTTTTTCGTACAGATCTTATCATGGACGAATATTCTTCGTTTCCAGCAAAATTCAGTTCAATTTAGAATATTTGGATCGGATGGAAAGGTTAAAGGTGATCAAATGGTCAATCTTAATTGCCCTACTTATACTATAGGTTAAAAAACTAACTGTGAATCATAAGTAACGGAAAATTTCATTTGAAAATCTCATAAATGTTTCGCTACATACAGGTTCGTTGCACACTGAACAATTCGTATTTTGTATGTTTTTGTTTTGTTTTGTTTTTAGGCGAATTTTGCTCTCAATTAATAAATCTTGCAATTGCATCCCAACTAGGTGACAGATCTCGAAAAACTCAATAAATTAACAACGAAAAAAGTGGAGGGTTTGTAGGAAAATTTGGTAAGACAATTTGAGCGTTGTGTCACTCGCCAATGCCATTTTCTCCCCTAAAAAAACAGGGTTGAGTATTTTTTTTTCTTCAAATTTTTAAAAGTGTACATTATGTCTTATGACCGTATTGTATTGTAGGTTTTTACATACATAATTAGTCGACAAAAATAGATAATATTTGCAAAAAATAAATTGTGAAGTTTGTTAAGGAAGTTTCGAAGTTTGATATTCTTTGAATTTGCAGACTTTAAAACCTACACAAATAAGTTGTAAAAGAAAACATATGTGAAAGGAATTATTTTTTTCAAACCCCTCGATTTTTTCGCTCAGGGATTGACCGTTGACTTATTCAATAATACTTCATTCGCTATTGTTTCCATTATATGTACCACGAAGACGTATGGTAACCCACCAGAAAAGTCTAATGTTTCTGATAAAAATGGATTTTTTCCAGTTTTTTTCTCTGACACAACTACGGACATATACGCTATCGTCACATATCCAAGATCCTACTTACCTTTATATTTATGCGATTTCTAAATACAATTTCAAATGTCAAGTTGAAGTTAATAGTGAAAGTGTTTTATTTAGAGGATTGTACCAAATTTCAAACTTGACCACCGTGCTTTTTATCTAACGAGCACAAAAATTAAAATATTAATTCGAGTAGACATTTTTAGAAATTTATGGCCTTAATATCACACTGAAAATTATTGAGTTGTTACAGAACAACAGACGTATAGACTTTTATCTAAACACATTTCCAATGTTAGAACTGTGTGTAAATATTATTTACTGGAATAAAACATATTTTGTTAAAAGCTAAGAGAGATCAGTGTTGTCCTTTCACTTTCCTTAATAGTTATTTCTGCTAACTGGATTTGACTATCCAGTGTTGAGCTTATAAGATCTTAGTTTTATCTACCATAAAATTAAATTGAAAGAATTAGTTTTGGGCTTTTACATATATACAAATATACAGGGATAACTTCATATAGCCATTCATTTATATTACTACGATAGTACACTTTTCCAACAAAACTACTATATTTTTTTGCTTCTGTATTCATAAAACTTTTCCACTTAAACAGTCGAGATTATAGGAAATTTGACAAGTTTTACACATTTGATGATCTCTTTTGTCTGCCCTATTCTCTGTTATCTTAATGATTCTAGAAAAACTCTAAAACTACGATAAATAAATTTTAAAGCAAAGATATTCTTGTAAAATTGATATGCGCAGGGAGACAGTAAATGGCAAGAAGAACAATTTTATCAAATCTTAATGGACTTATCGTAGGAGCATTATCGTTTTACTACCATTCCAGAAAAATCTAATAACAATCGAAGTTGTGTAAAATTTTTCTTTAAAAAACTTCTCCTTAGGAGAAATGATACTGTCCAGACGTTATAAAAGTTTTCCGTAAATTGTTTCCCTTTATTCCGGTTGAATGATTTGTATGATTGTGTCTCGTGAATAGTTCATCTTTATATAAATATTGAGATTTAAACATGATATGAAAATTTCTTTAAAAATTGCACTTAATTGATGTAGGCACATATTTTACATAAATCGAAAGTAATGATATAAAAGGAATGCTAGTGTTCCTCGTCTATCTTAGTGTGTGTCAAAATATAAGGAGACTAAAAGTCCGGGATTGAAATTTCCACCCGAATTTTTTATTGCTCCTGTAAAATAGAACTGAAAGTCCAATTATATGGTTCCACTTTAAATTGGTGGGAGCACTTTCAGTCCGTTTGACCTTAAATGTCCGCATGTAAAAAGCTTCAGGTCTGTATGTGAAAGTAATTTTGTCATATATGACTGTCATACAAAAAATAAAAGTGTACCGAGTGTACTCTTGCGTCATATATAAGTTTTCATTATTCAATGAGAGAAGTTTGCTTCAAAATAATTATGAAAAATTTCAAATTTTAATCTATCAGAATATTCACGCTCTGTGAAATCTCAATTCAGTCATATCACAGTAAAAAATCGTTCGCTAAACTGAGTGGCAGCAATTTGTGCCACATAGGTTAGGCATTTGTCGATAAGATTAGGGAAAGCAAAGATTAGGTTTTTATCCCTAAAATGTAGGTAGGTTTTTTCCCTCAAATGTAGGGAATTTTGGTTTTTTCCCATAAAATTTAGGGAATATTGCCTAAATTGTAGGGAATTTTCATATTTTTTCCTAAAATATAGGGAATTTAGAATTTTATTTATTTTTCCCGCGGACGGGAATCGAACCTACACTTGTTAGAATCGGTCAATGATGGAGAAAGAAGAATTGTAAGAACGTTTTTTTTTTTAATGATTCTAAATCAAATTTGTAAATACAAGAAGAAACAACAACCGCCTCGTCCGGGATTTGAAACTTCCGGTTGCCGGTCGACTGCTCTTACCGGCACTGATTCGATAAATGCAAGAAGGAAAAACATCTGTCTCGTTAGCTCAGTGGTAAGAGCAGTCGCCCGGCAAGCGGAAGGTCCCGGTTTCAAATCCCGGACGAGGCGATTGTTTTTTCTTCTTGTATTTATAAATTTGATTTAGAATCTTTAAAAAAAAAAAAATCTTAAAATTCTTCTTTCTCCATCGAATTTTAAATTGTTGTTTGGTTTTTTCCCCCTAAAATGTAGGGCTATATTGGTGCACTCGGCACGCTTAAACAAAATATTGAAAAGCTATATATGACTTGTTTTCAAAAACAATGTGTGAATTATATAAACGAAAATATGTTTCCATTAAAAATGCAGCATAATACCTAATTTATTGAATGTTCTCTTCCTCATATCCAAAAGAGCTAACATTTCGGGAATTTTACGAACTTTATAGGTTTTCTAGTGCCAAATACCTAAATTCATTGAATGTTCCATTGATTTGGGGAAATTAAACTGATTTTCCCTTTCTATCAGAGAAAATTACATTTATTTTTAGGGAAAAACGGGTCTTAAATTTAGGCAATAGTCTTAATAATTTTACAGTGTACTCTACCGTGTCAGTTCCAATTGTTTTATTTTCCTAACTAATATAAAGGAATTGATACCCACTTCAAGTATCATCTTTAGTCTAGTCAGAAAATCCCGCATATACCATATATGTAGTGACCTTATAATCTAAATAAGTGGGGGAAACGTTGGCTTGCATTTTTTATTCTGGAAATTTGCTATGTGAATTATTCTCTTATTTTAATTTTATTTTTCTTAAGATAAGACGAAGTTTAAATTTTCTTTTCTTTAAAAAGTTATGTTAACGACCTTTTTTCAAAAATAATAGAAGGTAAAAGGTAAGAAAATCCGAAATTTTTAGTTTAGACAACCATAATTCATGATTGGAGAGGGGTGTGGAGGTGGTTGAGCAGTCGTTGGAAAGACCATGAGGTTCTGCATACAACGAGTTCTTAAGTGTGACCGTATATTCGGTAGTTTATAAGATACAGGGTGTTTTGAAAAAAAGTGGCTTTTTTTCTTAATCACCCTGTAACTCCTAAACGGTTGATACGCCCCCCCCCCCCCCCTGCACAATTTTTGGTTCCTCTACGTGAGTACTATCACCTCCTAGTGGGAAATACCATGTATAAGGAAAACTAAATGTTGTAAATGCTAAATAAGTTTATATTTATTACTTAATACCCGCACAGTGATTTTAGGAAATTAATTAATTTTTCTTTTGTGCCTTAGTTTTTTTTTCTACATGGATGAAATCTGCTTTCTGGTCAATCTCCTGTATTTTTTAAGAAGTAACTTTATGAGGAGAAATCTTTTCCCAAAATTTTCTGACTTCATTTACATCGTCTTTAAAAACAAAAAAAAAAACAAAAACAGAAAGCCGGAAATTGTCTGTTTACTTCTAAAGTTATGCATTCTCTTTATCGACCTAGTTGACATGCGCAAAAGATTCTAACAAATTCTCCTATATTTTGTATGCTTTTCATTTGAAATTTGGATTACGTTTATGTGGAAACATGTCGATAACAAGTGAGGCATCGCAGTTATTATGATGTAACAGATTACAAATAGATTTAGTCAATTGTTTTATTTAATTTTCTTTTTATATATTATTTTGAACTTGTGTATTATATTTTCTATTAAATTTAACCGGAGGATGAGTACAAAATAGTTGCATATACTATGTTGCAAGAGCCTACGTTATAGCCTAGCGGAAGAATTATAATTCATACCAAGTAATATTGGAGGTTTACATTCCTATTATCGAGAGCCGAACGTCCTATTTTGGTTTAAATTAGGTAAACTAGACGAATTTAAACCTCAAAGGCCATTCTCATTTCAGGTGAATTAAGAAGCAAATATTATTTAATAATTTCTTAAATTAGGCCTTCAAAGTCATCTTAACTTTGCAGTTAATTATTAAGGAAAAATAGCGTAATAATTATTTTTCAATTTACCTCATAGGAATTAGGAAAATAGAGAAAGTAAACAAGGAAAGTTTACTAAATCGGAGGGAAACTTCGTTTCTTTTTACCTAAATTTTACTCAGCTTTGAAGTCCAATTCAAGGAAATGTATGGACTTTGAAGTTACATCTATTCCTGAGTTCGAGGCAAGATAATTTAAATATTTCCTGAATAGTTCCCGATTCGATGATATTTTCCCTCAAAGTCCCATGTCCCAAGGAAGATAAGCTCAAGGAAAAATTGGACTAAATTGGTACATTTAGCGAATTCCCTCATAGATGAAATCGCGTAATTCTTCCTTAAAGGCAACGGAAACAAGAAGTTTATTTCAACATTGGTTAACGTATTAGAAATGTTTTTAAAGTATTCTGATGTACGTGAACATCAGCTGTGGTGATATTATTTTTCAATAAATGTGGATTACAACAAAATATTGAAAATGTAAATAATAGTAGTCATTTTAATGACTTCGGATTACCAGAAGTTGATGAAAGTGATAGAAAATAAGGAATAATATCAATGATGAACTTATTTTCATAAATGAATTAAGAGAACGGACACTGAAATATAAGTTACAGCATTATTCAATTACAGGATTACCAACAATAATAAAATCACATTGATTGACCCACATACCAAGTGATAGTAGAACAGTTTTACATACTTCAACCAACGATTGAGCTAAATATGAGAAATCAAACATCAATTCACTTCTGTCAATTATCACATCTCTTTTGCCAATTAAGGGTGAAATTACCTATTTTAAGTTGAAATATCTTTATAGAAAACAAGTAAAAAAGCTAGAATTGGTCTAAGAACATTATATCGTCAAATAAATTTAATTTATGAAAACACTTTTTATTTTCAAATAATTTTTGATCTCTGCCAATATCTAGCGTTGTTTTGCGGTCATGGCCTGTCTCAATTCGAACTGATCAAAATTAAAAAAAAAACAACAACTATGGGAAATGTGTAAAAGTTTAAGGATCTAATTCTTTTGGCTCCCGCTAATCATTAGTGAGTTAATTAACCTTGGGAATTCATTCGGCAAAGGCAATATCCTTTTCGAAATTTCTGTTGAACGCCAATTCATCCAAAGTACGGCTTGAAATTGAAATTTTTCGATTCGGACGTGGAAAATTACTCTAAGGCTTATCACCACAACTCCCCAACACCGCATAAATCTGTCTGTGGTATGTTACTGGGAAATCCTTTTAGGATATATAAATTGTCCATGAGAAATCTCGTCCGGTCCCAGTTAATAACTTAAGACATTCCTGGGAGTGAGAAATGTCCGGGGTTGGGATGTCCCTGGTAGATCCCATGCTCTTCCCACAAGATTTTCTGTTAGAGCATTTAGTAATTCGAAATTCCCGCTGCAAGTGTAACTAGGACGTATTACGTCTCTGCAGGATGTACAGGGGAATATCTGAGGATATCGTTTTAGATTTTCTGGGATTATTACGATGGGTAGGCAATTTTACAAAAAAAAAAAATAATAATGGCTGGAACGTATATGCACAAAACATAAATCCAATATTTTTATTACAGACAAATTGAATTCCTATGACAAAATTACTAAAAAATCTGGAATGTACAACTAACTAACTTTTCCAAAACAAGAAGAAATTGCAGAAGCGAATAAAGTTCTAATATAGCTGGCTTAAATAACGCAGTTCTAATATCAGAGAATATTCCGAAATAAGTTTTGTTTATCCCAAAATTATCCTGTACGTCCCGTTTACATTTTTCAGTAATATACTGTGGCATATCCCATGGAATAATTTATATAACTCTTAGAAATAAGGTCCTAAGTATATACTGAATACTTTTTGTTTATCCCGGGAAATTTATGGGAGCTGTGGGACAAGAATGGGATGATCCCTGTGTAATTGACTCTTTTGGGTAATCTATAAAATATTTCAGATAGCCCATGGAGGTTCTTCATGTAAAATTCTAGTTGATTACTTTTGCTGTAAATTGGGACAGATTTTGGGAAAAGCTTTACAGAGGTTTCCCAGGAGCAACAAGGAGAAAATAAATTCTAATTTCCTATAATTCTTATAAGTAATGAAAAAAAAAGATCAACAAATAAATTCTCTACAATATATATATATGAAAACTTCTTAAAGTTTATTCGTTCACTAGGATTGACTAGAATCAACTGCGTTGTATATTTTCTTTGCTTGCCCAAATCCAGTCGCTTTTATAGTATTCAAAGTCATCGATTTTATCTCTGGAGGACACTCTTTTGATTTTTCTGCTGTATTTCGATTCGCAGAGTTTCTATTTATAGAATTCGCGACGTTCCAATATCAATAACTGAAATTACTACATAGATTTTTAGGGGGTCTATTATTAACGAATAATTGCTTGAAGTAGATATCTTAGTTTAACGGGAATTATTCAAGCTATGATGAGGAAGTAACATACATATTATGTATCGAATGTATTAGAATCAGAATCAGTTCTAATAACGTTTTTAGGAAGAAGAGTAAATGCATCAAAAAGTATATTTGCACCACAATTAAATAGGCTTAGTCTTTGTAATATCAAAATAAACACACAGTAAACATGGAGTGCTGACAATATGACGAAAGCTGTAAAAGACGTCAATGATTTGTTTCTCTTTTTTATATAAAACCGCAGCTTTAACTTCCGCGATTAACTCTCCAGCAACGTATAATTAAGTATACGCCCTAAACTTGCAATAAGAATATTTAAACCGGTTGTTTTATTTAAGAATCTGAAGCTTGTGAAATATGCAAAAGAGATGTTAAAACGTTTATTTGTTTTAAATAAAAGACATAAAATTTAAGAAGTCTATTAACTACGATAACAAAATCATAACGTTTATCAATACAAATGTTCGATTCACATGCCAGCAAGTTTCGTTATTTCGGTTTCTAATTCTTAGGATATGTTTCCTTAGATTCCTTAGATTTACAATAACAAAAGATATTTTTTTCTTGATAATGTGCAAGTAGCATTAAAGTGCAAATACATAACAGTTATGTGTCTAGATCAAGTGTAAACACTAAATTTTCACAATTATCACCGTAAGTACAGCGTCCTAGACTAGTGCAGCTATAGAGAAATAATGTAGTCTCTTAACTCTAGCTGCAATTTCCGTGAGGATAGGTCAATTTATTTATTGCAAACGATCTAGATAGGTTTCAAATTTCCGGAAATTTACACTGAATATCGGCAAGTAAGAATATCAAAAAGAAAGAATGAAAAAAGGAAAGAATTCAACAATGAATATCTATTTTGAAAATATTGGTATTCTTCTGCTTTGGGATGTTTCAAAAAAGGATTTCAAAAATCGTATACATAAAATCTTCTTCTGCGATGGAAAAAAAAAGAAATCGATAGGCAATTAAATATGGATGCAGGAGCAATCAATCGAAAGCTGCATAATTTAAGGGACCAATTTAATAACGAGTTAAGAAAAACAATAAAGTCGAAAAGTAGACAAGGATCTTATGAAGTGTATACGGGCTAATGGAATTATTTTAAGCTCTGAAATTATTTCAGCCTTCCCTAAAATTTAATTTTATCTGCTATTCAGATATAGCAATTTATATATTAATATTTCAAATCCTTACATGCAGCCAAACATTATTTAGGAACATTTTTTTAAATAAAAAAATGGTATTGAAATAACCAAAATGTTCTTATTGTTTTCCTCCATTTCAATGTTTATTTTTAACGATTCTAAATAAAATCGTAAATACACGAGGAAAAAACAACCGCCTTATCGGGGCTTGAAGCCGGAACTTTCTGATCGTTAAAAATAAAATTCTTCTCTTCTCCATGTATGACTGATGGGAAAAAAAATAAAAAAAATATAATTTTTGTTCGATTTTGGCATTTTTGCGCTTACCACGCCAGCAAGAATGCATTCATTCATGTTGACTAATACCAACAAACTTGGCAATAAAGATGGTTCATGTAAACTCATATGATACGTTTTGATGACAATTGAACTCGAGACAAGTGTGCGATACCGCTCTACCCAAGAAACCATTGTTTTTATACAGTAGTAATCGTAAGGTTCCAATTACCAAATTGTATAACTTTCTTTGCTATAGACTGCTATTCAAAACTTCTTTGTGACCACTATAAAACCCTTATAGAACTTGAATGGTGGATTATATAAAGGTTACCGTGACTTGATTTAGGTAACTATAGTATAAAAATAAAGGTTTTTCGAATGAGTAACAAAAATATTCTGGTTACCTTAATATGACTTCTTATATAACCCTTATATAACCTAGGATACTGTCGATTAATTTATTTTGGTAATAGAAGTGGTTGTGGTAATGTTTCGGTTACCATATATCTGCAATTTAAAAAATTGGCTTAACCGGCATTTGGATTTTTAACTGCAGTTCAGAGATGAAAAAATGGCTGCTTGTACTTAAATGAACAAATTACCATTATAAAAATTCAAGTACCTACTTTTAAATAAACTCTGGCTCTATTATACATATGAACTCCCTTATAAAACTTCTAGAAATATTATATAAACCAAATGAACTATACCATATCTCAAAAATTTGCCCTTATATACCTTTTAGTCATAATATGTTACCTTTTGTAATGTTAATGTTAATTTTAATGTTAAAGTAATGACAAAATGTTCGAGTCATGTTTTGTTGTACTCTCCTGGGTAGTGCAGTGAATAATTTTGGTTAAGAAAAAAAAAAAAATAATAAAATGTCATATAAAATCGTGCAAACTGAAGAGGCAGGTCAAGAAGACCTATAGTTTCTGTATTGTCCCAACAGCTTGGGAAAATATAGGTATTTATTGAAATAGCCAAATAGGAAAAATTGACGTTACTAAAAGTTTGCGATTTTTATAACAGTCATTTTCGTTACTAAAACGCCATAAATAAATGACTCTAGTTTTGTAATGGCTCCATTCGATACTAAAAGTCATTTATGTTTATAACGGTCAGCGTAATTAATACAGCACCAACAAACAATTTTACAATATTTTATAATTGGTAAATGTATTACCGAGAGTTCCCAATTTTTATTCAAGTCAACTACAATACTGAATGTTGTCGAGTTATACTATAAGGGTAACCACGAATACCGCAATAAACACTTATTACCAATTAGTTATATAACGTCGTGATGAAAACAATTATATAAAACTTCCTTATATACCTTCTAGTAATGGTTACTTTAAGTTATATCCATTACCTACTTATAACCAATTTAGTAACTTACTCCCACCATAACCATTAATAACCTTAAAAAAACTCTAATATAACTACGTTACCAATTGGTAATATTATAAAACTCATATAAAACCACTGAAATTCTTATATAACTGAGTAATTATTATATACCCTTTATAAAAAAAAAAAAAACATCACCTTTAATCACCAAAAATTGGAAAAATTGTTTCTTGGGTAGCTTCAAAAATTGCAGTACATTTTCGCAGAACCGCAATTTCTCTAGATACAAGTGTCGTCCCTAATGTCATCGTGTGAGCACGCTCCTTAAGATATAGAAACTTCTAAACTTATAAAAATTAATGGACAATCTTCCAAGCCATCGAAATACTGTTGCACAGCTCTTCTCACGCTGTAGAGCGCATTTTATACAGATCTCGCTAAAATATTGTTACGAGCAGCGTGACCTTAGTTCATTATTTGATGCACAATATTTCAGAGCATATATCAAGTTCTTTTTATTACTACTTTTTTTTTTTTAATTCGCAAATAATTATCAATCAACACTATTTTAATAATCGCTTCTACTGTACTTCAAATTATCGCAATCCAAATAGAACACTTTCGCCTGTTTACTACGTTCACTTCACTATTTTAGATAAGACTCGTCCCTGACCCCTGAAGAGTGCTTTATATACATTCCACAAATTGTCCAAAACTTTCCTGAAGTTTCCATTCTCGTAACGTCGATTCTCAAAATTTACAGTTGTTGATTGTCCGAACCAATAGATGGCGCTTGCCCTTTTCTATTGCACGCAATACGATTTTTTGGACCGTAAGTGGTTTATGTCCATACTTAACTAGTCGTTTTATTCGAAGTATCCATATCCAGTAGATGTCGCTTGTCCTTTTCTATTGTATGTAACAATATAGTAAAAAAAAGATTAATAGTAAAAATGAGGAAAAAAACAATTTGTCTCTCTTTGTGGAATACCTACTGATCTATATCGGAACAGTACTACCAATTTCTATGAGAGCATAACAATAGATAGTTGATGAATGAAAGAGATTGTGCAGGTCAGGAAGCAATCCTGTTTCTGGAAAGACTCCATATTTAGTAATGAATGAACTAAAAATAATAATCGTAACCCACGTAGACTTAAAGCAATCATTTTTATATATGTAACAATAAACGAGAGAATTATTGCGGATGCCCTACATTTATTTACCTTCTTGTCATCCTGCTATCCTGTAAACTTTAACATTGAGAGAATAACACTCCACAAATGACGAAAAAAAACACAAAACAAAAAAAAAAAACTAAAAAAATTCCACATGAATTTCATTTCTATATATAATGCAATCAAAATACTTTCGAAATGCATACACTAAAAGCACACGATTCGAACGGATCTTAAGAAAATTTCAATACTATTATTTATCATTATTTAAATGCGTGTGCAAATAAATCTGCAGCATCTCATTCGAATCCTTCCCATTATTGTACATACTCTCGTCTACATGTCTACTTGTAAGTAGTTTCTCATGGCAGCCGTCCCAATTTGATACCTAGTCGCACTACCTCAATTCAAGAAAAGTCCAAAAACGGCACTCTTTGAATATATAAATATAGAAAAGTTCTCGTTTCCTAGAAAATAGTGGATTTGTCGGGGCGCCACCTAGACGTTGAATTCCGATTAATCGATTATTCTTCCGCTTTCCTTTCTACTGATGGCATCTCTGTGGCATATCATATCGCGAGATTCTGGAATTCCGATAACATTTATGCGGGAGTATAGGAGCTTCGCTAGTCAAGATATGTTAACTTTCGAAAAGTTTTCTCATTCTTACGGATGTGTGCACACTTTTTCTTCGCTAACTTAATAACGAAATGTATAAGATCTTCAGCAAGCCAAGAAGCTTTTTTTTTTGTATTTCGCTAAATGCCTTTTATTTAATATTTGAAATTAAAAAAAAAAAAATTTTGCTCTTTTGTTTATATTTACGACAAATACCCAAAAAAAAAAAACATAGTTCCGGTCACATTTATCGTTGTTAAGATGAACAAAAATTCAACAGTCCTTTTACGGTCCTCTAAGCATGTTCTTGACCTTTCAATAAACTAAAATTATTAATTTCACCGTCAATTTAGTGGGGACATTCAGCAGCTTACTGGTGTCATTTTGTCTTAGGATTTCATTCATCATTTTCTGTATTTACTACTTTTTCTTTAGAAACTTTCCGACATGATTGTTTCCTTGGATGGAAAGAGAGAGGGAGAGAGAGAGATGTATAGAGACATACATACATCATTTTGTACAAATCTTTATCACCCAGTCGCATAATATCTGAATGAGTTCCACCAAGAATCATTTATAAAAGATTCTGGTCATTTGGTGTGAACTCCATCTCCATATATATGTGGGATTTTTTTTTTTAACAATATAAACGCGCATAAAAGAGGGTGGGCTTATCGATGATTGTGACGAAATCCGATAAGTTGATTAATGAGGTTTTGATAGACGAAAATGAAATAAAATCCCACTTCAATTTGGTATCAGATATAAATGCTGAAATCAATGCTTGTGTGGTCTCGCTCTTACAATATTATTATTAGCGGTTAGAAATAGAGTATTATCGGAAGTACAAAGTTACAGAGAAAAAAATTTGCAAACATATTGTTGGCAGGTATTTACGAAGGTAAATAGCAGTACTTCCAGGCCTTGAGCGAAAAAAAGGTGATCAAACAAAATATCAAAATAAAAAAATACGAATACAAAATTATTTTATAGGACTTGGTCTTAAAAGGTAAGATGTAAATTTTGTAGCAGGTATAAAGATTTAAAAACACTTTTTTTCCACAAGAAATTTGTAATTTTTTGGTGTGGAATTATATAATAACAAATATAAAAACTACTACTGTAGTTTGTTAGTAGGTTCATCAAGTGCTCCATATGCTAACTCGCACCCTTTGGCTCAACGAACCAGTTCCAGCAGTTATGCTATAATATGTTAAAGGCGATTATCATCTTACTTGAGATTTATATGAACGTTAACTAGTCCGTATCGTACAAATACACAAATAGATTCAATATTGACAACTTCGACTTGTCTAGGACACAATTACCGGATCACAGTAATTAACGATGGCAATTTTATAAAATTCTTAAATAATTAAATTTTAGTACTTACACCAATTTCGCGGTTAAGTGATTTTCCAAACTAGGAGAAATAAATGAATTCGCACAGGTGAAGAAGGGTTCAAACATATACTTACATACTTAGATACCGACTTCAGTAATACAGAAACACGGTGTTGGCGTAATCTGCACCAAAGAAGCCAATTTCAGACTAATAAGTTTGCCAACAGTTTTTGGAAAAGATTATTTTTATTATGGTACGCATGCGCACTAAATTCAGAACCGACATTACTAATCGGACGAACTAAAAGACAAAAGAGGTGTCATATATTTTTCAAAAAGGACAAACTGTGTCTTCGTAGAAATTTGTAGCTATTATCAGCTTATTGTAGGTGGTATATTTTTTAATAATGAAAACATTTACGAGGTTTGAATATGAACACATCGAAGAATAACAAACCAAACGCATAAAGTGTATGAGCCACATAATATCAGCAGCGGAAGAAAATATAACTTCCACTCAAAAGGTACAACGGAATTGGAACAGTGACTAGTTATTATTAAAAGACTCATAAAATCAGAACTAATTCCATCAGTAATCCACACAAGAAGAAGGCGGTATGAGATTTCTTATGTATATTTCGAACTTAAGAGGGAACTTAAATAAACGTCAATTGAGCTAGATTTAGTTGATAAGCGATCAGCAGGTCAACTTCCCAGGTGTCGGGTGGCTTCGAATTTAACTTTGACATGGTCTTGCACTTATCTTTCTACCTAGTTTCCTTTTAACATTTATTCAAATAGTTAGATTTTGTAAAAGAAATCTTTATATGATTTCCTATCATTTGTTTGGCCATCTGAGTTCACTGTAGTGTAATCAGCAGGCAGTTCATGATTTCATTGCTGTCCTGATGAGATCGCCGTGCACTACTGATCGAAACACACAGTATACTATCCGAATTTCTTCATGAAATTCTGATTTGCGGCTTAAAGCCAACAAACTGATAGTACCTCGGTACTTGTCTTTTAATTCTCTTCTTGATTTAGTAGATTAAAAGATTGTCTGAAAACTCTATATGGGTCTAGAAAGGGTAAAACTCAATCCTCCTTTCTAGTTAACATTTATAGTTTCATATATATTATTATTATTCATATATATTATCTACTATCGTACATATCTTCAAGCAATATCGCAATATCTAAGTACTCCAGGGAAACGGTGAGACATTTGAGGCATTTTAAACCATTTGTAAAGCTTTCACCGTGAACAGAAGCTTCAACTCAAAAGACTCGATAAGAGAACAGTCCAGCCCCGAAATTGGATAGATATTATCGGCTAGCATAATGAACAAATTTCTATAACCTGAAGCAGTGCCTTCAATAATCAAATAAGTGAAAAAGGAGAAAAAAATGCAATGTACAATTTTGAAATTCTATAAACTAATCTACGCACCCAGGCATATAAAACCAAAAATTAGAAGAAGTTGAAGGCTTCTTGTATCATTACTGAATTTGGCAGTACATACAAGGACATCAATTCCACTATCAAATTAGAAGAGACGTGATTTTTATCAAGTGATATCTGCGAGATAAATCAAAACTGTGGCTTTTCAAATTCATTGTGAGAAGAGTACCTACCTACTGCTATATGTTTGTAAAACGTTTTTTACAGTCACCTCATCCATAAAATTCTGAATTCAAATCTAAGTTAAATTAAAAATTTTGTTGGTTTTTCGAATTATTATATGCATTTCGACAAATGGTAAGTCATTCTAAAGGGTTTTCCAATAAGAGGTGTTATTTTAATTAGCCCGCTATTTCGGTAGATGTCACTTTTGGAGCTGTCATTTTTTGACATTTAACAAGTAGAAACTACGCCATTAATAAAAATGGAACGATACACGATTCAGCAATGCATTGAAATGATTAAAATTCACTATAAAAATGGTGAAAATGTGGCAGAGACGGTTCGTAAAACTCGAACATTTTTGGGTCGTTGTGAAGCACCTTGTCGGACCGCAATACAGAAATTGGTAGAAAAATTCGAGCTGTCGGCACAAGTTAGTGATGTGAAGAATAAAATCTGTGCACGTCGCTCAAGAACAGCCGAGAATATTGCTGCTGTAGTCGAAAGTGTTGAAGAAAACCCAGGTTTGTCCATTCCTCGTCGTTCTTTGGAATTAGGCATTCCACTCACGTCATTACACCGTATTTTGCATAAAAATTTGGGTCTTAAGGCTTATAAAGTTCAGTTAACACAAGAACTCAAGCCGGCCGATCATCAACAACGTCGAGTCTTTGCTGATTGGGTCCTTGAAATGCATGAAAATGATCCGGAATTCCATCGAAAACTCATCTTGAGTGATGAGGCCCATTTCCACCTCGATGGCTTCGTCAACAAGCAAAATTGTCGCATCTGGGGCTCGGAAAACCCAAGAGTTATTGTTGAAAAGCCTCTCTATCCTCAACGTGTGTGACTGTTTGGTGCGGTTTATGGTCCTGCGGGGTTCATTGGACCGTACTTTTTCGAAAATGAGGCTGGAGCAACAGTTACGGTGAATGGATTGCGCTATCGACAGATGACTAATGATTTTTTATGGCCGCAATTGGATGGTATTGATCTGGACAACGTTTACTTTCAACAAGACGGCGCTACGTGCCATACAAGCAACGAAACCATTGATCTTTTACGGGAAAAGTTTCCGGACCGTGTTATCTCTCGAAGAGGTGATCACAATTGGCCACCGAGATCTTGTGACTTAACACCTTGCGACTTCTTCCTTTGGGGCCACGTGAAAGAGAAGGTCTACGCCAACAGGCCAGCGTCGATTCAAGACCTCTAAGATGGAATTCGTGAGGCTATCGAGGACATAGGGCAGCCACTTTGCGATTTGGTTATGGAAAATTTCATGATAAGGATATGGTGCTGTAGGCGTGGTCGTGGTATTCATTTGGCTGTTGTTATTTTTCGTTATTAACGGCATACCTTCCTCTTTATAATGAAATAAAGATCCGATCATTTATCTCAAAAAATGGCATTTTTCTTTGAATATCAAAATAACACCTCTTATTGGAGAACCCTGTATATGATAAGAAGTGCAAATTTTTATATGAACACTAAATGCAAAGATAAGATTTGGAAAGATCTTGGTGAAACTTCGGAATTGATGGTAAGCAACTACATCCATTTTATTTACTAGTATAAAAAATCACTCACTCACTCACAAGTTAAAATTATTTGAGTTCAATTTAACACCGCAGTTCACAATTGTAAACAAACAGAATTTTTAAGGTTATGTCTTCCGTCGAAATTGAAATTCGCTTAACTTTTCCGTTCCGTCTCGACCCGTTTCTTGCAATGTGATCAATTGCACAGCATTGGGGTATGTTCATATTTGACAGTTTTACGTGACGGAATGGAACGGATGCTATGTAATCAGCACTTAAGGCTATACATCTAGAAAAGGCATTCCAATGTCAGGAGATGTTGTAAACATGGCCCCCACGAACGTCATAAGCTTTGTACAAGACCTTAAGATCAAATGGACATCCTAGGACACTTAAAGGTAATATCACAAAAGATCTTATAGGTCGCGGTGATTAGATGAGAGGCGAGAGCTCTGCCTGCATTCCCCCACTAAATAATATAATGATGAGGTATCAGAGACAGCACTTATCCTGGATATAACAAGTTTGAGAAGACATTTTATTTAAAATTCAACCAATGTTACTGTTTGAGTAGTAAATGATTGGGTAGCCTTAGAGTTTTTAAAATTGATCGTGGAACGGAAATTTATAGTAGTTACTTCCAAATTTTATGGTCGCACTAAATTTATTAATCAAAATTTGCATATCAATTGCTTTTTCTCTGCCCAATAGGAGTTTAGTAAATTAATATTAATTAAAAACTACTTCAAATCAACACGAAGCTAAACAATCTTGCCACGATCTTGGACGATCGAACATGACAGGAACACAAAATTATAATTTTGAAGATAATGCTAGAAAGAGGAGATCCTCGAAGTGTGTGCGTTATGAACATGAACCATTACCACTCTATTGAAAATGTAGAAATAAATGTCGAGTCGAAAGTAGCGTGTACGTTTGCCGCTTGTTGTGTTATTATATCACAAATGTACATATATACGTTGGAAGTTATGCCTTTATAGATGATCAAGATTATTGGGAGTACTGATTTGATCAATCCATCCACCTATTGATCTTTTGGTTGGTTTTGAAAATTTCTTATCCCTTGGAGGAGTTTAAAAAATATACGGCAGCTTTAGGATTTAATGCATTTAGAGATTTAAAATGCGAGATGTTCTCTTTACACAACAGATAAATTATTAACACTAAACCTACCAACATTTTATATAACATACCCGTTTCTACCTACCGATGGCGGTCAAATGATCGCTTTTGAATTAAATGTTATATATTTTTTTCCAATTGATTATAAATAATAGAGAATTTTGCAGGGGCAAAAAAAAAACACAAAATAATTCTCATGTATTAAATAGAAAAGATTTATTTTTTTTAAATTTTAGGCATATACATTATTAGAAAGAAGGGGCTAGAATAATCATATTTTACTTGAGTAATTTACATAGATATCGTTATTCAAATTAAAATCAAATTTATTCGTCGTTGAACTTTTTACAGATGGAAGATCTCTCCCATGAACATTTTCCGCAAACATAGTTTTTACATATAAAGCAGATTTTTTTTTTTTTTTTTTTTTTTTTGCAAAATTGACAAGTCTTTTGTCTTTCAGAAATTGTAGTGGAATGTACTAAAGTTCTCTCCATACCTTTTATTTCTTCTTCCTGTAAATCTCGGTATTCGGTGGTAAGTTCCTCTGCCAACTGAAATAAAAATTCTGGATCGCGATATCCTTTCTCCGGGTGTTTGCTTATACAAAATCCAAGCATTTATTGCATCTACTAAATCAATGTTGAGAATACTTGGACATGCCATTTACGAGACTTAGATTTTGTGCTGTACTTTCTAGTTATCGCCATATCCACGCCAAATTTAGTGTTATTATAAAAAGCAATACTTTCAGGTATATATTTGCCTTTCTTTTCAATTTTTCCAAATTTATGCTTTGAACTTAGTGTGAGAGAACTTTTTTTTCGGTTTGCTTTTATAAATTGTCAGCGTACAATTATTTAATTTGTATAAAGCTGTGTAGAAAAACGTGCGATATTGTCTTTTTTTTGTTTCGCAGGTTTGAGTAATTCCCTCTTGTTTGCTCGAATAGTTTCTACTCAGGTAGTTCTTTTTTATTGAAGTTTTGTTGCTTAAAATTTACTCGTAAAAAAATTATCGGTGATTATAATTCTTCCGCACCCTGTAAATGGTTCAGTCAATTTGAGAACAACAAATTCACTAATGCTGATGGTCTCATCTCATCTTTTCCCAAATATGGAAATTCATTCGCAATATATTTACTCTCAACATCCGATGGCAACCAGAATTTAACTCCGAACTTATGGGGTTTGTTGGGCATATATATACTGTATAAATCTGCATTTTGTTTTTATCGGAAATAGCTGTTCATCAACCGTAATATATGTGCACCTAGTTTGTAGCAGTTTTGGCTATTTTCTATAAATGTATCCCATACCTTCGAGATGAGAGCAAATTTGTCAGTCTATATAAACGCTGGATCCGCTCACATTTTTTCTATCAAAACGAATAAATCACATAATTTCTGTGAAACAATTTCTGTTCATTGTTCGTGAGTGAAAAAATGCAGGATCACATTTCTTATTACATATGTAAATATGAAACATTCAAATTTCTTGTTTCATGTGCTCCTAACGTGCATATAAAATTGTAATAAAAGCATCTAAATCCACTGAAGTTAGACTCCATTCGGATCATAAAATTCAACGTGCTTCTGATTTCGTGCACCTTTTTTATATGATTCATAATGCAATAGTCAAGTATCAATGAAAATGCACTCCTTACTTTGCCCTTCATAATATTTCCTTTCATATATCCCGTTGGCCCCTGATATTTCTCTGAAAATTGTATGAAGCAGGTTCAGAACCTTTTTGAATTTTTTGCCAAACTGTTCCATCAACTGAAGTTTCAATATTCTAATCGCTCTGCGCGTATACACAATGTTCTTTTCCTCATTATCCGTGTCAAATAGCTCAGAGTCAGTGTCCATAGATCACTTTCAAATATACCATCTTGATTATCTCCTTCATCTATTTCAGATGACAGCTCGCTTATATTAGTTATTTCTTGCAAGAATTTCCTTTGTCTTGACATTTTAAAGATAGTTTTTTGAGTTTGAGTTTGAATAATCCACTAATAATAAAAAATAAAAAGTACTACTAATTATTTTTATTTATTTATTTATTACTCAAAGTTTGTAGCCTATTATCATGAATCATGAACTCCGCTCCCTCCAACATATTTTAATACAACAAATCCATCACAATTGGACCTATTCTTTACAACTGAAGCAAACTCAGCTTTACTTGTTAATCAAGTTAGCCCTTCAGATAACTTCGACCACGATTTCATCTTCTTGACTTACAGTTTTCAAGTTGATACTATTTCGCGTTTTAGTACGTACTCATATCGTGACTATTATAACATAAATTATGATAACCTATTTTCTGAATGCTCGACTACGCCTTGGGCAAATGTTTTTAATTGTAGTACTGTCGATGATAAATTAAGATGCCTAACTGAATAAGTGTATTATTTATTTAATAATTTTTTCCCTATTAGAGTTTGTCGCAAGCGAAATATGGGATGTGCTTGGTTTACTAATGAAATCCGAAACTTAATCGCGGAAAGGGACGTAATACGTAATAAAGTCAACACTACGAAACATACAGCCATAAGAAGATATTTTAATTCGAGGCTTGATCCTATGGTTCCTCCTAAAAATCTTTGGGCTAACCTCCACAAGTTAGGAGTATGTGGTAAGGATTCACAACAATGTAATTTCGACCTCAACAGCTTAAACTCATTCTTCACATCTACACTCAGTCCTCCGCAAAAGGTTGTCCTGCATTAATATCTAACTTAGACAGAGAGTCTGAGTCGCATATTGGCGATGGATTCTCATTTAGGTGTGTCGATGTGTCTGAGGTATCTAAGGCTATAAATAAAATTAAATCGCCTGATCCTGATAATATCCTACCAAAATTTGTCAAAATTATTCTGCCCGTTTATTCGATAAGCCTTGACACATGTCTTTAATGCATGTTTAACTACATCGCAATTCCCAGTGCACGGGAAAAGGGCTGTTATCCTACTAATTCCCAAGTTCCACAAGTGTACTGAATTCAAAGATTTTCGCCCGATCAATCTACTTTGTTTTTTCAGCAAGGCTCTCGAAAAATTAATGAACGATCAAATTACCACATATGTTAACCAAAGAAATTTGGTAACCTGTTGGCAGTTCGGTTTTCGACCAAGGCGTAGCTGTGAATCTGCGTTACTCAAAGTAGTATCTGATATTTATAAGGCGCTAGACAAAGATCATATGGCCATATTAGTTTTCCTTGACTTTAGTAAGGCATTTGATTCCATAAATCATGATCTGCTCCTCTTCAAACTGCGCCAACACTTCAATTTCTCAATCACAGCTATCAAATTGATAAAAAATTTCATTTTCTCCAGAACCCAGTCTGTCAAAGTTTGTGACATTCTTTCATCATCCCTAACGCTCAGCTGTGGCGTGCCTCAAGGTTCCGTTCTCGCACCACTTCTATTTTCGCTTTACATTAATGAACTACCCACGAAACTTCTTGATGCATCAGTTCATCTGTATGCTGATGATGTTCAGATATATTTAGATAGGCCAATTGGGCTAATTGAGGACTGTGTTGAGCGGTTAAATGACGACCTGGTTAGAATTGGTGAATGGGCCAAACGAAATCAGCTTATACTCAACCCCAAGAAGACAACTTGTGTGCCAGTATATCGAAGAAGCTACGACGTTTCAGACTTATCTTCAATCAAGTTAAACAACACCATCGTACCTTATGTCGATTCTGTTAAGAATCTTGGCGTTGAGTTAAATAGCTCCTTCACTTGCTGTAATCATGTTTCTAATACGATTAGAAAAATTTATTCCTGTCTGAGAATATTGAGATTTTCTGCCAACATGTTGTCCCGTCAAATCCGCATGGTACTCTCAAAAGCTCTTATATTACCACATTTCAATTTTGGAAGTTTAATTTTTCCGAAACTCGATTCACAGTGTCAGCGCAAGCTAACAGTAGCTATTAATGACACTGTTCGATTTGTTCACGGTTTCCCCAGAACATCTCATATGTCACCTTACACTAACTCATACCTAGGTTGTACACTGAATGTGTATCTAATGGAAAGAAGATTAAAAATTTTATATAATTTGGTATATTCTAATGAGCCTGAATATCTGTATGATCGTATTCAGTTCCTAGGTTCTTCACGGCACCGCAACCTATTATTGCCTAACTTTCGAACTCAAATTGGCGAGCGATCTTTCTGTGTGCAGGTTATACGCAAATGGAATAGTCTACATACTAGCGTTCAAAGAGCTAGTTCCGCTGATATATTCGGCAGGCTTTTGACCTCGATCCGCTTACCTTGAATTCTATATTTTTCTTGATAGTATAAAGTGGACGCGCGTTTTTGCTTTGTTACTCTACGTCTCGGTCTTTCTATAATTTAGCTTTTTCAGTCTATAATTTTAATTTTAGATTTAGATTTTCCAGTAAGCAATATTCATTTGTTCTTCTTTTTTTCTCTCACTGTATTTTTATACATATATTTAGTGTATACCACTTCTTGTATCTCTTTCCTTATAATTTGCATTTCTTATTTATTTATGCATTATTAGGGTTAGTTAAATATTCCGACATTCTTAGCCTGAGTGTATGTACTACAATAAGATCTTAAAATCTTTTGTACAAAAATAGTAAATAAAGTTAAAGTTAAAGTTATTATTATTATAAATAGAACTAATTTCCAAATATTTGTAATGTCGCGAATTAGGATGACCGCTATTTTGCCTCGTGGGTTACCACCAAACGCGCTCGATACCCAGCATAAAACAAACTGTACATAAGCACATGGCGTATTCCTAAAATTCAATCGGGTGACAATTTCTTGGAAAGCTTAAAATTAGTAGTTAGTGTTTGAGATTTCAATGCAGATAACTTTATAAAATTTTATATATTTTCCAGCTGACAAAAGACCGATCACGGTAGATAACGGTATAGTACATATGATTATCAGGGAAAACGAAAAAAGAAGAGAGATAGATAATGGAAAATTAACTAGCTATATATTATAAAAAAAAAAAAACCATGCAGTAAGTTCAGGAAAAATGAAAACCTGGAATTTGACAATTTTGATCAAGTCTTAAAAGCGGTCATTATTTGGGGGCAGGCCCCGACCAGAGGTCCGACCCCCCCCCCCCCCCGCCTATAGCTCTAATATAGTCAAAATTTATACTCTAATCAAATAAAATCAGAAAATATATATATAAAAAAAATCTTTTTAAAAAAGACTGCTTCTAAATCCACACTAAAAAATAGAAAATAATTTCTTCCTTCACAAAAGTTTTTAGAGTTTCTCTTCATTTTATATTTTAGTTAAATATTCAAATTATATTAACATTTATTTGTGTCAAAAATTTCAAAATTTCAAGGTACAAAAAGAAAGCAAAGTCTGAGCAATCTGATGTTTTCAAAAAATTTGTATATTTGTATTTAATGGAACATATCATCTGTATATTGGAAAGTCGTAAGTGCATATTTTATGATTTTAGTGAATCAATTTTTAAATTTTAAGCCTTCAAAAATGATAGAAGTTTTTCGCTTTGCTTTGTTTCATTGATGTTCCAATTATATGATAAAAAATTCAAATTACTACCTAGGAATTGTATAATAATTATCGTTAACTAAAATAAACCTGAAGGAAAAACGTATACGTCAAAATAAATTTTGTTAAAATTAATTACTAGCACGTACGATTTTCTAAAGGAGATCCAATAAATAAATATTAATGTTATTTTATGGTATTAGATAACTCAATGCATTCGAATAGGCTATAAAAATTCTTAATAGAATCATACTGGATATACTACTACTCTGCTTCAATCAATTATTATAAAAGCCTGAAAATATGTTTTATCCTGCTTAGACGAAAAAGGCGACAAATCTTTTATAGCTGGAAGATAATATTTTTAGAGTTCGAAGAAAACCTTTTTCTGATCTCGTTAAGAGGTTCGCTTTAAAGTTACGATCAATCTCTCGGTTGAAGTTTTATATTTCAGCTTAAAGAGATCACCTGTTCCATAAAGTAAAATCGTCAGTTTTGAAAAGAGAACACTCTGAAAATTAAGCTGAGCTGTTTTTTTTTTTAACAAAACATTTGAAACCAGTTGAGTTTATTTCGATTACTCGTAAAATCAAATTTCAATATTTCACGTTGCTTAAAATCCTGAGCAATGATAGTCGACTGTGATTTCTGAATGCTTCAAATTTTTTGAAAAACTAGTTTTTTTTCTTAATCACCCTGTAACCTCTAAACGGTTGAGATGCCTTCCCCTCTCTACCCCCTGCCTTACAATTTTTGGTTCGTCTAGGTGAGTACTATCACCTTCTGCTCTATTGACCTCCTAGTGGGAAACACCCTGCATAGCTGTCGAAGTTATTGTGTTTTGGTTTTGAGGGACTTATGAATCATTCTACAGAAATATTGCTCGCCACGTTAGCCATTCAGTATAATTGTTCAACTCTAAGGGTTATTGAAAATGTACTATTGGCACAAGAGAAATTATCAATTTCTGCGAGGTTATCCTGAATATAAAAAAAGTGCACAATACATTTCAAAAATTAAAAAAATTGCTGAGGAGTTAATCAGTTACTATATTGGCCTACTGCCATTCCCGTAATTTCTGATTGAATTTAATTCGAGTCACAACTTGCTTAATAGCAGGAAATAACAAATCTAAATGATGTGCGTTCATTGACGTTAAAATATCGATGTCTATTTTACTTTGTATATGTTATGAAAAATTATTTTATATGCACTCACGTTATTTTTTATTATAGATACGTACATGCCTTTGAAATATTTGTAATATTTCTCAAAATTCTATTAATCGAATTAAATCCATTAAGTCGAATAAATCGTTTGTAACTATTTCCACTGATTATACTTCCCCTGCTTCCTTTATTATACCTAAATTAAAAATAACACTTTCCACAGTCATCTTTTACCTTGCACAAATAACTTCATAGTTAATTGCGTGTATTTTTAACTATGAAGTTATTAGCAAAATTTGTGCGTAGAAGATAATTTGTTAGCGATATAAGTACTTTACCAGTTTGCGTCATTACGCCCGACTTACAAATTGAAGTTTTTTCGATCAATTTCTATACTTTGAAAGGCACCCAATTAGTAGCAAACTGATTGATACAGATAGTAGCTGTACTTCATTGTATTTTTATTAATTTTACGATATTTTCCATAAAGAATATGTACGAAATATTCACAATTATTACATTTTATATTATCAAAAGAAATTCGCATTTCGTAAAAACTATGAAGCAAGCTTTTTTACGAAAGGCTTTATAAATTTTTAAAATATGTTTGTCAAAATGCGTTATAAATCCTACAAAAATCTTAAAGATTTTAAGTAATTTTGTCCAACACTACGAAAATCTTTCAAATCGAGAATTTACGACAGCTTTTTAAATACCTTAATATATTATTGCTTAAAATTTTGTACAGGTAGGTATATCATACTTTTGTATTGTTTCAAATTCACTCAACACTCTATGTATGATATAATAATACTAACAATGAGCTCATGTAACATGTAGCCAAGTAATATACGAGGTGTGATCAAAAAATTCGGTGAATGGATGTTTATAGCAGCAACTTCTGGCGCTATATCCATTTGAAGCATCCATCTGATAGCCTGATTCTTTCAGAAAGTCAATGTTAAGGTTAAACAAGTTGTGACTTGTCAGTTTACCGTTTCGGTCACATATTATGGATTTCGAACAACGTGTTATATTACATTTTGTTGTAGTTGGAAGAAAGTGCCCAAGAAGCTCATAAATATTTAAAATCAGTATATTGAGATAATGAACTGACTCTGAAGACTGTGTATAAATGATTTGAGCGATTTAAAAGCAAAAATGAGTGGGTTGACGGCGAGCAATGGTCGGGACGTCCTTGGATCTCTAAAACACACGAAAACGTGCAAAAACTGGCAAAACGGATTCGTTCAAACAGGCCATTGACTATTCGAGAGCTTGGAGTAAAACTGAACATCTCGCCTGAGTCCGTGATAAGCCAGAAAAATGGTTCAATGGCTTCCTTTTTCATCACGACAACGCTCCGTGCCACACCTCGCCCTCGATACGAGAGTTCTTTGAAAAAAAAAATTAATCCTGTCCGTCCACATCCACCGTAACTCTCCGAATTTAACACCATGCGACTTTTGGCTCTTACCAAAAATAAAAACTGCACTAGAAGAAAAACGTTTGATACCTTTTTCGACATTTAGAGGGTCACGACAGACCGTCTGAAGGCCATTCCGAAAGAACCCTTCCAGAAATGCTTCCAATCAAGGAATCAACGTTGGGATAAGTGCATCGCTAGCCAAGGAGAGTACCTACTTTGAAAGAGAATAATTGTAAGCTGATTACTCTTTTTTTGTAACAAAACCGTTCACCGTATTTTTTGTATCACACCTCGTAATATAAGTAATTAGTCTCTTTCTTATGTCCACTTCTAATTTTAAAAAATTTTAACCCCCCCCCCCCCCCCCCTTGCCTTCTGGTAGGTTTAGTGTTAAAATAATACACCTGAACAGAAGTTATTAATTTTTCTCAATTCTTATGAATACAAACAAATGAATAATTTTACAAAAAAAAAATAAACATATTTTCTAATTTTCTATTTCTTAAATACGAAAAAATTTTCCCGCGCAATAAAACCTCCAACAAATTGACCGAAACCTGTTAGAAAATATAGAAAAGTCATACTTAAATCCCTCCATGTATAAAATAATCAAATTAGTGCAATTATTTCGTGGAAATAATCTGTGAAAATATAAAACTGGTTGGTAAAAAGAGTGTCTTTCCCAAATCCTCTTGCAAGAAACATTGTATGCACTGTGGAGGCTATGAAAAGCCATACAAAATATTTCTTACTTGGAAATGATTTTTTTTCCTTCATTTTCGTCTTTAAGTGTTAATCGAGTTGTGGCACACCAACCAGCTTCCTCAACTAATATAATTATGTAGATAATGTATGTACGTACACAAGGTAAACTACTAGTAAAAACATATTAATTTCGGTTTCACATTTTCTTAAATAACTCACAGAACAGGTGAAGCTTTCGAATCGTTTCTTTGCACGCTGATGGAATCAATCGATACATTATTGATTAAGAATTAGCAGAAGATGCCTGCATTTATTTACGGATGATATAAAAGGCTGCTACTGTTGCTCTAAACCTAAATAATAATTTTAAATAAAGTTTAAACTGTCAAATGAAATTAGGTTAATATATCTGTCGATTCTGATTTTATTCACATTTAAATATTAACTAAAGGTCGTCTAGTCGAAAATGCAAATTTGATTGTATATTTTCCAGTTTCGGAGGAGTTCTTGTAACTGGCCTACCTTCGGTACAATTCATATATCTACTTTTAAGAATTTTACAGTCCTGGTCTCAGTTGATTGAACATTTTTTTTTATTGTCGAAAACGACTTATGTATAATTATATTTTGTTTTAATGCCTTTTTGATATATTCAAAAGCGTGGACATAAAATTTTTCAAGAAGCCAATTTTCATTGTCATGTTGAATATAAAGCGATTTGATTTAAATTTATGTTAAGAGAATGCTTAAAATGTTAATTTTTCTAGAATTCTCCTAATGTTTGTGAGGTCATGCACACTATTGAAATAAAAATATTGTTGCATTTATGATTATTCTGTCGTGTATTGTGGCAAAAAAATTAAAAAATTAAGTTTTAATTAAGAATAGAATTTATAATTTCTTGTTGGTATTTTTGTATGATTATGTCAGTATAAGTACTAAAGAAAAAAAAAAATTTAAACCATAGAACAACGGCTCTGTAGTTAATTAATTTGCCCCCGATCTCGAGAACCAATCATGTAATTAAAGATTGCCATCTATCACCCCTCAAGCTCATTTAATCGAGATATGTAAATTTGAGTAAAACATTAGCTTCTCATAAGCTGAATCTAGAAGTACATCTGCCGATCTATAGGAGTAAAGCATTAGCTGCTTCTTGATCTTACACTCCGATCTGCGAATATTAAAGTAGTTCAGGAAGTAAATGAACAAATTGGCTGCATTTTTAGCCGTATCTTAAAGGGGAATGCCCACTTTTCATAAACTTTATTGCGCGGAACTGATGGGTCGTGGAAAATGACTTCCTGTGAGAAAAATGTTAACAATAGAGAAACTGCAAAAATATATGCGAAAAGAAGTAACTGGGGTGTATGTGACACAAGTGCATGAAAATTGGTTTTCCGGCAGCAAAAATGTCCCGAAAAAGATTTCTAAGTCCGGAAAAAAGTACACCACCCGCTAGTAGTCATTAAGACCTTTCATTTAATATGCAACAAGCTGTATTAGAACCACCTGCCGAAGGTAGTTTCTACCCCACCCTAAAAGTATGCAGAGAAAAATTTTCTTCTACGAATTGTAGTTTGTAATGAGCTGAAGCGATCGCATGTAGCTTGAGCGTTTTTCGTGTGTAAAACAATAGACTTTTCTACTTCTCATTATTGCACGGAACTGATGCGTTGTAGAAAATGACTTCCTGTAAGAAAAATTTTAACAACAGCAGCAAAAATGTCCCAAAATAGTTTTCTAAATCCAAAAAAGAGGTACACCACCCGCTAGTACTCAACAAGACCTTTGATTTAATATGCAACAAGCTGTATTGGAAAAACCACTTGCCGAAGGTGGTTCCTACCCAACCCTAACAGCATGGACAGAAAAATTTTCTTCTACGAATTGTAGCTTGTAGTGAGCTGAAGCGAACAGTGTAACCCGTTTTCCGATCGGAAATAATTCTACCGCATTAGAGCCGATTTAAGGTGCGAAAATCTAGTACCTCACTTCGAATATAAAAATAAAGGGTAATACTAGAAACTTGATGAGTATGAGGATTGCTATTTAAGCCTCCAAGTATACCAGTGCGGGTACTCAAACTTCTTCTCAGGACCTAAAAAATTCGATTCTGTATTAGATATTTCAAAATGTATTAGATCAAATTTAGACTAATCCCCCATGCCTTCCCGCATAATTGAATTAAACGTTGTCTTGGAATGTTAATTGAACAAAGTGATCTCCCCTGATAACCTATTTCATTAGATCAGGAACGGAATTATGAATTATTGCTGTTCGTTTTCACGAATTTGTAATTTTACATACATATACAGGGTGTTGTTTAAGTTTTATTCCAACAAACCTTACACGGTGACAGTTTTCGATGAGATGAAAAAAAACATTGTACGGCAGCGGGTGATTTTAACATTTTCGTATGGATTTTTTATTGATCACCTGTAACTTGCTAGTTATGCAACTTGTGAACCTTAATCGATAGTAAGCACTTCGGGCTTTGAAATGTATACTCAACGACTAATCTTACCCTGCTCATTATAAAATAGGAATCGTTTGAATTGTAAGAAATTAATTTTTTTGTATTGTAAAAATAACGGGTTTTCACAAGGTGCATAACCAGCAAATTACTGGTGATCCATAAAAACACACCCGAAGACGTTGAAGTCTGGTTATTTGGAAAGAAAATCGTTAGCTATTGATCCCGGCCTGACATACAAGTTTTTTTTTGCCTCATACATAACTATCAGTCTGGTAGGTTTGTCGGAAAAAACTGAAACACCCTGTAAGGGATTGATTCAGAGAATAACCGATCACCTATCTCCTCCCGTTACTCTTCACTAGGTAAAAAAAATTAGGGAACGCTGGTAAGATTGCATCTATAAAAAGGTGTGTACATATAATTGCAAGCCATTAAGTGCAAAGCTCTTGTGCAGTAAAAATGGAAGTCAGCCAAGAAGAACGTCGCAAATTAATTTTTCCACACATATGGAAAATCTGAATATGTTTCAAAGAGGCTTAGTTAAAAAAGTTGAAAATCCGAAGACGACAATCCAAAATGTTTTCAGCAAATTTTCGGCAATTTTGTGGTGGCCAGAGTAAGACCGGGTGATGAAGGAAATCATGTTCGAAATATATACAAAAAATTAGCCCCAAAAGTGGCAGACAACTTTATATGAAATTCCAACACGTCGGTAAGAGAAATGACTGATATGGCTGGAAAAAAATCTGGTTCGGTTCATCAAATTAAAAGAAGAGAAGTTTCTATGCTCAGAAAACAGAAGCCAGAACATCAGAAAAGAACAAGTTGGAAAATCCTGAAGACAGATTTTATATGGTAATTTCCTAACGAAATCCGAAAACGGGCTTCCAAGACAAAAGAATTTTATGTGACAAAGAAGAGGTGCGATGCAGATCCGAAGTTTAAGAGTCGTCAGTACACCAAATATCCCATTAAATACTTAATTTGGCAAGCAGTATGTTCGTGTGGCCCAAAATCATCACCTTTCGTACCAATAGGCAAAATCAACAGGGCTGTATACGTTAAGGAGTATCCACAGAAACGTATACTTCTAATCTTTATCATCATGTTTTCGATGCATTAGCTTTCTTTTTATCGGATTTAGCAACTTACCCACTACAGTAGAAAAGTGAGAGATTTCTATGATTCCCAATCGATACCTGTAGTAGTACCAAAAGAAGCGATTCTTCCAAATTGAACGGAACTAAGATCAATCGAAAAATATTGAGTTAATATTAACAGAAAATAAAAAAACAAAACAAAGGACCACTTCTCTAACATAGACACTTTTAAGAGGAAGTATAAAAGAGCGTCCGATACGTTCGATACTGTCTCTGTGTAAAATTTAATGAAATCCATAAAGTATCTCGTCATCTCAGAGGTTATTTGATAAATACATATCAGCAAGTGAAGATTGGCAACTATATTTCTAGATGCTTACCATTAAGATTGGGTGTACCGCAGGGCTCAATTCTTGAACCACTGCTTTTCAGTATGTTGCCGTTTGTGATATTCGACTACATCTTATGCATATGATGTATAACTTTACCTGGAGAGACCTTTTGAGTTAATTGAAGACTGTGCAGAGCGAATTAATTGTGATCTAACGCATATCTCACATTGGTCTGTGCAAAACAGTCTGGAATCCTCTCGAATCCTTGGAAGTCCCATTACTTAGCATGTTCTCGTAGTTCTCTTGAACTTGATGATTTATCCCAGGTTAAGCTTGGCAACAGCGAATTACCCTTTGCCTATTCTACACGAAACCTTAGAAATGTTTTAAATTCCAATTTGAAGTGTTGTGATTATACTAAAAATCAAGTGCCACGGGATCAGAGAACACTTCTCCACGCTTTGTCAAGCTAATAGCATTTTACATTCTCCCCTCTGTTACACATATTATAAACGCGTGTCTCTCATCTTCACATTTTTCTGTAAAATGGAAATTGGCCGCTGTCATCCATAAATATAAAAAAAAAATGCTGCGCATCTGAGGATTACACAATTTCAGTTACAGCGCTACTCGTTTAATAGCGAACTTTTTTATCTGATCGCAAGTAGTTTATTAAAAATTGGTAATCATACCTCTTCAGTTTTATATATCCTGTCTGGAGTACCACAAGGCTCTATTCTTTCTCCCCTCCTCTTCGCCCTCTTTATCAACGATATAACTTTTGATGTCAGGTATTCTCAAATCCATATATAAGCAGATGATGTATAAATCTACGATGCTAATCCTGTTAGTGATGCTCTTGGGTGTATTAGCACTAACAATTACGATTTATCAAAAATATCGGTTGTGTATCAAGCAGATGATTAAGCAATAGTTCAATAAAAATTATTTGATAAAAAATAAGAAATGTTTTTCTTGTTGATTTTATCTTTCATAGGTACTCGGATTTTCTAAATCAGTCTATATACAGGGTGTCCCAGAACGACGCGACTATTTCGAGAGTGAACGCGCCGCAAATAAAGCTGGGTGGGGGGGGGGGGAGAGAGTGGCGTCTCTGACAAGATCTGTCTTTACATTTTTAGTTGCCACCATGCCTTACACGGGACAGCAACGCTCGTTTTGCGTGCGCGCGTATTTCTAGACCGATAGGTCGCTCATTCGCGTTCGTCAGCTATTTCGGCTAGGTACATTATGGATTGCGCAATATTAGAGAAACCCCAAGTGACGACACTGTTCTCGCTTGGATCCAGGCATTCAACGATACTGGAAATGTAATAGGCGAGATTTATCATGGTGGTCGAAGAACAGCAAGATCCCCTGGAAGCATCGAGATGGTTGCGAATTCTGTAAGTCGACAGCCCCGTGTTAGCAGTAGGAAGCGAGAATCACAATTGGGGCTAAAAACGGCCGTCATTTAACCAATGTAATATTTAAAAAGTAAAATTTCGTTCACAGTGTACATTTTGGTATCTATAAATAGACATTTAAAATAAGATCCTTGTTTTTATAATAGTTTGAAATAGTCGGGTCGTTCTGAGACACCCTGTATATAGGTACACTGTGATTTTGAATTGTTGGTTTTACATCAAACAGCAGATGGGTTCGAGTGTTAGAAAGAAACAAATTTTATGGGAGGAAGGCGAGAGGCAAAAACGTTCAAATCCGAAATTAGGGGGAATTTGTGATTTCCCATACTTTCTTTCTCAACGCTCCATTATTTTCTTATTATACAACCTAAAGTTCTCTGCTCAGATAATAGTAAGCCGCCCAAGCTTTTTAACCTAAAACAAACCGATACTCGACCCCCTTAAGTCACTAGTTATACGACATCAACGTCGAAAAACTACAAAAACAAACAACTTTCTTTTTTTTTAATTGTAACGATTTTTCCGCCCAAAATGCTTGATAATTATTACATTTGCTTGCAAGGCTTTTAAACCTCACAGTGCTACCTTTCATTTGATTCTACACCTATATGCAACCGTTCTTGAGATAATCTAGTTTTTCTAATTAATTATTTCAATAAATCGAATTGCATAAAATTAGGCCGAATTTATAACGTCAGTAGCAAAAAAACTGGTTTATCGCAAAACCGATTGCATGTAGGTAGTAGGTACATGGGTAAAATCAAATGAAAGGTAATATTCTAAAGTCTAAACATCTTGCAAGAAAATGTAGATTAGATCCACTCGGCTTAACCTGATCTTGTTAAACAAGACATCTCTGGTCGATCCAAAGACGATATGTACTAGAAAGAAGGTAATTCGAAAACGCGTATCAGAGAGCCACAGCATATACTGCAGGAGCATTATGGGACAAAATTATGTTAAGAATTTCCTATATACCGATCTCGTCTTTGAAAAGCGCAGAGGAATTTCTCAGGTGCAGTAAGACGGATATTAGGCTCTTAACTAGTGAGGAAGTACCTTGTATTGGTATAAGCCCTGATACCACCTATATATGTATATCGTGGATGATCAGACAGATTTACATGTCTTGTATGAATAATCGGCAATAGTCAAATGTCGAGTGGCAACCTTTGATAAATCACAGCTAGACCCTAATGACTTGATCAACAAACCGCTCTGCGAGCTCTTAATCCTACTCAAAGGGATTCAATATGTGAGTGTGAGCTCAATATGCCCTCCCAGCGGTGCATAATAAGTTCACAACTTTTTTTAAACGAACTATTGAGTTAATATTAAAATAAACATAATAAGTAAAATAATTTAATAAAAAACTGCATGTGGTTCATTGCTGTTGTTGAACTACACAAAAGGTTTTGACTAGAATAAAATGGTTTTCAATTGTAATCCAGTGAATACACACATTTTATAGTCGACTACAATGGTTTTATTTGAGCAACTAACAACAAGTGGTTATCAGAAAATATTTTTTAACAAAAAACCAAAAATTTTAGATTAGACTCTGTTTTTCTATTGAAAAGTATGGAAAAGTGGAAGAAATTCAAAGGATTTTAACAGATGGTCGGTCATACACATAAAAGATTTGCTGGGCAAGTAAACTTCACTATGGGAATTATCAAAAAAAAAATTCATAAAAATACAGATAATCTGGGAGAAAAAATCCACCTGTTCGTAAACCAAGCATCACTAACGGTGAAATCGTCTCATATACAGTTAAAAGGTTTGATGTATATAATAATGCTGCACAAATCTGTACAAAAAACCTTTTTTTATCTGTGATGTAGCAGATGGAAAAATGTTTAAGAAAAACGGACTTCAAAGCGAGATCAAAAGTTAAGAAGAAGAAAAGTAAAACTGAAAAAACCTTGCTTCCATAGGGACAGACAAAGTTATGGCTGATTTTCGCTATAAATTCTATGGTTGAAAATATTTTACACAATTAGACTGTAAGAAAGTTATTTAGTCGAATGAAATCAAAATTAATCGCTTCGGCTCAAATCGTATGTAAGAAGTGTGGAAAAGTTCTGGGTGAAATCATTTGTATCAAAATCAGTAGGGTATTTAGAGAAGAGCCGGGAGAGTTAGGCAAGTGCCACATCAGACTACTGATGTGATGATGGTGAAGTTTTAAAATAATCAGCAGCTGATATCTTGCGAGGATATCACATCAGTATAGGTAATGCTATACATCCACTTGAAGTCATCTGATTTTTATGTCAAAATCGCAAGCACTTCAGATGGAATTTAGTGGGGATGGAGATATTTTACTGCTTTTATTATTAAACAATGGAATAAAAATCAAAATAAACGCAAATATTGGGTGTGTGTGTGTGGTGGGTTATATATTAATATACACTTAAATACTATAGAGAGGATTTTTTGATGGCATTTACATCTGAAGGAAAACTAATTATCATTCATGATAAATGATAAAGTTCAATTACCATTCATGATAAGTGATTAAATACAGGAAGCCCAACGTCTCCTGGAAGGTGAGACACATTCCGTGTATGAAGGAAAGAAGCCATGTTAATGACAATTGTCAATTGCAAATTTTAACTTTGAAAATTGATTGGAAGAGCGTTTCGTATTGTCAGATATCCTAACACTCGTCAGTACGGAGTATAATTTAACAAAAAATTCCAAAATAAAACATACCATCTTTTTCCAATTTATGACAAAATTTCTCTCCAAGCTTTTTCAAATTTATCCCTTTTGCTGTAGTCTGGCCACGTTCATTTATCAACACTTTGCACTAATTTTGAAACAAAATTTCGATCACCCATTTTTAATATTAATAGCTAACCCGACTTAATTAGTTTGAAAATAATATATGGATTGATGTCAGTAAAAGTTAGCAACATAAAAATCTCTTGCTTATTATTAGTAGATCACATCAGTACATCACTACCTTTTGTAATGTAGTACGCCTCATTAAGATATTAGTGTTGCTGATAAACAGCACATAAGCTCATCAATACATCAGCATATAAGTGGTATATTATTAACTAAAAGTTAGTATTAGTAAGAAATGCGCGTGCTTACTCACGCTTGAATTTCGAGTCAAGGAGCCTTGTACTTTCAAGATATAGTAATACATATTTACTTCTTTGAAGGTCTCTTGCACCCATGATAATAGCAGATATTAGCATGAAATATAGTACACTCAACCCTCGATTTTCACGGTACTCGATTTGCATGATTTCGGTTTAACACGACTGAAAAAATGAGGAAAAATTCCATTTATATTATACTAATTTTCAGTTTAACACGGTCACAAAATTTTTTGAAAAAAAATAAAGTTTTTTAAAACAATTGCCCAAATTCAGAAAAAACTAAAACAAAAATCTACTATGTAGTAGGTACATACATAGTTATCTCACCTGTTCGAATAGCATGCGTGTTGTAATGAAATATTATGGAGTTGCCTGTGCGTTCATGCTTTCATTTGAATGAGCTCTGAGCTCTCAAAAGAGGAGAAGAAGGACCACAATGACACAGAACAGAATGAAGGATAGGAATTAATACCTAAACACAGTTGCGACGGCAGACGACAGACTATTGCAGTAATAGCCACAAAAAATAGACTTTCTTATTAGAGTCGATTTGTTACCTACGGTCTAAATTACATAAACACGGTATAGGTCGGGCTATTATAAGAAAAAAAATTGGTTCAAGAGTAACATGATCCCAGAATAACTTAAAATTGTATGGTTCTAATGAATGCTTAAACTTGGAAGAATGCAGAAAATTTTATTAAATAAATCGACTGCATTTCACATTCCATTAGAAATTTAAATCTCATTTCCTCGAAAACCTATGTACGTAGAAGAACAGAAGATTTGTTTGTATAGAAAATAAGCTAAATAAAAATACCTAGGTACCTTGAAAACGAAAAAATTGTCGGGAAAATTACAAAAAAAATCGTAAGGATTGCAAAAAATCGTAAGGATTGAAAAAACTCGCTAAGATTGTAAAAAAAATTCCAAAATTTCGAGAAATAAATCGTAAAAATTGCAAAAAAAAATCGTTAAGGTTGTAAAAAGTTCGAAGAATAAATAGTTAAGATTGAAAAAAAGCGCGAATATTGTAAAAAAATCGTTGGCATTGCTAAAGTTAAAAAAATAAATCGTAAAAATTGCGAAAAAAAACTTTAAGATTGCAAAAAGTTCAAAAGCAAATCATTAACATTGTAAAAAAAAATTTAATATTAAAAAATAAATCATTAAGATTGTAAAAAAATCGTCAAGATTATAAAAAAATCGTTAAGATTGCAAAATAGTTCCCAAAAAAATCGTAAGGATTGCAAAAAGTTTGAAAAATAAATAGTTGAGATTAAAAAAAAAATCGTTTAGATTGCTAAAAGTTCGGAAAATAATCTTAAAAATTGGAAAGAAATTTGCAAGGATTTCCAAAAAATGTGTTTGTGTGTTGTCGAGTGCGTTTTTCGCTATTTCTGCGATTTTTCTTAAAATCCCACAATTTTTCGTAAAATTGGCAAAGAAATTCGCAAGAATTGCGAAAATTTGTGTGTGCGTGTCGTCGAGTGCGTTTTTCGCTATTTTTAAGATATTATTTTAATTGCTAAAATTTTTCCTAAAAATTCCAAAGAAATTCGTAAGAATTGCACAAAATGTGTGTGTGCGTGTGCGTATGTTGGAGTGTGTTTTTCATTTTTTCCGATTCTTGTCCAATTGTCCAATTTTTTCCAATTTTTCCGAATGTTTTCCCAATTGTTCCGAATTTTTCTCCAATTGTTCCGAATTTTTTCCATTTTTTCCGAATAGTTTTCCAATTTTTCCGATTTTTTTCCAATTGTTTTGAATTTTTTCCAAATTTTCCGATTTTTTCCCAATTGTTCCGAATTGTTTCCAATTTTTTCGAATAATTTTCCAATTTTTCCGAATTTTTTTCCAATTGGTGCGAATTTTTTTCCAATTTTTCAGAATAATTTTCAAATTTTCTAGAACATTTTTCCAATTGTTCCGAAGTTTTTTTCCAATTGCTCCGCATTTTTTTCAATTATTATAATTTTTTTAAATTATCTGGATTATTATTCCAATTCTTCCGAAGTTTTTCCGATTATTATCATTTTTTCCAATTGTTACGATTTTTTCCAATTTTTCCGAATTTTTTTTCCAATTGTTCCGAGTTTTTTCCAATTGTTCCGATTTTTTTTAAATTATCTGGATTATTTTTCCAATTGTTCCGAAGTTTTTCCGATTATTATCATTTTTTCCAATTGTTACGATTTTTTCCAATTTTTCCGAATTTTTTTTCCAATTGTTCCGAGTTTTTTCCAATTGTTCCGAATAATTTTCAAATTTTTCCGATTTTTTTCCAATTGTTCCGAATTTTTCCCAATCGTTTCGAATTTTTTCCAATTTTTCCGATTTTTTCCAAATTGTTCCGAATTTTTTCCCCAATTATTCCGAATTTTTTCCAATTGTTCCGAATTTTTCCAATTGTTCCGAATTTTTTCCAATGGTTCCGAAATTTTTCCAATTGTTCCGAATTTTTTTCAAATTGTTTCGAATTTTCTTCAATTATTATGATATTTTATTTTTTTGCATTCATGAAGCCGAAAAATTTTTCGATCAAAATGAGCATATCGCCCTGTGCAAAATGATGTAAACAGCACCTCTGACAGTTTTTAGTTTTTTATCTCAATTTTTTCTAAAAAAAAAAAATAATAATAATAATAAATTAATTAATTAATTTATTGATACGCCAGTATGTATATATGTACCTCACCCCGTCGCCAGTTTCTTCCAACCACACTTTATCATCCTTCAATCCAATCCTTCTTCTAACTCCCCATATAAATTTCTATCCATATCCCTTCACATATAAATTAATTTCTGTACATATCTCGCCCTTTGCATTGAGACCAAACCAAAATGATCTAATCAGCTCTCCGGCACTATGTATCTATGTTTCTCATCATACCTCGCTCTTTCCATTTTCATACCGTAGTAAAAATGATTTAATCAGCTCTGATGTCTAAAAAAAAAAATATCTAAATCTGAAAAGCTACTGGTCGTGTCCTAAAACACGGTACCGGTATTTAAAAAAATTTCGAGTACAAGTCCCCATACTGGTACTTAAAATTATTTTAAATACAAATCTAAGTATAACTGGTACTGGAACTCATAAGTCTGATATATAACTTTAAGTATAAGTAGAAAAGTACGCACTTACTATGAGTACCGCCATATAAATACTTCGCGTTTCATCTCTGTCCCTGATCCTAAACAACTATTGTTATTAGTCGTATTTAAATAATTTACACAAGCTGAAGTACTTCGCGTTATGGCGGTCTTTGTAGTAATTGCGTATTTTGATACTTATATGGCGCTTAAGCTTAGAAGTATATGGGACTTATGAGTACCAGAACCAGTATCTGGACTAGTACTACAAAAAATTTTAAGTACCAGTACAGGTACTTGTACTTGTAATTAACAGATTTTAATTCCAGGTCCTGTTACTGGTACTGGTAGTTGTACTTGCAATTTTACAGGTCTGATTTAGATATATGCTCCTTAAATATCACTGACACTTTTCAGGAAATCTTAATATGAGACAGTCTCATCACTTGGGGTCTCAAATTAGGGACAACTGAAGGTAATAATTGATCAAAACAAAATTTCTGCATTTATACTAAATTTTGTACAGAGCATGCGCCACCATCTTAAATTATAGTGAGCAATACATTGCTTTTACTGAATTTCCTCTTTTGTGCCTAGAATTTCCAAGAATTTCCTAGAATATTATTATAGTTTTGTCTATCTATGATAACAAATTTATGCAATGAATGGAAGCAAGTGGTTAATTACGCCATCTTTTAAAACAGCTATTTTTGTATGTACCTATGTATGTTGGAAAAATTAATACAAGAAAATTTTAAAAAGTTTGGAAAACGATAAGACTATAGCGCCAGTGTTTGCTTGCGAGCCTTATTTTTCAATGTCCCACATCTTTTAAAATTAATTAGAAATAGTTTAATTTACTACCGTTTAGAGCCAGGTTAGTCAATCTGGTCTCTACCGCCCACTAGTGGGTGATTCAAGTTTTCATTGTGGCCGGTAGGGGTTTTGTCCGATCTAAGTAAGACTCACTGACACAGCAAGTTGTATATACTATACTTATTTTAGTTTATATATAATTAGAACGAATTCTCTTCATTTTATTTCATTAAGCATTGAAAAAACTAGTTTTGCTCTTGTGCTAAATAAAGCTGCTAACTCACACTCGGAAGGATTTAAGTCCTTAACTATTAAATCAAGGATAGTCTGCGAGTGGTTGCTTTCGGGTTGTTTCTTCCACGGGAGTTCAAGAAAGGCATTAGCAAGCATTTTATGTATAAAGTAGGTACCGTACCCAAATCGCAGTTTTTATTAAAGATCGGAGCATAAGCTGTACAAACATTGGATTCTGTGGTGCGCGAAAACCAATATTGAATTCATTTCGTAAATTTTTCAACAAATTGAAAGTGATGCCAAGACTTTTTTGAATTTCTTGCACTTTTATTGTAAATTCTTTGAAACTTACAAATGAGGTGGTCCAGTCCAAAATGCTACACACATCCCTTTTTAAAAAATTTTAGAAAAAAGTATAATGTATTTTGATCATCGTAGGTTTTGATATGTACGCCTAACATTATGCAGAGATAACTAAGTATTTGTTCCGATATATAAAGAGGGGATCGCTACGGGAGTTATTTTACATTCATAGGAAATACCCCAAGGTTTGGCATACAATACCATCAATGACCAAGATGGTATACACTGTACTTTTCAAGATATAGGACGTTTAATGAAAAAAGAACACATTTTGCTAATTACCCTCTAACTTGGTATGATGACATTTCGCCATACAATTTTTTACTTATCTGTATAACGAGGGGGGGGGGGGATCATTTGGAAAAATATAGTCATATTAGTCTGGGACACCCTGTATAAGCTGACAAGATTTTTCTTTATTTAAAATTCTTTCTCAAATTCAAATGTACAAAATTATTTAACTTGCTACTGGCATCGAAGAATCGATTAAATTTTTTTAAAATTAGATTAAGGATTAAAAAATTACAAAAATAATCGTAGTGAATTTAATCGTCAATTGAATGTGACTATCATTACTCTACCTCCTTAAGTATAAACATACGGAAAATATTGGAATACAATTGGAACAAATTTCCCCAACATTCGTTAAGGCATATTCGTTTCTTTGATCAGTGCCTGGACTAACAAGATTACTCAAAATTATTAAAAATGTTTGAAAGTAAATCAAAATAATTAGTGGAAATTAAAATAAATTAATCATTTTTGAAAACGATTAAGCGATTAACGATTGATTAAATATTCAAATCATTGTTCCTGATTGATAATTAATACTTTTAATCGTAATCATTAATCATTAATATAATTAAATTTTACACTAGATAAGCTTAGAATTAGGTGGTAAAGCACTATACAATTAATTTTATTTACTAGGTCACTTTTATTTTTTATGGAATAATTGTTATTAAATTCTATTAAAGGTGGTAGTATTGCATTTAAATAGTTCTATTCGTCAAAAGGAGTCGCTAATATCACTAGAAAATGTTTTGGTTTCTTAATATGACCATGTTTTCTTTTCGAATCGAAAAGATAGTTATTCCAAGCAGTTGTTATATACTATTAGAAATTTGTTACTTGATACAAAACATCCATTATCAGAGCTTCCTAAAACTACTCTTCCTTCTACGATTATAATGTGTAATTAGCTCAGTTGATAATAAAAAAAAAAACAGGTTTTTCGATTGCCATCGAGTTATATACGACTGATTACATCTGTAAAAGTCGAAAGAGTCTATTCGAATTTCTTTAATAGTAAAAGGGATAAGGGTAGAGCGGTTTAGGAATGTTTTGTCAAAAAATTAGTAAATTTCGAAAATGGTAGGAAGAGATTAAAATTTGTAATCTAGTATATTTTCGAATCAGGATTAACTGAGGATAAGTACAAGTAACTACATATGTATATCTTATATATTTTAAGTTGAATGGGCTGTGAATATAGGGCGTATTAAAAATATAATGCTACATCGGTGTTGTTTGAAAATAATTTTAAAAGTAATTTGATCGAATGCTTTTTTTTTGGTTTGATAAAAAAAAATTTTGGAGATATTCAAGGTGAACATTTTTGTTACCTCTCTTCATTCTCAATTCAAATTAATTTCTACTACAAAAATTCTAAATGCTGTAGATCTATTAATTCGGCAATTAGAATCTGTGCCTAATGATTTCTCCATCTGGGTCCAGCATCTTTCTATATACAAAAACAGATGATCTGACCAACGAAATGTGGTGAGATTCAATTTTTCCACATGTCCCCTTACCTGACCTAAATTACAATATATTTGTTCAACTCTTGTAAAATTTAATTGTAAATTGGGGGGAATTTTTAAAAAAAATGGCAACAACAGCAAAATATTGCTCTGTATCTAACGTGCTCCTTTTTGAACCTTGTTTTTGTATGTAGTATTGTTATATATTTTATATTTAACTTTGAATTTGTTCAAGTAGACTTTTTTCGGACTGTCCGGTACAAACAAAAAGCAAATAAAGTAAGTAAAAAACGAGTTTTCAAACAAAACTGAGGCCAAGCCGTATGAAAAAGTAGAAAATAAACTTTTCTTCACACACAGAGGTGGATTCAGATTTTTTGATTGGGACATTTCTCTTGAATATTCTTTCTCTTCATGAATCAAATCACTTATTACCTCTGATTGATCATACTGAAATAAATCGGTGATTGTCAGCGAATAAAATTTGAGTCCACCCACACACACACACAAAGTTTATTTTCAACTTTTTCATGCGGCTTGGCCTCAGCTTTGTTTGAAAACTCGTTTTTTACTTATTTTATTTTCCGCCTTTTTCACGTTAACTAAATTGTTATTACGTGCTGCACGGAGATATTTTAAAACATTTTTTAAATCATGTTTGGTGCCGATCCGAAAACAAAAATTTTTCGAGTATCAAATCGTTGAAGTACTGCAACGGTTTTCTGAAATTCCAATTATGTTTTAAACAGCGCTTTTTACCTGTATTCCAACTTGATCCCATATAACATGAATTTTAACGTTTTTCATGTTTTCCACAGAATTTTCCTATTACTATGAAATTTTTTTAAAAATTTACATGAATTTTCCTCGATTTTTCATGCAAGTTTTAATGATTGTTGAAGAGAAAGAATTGATGCCCGTAGGACGGAAAACAATGAATCCGCATAGCTTATAAAATTTTTTTGTCGGAAAAATTTGTCCGATGATTTTCCCGCTTTTCCGGGTTTTCACACAGTTTTCCACAAAAGCAATTTTATGCAACTCATTTCGCTCTACAACTTTGTCTTAGGTTGCAAAACGCTTAAACGCTTCCTTGGTCTGGAAAACTCCGGAAAACTTAGAAAACTTTTTGCCCGTAAAACTTAGAAAACTTTTTGCCCGGAAAATTTTCCGGAAAAGTCGGAAAATTCCGGAAAATTTTATCGGAAAAATCTGAAAACTCTGCATTTTTCCTGAAACTGATTTATCACTAATCAAATTTGTACCAAATTTTCAAATGATTTTTCCCGATTTTCCGGGTGTGAACCTGTATGCCAAATTTCAGCTCGCTGTGATGACGAAAAGTGGCAATTCCCTTATAACTTAATTCTGCGTGATGTTTGCCTGCATGGTTACGCGGCTACGTTCATTCTGTTTCAAAATATCCGGTAAAAAATTATAAAATTATTTTCAATATAGCTGAGCTCTTTTATGTTCGCAGGACAAGGCAGAGCAAAAGATACACAAAAAAACGCCTCATACATTTTCATAGAAGATTTATAAATGAAGTGAACAGTACAAATAGCTCGCTTCAATCGACAGAACTATTTGTTCTCTCCAGTATATGGGAGTTCTAGAACAAGGTAATAAAATGGGGTGACTTTGGCATGCGGGCTGACTTTGGCACCTAGTGCAGGTGATTGGTTGACGTAATGGCAAAGAGGCTCGAAGTACTGAATTGTTCAATTTGTTATACGATATGATGGCGTCACACTACAACACTATACCTTTTCAACATCAAATTGGGACTAAACGATTTCAAATTGAGACTTGTCGATATGACAAGTTGTTGCCACATCCCCAGAAGCCTTTATGGACAATATCTAATGAAGCTAAAACTGTGCGGACAAGATATTGCGTTAGAGTTGGTTGAGTTGGAACGAGGATGAGGATGATATGGAAATAGAAATAAATAAGAAAAATTGTTATATTTGTATTTTTAATTTGGTAAGGAAAAGTTACTTATAATACGAATTGTAAAACAGATTTTATTCCTCTAGCTATTTGTTACTTTAAAATTTATTCACATTTTATGTCAAATCACCAGTCTAATTACGAGGCGTTTCTTCGTTCAAATTTTCTAATTATTCGATAAATGTCGAAACTTGTAACAGACATAAGTTAACTGATACCCAAGATACAAAGATAACAAGATATGCCCGATTCGAGAGAAATTTTTTGTATTGCTACGTCATGAGGTGACTAATGTCATTTCCACCAAATTTCTTTCGTGTTTTTCGTATTTGATTGACTGAAATACGTTTTGAATATATTAAAAAATTTAACAAAACATAAGTTTCTTCGTTTAAATCACTTCGGAAAAAGTAATTACATATGTGCTAGTGGGAAAGCAAGGAAATTTCCAAATAGAAAATTATTTCACTGTGATAAGGACGATTGAAATTGAGACTAACAAATTTCTGACAATTATCGCCAAAGGAGGCAACCAACCATTTGACTGATAATTCGGCCATACGTTGTTAATGTTTGTATCATGACTGGTACCTACATGTTTCCCAAAGAAATGTTGACATAACTGGATCTTTTGAAAAGGAACGACATCTATTTGTCCATCAACAGCTAGAGTTTTCCTGTTCGAATCCCTTTTCTCTATCATACTACTTGAAGAAATCGGCACAGAAAAAACTTTCTTTAGTATTCCTTGGCCATCTTTTACACAGTTTTTATATAGGAACAGGAATTCCTTGGATCTAGCATTACTTGTCAAATCCCTATCGACTGATTTGTCATGAATTCTTGCCTTTTGGAACAGGAAAAATTTATCAAATAATAATTGTAGCAAAACCTGTTAATACGGAAATCTTCCTTGCACTGAACTGTGGCAAAAACACTCGTTTGATCCTACCAGAATAGTAATCAAGAATAAAGAAAAAAAAATGAATTTATTATTTTTAATAATAGCTCAAAAATCTTTTATTTTTTGCAGTGGAAATGTACAAAAGAGAGCTAATCCTATGCACCATTTGCTTGTGTTTCAATCTTCTTTTTTCGTTTTATAGCTTCATGCACACGCAAGACTTTCATTGAATTGTCCATTTCTTCAGTAATCTTTCGAAAATTTCATATTTCACCTTGAAACTGTGATATAACAGTAGGAGTACTTCTAAATCCATTTCAGCTGTCAATTCCATTACTGTCAAATGTAATTACTGCGCCAGTGCACATATAATGAGCTCATTAAATAAGAAACAATATTTCTTGGACTTATGCTTTTTTGAATGGCACCTCCTCATATTAACTAATTGAATGTGAATGATGCGTGATTGATGAGCAATAACCATGGATGTATTGTCAAATATGAGTACAGGTACGTCCGTGCCATGATTGGTACGCAGCATGTAGTCTTACGTATCATATTTAGTTTTGCTTAATGCTCTTTTAAAAAAAAAAACTTCAATAATACGCTCAAAGTTTTATATCCCATGACAAGTGTAAGAATCCTTCCCACAGAATACTCCTTGCTAATGCTATTTTATACTTAGGATATGAGTAGCTTAATGGTATTAAGGAGTCTAGTGTAAAATTGTAGCAGCATTTGTTTTTCTTAAGGTCTATATATTAAACATTATACTAATGTCAGGGTGGGGAAGGGGGAGGGGGGCAACTTTGGACTAAAAACCTTTTAAGGTGGAAACAGATCGCAAAATTTATTCTATCAAAGAATAGATATGGATCAAGCAGATAAGATAGTCATTACACAATGCAGACACAGCCGTATAAACTAAAATAAAATAATTACTGGTCTAATGTACCGCTAAACTCCTAAGTTCTTTCTTAGAGCTTCCTTGTCACTTACTCATCATATCATCAGTCATAAATCTCGCTTGTAGTTTAGGTTAGGTTAAGTAGAAGGGATGCCGCTAGGCGACTAGCCTGCATCCGTTAGACCTCTAGTGGGTCCATTGTACCCCTAGACCTCATGGGATAACCTTTAAAGCCCCAGATCAATCCTGCTTTCATTGGAAACTCAGGATATATCTAAGACTTCTTACCTAGATCCATCCTGCTTCTCTCAGAAAAGTCAGAATATATCTGAACTCTTTATTTTGCAGCTCCCCGAGACTTGAAAAGCAGTATTTAGCTACCAAATAGCCTACTTCTTTTATTCATCAACGCGGGGTATTCGCAAGCACGTGTTGGACGAATTCGATTTCCTCCGAATCTTTACAACTCCTACAGAAATCGTACCCGTATCTTTTAGCATAGTCTCCTATATCCCAGGCTTTCTGGTATTTGCTCTGCAGCCATTAAGCAGTTCCTTGTCCTTTTCCTGTCATATGCAGGCCACAATTGCCTCGCAATATGGCAGGTATCCCTGTTGGTACACCGTAGGCTTGCGTATTGATATGCGCCCCTGATTATTTCCTCTTTTAAAGCTCCGAGTTGGATCCTCACATAAGCTACCGCTACGGAATTATCAAATTCGGAGCCCTTTTTGGCCAACTCATCGGCCACCTCGTTGCCTGAGATATCTTTATGGCCAGGGACCCACATTGGGGGTCACCTTGTGCCTTATAGTCAATTTCTCAAGGCTGGTCTTGCATAATTGAACTAATTTTGATTTTACCAGCACAGCATCCAGCGCCTTGATGGCTGCCTGATGATCAGAGCCATGAGGGCTCTCTACACACGGATACGAATATTGCTGCCTGACAAATATCTGCGAACTCTGCCTAAAAACGCTACATATTCCAGGCAGTCTATAAACTCATGCCATTGGAGATCTCTGGAGTACACTCCAGCTCCTGTGCCCGCACTTGTCTTGGAACCATCCGTAAAATAGAAATATCAGATGTTACGGCCGCCTCGTTCCCATCCCAGTCACTCCGTGTGGTCATCATTGCATTAATACCCCCACCAAAAGTCGAGATGGGCGCTTGATAGTCTGTTTCTTTCCTGCAATCACTTCAGTCGATCCTCTGGAGTATATTGGAGTACCAAAAACCCCTCCCATTCACAAACCCACCACTCACAGGCTAAGAGCACTAATTTCTGATAACCTTCCGCAATTGAGGTTCAACGGTAATAAGCATGACCTCCAATGCCGCCGAGGGCGTGGTCCGCAGACACCCAGTTATTCCCATATTCTTATACAGGCGGCTCTCTGGATTTTTGACAGCACATCCAGGTTACATTTCCTCGTCAGTGCTGTCCACGGCGGATGGAATCTCCCTATGAACAATCAACAAAATAATCGTCTGATCTTCTCATCGACTGTTTTGTGGACTTTTCCTATGTGATTACAAAGCGTTTTCTTTAATTTTTCTTGCTGATATATCATGATTAGTGTTGATACGTCTGAACGGCTTCCAAACAGAATGTTTGTTCAAGACTTAACACTTTGCGCAGTAACTAAACTGTCAATTTATATATTTTGTTCAAACTCATGAGTTCATCATAAATTGTAACTCTGCAAAATACAGGAACTAAAACGCTGCATACGTACATTACGTCTATTTAAATCAAGCGGGAAAGAATGGGAATGTCTGACTTATTGTTAGACAAAGCTTACTAGTAACATTACCTGGAATGCATTAGTAATGAGGACATGAACTTACCTTACTTTGAACTGGCTTAGAAAGGCATGTTATGTACCTTTCAGGGAATATTTATAGAAGGCAGATGTAATGAATAGAAATTTTTATACGTCTTGTTATCGACAAGGGAGAGACATTTGTGCAGCTGTATTTGCAGAGTCTAGTTCGAGGGAGTCCGTGCAGGTCGAAAATGAGTCTTATGATTTCATTGATTTTCTAAGAACAATGAACGTTTCACAAAATGTTTTCGGAATGTATCCGAAATGCTTCCGTTTCCCGCTGGGGAATAGCAGTCACAGAATATTTGCAATATATACCTTGTACCAGTATCTATATAACTTCATGGAAAAGTTAAGAAAATTTAACTTTTTTTTACTATACCCTAGATGAAATCTATACTGGTATGGTAGAGCAAAATGGATTGGAAGATGGCACGCATAGTATTAAAGGTTATATTGATTTTTGCATGTCTGTCCATCCTCACGATAACTCGAGAACGCGATCACTTAAAGAACTGAAATTAAAAAAAGAAAAAGAAAAGTAACTTTAAATACAACCAGTTGGAAAGCTAGAATTGGTCTAAGACCAATTCTTATGATATCCTAGATGAATGCCGGTATGTAATTTTGAATGGTCACATCTCTGCGTATGTATAATTTTTAAAGCGGTTTTTCCCATATACTTCTAAAACAGTTCGTCGGACAATGCAAATGGTTATCACCAATTTCATAGCATTAAAACCATCTAGAAGTGATCGTTTTCTCAGTATATGTAGAAATCTTCACTCTTTCTATGGCAACACTAAAAAGGGGCTGCCCAATTTAGTAAATTTTCTAAATTTTATTTACTATTGCTATTAAAACACCATGTACCAAATTTCAGCTCTCTACGTCGACGCGTTCTCAGCAGTGCCCAAATATATAGTGAAAAATTAAATTTTCGTATGGCAACCGCACGAAGAAGTTGCCTGATTTGTCAAATTTTCGAACCTTAATTTACTCTTTTTTTAAAAAGCCTGTATGCAAAATTTCAGCCCTTTAAATGAACGCGTTTTCGAGTTATAGATTTCATCTAGGGTATAAAAATAGGACTAATCGGGCCACTAGTTCGCAGGGTTGCCATACAAGAATTTCGTTTTTCTCTATATAGCGTGTTTGCCCTTAGGAGGTCAATACAGCAGGAGGTGATAGTACTCACATAGTCAACCAAAAAATTGTATGGGGGGGGGGGGGGGGTAATATCAACCGTTTAGATGCTACAGGGTGATTAAGGGGGTATTCTAGTCTAGAAATTCGAAAAAATCGATTTTTTTTTGTTTTCATATTTTCAAAGTTTAACTATTCAAGAATATGCCTACAAGAGGATTTTTCAAATTTGTATCTTTATATTTAGTGTTTACTTGCATCCAGCTGCTAACAGTTGAACTCTGGACTTTAAGGGGTAACGCCACAGTAACGGCTAAAAAAAAGGTTTTTTCACCAATTTTTTTCTCGCAAAATTAAAGGTGTTTGAAAAAAACCTTTTAAGGGTATTATCGGGCATACATTGAACTTTATTGATAAATTTTTGACAGCGAAAAAAAAAAACAAAATGGTGGCTACAAAGCCATCTTCCCGGGACATGTTTCGGAGCAAGTTTGACGCGCTTGGTGGCTACCTCCATTTTCAAAGGAAAAAAAAATTTCTCACACGGGACCTTTTTTTTTCTTTTTCTGGAGGGTTTAAACTATTTTTTAAGCCAATAAAAAAAACGATTTTTAAAAAAATTTACAGTGGTGTTACACCTTAAACGCGTTTTTCTCGAAACTGCCTTTTTCAAGACGATGCCCACGATTTCTCAAGCTCTACTGGACCGATTTACTTGAAATTTTTTTGAGAGTCTTCTTTATAGACTTGTCTATGTCCGGAACTAGCCGCATCCTAAAATTTCAATTTTTACTATTTTTAAAAAAATTCGAAAAAGTAAAAAAAGTGGTACAAAAATTGCTTTTGTTTTTAGGCAGCGGCCATTTTGTGAAAAATTTTTTTTTCAACTTTTCCCTAGTTCCGGACATAGCGACATTACTCTAGACTAATAATCTTTTTTTTCGGATTGCTAGGCGGGTTGGAATCGTGGGCATGATCACGAGCCAATTTTTTGAGGCCCCCCACTTCATCAGCTGCTAATTTTTTGAATTATTAACTTTTTTAACTTTTAATTTTTTTCTTGCAATGCTAATAAATAACTCATAAAAAAATGGATAGAAAAATATTGATTCCCTTTTTTTTACGGTACTTCAAAAATCACCTAAAATTCTGGCCTCTAGACTAGAATACACCCTTAAGAAAAAAATGCTAGTTTTTCACAAAACACCCTGTATTTTAAAAGGTACTCATTGTATGCAGAACTTCATCGCCTTTCCAACGACTGCTCACTCAACCCCATACCCTTCTCCTCTAAGGAGTTATAGGGGTCTAAACAAAATATTTCAGTTTTTTTACCCTTTTTTTTTACTTTGACTTCTATTTTTTTACAAAACGGTGTTACCATAACGTTTTTGTATAAAATCTATAAACTATAGACTCTCCTCTTTACTTGTTTTGAAAGCTATTCTCATATCAAAATGTATTCCCTTACTGACTGAAAACACGTCATTTAAAAAAAATATCGGCTAATTTCGGTATGACATGAATAGATTAAGAGCTAATAACTCTTTAACAACTGCAGATAGCACATAGAGTAGGTATACTAGGTCAAATTACAAAGCAGATTCTACAGTTTATATTTTTTATAAAAAAGAATTTATATTAATGACCGTTTTACAAAAAAAAAAAAAAAGGTCAAAGTAAAAATATCAGATATATTTTGTTTAGACCACCGTAACTCCTAAGAGGAGGGGGTATGGGACTGTTTGAGAAGTCGTTGAATTTCTGCATACAATGAGCTCTTAACGTGTGACCGTGCGCCCAGTATTTTTTTAAATACAGAGTGTTCAGTGAAAATCTAGTTTTTTTTCTTAATCACCCTGTAGCTCCCTGCCATCAATTTTTTTGTTTTTATTTGCGAGTACTGTTACCTCCTGCACTATTGACCTCTTAAGGGGAAACATCCTATAAATTTGGGCACGCGTTGACACATGGAGAGCTAAAATATGTTTTCATAGCAATAGTAAATAAAATATCAAAAATGGAATAAATCGAGCAACCCCTTCTTAGTGTTGCCATACAAAACTTTAAGTTTTCGCTATATATTTGCAAACTGCCTGAGAACGTGTCGACTTGGAGAACTTTAATTTGGTACACAGCGTTTTCATAAAAATAGTAATACAAGGAGCAATGATGCCCTTTTTTTTCTTTTATTCTCCGATTGTAAGACAAAACTGAAATATTTGAGTTCTTTTTATTTTATTTTAACAACAAACCCATATTAATACCATCGGGATAAACCAACAAGCACACATACCAGCAAATAATACACCACATCCGACATGATAATTAAAACCAGCTGATGATTGCTCGTTTCTAGTACGGAATTCTTGTGATTTTAGTTCTATAACGTCATTGGTGTTATGTTGATTTATTTATTCCTGTCTTTTATTTAGTTATTGTATAAATGTAGTGTTTTGTGTTATTTGTATAGCCGAGTACTTTTATATAGATATGTAAAGTGAAATTTTTTTTTTTATTTTCATAATGTTAATTTTTACAATGTGAGATGACTAATGTAATTTGCAGACCCTTGAAGAGGAATTAAAACCACAGAGTCGAAACGTCGGGCCAACTCTAAAATAAAACAAAAAAGACCTCAAATTTGTAGTTTTTTCCTAGGTATAACACAGAACATGTTCTGACCATGCTCTCGATATGCATAACATGTTCTATAACTACATACACGAATTGAAATACATATTCTTTCTATATGCTATTTATAAGACTCATGTCGGTCCTGCCGAGCAAAATCTTCGGACGTCGGACAAAAATGATCGTGTGATAATCGGTGATAGAATAATGTATCGGAAACGTATCATCTGTATGTCCGACGGTACACAAACCCGAGTTGTACCGAGGTATGTAGAAACGAAAATTCGATTTTCCAAAATGCATGTTAAAAATGTATTTTACATATTCATATCCAGTGGAATATTTTTACCGTAATTAAATAAAGTTTACCGATTTGGAGCCGATCGTCTGTGTCCCACAAGTATCATTTTAGAACATGTTCCATTTCGTTATCTGGGTTCTTACTATCGGAGATTAAAAAAAAAGGCAACATTCTTTCTCATATTAATAAACCCTGACAGTACAAAAATATTATAACTGCTAGAAGATGAATTATAACTAGTCGATGACACACCACACACATCTGATTTAACAAAAGATATCAATCCGTGGCTGTGCCCATCAGAGAATTAATTCAACATTGCCTGTGATTCACCTCAAGATCTCAAATCATACCTTCTACCAAGATATTTTGGGAAGGACAAGGGATAGCAAACGAATTCGCACTTTCTAGCTCCTAATTGCCGGCCATAAACCTTTTTTCCTATCTCAAGCAAACATTTCACTCGAGACCTTCTTTCTTTCTTTCTAGGAATTTTTTCTATCGACAATCACCTTCAATAGTAAGTAAAACTTCAAAAATGAATTAAATTGGGCAACACTTTTTTGGTGTTGTTATACAGAACTTTTCGTTTTCACCTTAGCTATAATATTATTGGCCTTAGACCGTACGCTCTCTTCTTTATACCCTAGATGAAATATATAAGGTATACTAAGTTTGTCATTCCATTTGTAACATCTCGAAATAATGATGGTAGAGCAAAATGGATTGGACACCTACGCATAATATTAAAAGTTATTTTGATTTTTGCATGTCCGTCCGTCTGTCCGTCTATGCGCACGATAACTCGAGAACGCGTATACGTAGAGAGCTGCAATTTTGTACACGGACTGTAAAAAAAAAAGTAAAATTAAGTTCAAAATTGGGACAAATCGGGCAACTTCTTCGTGGGGTTGCCATACAAAACTTTCGTTTTCCACTATATATTTGGACACTGCCTAAGAACGAGTCGACTTAGAGAGCTGAAATTTGGTGCATGGTGTTCTTATTGCACTAGCAAATAAAATTTCAAAAATGGACTAAATCGGGCAACTCCTTCTTGGTGTTGCCACATAAAAATTTAGGTTTTTTACATATATTGTGAAAACGATCAGTCTCACACATTTTTATTGTACTAAAAACTTCTTTAGAATGCGATATCCTATAAAATTGGTTTTAATCATATTTTCTGTCCGACAAACCGTTCTAGAAATATATGCGAAAAACCACTTCAAAAATCAAAATTGTTGAAATGCTTGATCATACGAAATTTCAGATGGGCATTCATCTAGGGTATCATAATAATACACATACACAGATTTGCAGCCGGAATCCGAATTTATAGGCAGCTACATTCGATATCTTCAGCACAGTTCTCTCCAGTATATGGAAGTTCTAGAACAAGGTACACAAAAGAACACAGCTGAGAGTTTTTGTTTGAGGCATCGTAGTCATTTGGTTCAGATAAATGATTTTTAATAATTTTGTTAGGAATGCTATAAAAATTTTATTTCGGTTCGGAAGCTAAGAAAACAAGCTTAATATTATCAGAACACCATTTTTCTGTATTAATAGTACTTTAGGGCGGAGGAGGTATTCAAATCAAACTTTTGTCAGTTTTACATAACAACACTGCAAATATTTTAAAATTTTAGGACTCCGTTGGAACTCTCTTGTGGTAGTGTGAGAGAGTCTATTTCATGGCTTGTGAATGTATTCTCGAGGATTTTGGCTAAATATTATAGTAAAACTCTTGCATTTAACGAAATAATAAAACACTTTTATACAAAAAAAAAATCTCTTGTTTTAAATGTAACACATCACAGTACACATATACAATGATTTCTTTGCCGTTGTTTAGTTTCGCTGAATTTCTCCAATTACGAGTTGCAATTGTTTCCTTTAAATGTTTACTTTGATTGAACCGCCGATAATATTCCATCGGAAACTCATCAAAAATCCTTTGACAGATGTTTTCAATTGAAACAAACCTTCCATCGCATATACCCGAAGAAGATGTCACCACTTTCTGTTCTCTCTGTAATATAGGCTTCAAAAGCCACGTCTCGGAGGGGAGGTCAAGCCGATAGCCGTAGGACCTGTGTTTAACTTAAACGTATCAAATTGAAGTTGGAAGTGTTCAGAAATTTGTACGTATTTTCTAAAGTGTGCAGGCACGAGTTCTACTGCAGCTTTTCTTAAGCGACCCCCCATGGGGAGGGGGGGGCTATCTACCCCTGTACTACTATCCCCGCCACAATTACTCATAGAAGAAGTTAAAAATTCTACAGACCACCCCTTCCCAAGCGCTGTAACCCAATCTAGTTGGTAATACTACCGCTTCAATGGATGGCTAAATGTGCGAGTATTAAAAAAACAAAAAAAACAAACCCTTTTGTAGCATAAAGTAAACACGTAACAGAACATGATAATAGCTGCCGTATAACAGTCACATTATGTAAGATTAAAGTGAACATAAATTCAGCGCGGGGTTCTATTGCAAAATCCGTTTAATAATAATAAAAACCGGAAAAACTTTTTATCCAGACCAAAGGCTATGCACAGTTTGATAAATGCTCATTCAACCAAAAGAGCACGAAAACCATTGGCATTGCCATTCTTGCAGTGTTCGTGTGGCCGCATAGCAAGCATAGACTGAATCCATCGCTGACATAGTTTTCATTATTTGTTTACATTTTGCAGTCAAGTTCAGGGTCGGTTATTCATTCTGTTTCTGTTTGTTTAAGCACGGAGTCTACACAAAGCAAACCGATTACGTAACCTGGGCAAAATATGTATGCGCTACAACAAAACCCAAGCCGCTAGCCGAGGAATCCCAAGTGCAATGCAGTGTGAGAAATAATTGCTTCATTTTCAGACTATCGGAAAGTGATGTTGTAGATACACGAAGAGCTGTTAGCACTGGCTATACACAACATGAGAAACGTATGTTTGTGTTTGTGTTTGTGTTGTGTATATAATTATGATGTCTGACGATTTTGTTTTGATTTTACTTTTGCATTTTGTTTACTTTGTGTAATTTGTTATTGAGCCTAAGAGGTTTCTGGAACTTTGTATGGGAATGGATTTGGACATCTAAGGATAGCTTAACATTTGGATTTTGCAATATCCTAGGTAAGATATTAGTACTAGTATTACTACTAGTATTAGATAGTAAATAGATGGTAAACTAATATCATAGATGACAAAAAACCTAGATGGTCAAAGCCGAGTATAGAAATTTTATATGTCTGGGTGGTGACCACAATATGAGAGAGAAATGATGGATACGTCGAGTGATTCATAATTTCTCGCGTTTGCATTTGTTCTCGGCATGCTGTAAACACAGTGGTAGTGGTCGATTCCGAAATGCACCACCCATTTTACAACCTGCATACTGGTATACTCTGTTCTGGTATGCATTGCGATATCTAGTTCTTGTATCATCTACGGTAATATATTATGCATATCGGTTGAATCTGTAGCGATACTTTTGTTCCAGGGCCCCTATTCTGCATTCTCACTCACTCAACTCACTTACCCGATTCCACGTGTTTCTTTATTCTGGAACGCAAGTGAATGAGATTTTTGTGGGAAAGTGAGTGAGATATTACTACTGGGTACAGCGATGCTAGACGTACGATAATTCTCGTACATGTACGAGAATTTCTACTCAAGTACGATGTACGAGGCAAAATATATTCTCGTACGCGAAAGTTCGAGAATTTCAGCCTCAAATATTTTTCAACCAGAATCTCCACGTGCGGCAATACTACAAACAAAGAGCAGTAAAAGATAGTTTAAAAAACATAAGCAGAGGAAACCATAAGCCCCGGAATATACAAGCCATGAAGTAAGACTTGAAGAGAGCATAGCGGCCAACATTACATACTTTTTCTCTTATATTATTGCATTTAAATGTACACAGCTTGGATTTCGTTCAAACACCATGATTTCCATAAATTTGTTGTACATGCTATTATTTTTTAACACCACTAGAAAGAAAACATATTGGGCTGCAAAATGTTATAACTTCATATTTATGTGGGAGCGATAGTTTTACGCTCTAAGGCCTGTTTGGAAATGAAATCATAGTTCTTTTTCATGAATGTATAAAAGTATAATGTGGTAAACTCTTATTGCATGACTATAGCCGGCCCACTAAAGGTGCCACCGGTGCACGCCTTTATGAGTTGATAATAAGCTCTCTTAAAGTTAAAGGCATACCAATGGAAACATACTGGGCTTAGGTTGTGAGTCTGCAAGCAATAATATCGGAGAATATAACTCCATTATCAGTCGTCTCCGCTCGGATGTGAAGATTTAGCGAGAAAGGTCTTCTCCTATTTTAGACAGTGTCAACAAGAGAAAGGCTCAATACAATAATTTCAACATTTTGTTCACGGGAAAGCTATTACTCGTTGGCTCTCCTTTATACTTGCAATAGAACGAATTCTGGAGCAGTGGGAAGCTCTTCACCTATATTTCACAGATATTTGGATGACTGAGCGTACACTTGCGGCTGAACAAAATTTCAATGCCCTCCAATACACATTCATGAAATTATACTATACCTTTCTAGCTTGGGTGTTTCCGAAAGTTACCTACATGAATGCATTCTTTCAGTCGATATCGGTTATAGTCACAACATTACATGACAAAATGGCAATAGCACACCGAGAACTTCTGTCCTCGTATATGTAGCAGGACTATGTTGCTAAGTCGAACCTTGGGGAAATCAGACCGGATGATACTAGTAGATTTATACGTTTGGAGTCCACGTATATGGGAGTCGTTACCCTGGAAGGTCTGAAGAATCCCGAAGTGATGGCACGACTTGATCTCATAATTTATTTCAGGAAAAGTGCCGAGAGTATCTTCAAAAACTATGCATATGTAGGTATAAACCACGTTTTCCTTTTGAGGATGAATTACTGGTGGCATTGCCACTTTTAAATCCTGACAAAACTTAATCAGCCAGCTAAGGAATGAGACCCTATCGCTCATTTTTTTATGTGACCCGTGTCCTAGGACAAAGTCGTCAGACTCTAAGAAAAGGTAGCAACTTGATGATGAGTGGCGACTTCTTCCTTTGGACCAACTTCCTCCACACATCTCCAAAGAAAAGAAAGTTGACATATTTTGGCACAAGCTTGCCCAAATCCGCACTGCTGATGAAAATCAGAAATATACAGCTCTGCTTCAATTTGTGTTATCCGTGCTGACTCTCCCTCATTTCAATGCCGATACCGAGAGGATTTTTAACAAAAACAACTTAATTAAAACAAAATTAAGGAACAAGCTGCAACAAATACCCTCTTTAAGCTCAGTGTGTTAAAACACAGTCGAAAGATTGCTGCTTTGTGTTCAAACTTACCACTCAAATTAAAAGTCGCATGACGTCGGCTGTTATGTACCAAAATAAACATGCTACTGGAGCGCGACCTGATTATGAAAATTTGGACCAAAATAGTGACTCGGACCCAGATAATCCCAGCGTTATCTAGATGTCTGTTATGTCTCTTATTTTAAGATCAAGACCAAAACTATATACAAATTTAATACAAAAATTGTTGTAAGTAACAAATTTATAAAATAAATTTTTTTTAAAGATATCCATTATTTGTACTATAAAAGAAAAAAAATATTACTAAAATGGCGCCAGTTTTAATTTAGCCGCAATTTCTCATTAATTTCGCGATAAAACTAGCGTACGAGAATTTTTCACGATGTACAAGGTTTTTGCAAAGTTGGTACGAGAATACAGGTGTTGCAGTCCAGCAACCCTGACTGGGTATACGGTACTCGAAACGGCCATTTGTGTTTGATTTGAATAGCTCCTCCGCCCTAAACTACTATTCATTCAGAAAAATGGTGTTCTGATAATCTTATGCTTGCTTTCTTATCTTCTGAACCGGAATGAAATTTTCATACCTTTCCTAACAAAATTATTTAAAAAAAATTACCTTAACCAAATGGCTACGATTCCTCAAACAAAAATTCTCAGCTGAGTAATCATTGCCGTGAGCTGATCATATCGAATGTAGCTGCCTACAGATTCGGACTCACATTCGGCTGCACATACACCCATGCAATTATCGCTCATCTGAGTGGGATTGAGCGTAAAATGGTAAGGTTACCTCGTAATCAAAACTATTTTATTATTTTGTTAAGTAAGGTATATAGGAAGTGTAGCCTTTGGTAAGGTAAGGAATCAAGCTTTAAATTACTAGATGACTATTTTCCTGTATGGATATTAGTTTAGGCTCTATGGCATATATAAAGTCAATGTTTGGCACTTTTCCATAATCATCAATATAGAGCATTTTAGAGTACGGACTCCGAACGCACACATATAGATTTTTGTTTCATGGCTTGGGAAGTATTCTCGAGGGTTTTGGCCCACACCTTACATGAGATAGTTCACACAAAACCGCTGTAATCGCTGCGCGCATACCAATTAAAAAAAAAAGGGTTTGAAATATCTTGCTGAGAACAAAAGGAGAATTAGCTACGTAGGCTTTTGGGATTTATAAAATAAAAAAATAAAAAAAAAAATAAATTAATTTGGTCAGTTTTTCCGAAAAAATAAATAGCATAATCCACAGTCCTTTTACGCCAAAAATAAAAGTATATTTTCTCCGAGGAATTTTACAAGCCGATATTTTCTTTAATATTGTAAATAAACATTACCTTCCAGAGTCTAAAGCAATTTTATGTCGTTTTCGTTTGAACGTCAGGTTCGCTCTGGAGGCAACCTAAATGCTGTCAAAACGTTCATTTGAAGCAAAAATGACGTCATAGGTTGCCTCTGGATGCAGTCCAAAGAGCATCAGATTCACTCTGAAAATTTTCTCCGGTCATCGTAAGTGAACTACATAAACAAAAACGATTATTTCTTCGAATCCGTTCGATTGAACGAGGTTGCCTCCAGAGCGAACCTGATTGTTCAAACGAAAAGGACACTAGTTTTGTCTTAGACGGAGTGACAACCTAGGTAGTACCGGCAGAGTGAATTCTACAGACAGCACCACTATTATAGCTGCTCTACCTGTGGCCATCAAGTTGACATCGGGTCGACTTTATTCTCATGCCTCAGTCGACTGGGTCCCGAGCCAAAGCTTTCCTATGAAATAGCACACGCTAACTCTGTTATAGGGACAGCCCGAACTATAGCACGCAGTATTCTTCCATCGGATCAGTATTCCGGCAAATCTCTTCTTTGGAGCAAGGCAGCTAGGAGCTTTCAAAAAAATATCGATCAGGTTTAAGATCTATCAGCCTCAAATCTGGTCACTGACCGACAAAGTGATCGATCAGTAAAGATTACAGCTAAATTGACTCTTGCTTCAAGTCTGGTTCGACATTGAAGACTTTCTTTTGTAGTCTATGTACGCATAATTCTTATCTAAAGACATTGCGTCAGAATCGAAATATAAAACAAATATCGCCCCAGATTTACATCTGAATCAGGATGAAGTTCTGGTGCAACAAAACTGTGCCCCCAGTTTATATGCGTACAAAGAAAGTTGTTGCTCAAAAAACATTTGTTTACAACTTCACAATCGATAGTCACGGACACATATAAACTGGGCACAGTTGGGTTTCACCAGAATTTCATCCTGGATAACACAGGTTTCCATCAGATGTAAATGTATCATCACCAAATCCGAATATATCAATCATCAAAGAGAGATTCAAACTAAAAAGAAATCCAGAAAAAATCACGTGCGCGAATATCTTTTCTTGATTTTTTCAGGATTTTTTATGGATTTCCTCTGAATTTTGTCGCATCTGGATTTTGTCACTTCCGGATTTTGTCACTTCTGGATTTTGTCTATTCTGGATATTGTCTTTTCAAAATTTTGTCATTCTGGATTTCGTCACTCTGGATTTTATCTTTTTGGATTTTGTACCCAACCCCTTTATCTACGACTAGAGATTAGTCGGGAGGCAGATCCGATTAATCGTGTACGACTAAGTAACAAAGAACAAATTTGGTGCAAAAAATTCAAGCGCCAGTGTTATTTAAACATATATCAGCAGAACTAAAAACCTTCTGGCATCTACAGGAGGTTGAAATCAAGTCCATACTGAAGAATAAACAGTTCCTGCAGATACGAAACGTCCTCTTTTTTGAAAAAAAAAAATTCTTTTTAAAAGAGCTTTTGTCACTAAATTCTCGATATATAAACCTTGCAGCAATTTCGGTAAATTTCATATAGACTAAAAATTCTATACGAATTTATTTCAATTTTATTTATTTACTATCTTGTCCCATACGGGAGTCGAACTCACAGTTTTTAGAATCGGTCATACATGGAATAGAAAAAATTTCGAGAACTTTCTATTTTTATCATTTTAAATCAAATTATCAAATACAAGAGAAAAATTAAGCGCCTCATCGGGAGTATGAAGTTGAGACCTTTTGCTTTCCGGGCGACTGCTCTTACCTCTGAGCTTACGAGACAGATGAAATTTCCCCTTGTATTTTTTTTTTAATTTTATAACCTATTAAGTCACAGTTGCTTTCAGTTTTCCTTGACAGTTTATTTTTGCGCTTTCATCAATACTGGTTAATGTCAACTGAAAGCAACTGATGTAGGACTACCTGTAAATCTGATTATTGTATTAGTCTGGTTGTCCTTTTAATTCAATTCCGGTTGTCCTCTTAATGTAATAACATGAACTAATATATTTGTTGCTTATAATATATTCGTCCATCCTCTTCCCATGAAACTTATGACGGAATTTTTACAAATATCAGTAATGTTTCCCAAAACGCTGAAAGCAATGCTATATTTTTGATCCTCGGTGACTTAATCTTCCCAATATATCCTGGTCAGTTTCTGATGCGGGAGATACTATGGAAATAGACAGATGACTTAAATAAACGAACAACGTTTTCTTTGTCAACTTTTATGTCCTTTTGCCAATTTCAACAATTTAACTGTATTCCGAATAGCAATCAGAGGTATCTGGAGCTAATATTATCTAATGCATATTTGGGTAATATTGTTGTAACTCAATCCTTCTATCCCTTGTCTCGTATTGATAGTCATCATCCTCCTCTTCTAGTTGAATTCAAAATAAAGAAAGTACCCCAGCTTCCTGAAAAAATCAATAAGCGCTTATTTAAGCGGGCTGACTATGATGCTATCAGCAAATTTCTCTCCAATATTCATACATTTCTCGCCGTTACAACATCTAGACGTGAATCAATTTTATAGTCATCTTAACAACGCAATTGAGAACTTCATTCCCCGGATAATGAAAAATGAGAATAAATATTTTCTCGTGACTTAATTCATGCTATTAAGCTTAAGGAAAAATATAGACAAAAATACTCAAAATTCAAGCACCCTGAAAACTAAACAACTTTTAGTTTCCTGCAGAGTAATGTAAAAAGTAAAATTAGAGTGTTATAATAAATATGTTTTAGACACTGACAACTGCATATCCTCTAACTCTAAGGCTTTTTGGTCTTATGCTAAAAACATGAAGATCTCTGGCTCCTATCCTAGGGAAATGCATTACGATGGAGCATCTACTGATAAACCTGAAAGTATTTGTAACTTACTTTCAAACTACATTCAATGTTCAGCAGAGCTCAACAATCCCAACAAAGTAGTCATAGATAAGATAAGGAGATTGGGCTTTGATTCTAACAGTATCCTTTGCTTTGAGTCATATCTCTCGAGTCATCATCTAACGGTTGTAATTAACGGAGTTTCATCAAATTCATACATGCAAACCTCGGGTGTACCTCAAGGCTCGATTCTTGGCCCACTTTTCTTCTTATTATATATTAATGATCACCCTAATGAGTTATCCTCTGCTTCTTTAATATATACTGATGACACCAAAATTTATCGAGCTATAAATGATCCATCCGATTGCCAATACCTACAAAATGACATCCAGAAACTGATCTCTTGGTGTACTAAAAATCAACTATTCTTAAATGTGGATAAATGAAAATGCATGTCCTTTTCAAGAAAGCAAACCACGTTGTACTGGGACTATAAGCTGGACACCGTCTCTATCATGCGCGTATCAGAAATCAATGATTTATAGGAGTACAATTTGATAGCAAACTTCTCTTCGACTCGCATATTAATCATATTACCAACAAGACTTTTAAAACCTTGGGGTTTCTGTTAAGGTGCACTACGTCATTTAAACAGCTTTCTTCGTACATTACTATGTATAATACCTTGGTTAGATTTATACTGGAGTAAGCTTCCCCAATCTGGAACCCTTTCTATACGACGACGTACAGAAACAAAATAGAGAGTATTCAACGTAGATTTACTATAGGTACTTGCATTTTAAACTTACAGGCTCATATGTGGATTATGATGACAGGCTGCTCCATGTTATTATTAGAAACAAGTCGTTCCTATCTTGACGAAATGTTTCTGTTTAAAATTTTACATGGTTCTATTGACTCATCTCACCTACTATCTCTCTTAAAAATCAGCTTTCCTAGTCGCCTCACCCGCCAGCCACTTACTTTCCATATCGATGCTCTCCGCACTAACTTGCGCTTCAAATCCCCTTTAGTTAGGATTCAAAAGGCCTACAATGTCTTATATTACGATACAGATATGCTTAGTGACAGCTTTACGGTTTTTAAACGCAACCTCTCGTTCGTAATAAAACATTTGGATAGTTTTTCCATTTTACGTTAGCTAGATCTAGTTAATCTTTATTTTTCTGCTTTCTTCCTCCTTGATGCTTGTTATTTTGTATTTTTATTTTATCTTAGTTTACTTTTTTTTTATATATATACTTTTTAAGATATCCTTATTATCTTTATTTGTTATCTTATTTCTTATTTTTTGTTTCTATTATCTATTTTTTATCTGATATTGTTGTTTCGTTTTTCGATTATTTTTAGTAATTAAAATGGATTTGGATTTTTGCTTTTTCGTTTTTAATTTGAATTTTTTCTTTTTTTTTTGTATAAATTTTGTAGTTCTTCTTACTTTTTTTATTTTTTACTTATAGTTTGCATTTGTTTAACGGTAGTAAGTAAGTGAATTTATCTGTTTACTATCGCATGAGTTTGTTAAATAAATAAATACTACTAAATTTTCTTTTATGTTACATGTGTAAAACACATCTAGGAAGCAACTGGTATGGAGGATAAATAAAGAAGTCTCTACAGTGATATAGGAACGATTACAGACATAAACCATAAATTTTTTTTTTTCAAGAACAAGTCCCTACTTAAAAATTTACAAGTATAAGTCCAGGTACTGTTAGTCATAAGTCCAATACAGCCATAACATGAAGTACTATAGGTATTGTGAATTATTTGAATACGCCTTCTAATAAGAGATGTTTAGGAGTAGGGACAGTAACGGTAATTTTTTTTTTTTTATAAAACAATTTATTTACAGTGTAATGATTTTTATTTTTAAATTCTTTCAATAAATTGAATTATTTAATCTGTTTCATTTTTTGTTAAATTATTCACCCTGCCTCTGATTACTATGTTCATATTTGTTATTAGAAGGCCTAATTAAATAATTACCAAGAACTTAAGTAGTACTTGGTAGCAAGAAAGTATTACGTGCGTACTTACGTACTGATAAGGTACTTAAAAGCTGGAATAAGGGACTTATAAGTACCAGTACCTGGACATGTAATTAAAAATTTTTAAATACCAGTATCGGGACTTGTACTTGTACTTAAAATATTTTAAGTCCATGTCCTAGTAGTGGTACTTGTACTTGGAATTTAATATAGGCATGGGTAGGACTAAGCATACTGGTATATGGTATATCATCGACAGACTACAACAGTCGCCGGAAGAAGAGAAAATGCTGAACTAGTTAGTATAATATAAAAAACTAATATGCCATCAGCAGGTAAAAAACAAGTGAACTAGTTGTATGTACTGCCGCGGTATTGACACATTTGACATTATTTAAATAAATAATTAGTTATAAAGAATTTATTGCGTATAATGTCACATAATAAGGTACCCAGTTACCTCATTTGTGTAATAAACATATAGTTCTCAGTAATATTTAAAAAAATCCATTTGAATTGAAAACAAAATCCAAACTGGTTTAGAAGTATTTTACTGGAACTCTCAGGGATACGCTGGCCTCTAGGAGTGAGTTGAAACCCGAAAAATGTATCGGGTACCCGGAGTTAAATATTGTATTTTTTTTTTCTTTCAAAAATGTCTCGTTTTCAATACATTTGGTATTTCACAGCATGAAATTTTTTTTTTTTATATATATTTTTACTTACTTAACATTGCAAACCCTTATTTATTTTATTCTGTTCACTCAGTCACGAACCTATATTCTCAAGGACTGCAATTCGTGTATAGTTAAGCTTCAAAATATTTCTGTGCTTACTTGCATCTATGTTACTCAGTTCATGTGCTACCTTTGTGGAAAATACATATTTGTTTTTCCATTATTTAAAACAAGTGTGGTTAGCATTTACGCGTAAACATCAATTGCTTACGTTTACATTGTAAATAATGTAAAAAATTGTTAACAATGTAAACAACCACAAGCGTGTGTATTAAGTGGATACAGTCTGTAATTCTCGTAATCATGCGCATATTATTTACTAACTACCATTTGATGATCATCAATCATGAAAATGTGATGTTGTGTTAATTAACTTGAGCGTATATTCCCCCTGATGTAATATTGTGCCGTTAGAATTATATTTGAATTAAATACATTCAATCAATACAGTTTGCGCAATAGGAATTAGATGCGTGTGTGAAGAAATAGGTGTGAAATATCGATTCATACTTTGGGAACTAAGTAATAAGTTGAAGATAAAGGTGATAAAAAAATACGTCGCAGTTTTCTATTTAATTTAGAAAAAAAACACATCTCCCGTCTAATTTTGGTTTTAGAAAATTTAAGCAGACTGAAGGCTTATAAATGGGTTTAGTTTAAAAACTACTGTGGTAAAATAATAAAACGGTAAAACTGAGTGAAAATAACTATTGAAAATGTGTAAAACTAAAAAAAGGGAAATCAGATAAAAATATGTAGTAAAAGATGAGAAAAGATTACAAAAACTAGTTAAATTAAAACTAAAAAGAAATAACTAAAAGTGAAGAAAAAAACAAAAGTTATGATTCAAGAGCTCCAGGTTCAAGAAATTGTAGATGGCATCTTTCAGACCAGACCAAATCTGTTTTCATCTTCCCACTAACTGGTATCAGATCATGTCGTAAGTTTGACATTTGACAAATAGAAATTTTTAGATAAACTGACGATTAGTACAGACCTACAGTTGGATCTGCAGTCCATATCGTCATTAGTTTGTTAACGTTTATCTTGCAATTCAGTTGAATTTTTAAAATGATTTTGACAAAAACTAAAATTGCTGCTCTACTAGCAAATAATTTTTATCAAAAGTACCAGTGAAGAGTGAAATACGTTTCTGGGTGAAAGATTGATTGCTTCACAGACAAACCATCTTGTTAATAATTGTCTTAACAGAATCATTAGTAGCTTTTTCGTCTACAGTTTTATGAAATTCTATTAATTCTTTATAATCTTGTTCTTTTAACTTTCTGTCGGAGTAAGACTCATCCTTTACTTATGATAGTGCGGAATGTTTCAATGAATTCCGAAGTATCATAAATTTTGGACTTCCATCCATGTTTGCAGTCCTGTTATCTGACGATGAACTGCATGTGTGTGGTGTATTTAACTGCAGATCTACAGTCTGCAGTTCACGGACTGTCGATCTGATTGAAAATCAAATCGTATACATTTTCAGCATACACACACACGCAAATTACCTACACTGTAAAATATATTATGACTATTCCCTAAATTTATGACATGTTTTTCCTTAAAAATAAATGTAATTTTCTCTGATAAAAAGGGTTTAGGGTTTAGTTTCCCCAAATCAATTGAATATTCAATGAATTTAGGTATCTGGCGCCATAAAACCTCTAAAATACGTAAAATTCCCGAAATGTTAAGCTCTCTTGGATATAAGAAAGAGAACATTCAACGAATTCGGTATTATGCTACATTTTTTATGGAAATATATTTTCGTTTATATAATTCACACATTTTTCTTGAAAACAAGTCATATATTGTTTGTCAATATTTTGTGTAAGCGTACCCAGTGCACCAATATAACTTCCATACTACTTAGTAGAAAATGAGCTATTCAGTTCATTTTTATGTTTTTTAAAAGGGGTGGTCTTCTGTCACCTTCACCTATGGTGAAAGTGGTGCGGTGCTATCATCTATTTGCTTACATTTTAGGAAACATTCTCTAAATTTTAGAGAATAGTCGCTACATTTTAAAGAACAAAAACAAAACAACAATTTGAAATTCCCTATATTTTAGGGAATGTACCCTGCATTTTAGGGAACATAAAAAAATATATGAAAATTCCCTACATTTAAGGGAATATTCCCTAAATTTGAGGGAGAAAAACCTACCTACATTTTAGGGATTAAAACCTAATCTTCGTTTTCCAAAGTGGAGCTTTCCTTAATCTTATCGACAAATGCCTAACCTGTGTGGCACAAATTGTTGCCACTCACTTTGAGGAATTATATTTTACTGTGTAGACTGCACATGAAATCGTACCAATTGAATTGTTAATGTGTGACGGAATTCAAGTATATATCTACATTTCGGATCTGCAGATAATCCGTAAGTGAATGGGCGCCATTATCTACCTCCAGTTGAGTGGTTAATGAAAACAAGACGGTTCTATAGCGCAGAATCCTTACTAAGCGCTCCTCCCTATGATAAAAGTGAGTTTATTAATCTCTAAGTAAATAGCGCATTTGACAAATTTATTGTTAAAAGCCATTAATGAGAATCATTCTCTTAAGTAATTATTTAGAGATCTACCTAAATTTTGAAATGGGTATGCAATCTTTGGTGAATAACTGAGTTAAACATTGGGGATAAATTGTGCTAGGTGAATTCCCTATAGTCAGCGGGAAAATTTTGACACCACGTGGTGTTCGTTAAGATACAACGAAAGACGATTATGTAATATATGTAGGTATATTCGAAACAAAGAAAACTAATTTTTGAAAAATAGTTTAGACATTTGGAGACATAATTTATATTTAACCTACTTGAATAGTTCGTATCGAAAATGATTTAAAAAAAACTGCAAACAACAGCAAAAGTCTTCACAGCTGTCAACTTAATAAATGACTTCGAAGATTTTTTTTTTTTTGTTTTCAATGAATGAATCTATTTATGTCCTAGACAACTAAAAATAAATCTCTTCGGGATAATTTCTTTTGTGAATGTCTTTTGTGGAGTACTTACTGATTTTATCGACTTTTCTTCCAAGAAGAAGAATTTTCTGGCAACACATGGGTAATTCGCACAATTTAATGGTTTCGAAATAAATTGAATAACTTTAATTTGGAAGATCGATTTTCGAAGTTAAGGCCCATTATATTTCATCTTAGTAAATCTGTTTAATGGAAAGCTCTAATGGAAATGGAATAGTTCCAACGATGAAATAGTAATCCTTTATTTAGGATGGAATTCCTGTAAACAGTATATAAGTAACAAATTTGTGCGATTTGAATTACAGCTATATTCGATTGAGACATTGTTACCGATCTGGAACTAGAAACAAAGCAGTTCATCTTGAGGAGGACGTTGTTTAACATTTGTCGAATAATAAATTTAATAAAAAACAAAACATTTTCCAAAGTACATTACGAAAAATTTTTCATAAGTCTAAATTTTAGGCACATGCAATATAAGCAATGAAATCTACCAGTTTTTGATAAGAGAATTCAATAAGAAGAAAAGAGATGAAAGTCAAAATTTTAGGTGGAAAAAAAAACTTATCGTTGGAAGCATAGCTAATTGTTTTAGTTTTCGAATACCATTTGGCTGTCACTTAACCGCATCGCAGTGGCATAGCCAATGGAACAGACCCCGATTCAGAGAATAAAACTCGAGTATAGGAAAAGTCTACTCAGTCACATTATTAAGTTGAAAAATGATTAGATGTGACTGCTGTTGCTTAATTTAGGCTATTTGCCGCAAGATGTCGCTGTTTTTATTTGATTCTCTAACCTTTTTTATCAAAATATATATGATTGCCTATCTATGCGGTCTAAAGAAAATAAATTCCCCTAATAAATGAAATTATGTATAGTTACGCAAAAATTCTCAAGACATTATTTGTTATGATTTTGAGGACCAGGGTTGACGTGACAATAGTACTCGGAAAAATATATACTATTATTTGATTATGAATCACCATCTTTGGGCAGTGCAGAGTAGTGTTTCAGATAGTTTCTACTATGGCTCAGGGATAAGCCACAGGAATTACGCCCTGCAATAGTTGTAGTCCCAGAAAACATTGAAGTTGTACGGAATATGCTGACATAGAACAACCGGTACGAGTCATCGCTGGACATATCCATGATCTAAATAAAAATATTCCTCCGTGAACAATGGACTATCAGAAATATTTGTATTCGATGGATACTAGACAATTTGACTATGGCCCAAGAGAATGAAAAAAATTCTCAAGAAATTCAGACAAAGCCAGGAAAAAACACAATTTTAGTTAGAGTATTTGATATGGTTCTTATCCTGATAATTCAACAGAAATTCCAATTTGATCTTTCCACATAATCAAAATATCAAAAATTGTAAACCGTATTCTTGTTCATATGGAAGCCGTTAACGAATTAGTACAATTTAAAAAAATATTAGGTTGGCAAGAAAGTTGTGTCGTTTTCTTGAAGAAATTTCATTTTCTTACATTTAAGCTTATACTTAATATTCATCAATCAAATATTGTCCATTGTTTTCTATGACCTTCCTCCTACATCTGTAAAAAAGGTCACTTATGCCGCTTGTAAAAACGGATCTTTCTTTAGATGCCAGGAAATCTACCACGGTTCTCTGAACATCCTGAAAATTTTACATCGAGACTAACAAGGGGCAGTCAAATGGAGCCAGTGGGGTGATTCTGATCTCTTTGTCGTTCTATTTAGTCGTGAATTTTGACATATTTTGTCTACTTTTTTTTCAACACAGTTCGTTTTGTGTCTTCACTATTATCTACCACAAAATGAAGTATAATGAATTTTCGATGAACAAACGTCAAAAAACACGACTAAATATTCGACAAATTAGTCAACTGCTCCCAGAGGTTGTGACAAAAAGTTTACACTGGTAAATGGAAATTCCACACCTAATTAGAGCATTACAAGTGCTTAAATTCGAAACAACATTTTGAATTTGTAATGTGAAGTGTCATTTTCAGTTCATTCTACGTCATGTAAGGCTTGCTGACCTGAATAAAAACACGAAAAAATCTGTAGAAATGTTCATTTCAATTAGTCGATTATTTTGACATTCAAGTACGACAAAAGATCAGAATCACCCTCCAGGTCAAGTGACTATGGTGGATATGATAAAACTTCATTAACAAAAGTCTGAAGCTTCTCCTTGGTCCAAAAGCCACGTGACGCCACGCATTGTCATATCGGAAGATAACACCTTTTCGGTTATACAGTGCCGGACGAAGTTTGCATATTTTTGTATCCAGTCGGGTTAACTGATCACAATATATGTATAGGTCTGCCGTGACAGTTTGAGTAACGAAACGATTCAAGAATGGCACATTTTTTGCCCAGAAAGCAAAGAAGAAGCAATGAAAATTCGATCTACCGTATTTTTTTCGCTTAAGGCAGTCATCCCTTGTGAAGGTAGTTTTATTCCGGTATTTTTGATGACGAACTAAACAAACATTCAATTGCGAACATTTCACCACATACTTATTAATATTTTGAGTACACTCATTGCTGAAGTACACGACAACTTAGCCATACTTATCTTCAATAAAAGTGTTACGCGGTTCCGGTGTGAGGTTCATCTTGAAGATTCATGTCACCTGACCTGAATTTTTCAAACATCTTTGGGCCGTACACACATTAACTTTAGATGGTCCAAAGATGTAATACAAAAAAAAACATTTATTATTAGCCTCCTTCGCATTATTATGACCAATTTGAATTCATAAAGCATAGCCCGATTTTTGCAAAATTTAATGATTAAATGCTGCAGCTAGAGAATGATCAGGTTTGGTGATTTTAATGCTGGAAACTTACAGTGGTCATGGAATGAAGAAGATAAGGTTCTGGTTCCGCAGAAAAAGTATTTTGAATTTTGCCAAATTCAATGGTCTCTTGTCTTTGAATCTAATCCAAGTTAATAATGTTAACAGCTCTATAGGTAAACTTCTTGATTTAGTTACTGCTATTGATATAAATTTTAATTTTGTCGAATTTTCGAGCTATTCATGTAACACAATTGACCAAAATAATTTGTCTTATTTTTATGATTTTAGGAAAGCTATAATTATGCTGCTATCAACGAAGCCTTAAGTGCGTATAATTGGGAATTCTTGTTCACTCTGAATAATTTAAGTGCTGCTTATTCATATTTTCTGGAAGTTCTTTACAACTTGTTTTTTTTTATATTTTGCTCTCACTAGAAGGAGAAATAATTCGATGAACTATAGGTTGATGAGACTGAAAAATGTTCGGAACAAGGCTCATAAGAGATTAAAATTGTCTACATAGTATGATTTAGGATCACACGCTTTTTAGAAGGTTGCAAAAAGAATATGAATTCTTAAGTAAGTTTCTACATAGTCAATACTTGGCATCGGTGGAGTCTAATATAAAGATAAATCCAAAAGCTTTTTAGTCATTTCTAGATAGTAAACGTATATATGGTATTCCTTCTTCTATTGGCTTTAAAAATAAAACTGCAGATAATATTTTAGATTCATGTAACCTTTTTGCGGTGTACTTTTTGTCTGTATATTTGGAAGACTTAAGTTTTCCCCCTCACGGGTCGATTTAGACTCAATGTATGTTTCCCCGGAAGATGAAGGCTTAACATTGGGTAATATTAGGTGTAGCCACTCTTCAGTTGCAGATAATATTCCGAGCATATTTCTAAGTCAATACCATGATCCTATATCATATATTTTTAATTTGTCGTTATCCTCAGGACTGTTCCTTAATGAGTAGAAAATTTCATTCGTTCGTCCTATACATTAAGCAGAACCTAAAAATTGTGCTAGTAAGTAGCATTCTATTTGTAAAATCTCTGCAATTCCGAAGCTATTTCAAAGAATTATCTCTGATAAAATTTCTTTTTTAGTACCTACATTTCTATGAACCAACATTGTTTTGTAAAAGGATACTGCAACCAATCTAGTCTACTATATCCACTTTCCCTTACATGTCCTAGAAAAAGGTGGTCAGGTTGTAACACTATATATTGATTACGCAAAAGCATTTTATAAGGTAAACATTCGCTTGATTTTATATAACCTTGAGGCGTTTGGATGCCATTCTGATCTACTTGCATGGCTCTCTTCCCAGTTGACCAATCGCATACATATTATCAAAATTAATGAAGTCTACTCACGTCCGATTTTAGTAATATTCTGGTGTGCCTCAGGGGAGTCATCTAGGGCCCCTTATTTTTATTATATTTATCAATGATATCTCTAACCACTTTTTCTCTAACATTTTCTTCTGTTCTAGGTTTTGCTGATGATATAAAAATGTTCATGGAAATGATTGATATGCATCAAGTATTCAAATTTAAATCAGAAATCGATAAATTTGCGAATTGGTGTCACCTTAATCATTTATCGATAAATTCTTCTAAATGTAAACACGTTATGACTGTTAAAAAAGTACCACCAATTAATTTTGAAGTGTTTATCGAAGGGAAATATATATAGTTTCGGACCTTGGTGTTATTCTAGATAGTAAATTGACTTTTTGTAACCACATTTATTATGTAGCGAGTAAAGCTAATTCTCGTCTTAGTTTTCTTAAACGTCGTGCTAATGAATTATTTGATCCATACACAATTAACGTATTACTTTCAGCACTCATTAGGCTCATTTTGGAATATATATTGCTCGGGTGTATGGGATCCATACTATGTGATGAATTCTAATTGAATTGAAAATATGCTAAGGAGATTTACCAGATTTCTCTTAGGAGACATAACTGGACCGGTGATTTACCTCCTTACGATGCCAGTTGATTGGCTTACAGAAATTGTCTTTCAGACGAAAAATTTATAATACTTTTATTATTATTAGAATTTTATTGAATACAGAAATATCTTAAATCTTATCCATTTATATGTATGTGCATTATAAGCAGATAAGACTGAGCCCGATTCTTTTTGAAGCTTTTCATATAACAAATTATGGTCTCAGTAGTCCATTAAGTCGTTGTATTCAGCAGTTTAATTTTTGTAGCAGCATAATTGACTTTAATCAAGATAGAGTATCTTTTAAAGCCTCTATTTCGGATTTTCTTGAAGCCTTGCTATGCTTATTATATAAGATATATGTATATACATTTATATTATTACATAGGATGTTAGTTTTAGTTGATTCTCTTGTATTTATTTTGATTTATTCTATAATTATAGTTTTACTATATGCATGCTCTCTTTACTAAGAATAAATAAATAAATAAATACACGTTTTTTTTTTTATTAAAGATCAAAACGTGGAAATACTAGCTTTCTATTAATACAAACAAAAAATTGTCTAAATCGTACAAACAACGAAAACGATGAATTTATGAACATTTAAATTGAAGCAACAGAAAAACGCCAGAACTTTCTTACCAACCAAATATATGCATAGTAGAGCTGAAAATTAGAACCGGAATTTCTAATATCCGGATATCCGTATAGCCGGATCTGTAAACAATCCGATTAATGAAATTCGGATCTGAACTATCCGGATCTGGATCCGGATTATCCAGATCCGAATTATCCGGATCCGAACTATCCCGATCTGTATCCGAACTATCCGGCTTTTTATCCGAACTATCCGGATTTGTATCCGAACTATCCGGATTTGTATCCGAACAATCTGGATCTGTATCGGAACTATCCAGATTCAAATTAAGCAAAATAACATCAAAATTTCATTCGAATTGCATTGCTTCATTGGGAAAATATAAATATCCATATAAGGCGAAAGAAGTATTTTTTACAAGGCTGTTTTGGTTGGAAATACCGCTGAATCGTTACAGTTCAGTGGGAAAGTATGCTCTCACGGAAAGAGCAAGGAACATGAAAGTGGTTGCTTTCATGCATTTTTGATTCAACGAGCAGTCCATTTATATATAATATGTCAGTGGGCAGCAGCCGCTAGCATTTCAATATTTTACCAATTTGGTTGATACTTAAATAAATGCAAATACAACAATGTTATTTTAATTTTAATTTTTAGCATATTAATTAGCTTTTAATGCTCTTCCAAATATTTATCCATCCGCCATTTTTTGTGCTATAGGTAAATAATGCAAAAACAAAGACTTCACCTTAAGAAACAAAAAAAAATGTATCTTTGATTTCTTTTTTGTACCTTCTTTGAAGGCATATTTGGTGCGACAAAATCATGAAAACTATTGAAAATTATATACTTAGAGGTCCCAGATCACATATTACTTGGTAATATATCTGGGGCGCGAGCATTTCGTAGGACTTTTATTGAAAAGTGCTTGAGAAATTGTATTCACACAAACAATTTGAATACAGAATTAGTAGATAATGCTATCTATGTATATCCACCTTGACTATCTAAAATATTTTTCAAGAGAAATAATCCACTGTTTTTTTACTGCTGACTGTCTAAAAATTACGTCCGTCAACGATGTGTTTTTATGGACAAAAATGCTAGTAAATTTCTGCTTAAGGTACTACTATATCATAAACTTGAAAAGGAAGCTTAGGTTTGGTTAGGTTAGGTTAAGGATAAGGGTAAGAGCGCTAGGCCAAAGTGGTTAGGGAGAATCTAGTCTTTTTATAAGTTCCATTATTACCCTTAGGCCTTGATGTTTTATTGGAGACCTTATTTGGAGAGATATATATGCTTCTCCAGTGATTTGCAGCCATTAATCTGCAAGCGCTGGACTAGAGTAAAGCTTTGATTTGGAAATAAAATATGCTACGTACGTACTCTTCAACATTATTGCATATTACTAGCATTTGAAACACACAAAATTTCAAGACGAAAAATATCCTTATCCTTACATATTATAAAATGCGAAGTTTCTCCGTCTGTCTGTCTCTCCGTTAGTGAGCTTAAAATTCGAAAACCACTGATCCGATTTATATGTGTTTTTTTTTTTTTTTAGTTTATATACATAGATACTCTCTGGCCAAGTTTTAGTAGATATTTTCTTAAGGAATAGGCAGTGACGTTTTTATTGAAACAAGTCGACAAAAAATCGACCAAGTAGAGGTTGAAAATGTCCTGGGTATATTATATTTTACAAAAATTTATGTCACAGCATATGTATTTTTTTGAAAAGTAATCTACAAAAAGGGTTTTTATCCTGCAGTTGATTACACAAAACTTTTCCTTTAATTTTCAACGACAACTGAACACCTTCAAATCCATTTAATTTATTTTGTTACTTACACTTGAGTAAGTGGGTGATAAGCAGTGATCAGAAGAAAAAAGCAGCCAGTAAAATTGCTCAAGTAATCGATAAGTTTTACGTTATCGCGTTGGTAGGAAGCAAAGTTACATATATTAGGTTTTAAGTAAACTGTAGAAATGTATATGTGTATTTTTGTGAGACAACTAAAGGCGCGTCCAGACACATAACAAACATTCCTCAAATGTTTGTCAAATATTTGTCAAACATTTGTGGAATGTTTGATGAGTGTAGACGCAAATTTTGTAGTTTTAGATTCTTAGAAAAGTTTCAATTTAATCCAAATGAAATGGAAAACATTAGATGTTTGTTAAAGTTTGTACAGTTAGTTTTCCACAGCTGTGAAATTTTGGTATTTTTCAATAAAAAAGTAATCATGAGTGCAAAAGCGGAGTATAGATAAATTATTATAAAATTAATAGAAATTTGTCGGACAAATCGAGTGAAGAGTATAAAGACAAATTAAAACTTAATGAATCCTTTATATATCAATTCAAAGTGAGTGGCTGCAGGTGAAGCCAGTAAATAGCTAAACTCATTGCTTACTCAGTACCAAATGATACAATGCAATCTGAAGAAATTTTTGAACATTTTTTTGCTTAGTCTGGACCCGGATAATTTGGATACAGATACTAAGATCCAAATTATCCGATATCGCGGATTTAAAGAATCGAATCCTAATTATTTCGGATAATACGGATAAAAAATTATCCGGATACTTTCAGCTCAAATGCATACTTATTAGAAAACTGAAAACTCTTTTAATCTATTTAAAGTTAACAAATTGTTTTAGAAAATACAGGGTTCAGAATTATATACATTATAACCCCCCCCCCCGGATAATTTGGATCCAGATACTAAAATCCGAATTATCCGGTATCGCGGATTTAAAGAATCGAATCCTAATTATTTCGGATAATACGGATAAAAAAATATCCGGATACTTTCAGCTCAAATGCATACTTATTAGAAAACTGAAAACTCTTTTAATCTATTTAAAGTTAACAAATTGTTTTAGAAAATACAGGGTTCAGAATTATATACATTATAACCCCCCCCCCCCCCCCTCTATAGAGCATACACGATACGGGATTAAACTGTATAGAGCAATGTAAAAAAAAACCAAACATTGTTTTGATTAATTATTATTGTTTTTGTAAACAACCAAACTCAGAAGTAAATCAAAATTTTATCCTAGTTATATTATTCCATTTTAATATAAAATTCATATAAAATAAACAAATGTGTATAAGTGCTCACACACACATTTGTGTGTGATTTATTTATATACATCATCTGCTTACATTAATTCATATTCATAATGTTCGGTTACAAGTTTCCCAATTTAAAAAAAATATTTTCATTTAATTTATGAGCGATAACACCTTATTTTCTATCTTTAGACCTTCAACCGGGGGAGAAAAAAAACCAACATTATATTTACATAGCTATGTATGTGATACTAACTCACATAACAATTAACACTTGGTATCGAAATCATTTTCATACCGACAATTCTTATATTCAGAACTCATTAACAACGTTCTTGTGTGCTGTGCTAAATTTACGCTGAAATATCTGCGAGGTGATTCGCAAAAGTAATGCATAAATCAAAAAAGTAAAGATAAAAAAAAAAAAAATTTCCGAGACAATAAATTAAGCGAAGAGAAAAATCCGACAAAAATCATTAAGAATTCACTTCTGGATTGGAGGGCCAAAAATACCTATAAGCATAATTCAAAGATAGTTTTTTTTTCAGTCAAATGGCGCTCAAGTTATGCATGGATGTATCGAAAGTGTGATTCGTAAATGTATTTTTAATACAATTTTATAAGAGTTCGAGATCAATAAAAATAAAAGATTTAATAAAATTAAATACAATGCTCAGCCGCAAGAGTTCAGAGTCAGACTAACTATAAAATATAAGACCGCAAAAAGACGAAGCGAATCTTTCAGCTCAGACAGGCGGCGTCAATTTAAAAGAAAAAAAAAACAAACCAAAGCTAAATCGTAAAGCCGATGAACTCGAAAAAGCTGAGACAAGTTATGAGTAAAAGTTGCCAGTAGGCTGAAAATGAAAGACCGCGTTGACATTAATGCAAACAAGTGCAAATACCTTATAATATTTAAGGCCAGTAACGCTCATTCCGGACAGCAAGATTCTATTAAATTAACAGCAGCGCGATAACTCTCGTTTTTATTTTCTTCCATTTTCATTGCGCGCATTCATTTAACCATCTTCCACTTTCTAAAGATATCTTAATTTGATCTTTCCGAACGAGATTGAATCGCGACTAAATGCTGCCTATATTAAATTATTATTAAGAGATTAGTGAAAAAGTGGAACATGATTTTTACATACATACAATTACCTATATGTATGAATGTATGTATGGCAAGTAGGAAAAGGTCAGTGAACTTGACCCTTGAAAGAAACAAATCTTTTTCGCTTCAATAATTTTTGCTCTGCTTTAATAATGTTCTTATAAAACTGGTTTCTTTGCTGATATAGTTTGCGCAATCAAGAAATTACATTCACCAGAAGAATGGTGGGTTGAGATACTAAAAAACTATATTCTTGTAATGAACAGTTATACTCTGTAGTTTAATTAAAAATAATATCGTTATTGGGTCATCCATTTTAGTAAACTAAAAATGAAATACCACAAAATCCTCTTTTCTTTTCTTTTCTTCTATTTTTTTTTTTTTTTTGTTTTTATAAATTTTTGAAACCGGTTCGTAAGGTGGTTAAAACGATCACAAGTAGTTTCATGGATTTGTACGTTTCAAGACACGAACATATTCAATTTCCACCAGTTCATATTTTCCCCAAGTCTCACACACAGCACAAATGGGTCCGTTGTATTTTAATGGGAAATGCTGTTAGGATATATAAATTGTCCCTGGGAAATCCCGAATTAATAACTTAGGACATCCCTAGGACGACTGACGAATGTCTGGAGTTCGGATGTGCCTGGGTGATCCCGATGGTTGTATACTTAGGAACAATTAACACATTTAATAATGTTAAATTCTCGCTGCAACCGTACCTAGGATGTCTTACGGATATCCTAATTTGTTTTCAGGATTTACGGGGGGAATATCTGAAGATATTGTTTAAGATTTTCTGAGATTGTAGAAATTCTTTTTCATTCGTAGATATTTTTATAAAACAAAAAAATTATAATAATGGCTGGAACGAATATTTGCCCAGAGGTGTGTACACTTGCACAAAACATAATAAACACACGCAAATGGAATTTCTATGACAAAATTACTAAAAAAAATCACGTCCTAAAATCTGCAACTAACAATTCTGTCAAAACGAGAAAAAATTGTAGAAGTCCACATCTGGCTTGCTTCAATACATATTTTGTTGTTCTATTCTTAGTTTCCAAAAACAACACAAGTGACAAATTAGTGCTTTCACCAAACAAACCACACGAACCACGAGAATTAGAGAACATACCGAAATAAAATCATATTTTAAGAAACTTCTGGAAGGGGGAAAAACGAATTTCAGATTTTTGTCCGAAAAATGTCCTCCACATCCTGCATGTAGTTGTCCGTAAAATACTGACAATGTTTCCATACAGAGTAATTGTAGGATGTCCCAAGAAATAAGTCATGGGAAATTTCTATTAACTCCTGCGGACGGATTCTGTAACTCAGAGTGTTTGGGAGTTTAGGAGATGAGAATTTTCGTTTTCCCCGATCAAAAACTCCCTAACTCACCATTCGCGATTCTCTAACATACGTGGAGAGGGAAAACGTGAGAAGAGACACAATATTGAATGACGGCTAACTATGTGTGGTGGGGTCGTAGAGCATTTGGGTTTTTCCTTCGGATTTAGGGTCTAGAGTAAAAAATATAGGTGAACAATTTTTGCGAAAAGAGCTTTTGGCGAGGGGTGGGGGGGTCGTACCCCCCCCCCCCCCCCACCACCATTGGGGGTTGCCAAAAATACGTCATGTTTGATATCAAATTAAAGAGGGAGATGCGGGTAATCGAATAATGTAGTTTGTTTTTTGATCATTTTAACTTTATAACAGACTTTTTACCGCCGAAAGACGGATTTTTTGCGCTTGGGTCATATACACCCCAGTTCCTATATTTTGCATATATTTCTTTCGTTCTTTGGTTTCACATTCATTAGTACTTTGTTGCGAACATTTTTCTCATGGACCTACCAGTTCTTCGTAATGACGAGTAGAAATGATCTCCGTTTTTGTACCAAAAAGCGGCCACATTTTTTCATCTTAAATAGGACTAATTCACTTCTTTTGCAGCTATCTCCAAAACCATTTATCGCACTTAAAAACTAATTACATATCTAATTAGGGAACAAAATGTAGATGCGATTTAATGCTACAAACAAGCTTTAGCGTGCATTTTAAAAAATTTTATAACATCTCTTCTGAACTGAAAGACGACCAAACTGATCATTTTCGCGTGATTTAAAATTTTTATTGGTTACCTTGAGACACCAAAATCCCTAGACCTCTGTAAGTATCTCAAGGATTTCCATAATTTGTTTTTGTAAACATAGCCAGGATATGCGGTTAGCCCATAATTTAACTTGAAAAACCTAGTTACCTAGGTACCTTCAGAAAACACAACAAGAGCAGACAGTACTGTTAGTTGAGAAATATTCTCCACAACTAACACAGCCGAGCGTTTTGTCGAGTGGAATAGAGAGTTTGGTAACTCTTAATTCAAATTCCCCGAGTGGAGAGTTACGTTTCAAAAGAACTCTCATCTCCACAACTCGACAACTGTCTGAGTTAGTGAATCCGGCTTCTGGAAGTAAAGTCCTTTCGCTTCCCACTTCCTGTTAATATCGTGACATTATATGAAAAGAATGGCATGTACCTGGATAATTTTGTTCTGTATGGGCTATTGACATGAAAAATCGGAATTCACGTATGGCAACCCTTAAAACTAGCCCATGTATTTCAGTCAATACAGCAACGAGCTAGAGTTTGGATACCAGAATTTGTCTATCACTAGAGGCATTTTTGCAACCAAAAACTGAAAATCGCCTGCAAACAGTGAAGATTTCTGTAGATGAAGGAGCCAAAATGCATGATAAGGATCGTCATTCTGCATTTAACAAATGAATCTTCCGTTATAGGTATAGACTCCACTGTAGCTTCAATGCTCCATAGTTCCATTGAAATAGTCTCTCCAGAACAAGAAGCAGAGCGAATGAAAGTACCGAAGTTCTTACGTGCCAGTCATGAGTCAGATCATGAGAAATGGTGAATTCTAATACTGACAACAAGTTTATATATGTATAAACACCCCCATTTGAAATACATGAGTACAGCGGAGGTCCACAATGTTGCTGAGTTGGTTTGTCAAAATTATAGATTTTAATGTTGACAGACAGTCCGGAAGTAGTAAGCCGAAATGTTCTCCAGAAACTACGAAAAAATAAGACTCTAGTTCAATATTACCAAGAAGTCAAGGAACGAGACGATATTAATACGCTTACAGCACTGGAGCACCTATGATAAATTGATCGTTCATGTCAATATGTGTATTGTAATAAGTATAAATTTTGAAATTTCTACATCTCTATGAAAATGTGTGAAAGGAGGTGGGGCGATTACTTTCAAGCGATCCACGTAAGAAAAAAGGATAACCAAGTTATTCCAAGAAATAGCACAAAGTGCGATCTTTCTCAGGACCTAAGAGTCAGATTCTGTACCAGATTTTCCAAAATTTACTTTGAGACCCCCCCCCCCCCCCCCGTCCAGCTTATTTAAAATAATGTTAATAAAATATGTTAAGAGTATCATAATGAATCGATTAAGACAGCTCTCATGTCTATGGAGGTGTCAGGCCTAAAATTACAAATAACCGTTTAAAAATTGGCGATTTTCCTCTTGAATTTATTAATTTCAATAAATTCAAACGTAAAAACGCATCAAATTGTTTCATTTAAACTTAAATAACTGTCTGACAATTCAAAATACTTTTAATTAAAACCTGAAAAAAATCTACCGGTCTTATTCCAATCTCCACCTATACAGCACACTCTCATTGCATAAAAGTTATACAATGTAACAAAAATCCTAGAAATTCAAAGCCCAAGCGAAATTTTTAATGTAAAATTAAATATTGTTACGTGCCACAAAGTGACACAAGCGACATCTGTTGGAAATGGAAACAACCTTAGGTTAGTGACATCCTAGTAAACTGGGTTTGGAGAATGGAATATTCAGGAAGGTTCTAGGATAATTCGTAGAGTATAAATACGGCGCTGCTCACATCCAGGAGGCGAGTATTATTTCAGACAGCGAAGTGAGAAGTGAATGAAGTAAACTATTTGGATTGCGATAATTAGAAGTACAGTACTAGCGATAACTATAAAGAGTTGATTTGATAATTGTTTGTAAATGTTATAAAAGTAAATAGTGAAGTTAAATATAAAAAAGAACTTGTTAATGATGTCTGAAATATTGTGTTTTAAATAACGAACTAAGGCCACGCTCGTAACAACTGGTGTCAGAAGTAAAATAAAATCGCGAAATAAAGTGGTGGCATTTGACTTTGAAATTCAAAGAGTGATTAATTTTGTGAAATCGCGCAAGAATGGGACGCAAACTAGAGGAGCTTCGCATACAGAAATTGAAAGTGGAGTTGGGGAAGCGGTCATTGCAAACGACAGGTCTAAAGAATGCTCTAGTCGAGCGCCTTAGACAAGCGTTGATAGAGGAAGAAAAGAATCCTGATACATACGTTTTCGAGGAAGAACCAGAAACTGAAGAAGAGCCTGCGATGAACATAGAACAGCTTTTGGGTACTTTAATGACCAAAATGGAGCTTTCAACCCTGCAAGTGAAAAATGCCCTTGAGGAACAAAAGAATGCTTTTGAGGAACAAAAGAATTCTCTAGAGGCGCGTTTGGATGAACAAAAGAATTCTCTGGAAGCCCGTTTGGACGATCAAAAGAATGCCTTTGAGGAACAAAAGAATTCTCTAGAACCGCGTTTGGATGAACAAAAGAATTCTCTGGAAGCCCGTTGGGATGAACAAAAGTGTTCTTTGCAGAATTGTCTAGAAACCTGTTTGGAGGAACAGAAGACTTTTCTTAAAAATTCATTAGACGAGCAAAATGTAAAAATTGAAGGAATCCAGCAGGAAGTGCTGGAAGTTCAACAGCAAGTGTCGGAAGTGCAACAAAATGTTACGGAGAAGCTTGACAACTTTAAAGCAGATTTGGACAGAATGAAGTATCGAGAGCCTCGGCACAAAGGAACTGAAATATCCGGTGCAGGCAGAATGAAACCTCCAGTATTTGTGGACAAAATTCGTGGCATATTTTCAAGAGACATTTTGAGGCAGCTTCCGAAGTAAATGGATGGAATGACGCAGACAAAGCTACAGCTCTGGTATTAGCACTTCGAGGTCCTGCGTCTGAGTTATTACAAACAATTCAGATTGAAAAGCAACGTGATTACATTTCACTAGTACAGGCGATAGAATTACGTTATGGAGATGAACACATGCAGCAAGTATATCGCCTGCAGTTACGCAACAGGACTCAAAAGCATGGCGAGTCACTACAACAACTGTAGGCTGATGTGGAAAGATTAGCTTATCTTTCGTACTCTAGCGTAAATGCAGATTTCCTTAATGAAGTGGCAACAGAAGCATTTGTGAACGCTATTGCAGATCAAAATTTACAACAAGCGTTAAGGCTATCAGGAAAGAAATCAACAGCAGAAGCACTAGCCTATGCATTAGCGTATGAATCTGCCAGGCAAGCTTCTCGAAGTGCAGTACGAGTGAGAGAAATTTCGGTGGAGGAATGTACTTGTAATAGAATGCAGCCATCACAGAGCAATTCTTCACGCGGTATTCTTCGTTGCTGGAATTGTAATAGACTGGGACACCTCCAAAGGGACTGCAGAAAACGCCGACGAATGGAAGCGCTAAAAGAAGGGCAGAGATATCGAGATGGGCAAAGATATCGAGCTGGGAAGCAGACTCACAGCAGAATACCGTCATCAGAGACCACTCCTTCGCGTGTTGTCATTCGATGCTGGAAATGTAGTAGACTGGGACACCTGCAAAACGACTGTAGGAAACGAGGACGAATGCAAACAACAGAAGAAGAAGGGAGAAAATGGCGAGCTAGAGAGCAAGCTTTCCGTGGAGAGACTAGAATGCAACCTCATGACTTTGAAATCCCATACCGCAAAGTACATATCCACGGAAATGCAAAAGCTTTTTCACAACGTCCATGCAATCCTGAATGGCAACATTGCGGACGGATGGAAGAAAAAGATGACGATGACTACAATGATGATAACGAAAGTCGAAAGAAGAAAGGAAAGAAATCCAAAGATGATGATGTTTACGGTGATAAAACTAAAAAGAAGAAAGGAAAGAAATCCAAGAGCGTGGACAATGAAAGAAAGAAAAAGACGAAAAGTAAAGGGGCTAAAAATGCTGATAATGACGATGCTATGGGTATAATGAAGGTCGGAAAAGGTAAAGACAAAGGTTCTAACGATGATGATAATAAGAAGCGCAAAGGTGGCAATGAAAAGGATGACAACGGCAATCAAAAGGGCAAGAAAATTAAGGACAAAGGAATCAAATATAAAAGACGAAAGAAAAATCAAAGCATGAAAGAGTGTTTCAACAGAACATTAATCAAATATCTCAGGAAGGTCTTCAACTATAATCAGCGCGATTGGGTTCGACATATTCCTATATTTCTAATGGCTTATATATCAGCTGTTTACAATATGACCAGACAAAGCCCATTTAAGGTCATATTCGGAAAGGAAATGCGCTTACCTAGCGACCTGAAGTTTGGTATACCCAAAGGCGAACAAAAGTTACCAGAAGACTACGTACCAAAGCTCAGGCAACGATTAGCTGATGCCACGAGACGTTCTTCAAAGTTATCACAACACTGGGAGGGACCGTATGCAGTTAAAACTAAAATTAATAACATGCCATACAAGAATCAGCGCGGTACAAGATGCAAAAGAAAAATCGTTCATCTAGATCGCTTGGGTCAATACGGAGAGCATCAAGACCGTGGATCATCTGTTGTTCGGGACGAACAAATTTTAAGAAGGGGGCAGTGTTACGTGCCACAAAGTGACACAAGCGACATCTGTTGGAAATGGAAACAACCTTAGGTTAGTGACATCCTAGTAAACTGGGTTTGGAGAATGGAATATTCAGGAAGGTTCTAGGATAATTCGTAGAGTATAAATACGGCGCTGCTCACATCCAGGAGGCGAGTATTATTTCAGACAGCGAAGTGAGAAGTGAACGAAGTAAACTATTTGGATTGCGATAATTAGAAGTACAGTACTAGCGATAAATAAAGAGTTGATTTGATAATTATTTGTGAATTTGTGAGAGTAAACAGTAGTGTTAAATAAAGAAAGAACTTTTGAATTATATCTGAAATATTGTGTTTTAAATAACGAACTAAGACCACGCTCGTAACAATATTTTATTACTCGAATCTGAAATTAGTCCTATTCCTAGGAAAAATCAATTATCCGCATCGAAAGAATAAGAATTTAAAAATTATAAATTTCACTCAAGATAATTTAGGAATTTCCACCACTAGCATATAATCCATACTTAGAAACTTTATACAAAATCTTTTACATAAGTGTAGGTATGCTAAAAAATTTTAAATCAGAAAAGGATGCAAATATAATTATTATATCATCGAGCAGAATACACCATTAGCAGCTAATTTAATTCTAAACTGACCCAAATTATTAAAAAACAAAAACAAAAAAGAACTTCTCATATTTTAATGTAGGTATATTTGTACGGTGACTTTATAAAATGGTATTAAAGCAGCGAAAAACCGGTTTTCAAAAGATTCATTTCATCACCTCTCCATTTTATGGAGGCAAAATAAAAACGAAATCAAACGAAAAAAAAATATTATTCCTCATCGTCGTCATCACATGAATTTCGCTGAATCATTTGATTTTAAAATAACACAAAAATCAATAAAAAAAAAAAAATTATAGATCTCAAGATCAAGGTGAATTTCGTTATTTTAATGCCAAATTTTGTTTTTATAAATTCATTCTATTCCGTTCGATTTTTCTAAATTTATAAATTAAAAATTGGAAGACTACGTATCCAAAAGTGACTGACTCTAAACTATTATCTCTCTCGCACTAAATTTAAATTTAAATTTAAATGAATCACTTACCTTCCATCCAGCACTGCTATTCGAATCTCCTTTATCCTTAAAATATGGAACATTTTGCACCATCCATTCGTATATTTGACTTAACGTTAGACGCTTATCAGTTGCTGAACCAATCGCGTGTGTAATCAGATCAGCATACGATAAATTACCCCACGCATTGCGGCGAGACGAGTTCTTTTTCGATGTCGCCACATTTTGAGTTGTAGCTGGTTGGGACTCTGAAAATAAAACCCAAATAAGTGAAAAAAGACGCTGATGAGATAAATTGAATCTAATTAACTCAATAGCTCCAAGCAATTTATAAACTATCAACTCGAATTCTCGACTTGGCTTTTTTTTAGTGTAGTGGGTAAAGTACTTAAGTCCACTACTAATTCAGAGAGCAACGGAATTATGTAGGTATGGGGATGAGCTGTGAGGTAATTATTAAAACACGGTTAATACCCTGATGGCAAATATTATCTACACTACATAATATCTATACCCAGTCAGGCAGGCAGTATATATGTATGGATAAAGTAAATATGTACGTAGTAGCGCACTAAAAAAAACAGAAAAAAAACTGGCTTAACATAAAAGTTGTGGTTTTAAGTGGCCCCCGTTTTGATGAAGGGACGGCATATTGGAGCAGCCGGGTGAGACGAATTCTCTATATAATTGAATTCATATTAAATAGGCAATTAGTCCAGGGATAGCGTTTTGTTGCTCTTACGTAAAATTTTTGTTATCATTTGGAAATTTACTTAGTACCCAGGCTAACTGATAGGACTTATCAGTGCACAGCTGATTAATTCCGATGCCCACTTAAAATAGCTTGATTTCGCCTTGGAAAGATTAGCCCGAAAAAGACTTTGGATTTCAACATTTTTAGAGGCATAATTATTTTGTATATGATGATTGGTCGCCTTCTAATTATATAGTGTGTTTGGTGTATCTTGTAGAATTATTTCAAACTTTTTTTAAACAAATAATGCAATTAATGCATAAAACGTGTTCTTTTGTGTCACAAGATTAGAATTTTGTACTTTTATTTTTTTCTATTTTTATTTTTAATCAATTTTATTTTAAATCAGTTTCTAATTATCAAAAAGAGAGAAAGAGAGAGAGACTGATTGTTTTGTAATCATTATTCTATTAAAACAAAATTTTATTTAAGGGTGAACTAATTAATATTGACACGAATGCAATCCAATAAAAGTCTAATAAAAATTAAAGATATTTTGTTAATTTAAAGATTTAAAGCTTTTTATAGAAAAATATTATTTATGCCTTTATGGCATATTTGGATCATAAAAGATAACGAAAATTTTATATTTTGAACCTTGACTTACCAACATGGGGGGACTGATATAATATTAAATGTTATACGTTGGCTTATTTAAATCTTCTAAGATAATAATAAGAGAAGGCAGTAAAATTTGTATTTTATTATTAATATTATTGTATGCCTCCTCTATTTCGAAGCGCCAAATCATCTCTCATGAATGATTTTCAGGACAATTTTTTACGTCTTTATTCATGGATTTGTATTTTTTAATGGATGTCAACCCTATGAGTGTCCTTTTGATTCTAAGGTACTTAACCGGCACTTTACTTGAGGTTCAGCAAATTTAGTAACTCTACAACAATCTAGCATGTCCTTTCTTACTTTACGTGAACAAAGTGTTAATTGCTTCTCTTTCCGGTGTATGGAGAATGATGAACTGTTTAAATTCGATATACTCTATCAAGTTCCATGTTACTGGTTTTGATGAAATAAATCCTCATTTTCTTAAGATCTTATTGCCTTACATTTTTTTCTGTACGTTCAGCACATCATGAACACTTGTCTATTCTACATCTCAATTCCCAGAAATATGGAAAATAGCTAATGTTATTCCTATTGCTAAACAAAATGTCTGCCACTGAGCTGGCACACTACCATCCAATAAGCATTCTCAGTTTTCTTTCCAAAGTCTTGGAAAAGCTTATGCGAGCCCAAATTGAAAATTATGTAACATGTAATGATCTCCTGGCGAAATATCAGTCTGGTTTTCCTGCACGACACAGCTGTGAATCTCCGTTACCCAAGGTCACTACGGACTTGCGATCGGGAGATCTTGGTGTGATGGTTTTTTTAGAATTCGCAAGGGCATTTGATTGTGTTGTACATGAAAAACTTCCCCAAACTGTTATTTTTCCTCTTCTGCTGTTAAAATGATATCCAATTTTCTCTCAAATAGGTCGCAACAGGTGGTCATAAAAGGAGTTCCGTCTTCCCAAATACATTTAACATGTGGAGTTCCACAAGGTTCAGTCTTAGGACCTCGTCTCTTTAGTCTCTACATTAACGATGTTCAATGATGTTCAATTGCACCTATATGCAGATGATGTACAGTTGTACTTATGTAGACCTCGTGGACTGATTGAGGACTGTATCTGCAGCAGAGTAAACGATGATCTCTCAGAAATTTTTAGGTGGGCAATTGATAATCAACTGCTTCTTAACCCCAATAAATCGCAATGTATAGCCCTCCCTAATTATGATCTTAATATTGAGGATCTTCCCCCAATTATGCTTAATAAAGTGGAACTACCTTATGTAAACTGTATAACCAATCTGGGAGTGAAAATTAATAATCGCTTGAGGTACTGTGATCATATCAAATCTATTGTAAGCAAAATTTATGGTGGGTTTAGGAGACTTTGGCTGTCTGCAAATATACTTCCCGTCGATTTACGTTTGAGACTAGTTAGGACACTTTTGATTCCTCTTTTTGCTTATGGTAGTTTAATATACATATGAGACTAGACTCAGTTTGCAATCGAAAGCTAGCTTGAGGTTGCTTTCAACAACTGTATACGGTTTGCTTTCGGTTTGCGTCGTTCTACTCATATCTCTCCTTATAGATCACTGATATTGGGTTGTACTCTAGATACGTACCTAAAGGGTAAAGCACTGATTTTCCTGCATAATCTTATTCGCACAGGTAAGCCAGAGTATCTTTTATGTAACGTCAATTTTCTGCAGTCCCTGAGAGGGCGTAAACTTCTAATTCCACGTTTCTATTGATCCATCCTTGAGGGATCTTACTTTGTCCAGGTTGTACGCCTTTGGAATTCCCTTGTGTACAAATTAGGTAAATAAATGATTGATTGATTGATTGTATTACATCTATGTCCTAAATGTAGTCGTTCAAGACTTATAAGCTCATAGCCTATTTAAATATAAGGAGAGTCCAGTTTGTGTAAAAAAATAGCTTGTGTTAATGTATTTTTTTGAATGAGCAGCTTTTCTTAGTTGCGCAGCCCTTGGAAAGGCCATAATGCTCTACATACAATGACGTTTTAATAGTGCCCATACACTATGTACTTTTTTAGTATACAGGGTGTTTTGTGAAAAACTAACATATTTTCTTAATTACCTTGCAACTCTGGAAAGGTTGAGATATCCCCTCCCCATTCCCCGCGGACATTCCATTTATTGTTTATAGGTAAGTACAACCAGCACCTTACCTTTGGTCAAACCTCCTTAAGCCAAATACAAACCTGGTGCAATCATTAAAAGCAACATTCAGCCAAAGAAGAGTATATAACGCTACCATAGGTAAAGTGCGGAACTAATAATGCCTTGACAATTTTCATACGTAACTCAGAAGATAGCAAATTAGCCGATATTCGAAGCTGTCGGAGGCCTCCATAAACTCTACCAATAATATTTGCAACATGATCACAGCAGCTCAGTTTGGAGTTAAGAGAAACATCTAAATTTTTAACTTTTTGCTGGTATGGTAAAATGATGTCATTCAATATTATCGCTGGTAATTCAGAAGTGTCTACTGTAGCTCTGGATATGAAAATGCAATTAGATTTTCTCGGATTTAGTTTGAGTCCTACAGATACTGACCACTAATAAATCCTGCTTAAATCTGAATTGAGCTTATATGCATACTCTTGCAGTGATTCTAATGGACCGCTCACATACAATTGGACATCATCTGCATACATGTGTATTTTAGATACTCTAATATGATTAGGTAGATCGTTTATGAACAAACTAAATAGAAGAGGACCCATTATCGATCCTTGAGGGACTCCAAATTTGACAGGTAATTTGCTGGATATAATATTGTTAACTTTAACTTCTTGTGAGCGATTGGTTAGAAAACTTGACTGCAGAAGAGGAGAATCTAAATTGTGAAGACAGCTTACGAAGCAAAAGCGTGTGATGAATACTGTCAAATGCCTTGGAGAAATCAAGTAATGCTAGAATAGAAAAAGTATTCTTATCAAGCGAGTCACGTATATCCGAAGTTACCTTTAGTAAAGCCGTTTCACAGCTACGATACGCTCGGAAACCAGACTGCATATAAGTAATGAGTTTTTTATCTTCAAAATATGCGATCATCTGTGTAGACATTATTTTCTCCAAGACTTTTGACAAATAGCACAGTAGACTGATAGGTCGAAAATCCCCAGGAACCTCAGGAGATATCTTCTTAGGCATTGCGATTACTAAAGCATTCTTCCAAGCCTCAGGGAAAGTTGAAGTAGTTAAACAAGTGTTGAAAATGTGAACTATATGGGGCATAATATAAGGTAAATTTATTTTTAAAAATCTAGGAGATACATTATCAGAGCCAGTAGCGTCCGATTTTATAGCTTTAATTGCCAAGTGCACTTCAAGCTCATTTACAGAGCGGAAACTAAAGCCTTCGTATACTTCAGATATACTACACATCATATTATCAGGAGTATTTAACAAGCTTACTGGAGAGTAAAAAACGAACGATTGATTCAGCTTATCAGGATCAAAGTCTGCTTTCAACTCATGATTCCCACATATCCCGATCTGTCTCAGATTGCGCCATAGTTTACCTGCAGGAAGGACTCATATATCGTCTTTTAAATGCACGCAACTTAGATGTAACCCTGTTTCTTGCCAGTTTGTAGTGGTTACGACTTTCTACAGTTTTGCGATGCCTATACTGACGATAGAGATACTCGTGCTCAGTAATCAACGGCAGAATATCTAGTGAAAACCACGGGCACCCAATAGGCTTAATAGCTCGCTCACGTATGGGAGCATATTTATCATATAAATAGGATATACAAGAATTGAAAAAAGTTACTTGTACATCAGCTGAACCAGAGAGATATATCTGCTGCCAGCTTAACGTCATACACTCTTCAAATAGAGCTGCCGCGTTAATGCGTTTAAAGTCACGTTAAAATAATGTTTTACAAGTATCTAAAGGTCTCATGGCTAGGTCAACGCTAAGAAAAAAAATATCGTGGTCTAAGAAACTCGGTGGGCTTAATTGATTTTGAAATAGAATAGTAATTTCACTTGTAGATAAAAAGATATCAAGTAAAGATGGATTACTAGTCCGGAAATAAGTCGGTAGTTCATTTATTATGTTTATGTCTAGAGATCGTGAGAGATGTAGTAGGTTGTTTGATGAAATATTATCTCGTAACAAGTTTACATTAAAATCTCCACCTATGAGAACCTTTCGATATTTCCTGTTTAAATCCGAAACAGTTTCTTCAAATTCTTTGGAATTATCTACAGTGAAAAGATTGGGCGGACAGTATAACGCGATTAACACACATTTTTCATAGCCACTATTGATTTCAACACACAAAAACTCTAAAGATGAGGTCTTAGAGTATGACAAACATTTTGCTTTAAAGACAACCTTGACATAAATCGCTACATCACCACCAATTCGGCTCTTGTTGTTTTGGATGACGAATCATATTTTAAAATGGATTTTTCGACACTACCAGGCCCCCATTTTATACCCCTAAAGCTGGTACAGTAGTTTCTGATGCAGAAAAGTCAATTAGAATGGACAAATTTGGACCAAAAATTATAGTTTGGCAAGTCATTTCTCAATATGACCTTAGGAGGAGGCTGTTCTTCACAAAAGGGACAATCGATGAAAAAACTTATGTAAATGATTGCTTGAAAAAGAGGTTGCTATCATTTTTAAGACAGCATAGACGCTCTATATTATTTTGGTCTGATTTAGCTAGTTGTTTTATTATGCAAAGCACACCGTTGAATGGTTCAATAAGAACAATAGGTAAAGTAACGAAAACCGTGGAAGATTTCAAAAAGGAGTGGCTTATACATTCAAAATTGGTGACTCAGGAGGTTATTATGAACTCAATGGAACGTATTCCTGAAAAAGTTAAAGAATTCTCTAAAAATAAAAAAAATTGGTGTTACAGTAAATTTTAAAAACATTGTAAACTATTGAAATTTAAGATTGAATTAAAAATTTTCTTAAAATGTGACGATAAGACTTTTCATTCCAGTCGTTAGTACTAATTAAAAATTAAACAATAGCCCCAATCTCAGATTACAGCACTAAACCAAACTGGAAAATTACTAACTTGTAGGGTGAAGATGCTGTATGCCGTAGAGTAGAGTAAAAGATTTTGGAAGCTAAGAAGAAAAAAAAAAAGTATTCAATTTTACCTGTTTAGTTGTTAATCAGTAATTTTGAGAATTAGTCGCCAAACTGACTATTCCATTCAAAAATTCTCGGTGTTTCTATTGGATAAGTAAGAAGATGGATCGGAGTATTGTAGAGTTTTGGTTCGCGGATTAAAATGAATTCTCATATTTACCAAACTCCCTGATTTTCTATGTTATATAATCAAGAAATTTGACTTAAATTGTTCAAGGCGAAATTTCCGATTATTTCTTTTAACTTTTCAAAGCGAATGAAAACTTATTTTAAGATATCTATTGAAACCAAAAGAAAAAAAAATTGTTTAGAAATATAAGCCAATATTTTGCAAAAAAAAAAAAAACTCGAACAGCTTCAAATGAAATTTCTTTAACAAATCTTATAAAATCGATCTAAGCGTTGTTGGTTGCCACACCAATATTTAGCTTCATTTCAACTTTTTTTTTTTTATATAAAAAGAAAAATAAAAAATAAAATTAAGCGTTGACAAAGCCAATATCTGAATGGAGTACACAGAGAAATATACAACATATATGAAGCAAGTCCTTTGTTCATAGGGCTTCGTTTTATTTCCCTTGAAATTATTAACAAAAGAATACATCCATACCTTTTTAGTATACCTTAGGTACATTAGAACAAATTTGGGGTGTTTTATATATATTAGTATGTATATAAATTAGCATATAGCCTTAGAGCATGTAAACAGACACATACACACAGATAAGTGACACCATGTTGTGGGAATTTAAGTACTTTACAAAGCCTCAAGGTGTTTTGAGTTTTAGCTAAAATACTTTCGATTTTAATATGTACAAAAATTGTACTTGAAAAATTTCTTGTAGTTTATCAAAGAGCTTTACCTTGTTTTTTTTTTTTTTGTGTAATATCCTATTTATAAAAATAAGTATCTGATTTACCTGTTGCTAATTGAAGATTACTCGCTTTATTGCTGCCAGGCTCATCTGAAGGTTCAACAAAATTTTCCGGTCTTGGTAATGGCCAAGTATTTGATCTAGCTCTAATTTGTGGCTCGAATGCCCCATCCTGTAATTCAGCAATCGAATCCATTTGTAGAGCTTCTTCGGCTTGTTTTGGCGCTGATGGCCACTCAGTACTGAAAGGATCCATTAGGTATATATTTATATAGATGCACTTTCCAATTTATTTTTTGAAAAATTATATTAAAACACTTTCACTAGGAATAATATCACAAATTCACTTAAAAGATTTCAACATTCTTGATTTTCCTGTAAGAGAGAGAGAAAAAAAATGCACAGTTAATTTGGTTTGTCTTTGATTAATTTTTTGTTATACTTATATTTGTATTTTTACATGTTTTTTTTTCAATAAATGCGACCTTGTAAACAAAACACAGAGGAATATGGGCGAAAAAATGTTTGCTCATTATAAATCTTTGGTAACCTCAACTATTGAAAATTCGACGTAGAAGGTGATTTCTTTACATTTTTTCAACATAAAAAAGTTTTTTACTAAATAGTTGTGACAGCCTTAAAATAGAAAAAAAAACATCTATTCTAAATTTGTAATTCAACTATCCCGCTCTACTACAAGTTTGACAGTTTCTAAGCATCGTTAAGTGATACAAAATTTCTATCACGATCAGTCTTTGTAAAAAGAAAACACGCTAAGAATAAATAGGGTTCTACTAACTACAATGAAAAATTCCATGATAACTCAATGTGTTTTAGCACTTGTCTAAATATGAGGCATATGGTTTAAAAATATGTACACAAAAATGTTTAAAATCATAATCCCGTAAGGCGTTAATTGAAAATTGAAATTTTTGTATGCTTGAATTAAATTCTTTCGTCGACAGATTGTCTGAAATGAAAAAGCCACCTATATGGAAGAAGAAAACGTAATGTTTTATTTTAAAATTAAAGAAATAAGTAACCAACAGAACTCAAACATATTAGATACATATTATGTTGTTTGTGCATAACGTGCTATTATTATGACGTCAATTTTAGTGATATTATTAATTCAATTCAATTTGTGGTCGAATTAATCGTCACCATATTCATCAAGTATCCAAATTGCTTTTTTATTAGTGCTGGGGCCTCTAAGACAAAACAAACAAAATATTTATTGACCAGAATATAGAATTTTCATGTAAATTACGAACAGTATCGGTCCCAAATGACTGCCTTATGGCACACCAGAAATATTCTAAAGATAAATAAGACGCCTAATATGATTGAACAATAACGAAATAAAAAAAAAAGGATGCTGTTTTTGAACATTAATTTTGCCATTGATGGAATAGAAAAAAATGTTCATTTATTTATTTTTTTATTTTTTAAAGATTCAAGAAAAATAGACCATCGCCATGTTTGAGTTTTGAAACTGGGACCATCTGCTTTACAAGAAAAACTATTTAATAAAAGTATTTGTTGCTTATAATAGGCTAAAAAAAAAAACTCGCGAAATACAAGAAGGAAAGGCATCTATTCATTAGCTCAGCAATAAGAGCCCGGAATGACACGATGGAATAACAATTTACTGATTCTAAAAATTCGAAACGCGTATAGGGAAAAATATTTATAAATAAATAAAATATATAATGAGTTTACATACAAATGACGACGAAAAATACCTGTTCTCAAAACAATTGAGTTTTTTGACAATTTTTCGGATTCTTAGTACAAATTAAAACAAATAAAACCATTCTCCCGAGGCTCTTCATATCTGTAGCAAGAATGTATTTAAAAATGTTCACAAATTTTTGAAAACTATGGCAAGGTTACTTGTGACCTCAACTAAGAAGAAGTGTTCATTTTCTACTTTACGTCTTCTTTAACGGCTTAGTTTCTCTAATCATACACTGGGACATAAGCAAAGGAGTCAATGCAAAAAGAATATATGTTGTGTACATATACAGGGTGTTTCCGTCTAGGAGGTTAATAGAGCAGGAGGTCATAGTACTCACCTAGGAATACAAAAAATTGTATGACGGGGGGAGGGGGTCATATCAAACATTTCGGAGTTACGGGGTGATTAAGTTTTTACAAAACACCCTGTATAGAGGTCAAGGTAAAAAAATTCGAAAATTTTAGTTTATACAACCATAACTCTTGAGAGAAGAGGGGTACGAGGCTGGTTGAGCAGCTGTTGGAAAGGAAATTGGAAGTTCTGCATACAGTTAGCTCTTAAATGTGACCGTATGCCCTGTTCTAAATAACCCTAAACGATTGATACGCCCTCCCCCCTGCCTTACAATTTCTTGTGTGCCTATTGAGTACTATTACCTCCTGCTCTATTGACCTCCTAGGCGGAAAAACTCTGTATGTATTGAACATATGAATGCTTCATACAAATGCTTCATCTCTAAGCGGTATAATCATAATAATTGAAGTATTTACCTATCTATAAATCGAAGAGTTTTGGGTCATTCCAAAGAAAATCGACAAATTTTCTGATTGGATGACCTACGATTTTTGAAATTTTACAAGCTTATTATTAGTAGTACGGAGATACGGTATTTAAAGTAGCCTTAGAGTTCGGGCAAAAATTAGTGAGGTGATCCTTTTTCTTAAAATGTGTGTTCAGGGATAATGGATATATCCGTTATCCTTGAGTATCTCAAAAAGCGCATTCACGATTTATTTTTTCTTATTTATTTTTTTTTTTATTTTTTATTTTAATTCTTAATGGGATTTGAAGAATCTTTAGAAAGAAGAAAATGGAACTCCTTGAAGTTTGGATGGTGATAATTTTTAAATATATCTAGTTCAGAAAACTTTGAACGAAAATTAATGACTTCTGCTGAGTTTTCAGATGATTGTGTGCAGTTTGTTCGGTAAATAAGAAAGATGTTGTATGCCAATGGATTTTTTGGACTGTCTTGATCAACTTTTGTTCAGACCCCCCTCCCTAAAATCACTCCTTCCCACTCAAATTTATGTTTGAAAAATTTTGTGGTCACTTAAATAATTCCTTTTACTGCTATCACTAGATGAAACTTAGACGATAACTTCTTACAATTAATCGCTGTCTTGCGAACTGTCATCATCGTCCGATGTATCGCTCGTGTTATTTGAAAAAATCTGACTTGATTCTCGAGCTGAAGGTGGAATCAATAGTTCAACCGCGTACGGAGATAACGATCTTAGTTTCTTCGGGGGAAGTTTTCGCAAACTGGATATTATTCGATCTGACTTTACTAAAAGTCTGCAAAAAATGTCTTCCATGTTTTTGATGCGGTCACATGAAAAATCTTCTCGGAATCTTTTAATATACTTACTTGTTACATGATTCCTGAGTTTCTTCAGACATTTGTCCGATAGGAAGTAACGATGATTCCACGATTCCGTGACCGTGAATAAGAATTTTGTGTACTGTTGTTTGCATATGAAGTACCACGAATACAGTTCAACAAATTCTCGGGCAGTATCTTCAGTATATTTTCGAAAATTGGGTATATTGATTGCGAAACCACAAGAAATTAACTCCAATACAACATAGAATCGCTTTATCAATTCTTCATCAATTCCCGTTATCGAAATGGAAATTTCAGAATTTTCGAAAAAAATTCCTAGCTGTATTTCCGTCATTAGAACTTCCATAGCCTGGTTTTGGGTGATCAACAAGAAGCCCTAATCTTTCACAAAAACCTTGTTGTATATTTTTTTTTCTTCTATCAACATTTTCTTTATCCTCCTTGCGACCTTGCCACTTTTTTATTTCTAATTTGTAAGCTAAATGTAAGCAACATTAAAAAAACCATATCCAAGCATGCAGCGACAATATTCCGACTACTAAGTGATCTTTATTAATCGGTCTTTGCAACATCTTGTCAATATTAAATTCTTTGGACGTAGCACCACTAAGGTAATAAACGCATACTTGAAAAAACAAAATATCCTAAACAAGGACACATCATCGCATAAAAATTATCCCGCAAAACCGAAGTCGCAGCCAGATGTAGCTAATTTTTGGATATGTTTTGAAGAAATGTCTAAGCAACAGTTTCCATTTAGCTTCAGAGCAGGATTCGATGAGGGTTTTGACTTATTGCTTTGTCTAACATGACTTTTCAGAACATAATCAAGAAAAATACCACTACCTTTATTAATGACTTACTAGGGGTATTCACGAAATGTTGTATGAAAGAGTGTGTTGTAAAAGATGTATTTGATTATAACCCAGTAAAGTAATACAAGGCCTATCAGTGGCGGATCCAGCTAGGGGGCGCGGGGGGCGCGCGCCCCTCCCTGAAGACCACAAAAAAGTTGCAGTAGATCCTCTGAATTTTTCCACTGCATTTTTTGCACAAGACATAAACATTTTTGGAAATGTTCAATTTGAAGCACAACTTATTCGGGTAAAAGCGATGGGGGATTTGTTTTAATTGAAAACATAACGGCAAACAAATCATTGTATATTGATGTAGTGAGTTATTACATTTAAAGCAAGACATTTATTTTGGGAAAAACAGTTTTATTATTTCGTAAAAGGCAATAGTAGAATATTTAGCTAAAACCTTAAACAAAAAAAAATTAAATGCTGATTGAGAAATTCTAAATCAGAACCTTGGAGAAATCTTGGCATGCGTGAATACATTCCGTATTCTTACAGCAGATATCAACAACAGAAAAATCGTTCTTGGTTTAACGATAAGTTCAACCAAGTAATGTAAGAAAAGCGAAAGTGTCTGCTTTTCGGGCGTATCATTTGCATTCATGTCTAGAATTGAAACAAGTCGACAAGACTTCCCAGAAATTCCCAAAATTTCCTTTTGCTCAGAATAGAATAGTAAATGCTTCTGGTCACCAGTCAAGATCATCAAGAGCAACTTCAGCAATTCCTCTATACCTGCACTACTTAATAACGGTGAAGTGGTTGTTGACACCCTTGATTAAACTAGTATCTTCACTGGTAGATTAGCTTCAAATTCTCTATAAAACAGCCAATACACATCCGTAAGAGGGATGTGTTCAAGGTCCTTAAGGGGATCAACGTCTCTAAAGCCGTAGGTCCTGATGGTTTCTCACCCCTGTTAATTAAAAGCTGTGCCTCAGCTTTGGCTAAACCTTTGCGCAGACAATTTTTTTTGTCTTATTCGACAGGAAAATTTCCAAATGGTTGGAAAATAGCTCACTTTCAGCCTATTCCCAATAATAGGTGAGGGTAGCGACGCCTCAAATTATCGACCAATTGCAATCACTTCAATTCTTTCAAAGCTTTTTGAATCTGTCATTAACTCCAAATTAATGAAGTATCTAGAAACCAAACAACTCATCAATGATCGGCTTTATGGCTTCCGAACTGGACCCTCATCTGGAGACTTGCTGACTTTTCTTACGGAACATTTGTACCGTGCACAATGGTGTTTTGTAGTCACAAAATCGTTGCTCTAGATATTTATATGGTCTTTGATAGAGTCTGGTATCCAGCCGTTTTAGTTAAACTTAGAGCACTTGGTCTCTCACCTCATCTTCTATTACAGATTGAAAGTATTTTACCTGATCGCATAATACCGATTATCCTAGATGGGGTTTCACCAGAACCTTACCCTATAAATGCCGAAACTCCCCAGGGCTCTGTTATCTCTCTTCTTAATTTTCATTAATGATCTACTCTCCGGTACTTTTAATCCAATCCATAGTTCTGCCTATGACAGTAGCCTTGATTTCGCTTATTCTTTTGACATTCTTGGGACTCCAGACAGAATGCCACATCTGTCAAACGAGATTGCGTGATTAGATCAATGAATAACGACCTTCATCATGTTCTCCCCGCCAAAGGTGTCTCATCTATTTGAAGGACCGTCTTTTTACATTCTTGGGTTTAATATTTCCTGTAAGCTGAGCTGGACAGATCACATCTTTTGTTTTGCCAAAGAAGCAGCGAAATCTCTAGGATTTCTGAAAAAGCGGAGAAATATTTCAACCCAGCGAATCTAGAGCTCCTCTACAAATCCTACACCAGACCTAGAATATAATACAATTTCCATATCTGGGCCCGAGGCTAGTCGCACAGTCTTACCTTCATTTGATATTGTCCAAAAGTGAGCTTTCAAGGTCACTGGCGCTGTGGCAATAACTTGAAATATCGACTCACTCGAACAACGCCGCAATAATGGATGCCCTTCACTGCCTTATCGCTATATGCGTGGTCAATATTCTAATGAAATATCTCGTCTGAACCCTCGCGCAGCAAACCGCCCATCAAATTACTTTCGGCCATGCAGTAAAATTTCTTGATGGTTTTTATCCCGAACTGTGTGAATGTGGAACAGTCTACCAGTTTGTCTTTACTCCAACGTACAATCTGCGAAAATTTAAGGGTGACATTCAGCACTTTTGCGCTCTCCTCACGTTCGCTAATTCGTTTCCCTATCACCTTCCTGCCATGCTGTGCTTTGCATCATAAGATATCCCCGTAACTTGCCTTAAGAATATATAAAAAAAAATCAAACTTTCTTGACTTTAGTAGAGGTAAAGTACGTATCCCTTTAGTTCCTGTATTTTGCAAAGTTACAAATTTATGATTAATTCGTCAATTTGAACAAAATGTGTTTCCCTATTCTTACCAAGAATAATGGATGATTTGGAAGTTTTACACTTCCATTATTTACAAACCAAAACAAAATAAATAATTTAAGGCCTCGTTTGACTTTCTCGAGTGGCAAAAGTTGATTTTTGAGCAACTTTCTTCGTTCCGAGTGGTAGCTGCTCACTTATCTGATCGACACGTATCTTAATGATAAATTTTATGTATTTGACATTGGCTTTTGATCTGTTTCCAGCTTATACACTTTTTAAACCAAAGTTGCGCCCCTCCCTCACAAGAATCCTGGATCCGCCCCTGAGGCCTATGCATATAAAATGCAATACAAGGGTCTTGTATTTTTACATTCACAAATTGGCAGTGTAAACCGACTTGTATAATTGTACTTAGGAGGTCAGATTGAACGTCAAATGTCAGGGAGTGCAGAGGGGGAGGGGAGCGTCCTAGGAAAATTTCCACAGTGCCAAATGAAAGATCCTTTTGAGGATTATCGACTGGTACACTTATATTTTTTCTAGGTGGTACTTGGTTGATTTAGCAGGGTGTTCAATTTACATCTACTCGCATCACGGTTTTCCCCCACAAAAGAAGTTATTGCAAATTTGTGAACACAAAACATATGTAACGGCGCGCATCAAAGAGCATGAAACTTTCTGGAAAACTTAATAAAACATCACCGAAAAACAAATTGGTGTGATCGATTTACTTTTTCGCCCCTAAATTACTTAATAATAGTATTTGCAGTTCAGAAATTTGCATTAGTTATATTCAATATTCGAACCTTTTTTGCGGTGGAGGGGGGGGGGTGTTACCCCACCCATCAAGCCCAAATTTGGTATGTGGGGTGTCTAATTAAAGCCCCCGCCGAACTCTATCGAATAGCGTTTTTAAATTTTCAATCCGGTATACTTCGTAGTGTATTTTTTCCACCCTCTTTCATTTCACCTGAAAGCCACTTTTTCACTTTGTCGGACCCTGCATCATAACGGATGCCCCTAGAGAAAAAAATTTTACATTCAAATTAAAGGTAACAAAATTCTCTATCTACTAGAATGTTTTATTTGCAATTCGACACATTTTCTCACTGAGCTTTTCCTCCCGAAGTTCAAAGTTTTTCCTCATCTGGGTCCCATATACCCCATTGCTACATATAAGTTATTTTTCAATTTTTTTTTCGATCATAGGCATATGTAAGTGTTCGATTACAAAACTTTTTCATCTTTTCAAAAAAATTCCTCAGAAACACCGTTATTCCGTAAAGAGAAATTGTACATTTTTACATCATCTCACGGCAAAAAGCGGCAAAAAGACATCGTAAAAGGATGTTGTTCTACTATTATTAAGTTTTTTCCTGAACTATCAGCCCGAGCGGAAAACTAATTGGAAATAAACGTTCCAAACAAAACAGCCTTCATTTTATCCGCTGACATTATACTGAAAAAGTGTATAATTAAGTAGTAATTGTAGAAATAAAAATTTTGAAAACGACCAAAACGGTCAGAAAACGCCATGAAAAACCGGCATTCCTTAATTTAAGCCGTTCTGTTGAGATACTTTTTTATTTTATCTCAGCTATTTTTAACCGGATCTTCATAATTCTTTTTTTCTATAATAACAATGACTCCTGGGAATCTTGAGGATTTTTTCAATTTTTTCCGGGGCCGGGGAGAGCTCCTACGGGGCCATTTTAACACCCTGCTACATTTCGAAGTAAGCTACAGGCTAAAGGGTGTGTTCACTCTTTTTTGTTAATTCTTGTTGTATTTTTACATCGGTTACACTGATACATTAAAGAGTGAATACCCCTACTATTTCATATTTTGTTAACAATAATTTCGAGCAACACATTCAAATTGTACTTTTACTTTCCGGAGAATAATCCATTTTGGAGAATCAAAATCCGTTCAGTTTTCGCCATTCTACACGTGTTTCAACTTTGTCTTATTTTCAACGCGAGACGATTAAACGATGCAGCTGCTCTAACGTTCACGAACGGAATGCGTTCCCAAGCCAGGAAGGGACGCTCCCCCTTTCTTAACGGTCATAATACATACTAGGGGTACCACTACAATTATTCCAACCATTGAAAGTCCCTAGAAATAAAAACCATTTTTTTTCGACTTTTGGCCAGCTTTCTGGGTTTGGTACCACTGTGTGACGCCGTCAAAACAACATGGCCGCCACAACCTGTCAATATCGACCCGTCCCTATTAGTAAACCCTTTGTAAATCTGAAAAAAGAAATCAGAAACTAAAGGTATTCAATTCATAGTGGTACCTACATACAAATCCAATCTTTACCAATAAACTCGTATTAATAAATAAAATAAATCAATAAAAGACAATTTCACGTGTTTATTCTACTTAAAAATAATGAAATAAAAATCACATTTAGCATAAAATATAGCAGAGAATAAGTTTTCTTCTTTAATGGTCATTATACTAGACAAGTATAGCAAACTACCTACATAAGATCATAAAATGTTCTAATGATATCATTTATTGCTATGCATATGAAGGCGTTCCTGGAAAATCACTACATATCGTAAGTAACATGAAAAATATTTTATTTTTTTCATCTAGATTTGTCAACGTGTTTAAAGGTTATCAATATAAATATATATAAAAAAAAAATGACCTCGTCTTCGTAGTAATTGTTTACGAGTCTGAACATATTTGCAATGTACTTTGTATGTAACAAACACGTTTTACAGACTTTATCTAATAAAAAATAAATAAAAACAAAAGAGCTCATCTTTAGAACGAATTTCTAAAACGATGTATGTATGTTGGTACAGTTTTAAATGTATACATAAAAAAAAACATTTCGCTAAATATCCTTGTATAGTATAGTATAAAATTGTTGTTGGTTTCAATTAGAGAAAAATCAATTTTACGTAAGAAAATAAATATAAAAAAAACAAACTACGCAAGAATATTGAGAATTTTAGAGGAATTTATTTATGTTATTTCTTTTCCCGCTCAAAAAAGATTCATGCTCATTCTGAGGGAGATACATTTTTTTTTTGTATATTCTATTTATAGTAGAAAAATACCTTGAGTAGCAGTTTTTTATTCATATTTATTTCACAAAGTTGAACGGCAATTTTAAGAAATGTATTTTGATTTAATTATACTATTGTTGTAATACATGCATGTAACTCTGGTATATGAAACATGATTAAACCACCATCACTAGTGTATCTATTTCAGGATATACGTTCCTTCGTAATTAATGACCGCATAGATCGACCAGTTCGGTGGGGTTACGATCTTTGTTAGAGATTTTCTGAAAGCCTAAGGTGATTGCCTCTTCCAAGGTACAACAAATCAAGGTGTGTCACAAAATAACTACGATGAACAATTTTTCTTAGAAAAAGGCTCGATGGAATATTTATTATCCTGCAATTAATGAATACAGTTTGGATACTTTCAGAGAGGTATCGTACAAACTTTCAATTCCCTGAAATATGTCATGACAACTAGAAGTGCGGAGAAAAGTGTACGAGAGTTGGTTGGACAGTTATAGAGAAACGTGATGATTATGGCTCGGAAGTTTATGAAATTGAATCTTTTTTTTTATGCGTCGCTAAGTGATGTGATGCTAATTATGATACAATCTTATTTTATGGTATTACTATTCTAAAAACATGTCTTTTATTTTTAATTTTCTGTCATATTGTACAGTTTCTCACATCTGCTAATTTTTCTCAACTTTTAAGTCATTTTCCCATTATTTTAGATCATTTTTCTAATTTTTATATTATTTTTTCTAATGTAACTGTACTTAATATATGAGTATATCACATCCCTAATTTTACAACCATTTATTTTATATTTTAAAGTAAAATTTCATAGGCTGGCAACACGTTTAATTTATATCTCTATTTTATTTTAATTTCCTGGAAGGAGGAATTGATTGAAATTGTTGCTTGCATAGTTTTTTTAATTCTAGAAAAAATCAGACTGTTGTCGAATTCATTTTGTTCTGAAAATGGTAATGTAAATGCAAAGCGGTTTCGCGTCCATTAGTTTAGTACGGCAAATTGTTGAGAGCGTGAAACACTTCAAAGTGTCATTTCTATATACCTATATATCTGTATATTTGTATTTTAGTGCGCGAATAATAACACGGTAACCTAAACTATTTAAACTGAACTGCCAAAAATAAATCAGACAAAATCTAGCCATTTGAGAGAGATTGTATCTGAATTTGATGAAGAAATATTTAGTACTACTATTGATGGCCGTATATTATTTTGCAAGATTTGTGAGATAAAATTTTATTTTCCGCAGAGAAACAGAAGCGTGGCTTGGAGAATATAAATGCGAAAACACAAACTTTCACAATGTACCTCAAGCAAAATTTCGACATATTCAAAAAACCTATGCAAGGCATTACTGTCAGCTAATATTCCCTTAAATAAAATCAATCATCCATAGTTTCGAGTCTTTCTGGTAAAATATATAAATAACGCGGTTCCAGATGAGTCCACGTTGAAAACGTTGCTATGATGAAATGATAAGCCAGATTAGGAACATTGCAAAAGAAAAAAATATTTGGATTTCTATCGGTGAAACAACAGATGTCGATGGCCGCTATGTAGCGAATGTTATCGTAGAGATAGTAGAACGTGACGAGTTTCTTTTGACATCAGAAATTTTGGAGAAAGCTAATTCGTCAACCATATGTAAACTGTTCGACAAATCTCCTTTCCTTCTCTGGCCAGATGGAGTTAAGCACAATAACGTCTTACTCTTTTTGCCGGATGCCGTTTCGTATATGGTAAAATCAGCGAATAGTTGAAAATAATTGTACTCTAAAATGACACATATTACTTGCTTAGCTCATGGTTTCCATCGAGCTGCCGAAGACGTCTCACGAAATTACCCAGAAGGAGATAGACTCATTGTAAGTGTAAAGGCGATTTTTTTAAAAGCAGCATAATAAAATAGAAACTGATCTTGTGCATATAAAATCGAATTTTTCGTTTTTATCAGAAGCTATTAATTAATTCTAATACAAAAATCCCAGGATGAATTAAAATCCGGGAGATGTTGCTGCAATTGTATATGGGAAAAATTCAGGTTTTAAAACATTGTCCAAGATATTACAAGTGCTTACGCTCCAATTACTTCTGTGAACGTGGAAAGATCTTTTTCAAAGTACAAAAATGTGGTGCTGTCAGATAATCGATGCTCATTTTCATTTGAACATCTTAAAAAAATGGCACTCGTAATTCATTGTAATATCTCAACATAAGTAGGTATATACTCAGCGAAACATTTTAATTATTTCCATGTCCTGATCATTTAAATCTTTACAGATTTACTTCGTTATTATTTTCTAGACGGGAATTCACTCTGTTTTCCTTTTTTTTTGTTTATGTGTAAAAAATTAATTTTTCGTTTTTTTTACATAATGTCGAAATACAAAAGTAATTTTTAATTATATAAGTTGCATTGTTTTACTTTTTTTAATTATTATTGTCACTTTTTTAATGCAGTTTTTATGGGTCATTTTTCTAAATTTTATGGTTATCAACTTCCGAGCCCTAGTGATGATGTTCCAATGATGAATGAAGATAATATACCGCGATCAACTATTTATTGGTTTATTAAAGAATGCGAAAGTGGTGAAGACGAAAAAAAAACTTTTTAATGAATAAAATATAATGAAATTAGTGTAAATGATCGAAAACACTCTTGGTATTTATGCAAGGAAATTGACGAGGAAATTTAATATTTCTCGGGTGACCATACACCGATTTATTAAAGAAGATGGACTAAAACGAAAAACAGCTCCTAAATACTCGTCTTCACAGTTAGAAAAAAATTCCAAGATGTTGTAGAGCCTTACGAATGTAAAAAAGAGATAGTGATGGACGAAGAAAAATACTTCAGGTTTTCCTGATTCCACAAACAGCGGAAATGATGGATTTAATACCGAAAATTTTGAAACAGCACCTAAGGCAATTAAATATGCAGGAAAATCAAAATTTGAGCCACACGTTTTTGTTTGGTGTGCAATTTTGTTAGCTGGTACCTTGAAACGGAACCTTTAATTGGTAAAGTGCGAAGGATGCGTTGAATATCAGACTGTATTTAAAAAGAACGTGTCTACCAAAAAAAGAAAAAAAATTATTAACAAATTTCATAGCCATGATAATAACGTTATATTTTGGCCGGATCTAGCTTCATGCCATTATTTGAAAAAATATAACCCAACAAAATATAAGTTTTGTACCAAAACAAAATAATCCTCCAAATGTGCCACACGTACTACGTCCCATCGAATCCTTTTGGTCGTTATTAAACAGACCTGTTTATGAAGGATGGTGGGAAGTAGGGTTTCTGGGCTGTCTTTAACAGCAACAATAAAACAGCTGTTTTTTTGAAAAAAATGAAAAAATGCTGTTTTAGTGTCCTTCATTTATTTAAATTTGAAGAATCCAAGCAGGCGTGGATTATTCGAAAAGATTAAAAAGATTATTACAAGTATAGCTATAGCGCAATCATGGTGCTTTTAAACCCTGATTATATTATCATCGTAAATCACGAACTTTATACAACAACAATTTCTATACAAAAAAGCGAAAAGAATTAAACTTTCATTCAAAAAAAAAAAAAATTTCAAAAATTTTGCTTGAAAATTCAAACGAATTCACTATTGGTAAGTAAAAAATTATTTGATTATTTTTTAACATTTAATACCGTTTATAATCTTAGAAATGTCCGTCTGGGATTATGCAAAAAAACGGAAAAATTCAACTACGAAGTATTTAGAAGGACAATGTCAGCATTGCAACAAAATTATCAAGTATTCAGGAAACTCTACGACTACATTAAAAAATCATTTGAAAAGCCATCGAGTTTCTTTTCAAAGGGCAACTGAATCGACTACATCAAATTATGGAAATTGCAGTGAGAAAAGTCGAAAAACTATTATTAACTTCCTAGAGCGAAAGACTCTTAAAGAGATTATCTCTGATTTAGCTACTGATGGCATTTCGATTCGAGCAATTACCAGAAATAAATACATTCGCCAATCAATACCTCGAGATGGATTTAAAAAACTGCCTGCTAACGAAAGCGATGTAATGAAACTGTTACACGAAGATTTTGATGAAAAGCAGAAAAAAAATGCTGGACACAATTAAATTGAAAGTTGCAATCGGTGAGAAGTTTAGCAGGACTATCGTTAAGAGGACGAAGATATTTCGGATTGAACCTACATGATAAAACTGAAAATATCACGTATAAAACAGGATTAATTCGAATTTCCGGTTCATGTACCTAGTGCTCTCGATATGGTTGAAATAATGAATCAACAAAAGATTTGGTTGCGTCTACACAGGATGGAGCTTCAGTTAACAAAAAGTATATTCGACATATCGATGCCATTGGTCAATTTTGCCTTAATCATGGCATACATCTTGGAGTGTGTGACACTCTTTATAAGAAAAGACCTGATACGAAAGGCTTGTGCGATACCTGTGATGATGATCATGACGAAAATGATTCCTTTGATGAAGACACCGATATCAAAATGATCAATAGTGAGAATGAAGATAATATCGACTTCGACTACCATGATTTACTCTCGCAAGCTCATCAAATATATTAAACTATCAGCTGTTCGTAATCATGTTTTTCAATCAAAAGTCAAAACCCTTTTTGGACGAGAAATTGAGCTTCATCCGGATGTCGAAATTCGCTGGAACTGAATCCCAACAATGCTTAAGCCATTGGTAGAGACAGAAAGTGCAATTCGAGAGACCTTATTGGAATTTAAGGCAGATTTAGATTTAGTTGATAATGTAGATTTCGATTACTTAAAAGATTTACTAGAGGCTATGAAGCCTGTAAAACTAGCTGTTGAGAATCTTAGCAGAGAAGATTGAACACTGATGAGCGCTGAAACAATATTAAAATTTATGTTTGAGAAACTCTCTTTAATTAAAAGTGAAATTAGCCAGAACGTTGGAATGTTGATGTTATGGATTTATTACGCAGCCTTAAGAACTCTACGATCACAACATCAAGAGCAACAATAAATTTTGCAGGCATGTTGGCATCTCGACATTTTGGTGTAAATGATGTTGAAATAATTGAAACAACTGCCAATAATTCCACAACTTGTGGAATTTTAACTCTACAAGAAGAACTTCTTAATGTAATGCTTCAGAAAAATGAATCACCAGCAGTAGCTCCTGGTCAAGACAATTTCAAGTGGTTAAAGGCTGAATTTACTCTCTTCAAAAATACAGGCCAACATATCGAAAATTTTCAGAAGTTTTTGATGCCATATTAACAATTAAGCCAACATCTACGGACGTGGAAAGAGTATTTTCAGTGTGTGCTAGCTTCTATACAAAAATAAGATCACGCCTTTCTGATAAGTCATTATCAGCACTTGTATTTTTGAAGTAATATTATAAAAAATAAAATTTAGATTAAAATTTAAAGCATTCAATAAAATCATGCTTATAGTACCTATATGGAAAAATTTAACTTGAACTTTTATTAAACATGAAAAAACAGTAAAACAGCGGTTAACAGTTTTTTTTTTCCAAATTCTAAAACATCAAACAGCTGTTTTTGAAAACTACTGTTTTTCAGAAACCGAAAATCATCTTCTAGGAAGAATCCCGAAAAAAAACATAAAAAAAGTGAACATGAACATCGTCCAAAGTATGATGGTAGAAAAATCAACGATAATGGTCCTCTCTCTATAATACAATAAAAATAAAATTTAAGTATGACTTAATAAAATAAAATAAAAGTCATTAACTAAAGCTTAAATAAAAACTATTATTTATCAGTATTATTTTCTCTCAATTATTTTGTGAAACACCTCTTAATACTTGTGAGTTTGAGAATGATATGTTACATACATATTGGGTAATGTTATGAGAACGTGACAACTTAGACAACTAATTGTCTCATCTCTAACTCTCTGTCCACCTGCATATAGTGAATACATTTCCTACGTACTTTAATACCACCGATTTACTTCTTCTAGCCAACTGTGACGAGGTCACATCGCACGACCAAATCAATCCGCCTAGCACTCTGGGCCATGATCTTTTATTCATGATCTATAAATTTTCTCTAGATCCGAACCTACCATCATAATCTTTGCTCCTCCTGCGATTACATTAACATCGACGCTAATTCTAATGAATTAATGAATGTAAATCCTTGTGTTGGGACACAATATTTGGCTCCATCTCAGTAAGCCACCAAGTGCCAACGTTTAACTTACTAGTTTCTAATTTGTCCCTCTCAAAACAAAATGCATACCTGCGAATGGCTATCCTTAGTTTTCCGAACGAATTAGATCTCCTATTTCAAAATTTTAGTATCTATATCATCGTTATAGGCGCCGTAGGACTGTCGAAGCGCACCCAATAATGCTAACTTGGCTATTACACATTCTAAACGCGAATATAATATTTCTAACTTCAACCCGAGTCTTCCTTCCCAAGCAATATGGCGGAATATTTAAAACTGGCCGATGTACATATGGCAAAGACTTGACCGATGACTGCGGTCTAAGCGCTGATGAATTAAATGAATTTGTCATTTCCGCTGATAACATACCTAAGATAACTAGCCAAGCCAATTTTCCTGATTATCTGCTAGAAGAATATAATACCCGTAAACCATTTAACATATTCTCTTTTCGTGGGACTGACTTAGAAAAATATACCGTGGCTATCAGTGCTATTAAGTCTGACGCAATCGGTCCAGACAGTTTGTCACGCCGGTTCATCACAATGCCATTGCCGTACACTGGTAGGTATATCTTGCATATCAGTGATACTTGCTTAATGTCATCTACGTGTCTCTTGTGAGTGGAAAGCAACAAGTGTTTTGCCGGTACCCAAGAAGTCCTCTCCTCAATCTCACGCTGATTATAGGCCAATAAGTTTACTGTGTTTCTTGTCGAAAGTACTAGAAAAGCTTATATAAAGCAAATACTGTATTATGTGGAATCCAGCACCCTATAAACATGCTGGCAATCGGGCTTCCGCTCTTCCCATAGCTGTAAAACTGCATTCTCAAAAGTATCATCAGACATAAGATTGGCTTTGAACCGAGACAGTTCACTTCACTGCCCTGGTTCTTTTGGATTATTCGAAAGCCTTTGATTGTGTTAGACCATCGCATTTTTCTCCAGAAGCTGTCATCCTCCTTTAATTTTAGTACCCCAACAGTTTTCCTGATTAGCAGCCTTTTATCTTACCGTGTCGTCAACAAGTAAAGGTAAATAATTCTCTCTCCCCTGAGCGGCCGCTTGTTCGAGGGGTTCCTCAAGGATCAATTCCGAATTGGTGAAATCGTTTATGACTTTACATTTTTTCGATATAAAATGGATCCATAAACGTTTCTTATTAAATTATTATCGATAATAGTAAAGTGTTGCTCATTCAAAATTTAACATTATCACGCATTGAAACTAATATGCTGTTTAATTTCAATTATAACTTACCACAAAATTAAATTAACAGCGCACTTTGTATAAAATAAATGCTTACACCTTAGTTTAATAGGTTGTAGGCTATGAAAAAATGAGTATGTCTTTATAAATGTACGTGTCTTATATGTTATTATAGCATATTCCTTCATAGAGCCATTGGCACATTTAAGCCCTTTAAATCTGCTGGAGGGGATGGCATCTTCCCCGCTCTACTACAGCAAGGTGTTGCAGAAATACTCCTTACACTACAAAAAAATTTTCGAGCCAGTTGCGCTCTAGGATACGTTCCCCAATGTTGGAGAGACGTCAGGGTGGTATTTATACCCAAAGCAGGAAAAAGGGCTAGTTGTCTATCCAAATTGTTCCGACCCATCAGTCTCTCCACATTCTTACTTAAGTCAATGGAAAAAATGCTAGACCTACAAATTCGAAGTGAAATATTGATTAAATCATCACTTCAATCTAAGTAGTTCGCTTACCAAGCCGGCAAGTCTACCGAGACTGCCATTCACACATAAGGCAAAGACCTCGAAAAAGCTCTTGAAGCAAAAGAGGTGGCCTAATGTGCATTTGCGGACATAGAAGGAGACTTCGATAACACCCCTTTCGATGCAATTAAATCAGCTGTCGAGGAAAAACGCTTTGACCCCTCCATGGTAAACTGGATAGACTCCATGCTTAGAAGCAGGAGTGTAACCACAACTGTAGGGAACTGTTCAATTAGGAACAACGCAGCAAAAGGCTGCCCACAAGGAGGAGTTCGCTCTCCACTCCTGTGGTCGATCGTAATTGATGACCTGCTAGGGAAACTTACCAGTTCAGGTTTTAGTGTACAATACTACACGGATGACCAGAGGCGGCGTTAGGCGTGGGCGATGTGGGCCACCGCCTACGCCTCGCTCCTCCAATATGCATAACTCGGACGCAATGTAAAAATGTTTGTTGGCAATTCGTTGCTATCACGGAAACCACTTCTGGCCAGACTTGGGGATTTCCCTTTCTGTTTGGAGTTTGTCTATGTAAAGTACTTTCAAACTCCAGTCGCTCCTCAAGGGCTAGAAACAGTGTTGCCGTTTTAGAGACTTTATCGCTAGATCTAGCGGATTTTTGAGGTCTTTAGCGACTTATTTTTAAGATTTAGACCCTAAACAATGTTTTAGCTACTTTTACGGACGTTTTCATGACCATACTTTTCATGACCAATCCTGTAAATACTCTGAATAAAATAAAAGAACATTAAATAATGTGTCCATTATTGTGTCCACTTATTGTAGGCAATACACAACGCAACACTAAGTTGACTGGGGAATGCCCTAATGATGAATTACTCACTTTTCTCGAAAAACATTTATATTGCAATTACAATCTACGACATGTCAGCCAAGCGAGATAGAGATATCGGGAGGAAATCGGAATCAGGATCAGCAAAAAACCAGGCTTTAAGTTCAGATTTGATGAAGTTTCTTAACCAAACTTAATCCGGTCGTATAAAATCATCTCAATCGGTTGCTTCGACTTCTAAGATGCTGGGAAAAACCTTCACTCAATGCTGATATCGATAAAGAACGACAGTCGGAAAAAAAGCAGGGATCAAACTCTACAATCGGAATCAAACGCTGATATTCCTGATCATGAAGAACAAATTTGAGTTAGGTTGTCGCTCAATTAATAACGACGTCAGTGATGAAGTTAAACAAGCATTGGTAGTGTCGGATCCGGGAATGTGGGCGTTTCCCATAACGGACTCTCAGCGGCATGACATAGTGCAAAGCGGCCTGTCACTGCAGCTCAATAACAGTGATGAAGATCAAAGGCAATTTTCCAATTTTCATTTTGCAAGAAAATAAATAATGGCGAGACTCAACATCTTCGCTGGCTGATAGGTATACTCCAAAAGTAAAAATAAAGTTTTCTGCTTTCCATGCCGACTATTTCGACATATAGAAAATAACTTAAAAGAAATTTACCCAAATATTTACATTGTGTATCGCATTTTGCTACTTACCGGTACAGCCTCCGCTGAGAGTAGCTTTTCAAATTAAAACTTATAAAAAATTATTTGAGAAGTACAATGGGTCAGGAAAGATTTTCATCTTTGGCAGTTTTATTTATTGAAGCAGACATAGCATCTAAGCTTAATTACCGTACAATCATTAAGGATTTTAGTAAGGCTAAAAGCAGGAAATTTCTGTTTCTTTAAAGTTATTCTAAGAAAATAGTTTGGATTGAACTGTCTTTATTATAATAAAAAAGTAAAAAGCTATTTTTCAACTGTCTTTTAATTTATAAAATTGCTTCTTGGACCACCAGAGGGCCTCGCTAAATGTACCTCGCCCACATCAAATTTTGGTCTTGCCCCGCCACTGCGGATGACCTAGTAGTCACAATACGGGGCAAGCATGATCAAGTTATATCCGATCTCATGCAAAATGCGCTCTCCAAAATCCGCACGTAGTGTTTAAATAAAGCCTTCACATAAGCCCCAATAAGACGATTACCGTTCCGTTTACAAGAACATCGAAGCTTTCACTAACGGCTCCTCTTCTTGACAACACGAAGTCAAATACCTGGGGGTAAATCTAGATTAAAAAAACCTTCCCTGGAATTCGCATCTGTCCAGAGTGATGGATAGAGCGGTGCGATCTCTCTACACGTGTCGTCTGTCGATTCATTGGCAGAATATGGGGTCTGAAGCCAAAAATGATGTACTGGATGTATACCACCGTTGTTAGACCCATGGTCACCTATGCGACCCTCGCATGGTGGCCAAAAACAAATCAAGAAACGGCTGAGGCTCTGCTTCAATAAACCAAGCGGCTTGCCTGTTCAGGCATAACTGGTGCCATGAGAACCTGTCCTACAGCAGCCATGGAAGCCTTACTAAACCTTCCTCCCCTACATTTGCAGGTGAAAAAGGAAGCGATCTCCAGTGCTTTTAGAGTACAAAAAGAGAAACAGTTAAAGCTGGGGGATCTGGTTGGTCATTTAAGTATTTTAAAACAGTTATGTTTTGAGCAAATAACAACAATATCTGGGTGGATTTTGTAAGACCATTCCAACTAGTTGTGGCGTTCCAGTAAACCCTCCTTCCAACAAGGATCGATGGTATGGTATACAGACGGTTCAAAAACGAACAATAGAGTCGGACTGGTATGTAAGTGCTCTTTGTTCGGGTAAAGTAAGTGAAAATCAATTGTTATCTGCAAAAGTTAAGCTAATAATAATTTGAAGGAGATTTCTCGTCTAACAGACTGAAATTTATTGAAAATAATTTCAATAAATTTACAAAATGCATTTTAAGTGCAAAATAATGATTGAACTTTTCGACCCAGCAGCGATCAGAGAGGAGATCAGGAGATTTAGGTATATTTTCAAAAACTATACAAGTTCAATGACCAAAATTTATGTTTTAATCTTTGAAAATTATTTTGTTTAAAAGACTAAGTGAACAAGCTGGGGTTTACAACATCAGGGGAGAACCTTGCCATGCAAGTCTCTTGCTATGCAATTCTTCTCTCAAGACCGTCCGTACGTGACGTACAGTCACATCCTGCCCAAGGTGTTCCTGCAGAGGCAGATGGAGTCATCCCCTGGGGTGAACCAGATGTCTGACTGAATACGGTGGATCTAGAGAGGAAAACTCCATAAAACCCGCAATCCCAGGTGTAAAGAATCGTGCCTATGGGATGAATGGCACTGCGTGAGTGTGTCTTATAACGATGAACTCTGGATACCAGGCGACCTCCAGTTTCAATATAGCCTTCCCACGGTATACGAATCTCTGCCGTGGGTGACTCTACTTTCTTCGTAACTCGTGGGAATCACATGGAAAACCAAGTTACTAAAGAGGGTGGTGCCCCTCACAATGTACCAAAACCAAAGGCAGCTACTATGCCTTAAATAGTAGACGGAGAAGACGACCTGCTCATGGAACAGGACTTCGAAGGTCTCGAAGGTCTAGCGGAGATTATGCAAGAAGACTGTTCTCTCTCACATGAGGACGTCGAGCTGATCTCACAGCCGGACCGTGAGAGTAAGAAGAACCATGAGGAGTTGGTCGTAATTCAACCCTCTATATCTGGTGAGGTGAAACCAGATGATCCTACAGGAATCCAGAGCTCCGCTAAGGACTCAGAAGGATCCACTGGGGGCTCTAAAGTATCTGATAAGGATCCAACAGACCCCAAAAAGGATTCTAAACCCAAAAGTCGGAAGATGAGTAGGGCCGCTAAGAAACGGTTTCAGTGGCTAGTGAAACACGGGCACAGCCCAACTGAGGCCCGTGAGCTAGCTATAAAGCCGATGCCAGTGAAGGAGACCGATAAAGGATCCAAACGGAATCGCTCCGAGAACTCTACTGCTAAACCTACACAGGTCAAAAGGATGAGGACTCAACAGGGTGAAGAAGCAAAAAGGAAGCAGGAGCACTCCAAAAAGGAAATAGCTCCCAAGTCCCTGTCCTACAAACAAGTGGTTGCAGAGTTAAAATGGGAATCCTCTCAGGGAACTTCCCCGAAGAAATGCTTACGGCGGATCAAATTATATCTGTCTGTAAGGCGATCCTGGGCAAGATACTGGAGATAGAGAATGACCGACTTAATCCGGCATTCCTTGGCTACAGTGCCAGACCAGGATGGCTAGTTCTCACCTGCTCTGACAAGGCTACCTCGGAGAGGCTACAGCAGATAGTGGGTGAGATAACACCATGGGAAAATGCCAAACTAAGGGCTGTAGAGGAATGTGATATTCCTCGTGCAAAGATCCTAGTTGGCTATTTCCCTGAAAGCACAGAGATGCCTGCTGACGAGTTACTGCGTTACGAAGGTGCCCAAAACCATGAGCTCAAAGTAGCTGAGTGGAAGGTCTTAAGGAAAGTGACTGAAGGAGTTGTCTCACAAGTCACTCTCTCAGTGGACCACTGCTCGGCGGAAAGGCTCAAGAAGTTAAGGTTTAAGATTAACTTCCTTTTTGGGCAGGTACAACTTAGGCCGAAAAGAGACCTAAAACTGCAAAAGGAGCAAGGAAAAACAGCAGAGGTCAACCCAAAGGCTGAAGCGTCCAAGACTGCACTTCGGCCATCTGGCCTAGCAGCTGCGGTTGCCTCGACCTCGGGCAAAAGCATCGAGAGTAATACTGGGGCTCCTGAGAAAATGGAAGTGGCTCAACCAGAGCCAACAAGGGCGATACCCCAAATGGGTACCCCAAAACAGGTCAAAAAAATAGCCACTACTACCACTGGACTTAACAACCCGGTAATTGTGACACCCTCAACACCAGAAAGGGGCAACAGGCTGACCAGTATTGCTGGGGAGCAGGCAGTGGTTAAATTAAAACCGCCCGGCAAACCGACAGTACCCCAAGCTTCTATTTAAAAGGGCCAAAACCCTTAAATAGAGACCAAGGGGTGAAAGCCGGGAAGGGCAAAAAATGGGAACGAAAAAGAGTCCCAAAAAAGGAGGTCACTCATAATGACTGAAAACAGGAGTGATATCAAGCTACTCCAAGTGAATCTTCCTCATGCAAAAGCTGCCTCGGATGTGCTTAGCAGAAGATTCATTAGGGGTGGTATAGACATAGCGCTCCTGCAAGAATCCTGGGTTCTTGGAAGTTAAGTGAAAGGGCTTCCGACTAAACAAGGTAAGTTGATCTATAATAGGAATCGTGACACCCCACGGGTGGCAATGCTTTTTAAACCTAATACTAACTTCCTTCCTATTACAGAACTAATATCTCGGGACCTAGTGGCGGCCCTAGTGGAGGTGCCAACAGATAAAGGCAAACATGAGGTGGTAATAGCCTCCGCCTACTTCCAGAGAGATACGGATACACCTCCTCCAGAGGAAATTACAAAATTTCTGGATTTCTGCTATAAAAGGAATAAATCCTATATCATTGGGTGTGACGCGAATGTCCACCACATTGTATGGGGAAGCAGTGACACCAACAGACGAGGTGAGTACCTTTTTGACTATTTAGTTAAAAATAACATAGACATAGCTAATATAGGGAATGAACCAACATTCTGCAATGCCATTCGCCACGAGGTGCTGGAGTTAACACCCATCAGCCCAAATATGGCGGATGACATTGCAAACTGGGATGTCTCAAACGAAGTCTCAATGTCGGACCATAACCACATCAGGTTCGATATTAGGGCTACCTCTATGCAAAGGGAGGAAATAAGAGTTCCACGTCTCACTGATTGGAATTCCTACAGGGAATACATCAGAATGGGTCTAGAGGAGCTCGAAAACGGTCAAATTGAGAGCGGCATGGATCTAGACCGTATCTCCTCTCAAATGCATAGATTGATCATCTACTCCTATGAACAAAGTTGTCCTGTTAAACAAAGGGCAACAACGCGAGCTGTGCCCTGGTGGAACAGTGAACTAGATAGATTAAGAGCCAATTCTAGACAGCTCTTCAACAAGGCAAAAACAACAAGTGCTTGGAATGAATACAAGCGCGCCTTGAATGAGTACACTAAAGAGCTGAGGAAATCCAAAAGAACTTGGAGAAATCTCTGCGAGGGTATTGATGATCTACCCACGAGTGCAAGGCTTCAAAAAGTTCTCTCTAAGGATCACACCAATAGTATCAGCCTTCTACGGAAAGTCGATGGTAGCTACATGAGTAGCCGGGAAGAAACAGTAAGTTTGTTATTACAAACTCATTTTCCCGATTCGAGAATTATGCAAGATGACGACGAAATCCCTGAAGAGCTAAGACCTGAATGCAGGCCCCCAATAGGATTAAAAGTCTCTCTGGCAGAATCTTCACCCCAAGGAAAGTCAAATGGGCCGTCAACTCCTTTAAGCCATTCAAATCACCTGGAGCTGATGGCATCTTTCCAGCCCTATTTCAACAAGGGCTAGAAGAGATATTAATAAATCTCATTAAGATCTTTAGAGCAAGTTATACTCTAGGATATATACCAAGGACGTGGAGGGAAGTTAAGGTAACATTCATACCTAAAGGGGGAGGGCGTTCATCTGCATACCCAAATCCTACCGTCCTATCAATCTAACTTCATTTCTCCTCAAAACAACGGAGAAAGTGTTAGACAACTATATGAGGAGCGGTACACTCAAGCGATCACCGCTGCACCCAAATCAACATGCTTACCAAGCAGGTACCACAACTGCCTTACATAGTCTTGTCCTAGGACTAGAAAAGGCAGTAGAGGATAAAGAGACTGCCCTATGCGCATTCCTAGACATCGAAGGAGCATTTGACAATACCTCCTTTGAAGCCATTGAGGATGCAGATACCAAAAAAGGAATTGAACCTTCCTTGATAAAATGGATAAAAGCTATGCTTGAAAGCCGGAGAATCACAGCTAATCTGGGGGAGGACTCTATTACAGTAGTGGCTGCCAAGGGATGTCCCCAAGGTGGTGTCCTGTCCCCTCTACTATGGTATCTGGTTGTAGATGATCTCCTACAGAAGCTAACCAACTCCCGCTATGACAATCAGGAATATGCGGATGACCTGGTCATTACAATTAGGGGCAAACATGATCATATAATCTCTGATTTATTGCAAAATGCCCTAAACATAGTTTGCATCTGGTGCCAAATAATGGGACTTCGAGCCAATCCTGGTAAGACAACAGTTATTCCCTTCACGAGAAAAAGGAAACTGTACCTACAAGCATCATCTCTTGAGGGAACAGTAGTGGAATTCTCAAAGGAAGCCGAATATTTAGGTATTACCCTGGATAACAGACTAACCTGGAACTGTCACTTAAAAAGAGTACTGGATAAAGCTACAGTGGCAACATGGGCATGCCGGGCTTTTTGGCAAAACTTGGGGTCTTAAACCTAAAATGACTGTGTGGTCACACACATCTATTGTAAGACCCATGGTTACATACACCTCAGTCGTTTGGTGGCCAAAAACAAAACAAAAGACAGCTCAAGCTAGTTTGCAAAAACTACAACGGCTTGCATGTCTAGGAGCAGCCGGTGCCATGCGTACCTGCCCAACTGCGGCCCTAGAGGCTATGTTGGACTTGCTACCCTTACATTTGCATGTTAAGGAGCAGGCCATACTTAGTGCAATTAGGCTACAAAGGGCAAACCTCCTAAGTTCAAATAATCTGGTTGGCCACCTGAAAGTCCTCCAAGATTTCATAGAGGACCCGATGGCTAACCCAATTTCAGACGTTATGCCGAAACGCCATAATTTTGAAACACCATTTAAGGTGATCGTGGGGAACCGTCAACAGTGGCACACTGGGGACCTACCCTTTGAAAAAGGATCTCTTAAATGGTACACGGATGGATCCAAAATGGAAGGTAAAGCAGGCGTGGGCATGTATGGGCCAAGGTGCCATCTCGCAAAGGCACTGGGGGCCTCACCAACCATTTTTCAAGCAGAAATACACGCCATAGAACTCTGCGCTCGCGAAATAATCCATAAAAATATGCGTGGAGCAAAAATATACATATCATCAGACAGCCAAGCAGCACTTAAAGCGTTAAACTCGTTTACCTTTGAGTCAAAGCTGGTTTGGGACTGTCTTACTGTCTTAAAGCAACTGGCCGAGACAAATAGGGTGACACTGATCTGGATACCAGGACATGAAGGCATTATGGGAAACGAGATTGCGGACCGCCTTGCAAAGGAAGGAGCCAAATCTCCGTTTATTGGCCCTGAGCCAGTCTTTGGACACCCAAAAAGTCACCTCTCAGCTCAGATCAGGCTTTGGGAGGACAGAACTAAGAAGGAATCCTGGGAAAATACCCCGGGGCTGAGACAAGCGAAGAAGTTTATGAAGTACTCGCAACAGAGGACCAAAGAATTCCTCACACTCAGCAGGAAGGAACTAAGGCTCATAACGGGCCTACTTACTGGCCATTGCCCACTTAGATACCGCCTTAACAAGATGGGTAAGGTCAATGATGAGACCTGTCGATTCTGTATGGAAGACGATGAATCCGCTGAAAATGTCCTATGCGACTGTCAAGCTCTGTGCCGCATAAGGCTAAGACATCTAGGAAAGGCATTTCCACTGCCAGAGGATGTCGAAAAAATGGCCCCAAAGAATATTATAGGCTTCATCAAAGACCTTAAGTTCGATTGGGCGCCCTAGGGATCAAGGGGTAATGTCACAATAGATCTTATAGGTCGCAGTGATAAGATGAGAGGCAGAAATCCTGTCTGCATCCCCCACAATTAATAATAATAATAATAAGTGACAGGAAAGATCACTAAAAGTTAACCTTAATATGTTATAAGTAATATTTTTCACATTGATTTACAATAAATGACTAAAAATTAGACAAATATTTTGTTTTATTATGTTGTTACTATACTTGCCCCCACGCCAGTTACAAACTTGCACCGAGAACAGGGTAAGTTGTAACATGCTACTACTATCACAAAAAGTCATTTATACAAGCATTTGCTATTAATTCAAGACCAATTATTATTCAAATTGATACCTGAATAGACGTCATCTCATTTAAAAGTGCTTCATCATATAAATACTCAATATTTTGACTTCTCCATTGAAAAAACTAAAAATTGTTACAACTAGCCACCCGCTCCCCTACGTATTTCATTGCAATCTCCTCCTTATTTCACATCTCGAATGAAATCTTTTAACTATTCCAAAACAATTTTAATTTACGTTATATCTAGAAGGCTATCTACTATTGATTTGAGAAGTCTTCAAGAAGCTATAATCACTTTGTAAAAGATATACATAGAAAAGGGGACTATCAGAGAAAAATTACGTAACTGCAACAACATTAAAGTTAGCCACAACATAAAAATTACACAGAAAAATGAAAATTTATGTTAGCAACGTCACTAGCTCGTGTGCGACTTTATTTGACCTCCCATTAAACTCAAGCGTGCTCATTTAAATTCAAAGCGAACTTTTCCGCATTACACGTATAATACAGGAGGAGGCGAGAAGATTCCGATCGAATGATTTGCCACTGCAAAAGATCTCGCGAATCGAACTCACTTACTGCTTAACCGATGTTTTTTGACGTTCTTTGGTGAGGTGATTTTATAGAAAAAAAAAAAAAAAACAACAAATTTTGGCATTCTTCAGAAGATTTACTTCCAATCTATTGCTAATCTACATAGGGTCCAGAAGATCTCTGATTGTGAATTATTGTTGGACGCTTTAAGAACAAGTAGTCATCATCAAAAGACATTAAGATGCCTTCTCAGTCCTCGGTTATATATCTAGCAGCTCTGGTTATGCTATGTGTGCTAAATTTATAGAATAAGACGTAGTTTTCTGCCTTATGCCCAGAGCGATCGTTGATCGCTTTCGTCGCACATCGTAAAGATGATGATACGGAACTGTGGCTATGCTGTGTGATGTGACTCTGTGAGGGCACAAGAAACATATTTTTTTGTAAGCTCAATCCGTATATACATGATTTGCTATCGTTCGCTTACTTACTTATTCTATATTGTATGTAGTGTACGTAACCCGGTCTATACCCTATAGTCTACTATGGCTACTATACTACTATACTACAATACGAAAAACGTTGCATGTATAGTAAATTGACTTTGAGAGCTTAGTACACTAGATAGATGCAAACGTAAAAGAATGAGTGCCAAGTTAATACTTTTACTACGGAGTTTTTGCTTCATCAGGCGTTCAATTTCCTTTACAAGTATGCAACGTTGCCAATTTACTACTGCGAGGTTTTATATATATATACCTATAATGAAATCTTCAAAGTACGCATATTCTGTAAATACCTCTATCAAGGTTGTTAAGCTATAGGCGCCACAATATAAAAATTCCAATTAATAGAGGATGCGGCTCGTTTAATAAGATTAAAAAACCACACTTTCTACATACAAATAATATATAGAAGAAAATAATCTCTTTTGATTTTAATCAAATTAATATTTAAATAAATGTAGCGCTAGTGTGGCGTGTACTTGCAATATAAGTAATTTTGAGCAGCTATGTATAATTGAAAAATATCTAAAATGTTTTGTTTTGCTTTTTACATTGACTGACAAATATTTTGTATTTTCGTTTTTGTATATTTTTTTCGCGAATTATCTTTGGTGGGAATGACTTTTGGTGGGGGGTAGGTATGTATATTTTATGATAGATCCAATTAACTGTGCAATTTTAAAATATATTTAATTTTATATTAAATTAATTAAAATTTTATCAATTCTTACTTTACAACAGTGGAAAACTAAATTTCAGGAGGGGCGACTTATCACAAAAAAAAAATATATACCGTAAAACAGGGATACTTTAGTACAGCTTTAAAATTAAAAGTAAGATGTTTGGCTATGGTGTTGAGATGCGGTGACATTTAGGTTTTTTTAAAGTACGTCCGATCACTATTATTATATTGAGTAAGATATTATTATTAAATATATCAAAATAAGGATAGTGACATTTTGAAAGGTGCTGGTCAAAGAATACTTTGACCTGAGATCAGTTTTCTTTATAAATTGTATGTATAAAGTTAGTTTGATCAATGAATCCCTGGCTAAACATGAAATTGAAGACTTTACAATTTTTTAAGATGAGAAAAATACTTTTCTCTCAATATTTTGGTATGAAATCGGCTTCCAGAAAGAATACACAAGAAGATTTTATATGACGTTTTATTTCGTCAATTACATAGGTAGGTACTATTACAACAGAAAATAAATTAATAACAAGAATCGGAAATATTTAATTAAAAATATGAAATAATTTATTTTAATACTTCATTGAGTAGCTCCTGATCAGAAGACCCCCAATTGTCACCTGAACTTTCCACATAGGGAATAACAGCGGAGCACATCGATTGCTCGTCGGATTCATCGGAATAAGTCTCAACGATTCGAGTAGAACTTGGGATTAAAATAGAACTTGTCGATGGCTCGTTCTCAAAATTAGAAGTTTTTCTCGGCACCAAAGCGGTTTCCGTTGTTGTGTTTTTCAAGGAGATATTTGCTTCCATTTCCTCTAAGGTTATGCCTTTACCAGCAGGAACTCGTACCATTTTCCTTTTGCGTACCTACAGGCTTTTCGGAAATGTTATTACGACTTTTTTCGAGCAATTCTAATACAGCTTGCGAAACAAGGTTTTGAGCTTGTTCCGGATCTTCATCACTCAGCAGACGACTAGTTAGTGCTGCTGGGTCAAATGGTGAAATTCCGCATTTTTTGAAACCACGAATGAGGTTGACGAAAACATTACTTGCATCCGATAACTTGTGCTCCAATGTACTCAAGGGCTTTGGAAATGCCTCCTTGGTTAAAATCTGGGACTTTTTCTTTTGATCTGATTTCCACTCATCTAACATTTTTCACCAATATTTTTTCAGCAAGGCATAGAATGCGACGTCTAATGGCTGAGCGATATGGGTGGAATTTGGAGGAATACAAACAAACGCGATATTATTAGCTTGGACCAATTCAATAACTCGTGGGGTAAAATAGCTGGATAGATTATCACCGATAACTACAATCTTCGCAGTAAATTTTCGGGTTTCTAGTATGAATAGGTTTTCACACCAATCAGTGAATATAATGGAATCAAACCACCCAATTGTGCTCCTATTATACCTGTTTTTTGGCGGTCTCCCTTCCATCCATGTTTGTCGAAGATGAGTGGATTTGTAAACTACATAAGATGGCAATAGCATTCTGTAGCTGATCCACAGTACATAACCGATGTAGATGCCTTTGAAGAATCTCGAACTCGCTCTGCATATTTTAGACCGCGTTTGAAAATGAGTTTTTTGACCAGGATCATCTGCCAAATTTTTCTCGTCGTAGTTAAATATACTCTCAGGAGGAACAGTTGATTATCCAGTCCCAGTGATCTCCTTCAAGGTTTCTTGGAGATGGCCAAAATAGATGCACATTTCTTTCGGTGTAACCGCTGCCTTTGACCGAATAATATCTAGGCACATTCGGTGTGATAGCTCATTTGTATACCTCTGCAAAAATCGCCGGGCCCATTCGATGCTGAGCAAGTTGTGGTGACCGAATTGTGTAATACGTTTGCCGCTTTGTCTAGGTACAATTTGGCAAGCTGACGAAGATCTCGTGAATCGCAAAGAAATCCCCATTTGGCCATGACTAGTATATGCTCCAAAAAGGCATTTTCCTCGCCAAATGTGAACACTAAAGGACGGCCAACATTGCCTGCGTGCTTCCCCTTCAACTTATTAATAAATGTTCCCTTTGCTATTTTATGTTTATTGGCAGCCTTAACAATTGGCAGGAGTCCTATAATGTTATCAAAATAGTAAGCTCCCAAGAAAATAGAATAAAATGTTATGAACCATTTTCAACGTCACTTATAGCTAATTTCAAATCTTCTTCAGAATACGCATATTTACGTGAACCGGCTGGAACATACTTTCGCGGCATTATGAAAGTTTTTATCCTCTGTAATCTATAAATTACCAATAATAATGTGATTAGATTTTTGACGGATTCCAAGGGATACTTTGACCGAGCGGTCAAAGAATCCCAAATTAGCAGTCAAAGTGGTATACAAAATTGTAAGTTTATACAAAATAGTATAAAATTGAAAATTTTTACAAGAAAAATCATAAAAAACAAGCTAAGAATATAAGTTACTTGCCTGCACTATATTTATTGGAATTATTTAGCCTGAAGCACCTGATTTTTATAAAATTTATCACCCAGATTTTCACCAATAAAAAATTTCTACAATTTGAAAAGCAACCTGCTTTGTTTGCATTCACGGTACAATTGAGCAATATATAGCAGTTGCACTTTAAAATTATTATGAAATAATTTGAATCTGTTTGCATCGTGTTGTTTTGTTTTTCAAAGAAGAGAAGGCCTTTGAATTTTTATTTAAGCTTACAGTCAATGTATCCTTGTTTTACGGTATGCAAAATAACAATAAGTAAAATTTAATAGGAATTTTATTAATTTTCTTAGAGAAAATGAATGAAAATTGATTGAATTTTTTTTTACCGGATTCTTTCTTATTGGATAATCTCAGCAACACAAAGTTTGTGGTTTACTTTCAAGAAGCTTGCCTCTCAGAATTGGGATGCCTCAGAGTTCAGCTTTAGGGCCCTTATTGTTCAGAATGTATACACAAATCATACCTATACCCAACATAATATATAGAAAAGACTCCAATACTCCAAAATATACTTATATGCGGGTGACATCCAGATATATTTGTATAAGCTGGTCAGTCTGATAGAGGATTTTGTCGAAAGAGTAACCACAACACAAGACTTGAAGAGATTGTCTGATTGGTCCCATGATTTATTTTTTAAATTCCAATAAATCAAATTACAAATTATTTTAGAACTTGATGTCCCATAGTTTCCAACTGTAATTCTAAATGGCATTACGTTACCTGGAAATTATCTTCAACACTACCATGACTTTAGTATCCCTTTATGTTCTTACTCTGTTCTTTCTTCTGTATATTTTCTAATTCTACTGAAATGAACGTTAAAAATGTTTGCATCATTTATACATTGACTTTTTTGTGTGGGTCAGAAACGCACCTATTTATAGGCTTCTGCTTGGGCTCGGTGGGAATAGTTTTCGCCATTGGACAGGGTAAGAGTCATGTGTAAAATTTTTTCCTCTTTTGTTTCGGGTCTTAATGTCATATACCTAAATGCAAGGAGTTTAAGAAATAAATCTGACCATCTCAGTGACATGTTCAATGGATCCAATGTCCATGCATTAGTTATATCTGAGATATGGCTGGACAAGAATGTTAATTCAACACTTATATCGCTTCCTCATTATAAGATTTTTAGAGTTGACCGAGAGGAGCACACAGGAGGGGGAGTTGCCATTTACATATCTCCATGAGTCTCTGAATGTCTCAGTTCTCAAAGAGTCCTCTTATGGAGCAAATGTTCAGTTTATTGGGGTTGAGATTTGTTCGCGTTTCGAAAAATGTGCTCTTTTTTGGAATTTACTAACCCCCAAATAATTATAATTCTGAAAATGTCTCCGAACTGGAAGACGCTATCTCTTCAACTATCGCGACATACCAGAATGTAGTTGCTTTCGGGGATTTTAATGTTAATTCTCTCAGGGCTAGCCCGTCACTTGATAGTCTATTATATCTGATTCAGAGGCTGGACCTCAAAGTTGTGAACAATCTGCCCACATACCACAATACCTCATTGCCATCTCAGTTGGACTATATTTTAACTACTAATTTGGTCAATGTCCTTTTTCACAATCAGATCTCCCCACCGAGCAAGTTTGATCACGACTTTTTATACTTTATATCAACCTGCCAAGAAACTTTGGAAGAACATTCGCAATCTGCGTATTTATGGAGACGATCAGAATCAAATCATTGCTGATCCTAATGTATTGAATGATTTTTTTACAACTTCTAGTACCTTTCTACCTTCTACCTGATTTTAGCATGAGCAGCCCTCAAATGGATAGATTCTCGTTTAAGTGTGTTACTGGAGTTGATGTTATTAATGTAATATATTCTATCCAGTCAAATGCCTCTGGGCCGGATATACTCTCTCCGAATTTCGTGAAATTAATTGCTCCATTTATAATAATCCCGTTAACGCACATTTATAATCAGTGTCTAATGACATCACAATTCCCCACTAAGTGGAAGTGTGCACTTGTTGTTTCCATTCCTATGAAGGCTCGCCCTAATGGTCCCAGCGATTTTCGGCCAATTAGTTTATTAAATTTTCTTTCTAAGGGGTTAGAGAAAATAATGTATAATCAATCGACTGAGTATATTGAATCTAATAAACTACTGTCAAATTGGCAATCTGGAATCAGAGCAAAACATAGCTGTGAAACTGCTCTTTTAAAGGTTACAACTGATATTCATGAAGCTCTTGATAATGATCTCCTAACAATACTTGTTCTTCTTGATTTCAGTAAAGCATTTGATAGAGTCAATCACTCTATTTTACTTCTTAAACTTAAGAATAAGTTTTCTTTCTCCTCATCAGCTGTAAGATTAACCAGTATTTTCCTGTCGATGCGATATCAAGTCGTTAAAGTGAATATGCCATTTTCTAATGTAAAGCTCCTTTATCAAGGGGTTCCCCAAGGTTCTATCCCTGGTCCTTTACTATTCGGCATGTATATCAATGATTTAACAAGCGTTGTGAAGAATACATCCATACATCTATATGCTGATGATGTACAGATTTATTTAAGTCGACCAATTGGTCTACTTGAAGACTGTGTGCAACGTATCAATGAAGATCTACACCACATATATGAATGGTCACTAACTAATATGCTCTCAATCAACCCTTCAAAGTCTAAGTGCCTAGCTGTGTACAGGAGTAATACTGAAACCATTGACTTACCATCTGTAACAATGAACAATACGCCATTGGCGTATGTAGACTCTGTAAAAAATCTAGGTGTCAAACTGAATTCCAAATTCACCTGGTGTGACTACATGTCTGCATTACGCGGTAAAGTGTACGAAAGTCTTCGAGAGCTCTGGATTACCACGAGCTGCTTGTCGTTAGGCTTAAGATATAGATTAGCAAAAGCGCTTGTTCTCCCCCACTTCATATATGGCAGCCTTGTATTTGCCAAACTTGACTCACAGTGTCAAAGAAAATTAACTGTGGCATTTAACGATGTAATTCGTTATGTTCACAAAATGCGTAGGCATTCTCATGTGTCGGCGTATGCAAGTTTGTTCCTTGGTATTTCCTTTGAAATTTTCCGAGCACGTCGCGAATTAACATTCTTGCATACGTTGATTTATGAGAAAACACCAGAATATCTTTATGAAAAACTGCAATTTCTAAATTCAGCACGACATTTTAAGCTTCTTGCTCCTAGATGTTCTTCACGATTTGGCGACCGCTCTTACCTTGTTCAAGAAATTCGAAGGTGGAACTCTCTTCTTGGTGGTGCTCAGCGTGCGCGTTCTGGCATAGCCTTTTCTAAAATAATTAAGGACTTACCTAGCATTTAGATATGAATGTTGCAAACTACATAGCAATTAATCAATTTATTGCTTTTAATTAAAACTTTATGTATATAAAGGGTTTTCCAATAAGAGGAGTTATTTTGATATTCAAAGAAAAATGCCACTTTTTGAGATAAATGATCGGATCTTTATTGCATTATAAAGAGGAAGGTATGCCGTTAATAATGGAAAATAACATCAACCAAATGACTACCACGACCACGCCTACAGGACCATATCCCTTTCATGAAATTTTCCATAACCAAATCGCAAAGTGGCTGCCCTATGTCCTCGATAGCCTCACGAATTCCATCTTTGAGGTCTTGAATCGACGCTGGGCTATTGGCGTAGACCTTCTCTTTCACGTGGCTCCAAAGGAAGAAGTCGCAATGTGTTAAGTCACAAGATCTCGGTGGCCAATTGTGATCCACTTCGAGAGATAACACGGTCCGGAAACTTTTCCCATAAAAGTTTCGTTGCTTGTAGGGCACGTAGCACCGTCTTGTTGAAAGTAAACGTTGTCCAGATCAATACCATCCAATTCCGGCCATAAAAGATCATTAATCATCTGTCGATAGCGCAATCCATTCATCGTAACTGTTGCTCCAGCCTCATTTTCGAAAAAGTAAGATCCAATGACACCGCGGGACCATAAACCGCACCAAACAGTCACACGTTGAGGATAGAGAGGCTTTTCAACAATAACTTTTGGGTTTTCCGAGCCCCAGATGCGACAATTTTGCTTGTTGACGAAGCCATCGAGGTGGAAATGGGCCTCATCACTCAAGATGAGTTTTCGATGGAATTCCGGATCATTTTCATGCATTTCAAGGACCCAATCAACAAAGACTCGACGTTGTTGATGATCGGCCGGCTTGAGTTCTTGTGTTAACTGAACTTTATAAGCCTTAAGACCCAAATTTTTATGCAAAATACGGTGTAATGACGTTTGTGGAATGCCCAATTCCAAAGAACGACGAGGAATGGACAAACCTGGGTTTTCTTCAACACTTTCGGCTACAGCAGCAATATTCTCGGCTGTTCTTGAGCGACGTGCACGGGTTTTATTCTTCACATCACTAACTTGTCCCGACAGCTCGAATTTTTCTACAAATTTCTGTATTGCGGTCCGACAAGGTGCTTCACGACGACCCAAAAATGTTCGAGTTTTACGAACCGTCTCTGCCACATTTTCACCATTTTTATAGTGAATTTTAATAATTTCAGTGCGTTGTTGAATCGTGTATCGTTCCATTTTTATTAATGGCGTAGTTTCTACTTGTCAAATGTCAAAAAATGACAGCTCCAAAAGTGACATCTACCGAAATAGCGGGCTAATTAAAATAACACCTCTTATTGGAAAGCCCTGTACATACCTAACTCTGATATTTTGCTATTACTTTTTTTTTCTATTTAACTAATTTATATTTCTTTTTTTTTCATTTTTTTTTGTTCTTTTAATGTGTTTCTTCTCTTTGATTTTTGTTAGTCTAAATTGGTTGTAGGTATACTTAATCCTTTACTATTTTTGTTTTTTTTTTTTTGTATTCGTACTTACATATTTATTTATTTATATCCCCATTTATATTTATTTTAGCATTACTATTTTTTCCCTTTCTCCTATTTCTTCAATATTATTTTATTCATGTTTCTTTAATTATTTGGTTAATCTTTTTCAATTTATCTAATTATCCAGGCCTAATTTTAAGTTTTCCTAATATAATGTACCAAATTAGAAGTACATAATAAGATTGCAATCTTTGTAATTGGGCAGTAAATAAATTATTATTATTATTATTGCTGCGACCCACATTAAAAACACATTAAGTGAAATTTATGGCATATACGTCAAAGTTTGTGGTGTTGACTGTGAGCATTCTGTATTCTGCTCTTCGTTCTTGGCTATATTCAAGATATGTCTCTTACCCTATTTCGCAAGCTTTCCCTCACTAAAATTCGATCTGTGAGAGATATCTGAATATCGCTTCCAATGACTGCATCTATTTTATTAATGGATTAACAAAGATACGATCACATTTCCCTTCATCGTAATTTTCTAATTGCTATGTCTACAGATGTTTATCTGGGTCTGATAATTTTTCTTTTTCTTCATAAGGTTATATCTACACTAGGCGTAGCGATTATCTGTTTTTCGGCCTTAGCTTATTAAACTCTGATAGTTAGATGCTAAGTGTTATGTGCCCCCTGCTATCAGCATCGAATTTTAGAATGCTCTGACTGGCTTGGAATGAGAGTGATGCGATCTGACATTGAGAGCTCACACTCCGAAACAAATATACTGCGCCTTTTTTTTTTGTCTACCCCTTACCAGATTATTCTGACTGAGTCCCTGCATTAAAATCATAAAATGGTTTCGTATGAATTAGAAATGGTGGAGATTTGCTAGTCTCCACTTACTAGAATCGATGAAAATTTAACTAACTTATTTTATCGAATTCCTACAATCAGCTTGAACTAGACCAGCGGTCGCCAAACTGTGGTTCACATCAAAATTTCGCTGGTCCGTAGAAAAATGTGGAATATATTTTACTCATAACGCAAAATTATGTTTTAAGCTGCATTGAAACATAATTCAATTCATAACAATACGTGAAAAGTTATAAAAACTTTCGTCGAACTAGCTATTGCATGAGCGCTCTTCCATCTCAGTCGCGTAGAATAACGCCAAGATAGATAAGTCGTACTGCTGTAGCTGCATTATTTTAGCTACATTTTCGTCTCGTTTTGCACTCTTCTAATGTTTTACTATCCTGTATGTCGCATATGTATATCAGTTGATGCATTTAAAGGTGGGCTTACGGACGTATTCAGTTCATCAGGCACCATTAGGAAAACCGTTGGAACGGCAGGTGGAGAGAAGAAAAAGCAAGTTACAGTTTTAAGAAAAATGACTATGGAAGATAAATCATTACTAAAGGCATCCTATCTCATGGAAAATCAGATCGCGAAATGCAGAAGAATTTTTTAAGCTTTGCTTGTTAAATGCCTGTGCACATATTTTAGGAATGCAGGCTGTTCAGCTTCAGAAATTGAAAGCAATTCCTATGTCTGCTAATACTATCAAGCGCAGAATCGAAGATATGGCCGAAGACATTGAAAATCAGATAATAAAAATGGTGAAAACGAGTTTTCAAACAAAACTGAAACCAAGCCGCATGAAAAAGTAGAAAATAAATTTTTCTTCACACACAGAGGTGGATTCAGATTTTTTGATTGGGACATTTCTCTTGAATATTCTTTCTCTTCATGAATCAAATCACTTATTATCTCTGATTGATCATACTGAAATATATCGGTGATTGTCAGCGAATAAAATCTGAGTCCACCTCTGTGTGTTTATTTTCTACTTTTTCATGCGGCTTGGCCTCAGTTTTGTTTGAAAACTCGTTTTTTACTTATTTTATTTTCTGCCTTTTTCACGTTAACTAAATTGTTATTACGTGCTGCATGGAGATATTTTAAAACAATTTTTAAGTCATGTTTCTTGCCGATCCGAAAACAAAAATTTTTGAGTATCAAATCGTTGAAGTACTGCAACGGTTTTCTGAAATTCCAATTATGTTTTAAACAGCGCTTTTTAGCTGTATTCCAACTTGATCCCATATAACATGAATTTTCCCGATTTTCCATGTTTTCATGATTGTTAAAGAGAAAGTATTGATGCCAGTAGGACGGAAAAAAAATGATTCCGCATAGCTTATAAAACTTTTTTGTGGGAAAATTTTCAAGAAAAGTTGGAAAATTTTCAAGAAAAGTTGGAAAATTCTGCATTTTTCCTGAAACAGATTTATCACTAATCATATCGATGAAAATTTGTCCGATGATTTTCCCGCTTTTCCGGGTTTTCCATGGTTTTATGCAACTCATTTCGCTCTATAACTTTGTCTTCGGTTGCAAAACACTCAAACGCTTCCTTGGTCTGAAAAACTCCGGAAAAGCGTTTTACATGAATTTTCCTCGATTTTTTCTGCACGTTTTCACCATTGTCTGAGAGAAAGTAATAATGCCAGTTGATAGGGAACTTGATCCTGCATAATTTAGAAAACTTTTTTACCGGAAAATTTTCCGGAAAAGTCGGAAAATTCCAGAAAAATCGGAAAACTCTGCATTTTTCCTGAAACGGATTTATCACTTATCAAATTGTACCAAATTTTCAAATAATTTTTCCCGATTTTCCGGATTTTCCATGGAAATTTCCCCTTCAAATGTTGATAGATTCAATTGTCACGCGACACGAACCTGTGTGCCGAATTTCAGCTCGCTGTGAAAACGAAATGTGGGTCTACGAGAGTGTCGAAAATAGTAAAAATGAATTATATAAATAAATAGACAGACAAATTCGTGTACGAGTTAAAGGGAATGGCCTCAAAAAATGGTGAAAAATTCATCAATTTATTCAATACAACTAGACGAATCTACGGACATTACAAACAAAGCACTCCTTCTTTGTTTTGTGAGGTTTGAGTATGAAGGAGAGTAATGTGAAGAGCTACTCTGTTCGATTAATTTGTCGGGTAGAACAACCAGCTCTGCGATTTTTGAAGTTATTTCCGGGATCATAAAATTCACTGGAAATACTGGAATGTATCGGGATATGCACAGACAGTGCCGCAAATATGACTGGAGAAATCTTTCGGGAATTGTTGCAAAAAAGGTGAAGAATGTTGGTCACCCAGGCATTTTATTTACACACTGCCATTATACATGGAGAACAACTTGCAGCGAAAAAAATTGTTCCCAGAACTACACGAAGAGTAATATCAAATGTCATTGAAATTTTAAAGGAAATTCGACACAAAGCACTCAATTCTCGCATATTTGGGGCAGTTTGTGAAGAAATGGGTTACGAGTAGATGCTGAGGTCAGATGGCTTTCGACGGGAAAAATACTGACCCGACTATTCGCCTTACGGGAAGAATTCAAATTATTTTTTCAGGAATAAAATAATCCGAAATTGCAAAAATTCTTGTCCAGTAATGAATGGCTAGCAAACTTTTGCATACCTGGCAGATATTTTTTCTCTGTTAAATGAACTAAGCTTGCAAGGACAACTTAAGGACGTGTTCACACTTCGAAGTAAAATAACTGTGGCAAACGCGGTTGATTGAAGACGATCTGCAAATATTTTCTAATATTTATGAATGAAATGATTTTAACCAGCAAGTGGTAACCCTAATTAAAAACCACTTGGAATCACTCGTTATTACAAAAAGAATAAAGATCCCAGATATGGTAATATGTGGATAATAGATCCGTTTGCAGCGAAAAATCAGGATAATAATTGAAGAATGCATCTAAAAGAAAAACTCATCGATCGACGAAATTCTCAAATTTAAATTTCATTCATCCTTATCAAGATCTCAGTTTTGGCTTTCCATAAAAAGTGAATACCCTTTCTGATTCAATTCTCGACGTACGACTTATTTATGTATGTGAAAAGGCCTTTTCATCTGTCACAGCCATCAAAATATGGTATACCGATTTTCGCTTGAAATAAATGCAGTTGTCCGTCACCATTGGATCCAAATATCCCCGTAATCTTATTTCACGTAAGCAGGAACATCCTTCGCACTAGGAATGTATAATGCTATAAGATTGATATACTTAAACCATCTTTTAATTGTTTTTGTTTTATAGTTTTTATTTATTTTGTTTATTTAATTATGGTTTATTAATAAAGCTTTCATAATTTGGTTACAGCCAATAGTTTCATTTTATTGACTAGGTACATTTTATTAGCTTTTAGATCACATTTTTTTTTTTTTTTTATAAATATAACACTTAAAAAATTCGCGGGATTTAAATTATGAATTTACTGGTCCGTGAGGTGAAAAAGTTTGGCGACCGCTGGACTAGACAATGATTCTAAAAATCTGTGTGTAATAATTTGACGAACTTATCAAATGGGCAAAGTAAAATTTAACACGGTCTCCAAATATTTCCAATTAAAATCGTTGGTAAAATTTTGTCGAATGTTAATTTGTTACGTAGAGTCATTGTTGCCCGTACAGTAATTAATTTTTATATTTTCTGATAACTTAAATGAAACGTTTCAATCAATCAAAAAACAATCTGCAAATTTTCATTGAAATGAAAATGTCAAAATTTTATCAGTCATTTAATGCTTCGTGCATTAAAATGTCCAGTAAAATGTTTGGAGAATTTATAGTGCCATCTATTTTATAAAGAGGGAACCTTCAGTTTTTACCGGCGAACTCCGTACTGCACTAGTAAAATCATCGGTAAAATTTTCCAGCTCTAAAATTTTTATGAAAACGTCACATTTTACTCGAACTCGATACTAGGCTTTATTTTTCAATTAAGCTTATAACTTGACATATTGTTGTCAGCTTGTAAAAATTCACTAATTGTCGGCAAATAGCTGTCATATATTTTGCCATTTTTAAATTCATCTGGATGAATCCAGAGAATATCATTGTTAGGCGATGAAATTTATTTAAACGTGTGGTTTTTTTTCCGAAATGAAAAGTTTTTCACTTCAAGGAAATTGAATGATGTGCAATAAAAATAAAAAAAAATAGAGAAGACGGTTAAATTGAATACTTCAAAATAGTCTTTGCACCTATATTTCCCGTTTTAACAAAATTCCAAGAGGCTCTTGAAATAATTTTAAATAATTTCTTCAATCTTAACAACATTTCTACCTATACGAAAATAATGGGAAGAAAGGGGCTATATTTAGAAGAGGATTTAAAGAAAACCTTGAAAAGTAAAAAATATTTTAAAATCGGGACAATATGTTCTATCTCCTGTTCAATAACCGAACTACTATCAAAATATTTTTCAATTGGTAGTGGGCCGCCATACAAAAACAATCCATCGCCGGAAGCATACCCAACACACATTATGATTGGCCTACGAATCGCTTTCTTATAATTTCTTATTGCCACAACGAGCATTTTGTTGCATCGCATATGAATCGTGTAAGTAATTCATTTGATGATCGCCATGGCGATAAATATCCTTTTCTTCTTTCGTTTGGTTTTTCTAGACGACCACACTTGACGAAAGAACAACTGTAAATGAGGCAATTTCCACAGGTAGAGTACTGAAATATTGTCGATAACGGATGTCTCGCTCTCATCACATCTAGTACCTGCGATCTAGGCAATAACAGTGCAATAATAAGGCAATAAGCAAGAGATTCGTAGGCCAATCGTAATGTTTCCGGGAATCTTATTGACTTTAGCTCTCGAGCTATTGCAAAAACATCGCCATGGTAATAAAATGGCAGCCCAGTTTTTATTGCCATTTTTCTCGCAACAGCAATTTATCGCCACAATGTTTGCTGGGTAGCACACAATATATCGTTAAAAAAATGTGGGATGTATCACCACGAAAAAATTCATTTGTATCAAGCATACCGAACGAAAACTGGTACCAGTTCTATTTTTTGTTTTTTTTTTACCAATTGTTGTTACTTTTCTACGCTTTAACACTATTTATGAAACTGACTGATGAAGGAAGACAGACGAAACTAATCTTAACTGTCATACTTTAGTTTTCAACTGTCAAGAGTGTTGTCCCATCTATAATATCCTCAAATTACAAATTTTTTTATGATCTGATGCTTATTGATTTTGTCATTGCGGGTTTTCAATTGATCAAAAATGCTAAATCGAAAACATTTTTAATAAGACGGCTTTTATTTTCGATTTAACATTTTTGATCAATTGAAAACCCGCAATGACAAAATCAAGAAGCATACTTCCAGATAAAAAACTAAACATTGTTGAAAATAAATTTATTTATGAAACAGATTCTCTAGACGGGGCACTTCTTAATTTAAAGAAAGCAAATAAATTGTATGGTTTGCCAGATTATTACCGTAGCAGGCATCCAGTCCATCCAGTGCTCCATCTTTGTCCGTCCAATATTTTCACTTATTACCTATGGCGAAATAAAAATAATAAAACCAGTGTTTTTGTCAAATTTTTGTATCTGCTAAATCGTTTATATTTGAACTAGCTCAGACAAATATTGGATAAAATACCGATTCTACTCATTTACTCTAATTTTCTAGATTTAGATCGACAGTGCAGTCTCGATTTTTGTAACCTTCGCAATCGTTTCGTTATTATTCGATTTTTGCAACAACAAATTCTTTTATCTCGATTTTTACAACTATTTACAAATTTCTTGTTAAATTAAAAAAAAACCCTTATGAATGCAAATTGTATGGTACATCTATGGTACTATCTAGTTCCAATAAGTCAATTGGAAGCTGTAGTTTGAGTAAATGGAAATTCAGTTTCAGTACAGAATGCCTGACACGGTTTTATTGACTAGTAAAAACTGAATTTTAGATTGTCCATTGGCGCAGAGGTAGAAGACCTACTTAGGGTTATTAGTCTAAAAATTTAATATTTTGTTGTTAGTAAAAATTAACTTTAAATTTAAGAGATTAGCAGACGCATATAATCTTCACATTTTACGTTTCACAAACCCTCTTTTGTTTTCTATACCCGAAATGAATTTTTCCGTCTAGAACATTTTCACAAAACATTGTGAATTCTGACAATGCAACAAAAGTCTAAAAAATTGGAAAATGTACTTGCATTCATAATTCAAGCTTTATCGAAAATAGCAAACTCAAAAAAACTCATTAAACTGTAATACAGTAAACTGAAAAATTGGAAACGCTCTCTGACACAGCTCTCTGATATGACAGTTATTTGCCGACAATTAGTGAATTTTTACAAGCTGACAACAATATGTCAAGTTATAAGCTTAGTTGAAAAGTAAAGCCTAGTATCGAGTTCGAGGAAAATGTGACGTTTTCATACAATTTTACTGATGATTTTACTAGTGCAGTACGGAGTTCGCCGGTAAAAACTGAAGGTTCCCTCTTTATAAAATAGATGGCACTATAAATTCTCCTAACATTTTACTGGACATTTTATTGCACGAAACATTAAATTACTGGTAAAATTTTGACATTCTTATTTCGATGAAAATTTGCATATTGTTTTTTGATTGATTGTGGAGTTTCGTTTGTGTTATCAAAATATAAAAGTTAATTATTTTGTTCTCTCCAAATTAACATACGTCAAAATTTTACCAGCGATTTTAATGTGAATTATTTTGAGAGCGCGTTAAATTTAACTTTGCCCAACTCGATACTGATAATATCTAGTATTACGTTCGAGTAAAATATGAAATTCCATACAAATTTTAGCGCTGGTAAAATCGCAAGGAAAAATTTTAATCATGATTTTACTAGTGCAGTACGAAGTTTACGGGTAAAAACTGAAGGTACTCTCTTTATAAAATAGATGGCACTATAAATTCTCCACACATTTTATTGACTATTTTAATCATTGAATAAATATCTAATAAGGAAGCGGGATATCGTGCGAATACAGTGTACGTGTTTAAGCAATTCAATGACAGTATGACCTATGGTGGGGGTGGGGGGAGGGCAGTGGGGAGGGGGGGGGGGGTGCAAAGAGGTCCTGCTGCCTATTTGGCGTCAGTTCTGACAAGTCATGTTTTTTGAAAAGAAGTTCGGATTTGAATTCGCGATATTGTGATAAATAAATAATTAAACATGATTTTTACTTAATAGTAGTGTGAAATAAGTGTGAATTATTCTTTTGTGAACGATATTTGCTGCAAGAACAAACGGCGTTATTGTCGTGGGAAAGCATTCTTCAAGTAAGCTCAATAGCAGCTTTACTAACTAATTATTGTATTTCAAGCAAAATAAAAGTGAAATATTTATAAGAATAAACATCCATGGCAAAAAAATTTACATTTGAATTCTTATAGCTGCCTAAATTATGTCAGTCATACAAAGGCAACGCCAAGAAATATTATCTGAAAATAAGGGACGCTAAAAATTTGTTTATTTTACATAAGAATTTGAATTATAAAAAATTTCCCTCTTCAGAATGTCAAGATTTCATTACTGCCATGACGAAACGAATACAAACACAGCACACTAATACATTTCGCCAAGTGGCTTAGGTTTTCAGCCGATATGCCGTTTCCTTATTAGTTATGTATTCAATGATTTTAATGCACGAAGCATTAAATGACTGATAAAATTTTGCAGATTGTTTTTTGATTGATTGAAACGTTTCATGTATGTTATCAGAAAATATAAAAATTAATTACTGTACGGGCAACAATGACTCTACGTAACAAATTAACATACGACAAAATTTTACCAACGATTTTAATTGGAAATATTTGGAGACCGTGTTAAATTTTACTTTGCCCATTTGATAAGTTCGTCAAATTATTACACACAGATTTTTAGAATCATTGTCTAGTCCAGCGGTCGCCAAACTTTTTCACCTCACGGACCAGTAAATTCATAATTTAAATCCCGCGAATTTTTTAAGTGTTATATTTATAAAAAAAAAAAAAAATGTGATCTAAAAGCTAATAAAATGTACCTAGTCAATAAAATGAAACTATTGGCTGTAACCAAATTATGAAAGCTTTATTAATAAACCATAATAAAATAAACAAAATAAATTAAAACTATAAAACAAAAACAATTAAAAGATGGTTAAGCGTGAAGGATGTTCCTTTTTACTTGAAATAAGATTATGGGGATATTTGGATCCAATGTTGTTACTGCAAGACGGAGAACTGCAATTATTTCAAGTCAAGATCGGTATACCATATTTTGATGGCTGTGACAGATGAATAATTCGTACGTCGAGAATTGAATCAGAAAAGGGTATTCACTTTTTATGGAAAGCCAAAACTGAGATCTTGATAAGGATGAAAAAATTTAAATTTGAGAATTGCGTCGATCGATGAGTTTTTCTTTTAGATGCATTCTTAAATTATTATCCTGATTTTTCGCTGCAAGCGGATCTATTATCCACATATTACCATGTCTGGGATCTTTATTCTTTGAGTAATAACGAGCAAAACATTCTGTATTTGATTCCAAGTGGTTTTTATTAGGGTTACCACTTTCTGGTTTACATCAATCTCCTTCATGTATTCATCAAAATTAGAAAATATTTGCAGATCGTCTTCAATCAACCGCGTTTGCCACAGTTATATATATATATTTTTTTTTAAACGCATCCATTTTACTTCGAAGTGTGAACACGTCCTTAAGTTGTCCTTGCAAGGATATGCTTAGTTCATTTAACAGAGAAAAAATATCTGCCAGGTATGCAAACTTTGCTAGCCATTCATTGTTGGAGACGAATTTTTGCAATTTCGGATTATTTTATTCCTGAAAAAATAATTTGAATTCTTCCCGCGAGGCGAATAGTCGGGTCAGTATTTTTCCCGTCGAAAGCCATCTGACCTCAGCATCTACTCGTAACCCATTTCTTCACAAACTGCCCCAAATATGCGAGAATTGAGTGCTTTGTGTCGAATTTCCTTTAAAATTTCAATGACATTTGATATTACTCTTCGTGTAGTTCTGGGAACAATTTTTTTCGCTGCAAGTTGTTCTCCATGTATAATGGCAGTGTGTAAATAAAATGCCTGGGTGACCAACATTCTTCACCTTTTTTGCAACAATTCCCGAAAGATTTCTCCAGTCATATTTGTGGCCTGTCTGTGCATATCCCGATACATTCCAGTATTTCCAGTGAATTTTATGTTCCCGGAAATAACTTCAAAAATCTCAGAGCTGGTTGTTCTACCCGACAAATTAAGCGAACAGAGTAGTTCTTCACATTACTCTCCTTCATACTCAAACCTCACAAAACAAAGAAGGAGTGCTTTGTTTGTAATGTCCGTAGATTCGTCTAGTTGTATTGAATAAATTGATGAATTTTTCACCATTTTTTAAGGCCATTCCCTTTAACTCGTGCACGAATTTGTCTGTATATTTCTTTTTTACTATTTTCGACACTCTCGTAGGCCCACTGAAAAATTGGAAACGCTCTCTGATTTTTTTCAGCAAAACCCGAATTCCAGAAAACTGTGACATGGCCCATTTATTGCGTGTTTTTCGGTTTTCTTAAATTCCTTAATCTGAATTTAAACTTAAATTACGGAAATACGACATGACCTATACTCTAGGCTAAGCAGACGAAAAAAAACAATTATCATTGATTCGTAATTAAATTTTTTAAAAATCTAGTTACCCAAAATTTTGTGAATTTTCAAAAATCACTTTACCTTTAAATTTGAATTTGAATTATTAAAAATGTCCTGTCCATTATATAAAAACTGGCAGAACTTTCATTATGATTCATAAAATCTTGGGTAACTAGATTTTAGAAAAAATTAATTACGAATGAATGATCATTGATTTTGTTTGTCTGCCTAGGAGGATATAAAACACATCTCGCAATCGCAGTCGCATACGCTATTACGTCGATGTACGTTAGATTTTAGTAAAAGTTTGTGAGAGTGAACACATTTTCATTATTCAATACAGACAGAAAACAAACTGCACGTTTGAAGATAGGTAAACTTCTGATGAGTCCCATGGCGGGGACGAAACTTGTTAAGTATAGCCAAGCAGGAGCCTACACGGCATTCCTTTAAAATCTGAAACCCCTGGAAAATTTTTTTGTTTGACCTTAACGAGATGCGAAGCACGCATTTAATAATATATCATTTTGTAGCAAGGTGCACTGTCCTGCTACGAAGGACAGCACACTGTCCCGCTTTGCAGGACAAACACATAGGAGATATGGGTAAGTAATTAAAATCCAAAAAAAGGGGACACAAACAAGGCGAAATATGGAACACCAAATTGTATATATATATTTTGGCTGAATTGCATAAGTTTTTTGTTGAGTTGTATGTTTTTGAATGCTGAGTTGTATATAAAAATCTTTTAAATTTTTTTGTTAAATTATTTATTATTATTTATTTTTATGTTATATTGTATAAGTTCCTTTGCAAAGGTATGTATGTATACATTTTTTACTAAGTTATATGACACACACGGAACACAACACATAACACACCAAACAAACAACACAACACCAATAAGGACACAAAAAAAACACACACAAAACATATCATCCACACCTCTTAATGAGGAAACCCTTCTAGTACCTCACGTAGGTATCACGGTGGCTAAACTAACCCACCTACGGCGGTGGACAACTGGTGCCCCACCTGCCGTACAACGCATCGTCAGGCTGCTTTAAGTAATTTATGTCCTTAAACACAGATGATATATTACCAGCACCGGCCGGTTTTTTTTTTTTTGTTAATTTATAAAAAAAATTTTTTTTTTGCTAATTTATATAGTTTTAAAATTTTAAATTGTTTTCGGTTTTGGTGTTAGTTGTCAAAAATTTCTTTCATTGTTTTTGACTGATAAGATTGAAAGTTAATTGAGCAATGCCGAAAATCACGAATAAAACTCGACTTGTTCGTCAAAAGAGGCTCACTATACAAGAAAAAAACGTGAAATTCTTAAGAAGTTATCTGCTAGCGCATCTATCAAGAAAATTTCCCAAAAGTATTGTGTCAACAAATCAACTGCATATGCAGGATCAAACAAATGGAAGGAAAATTGAAAAGTTTTGTTCGTCAATCCGCATCAGGACCTAGAAATAGAAAAAAAAACATCATAAAAATTTCTGGATTTCCTCGAATGGAAAAGGCTCTGAATAAATGGTTTTTGAAGAAAAGATCAGTTCACATTCCAATTCCCAGTCATATTTTGGGTGAAAAAACAAAATATCTGCATAAAAAAATTAAAGAAAGACCAGAAGAATTCCGGGCAAGTACTGGTTGGCTCTCAAATTTCAAAAAGCGGTATGGAGTTCGATTTGTAAAGACATTCGTAGAGAAAGTTTCAAATGCGTCTAAACTTGTTCAACCATTTTTATTGGAGTTTAAGAAAATTAGGGATGAAACAGATTTTAGTCCTGATCAAATTTATAATGCGGACGAATTCGACCTTTTTTGGAAACTTCAACCCGAAAAACATTGGTACATTTTCGTGAAACACTTCTGCACCGGGAAAAAAAACTTCAAAACAGAGAAAAACATTTTTCGCATGTACAAATGCTAGCGGTGAGCACAAATTAAAGCCTTTTGTAATTGGGAAAGCGCAAAAAAACCAAGAGACTTGAAAAATATGACTGATTTACCTGTTACGTACAACACGGTAATAAAAATGCTTGGATGACCTTAGTTCTTTCTAACGAATGGTTAAAGAATAATTTCGCAAAAAAGGTGAGTACGAATTTACTAATTTTCGATGACGATTGCCTAGCTAGAATATGAGGTTTTTTTATTTTCTAGGTTTTGACATACCTCCAATTCAAAAATTTGCCCAAAACATTTTTGCATTTACTTGAAAATGCTCCTTGTCACCAAAAAAAAAAAACTCGGAAATCGATGTAAATGGATTATGTATAACAATAATATGTTTTCCTCCGAATTGCACAGCGCTCTTTCGACCTATGGATCAGAATGTTATAAGGTTGACAAAACTTTCTTATAAAAAAAAGCTTATTGAGTAATTTGATTGGTTCCAGTAATTATGAGAATTCCCTAAAAAAATTTTAAATTTAAAACATGCAAATCCTAAAAAAAATCAGGCAGATAATTTTTAGCTCAAAACTTTGTTTTTGGTTCAGGAAGAAACTTCATATACCTACAACCAGGTACATTAAGGATAGATATAAATTCTATGCAACATCGAGAACTGTTTGATGATGAGGAAACTGCGACAACCGTAAGAGGAAAATGGCGCAAACGCACTTGACTTGACGGAAAAGGCTTGTACAAAGGGCCATTTCCAAAAATACCTTCGAATTTAAAGATGAAATCGAACAACTGTTTTCGGAAGAGCACCTATACCTATAGTTCGTAAATTGAAAACGAAATATAATCAAGTGATAGATATGAAAGGGATTTCATTTCGATATTGATCCCCGAGAAGTGGAGTGTAAAAATAATAGTGGAAGAATTCCCCAATACGTCACCGTTTCAAATTGAAAAACTATAAAATAAGTAAAAAACGAGTTTTGAAACAAAGCTGAGGCCAAGCCGCATGAAAAAGTAGAAAATAAACTTTTCTTCACACACAGAGGTGGATTCAGATTTTTTGATTGGGACATTTCTCTTGAATATTCTTTCTCTTCATGAATCAAATTGATCATACTGAAATATATCGGTGATTGTCAGCGAATAAAATCTGAGTCCACCTCTGAAAACTCGTTTTTTACTTATTTTATTGTCTGCCTTTTTCACGTTAACTAAATTGTTATTACGTGCTGCATGGAGATATTTTAAAACAATTTTTAAGTCCTGTTTGGTGCCGATCCGAAAACAAAAATTTTTCGAGTATCGAATCGTTGAAGTACTGCAACGGTTTTCCGAAATTCAAATTATGTTTTAAACAGCGCTTTTTAGCTGTATTCCAACTTGATCCCATATAACATGAATTTTCCCGATTTTCCATGTATTCCACAGACTTTTCCTATTACTATGAAATTTTTTTAAAAATTTACATGAATTTTCCTCGATTTTTCATGCAAGTTTTCATGATTGTTGAAGAGAAAGTATTGATGCCAGTAGGACGGAAAAACAATGATTCCGCATAGCTTATAAAACTTTTTTGTCGGAAAATTTTCCGGAAAAGTCGGAAAATTCCGGAAATTCCAGAAAAATTGCAAAATTTGGCACTTTTCCTGAAACAGATTTATCACTAATCATATCGATGAAAATTTTTCCGCTTTTCCGGGTTTCCCATGGAATTTTCCACAAAAGCAACTTTATGCAACTCAGTTCGCTCTACCACTTTTTGTCTTAGGTTGCAAAACTATCAAACGCCTTCCTTGGTCGGAAAAACTCCGGAAAAGCGTTTTACATGAATTTTCCTCGATTTTGTTGCAAGTTTTCACCATTGTCGGAGAGAAAGTAATGACGCCAGTTGATGGGGAACTTGATTGTGCATAATTTAGAAAACTTTTTTACCGGAAAATTTTCCGGAAAAGTCGAAAAATTCCGGCAATTTTTTTCGGAAAAATCGGAAAACTCTGCATTTTTCCTGAAACGGATTTATCACTAATCAAATTTATACCAAATTTTCAAATGATTTTTCCCGATTTTCCGGGTTTTCCATTGAAATTTCCGGTTCAAATTTTGATAGATTCAATTGTCAGGCGACGTGAACTTGTGTGCCGAATTTCAGCTCTCTGTGATGACGAAAATTGGGTCTACGAGAGTGTATCAGTTAGAGTTGATATTATAAAATCAATTAAATTGAAGAAAAAAAAGACTACGTGGAAAAGTGGTTAGCTTTATGAAAATTAAATGATACTTATCCCCAAATGAAAGTAGGATTTTCGTAATTTGCATCTCTTCGTCCTAAATATTGTGTATTAGCAGGATCTTCGGGAAATAGGTATAATCAGCATACGTGTATACAGGGTATTTTCTCCAGGGTGGTCTATAGAGCGTGGTAGATAATAGTACTCACCTAGGCAAACAAAAAAATTGTGTGGCAGAGGGGGGGGGGGGGCAATATCAACCGTTTTGGAGTTACAGGGTGATTAAGAATTTATGCTAGGTTTTCACAAAACACCCTGTATCTTAAAAAGTACAGGGCGCACGGTAGCTATATAGAGCTTCATGGCCTTTCCAGCGACTACTCAACTAGCCCCGTACTCATCTCCGCTTAGGAGTTATTTTCGTCTAAACTCACAATTTCGGATTTTCTTACAATTTTTTTTTAATTTGACCTCTATGTTTTTTTGCAAAAAGGTCATTAGCATAACTTTTTTTTTTCAATAACTGTAAACTGTGGACTCTTCTCTTTAATTTGACCTATATGACACCCTATGTACTATCTGTAGCCGTCGTTAAAGAGTTATTAGCTCTTAGCCTATTCTCAAGGACATTCTTAAAGTTTTTCTCGAAGATAATTTGTCCCTTTACACGTCATTTTAAAGAAATATCAGGTAATTTCGGTATGACCTAAATAGGTTGTGAGCTAATAACTCCTTACCGTACCGGCTGCAGATAGCACATAGGGTGTAATAGGTACAATTAAGGAGAGAACGATAAGGTGCTGTGCTAACTTGATGTAAACTTAAAATCGCACGTCCATTTTCCGTTAGAAAAAAAGTAACGACAAATTAATGATTTTCACGACAAATTTATGGTTTTCACGACAAGTTAACGACAAATTCCAAGATGACAAATTTTTCAATTCGATAAGGTTTCGGCGAGTTGCAGAAAGGCGCTGTGCTAACTTGATGTAAATTTAGCACCGCACATCCATTTTCCTTTAGAAAAAAACACACGACAAATTTACGATTTTCACGACAAATTAACGACAAATTCCAAGATGAAATTTTTTTCAATCCGATAAGGTTTCGGCGAGTTGCAGAAAGGCGCTGTGCTAACTTAATGTAAACTTAGCACCATATCCATTTTAATTTAGTAAAAAGGACACAACACATTTATGGTTTTCGCGACAAATTAACGACAAATTCCAAGATGTATAATTTTCCAATCCAATAACGATTCGTCGAGTTGCAGAGAGGTGCTGCGCTAACTTGATATTGAAATTTTAGTTAAACCGTTTTTTGATTTAATCATGATTTTGGTAAAGTTTTAACCAAAGCTTAATGAATGGAACAAAGCTTGCCAATTGATTCGTTTGACCAAATCTTATCTTTTCTTTGCATTTAAGTGCAAGCAAGCCATCGTGCTTTAAACAATATATGTATGTACCTACTTAGTTAAAAGAAAATACTACAGGTAACTTCGTTGTTATGATCAAATGCTTAATATAGGCTGAAAATAAGTCAAGCATTAAGTTGTAGAGTAGTTTCGGTTTTAAGCTATTTTTACTAGTGTTTTTCTCAGTGTATGGAGTGGTAGTCGATTGGAGTTATTTTTAGATTACAATACTTTCATTTGTGCCTTTGTCGGCCTCCAATTGCCATAGTAAGCATTCATTGCCAGCTGAAAAAAAAGCGATTGTACGGAAGCACAAAAAGCTACCATTGTACTTCATTTTCATATAAATTTTAGCATTGCATGTCCGCAGAAGTAAGCGCTTCCTTTTAGCTTCATTTTAGTTGCTTTTAAAGTAGGTACTTTGTGGCAAGCAAATTTGAAGTTCTGCAGCATGATTGTTGAGTTGAAGCGACAGTATCAGCCACAAATATTTACCAGCGTTGCTGTTAATTACAGACAATTGAATTTTGATGTAACAGTCGCCGCCTTGTAATAGCACATTTTATAATTTTATTTGCACAGACTTAAGACTTTTTTTACTTTTCTATCAACAAACGTCTCACTTATCTAAAAATGCAAATGAACTGCTACGAAACACTTCTCCGAACGTAATGGTACGTGTCCGTGGTGAACACGAGAAAACTTACATGATCACGTTCGCATTTGATTTGCTGAAATTTTAGAAATTACTTCCAAATTGCTTCAGATTGCTTCCAGAGAAGCACTTGTTTTTTGAAAGCAATCAATAACCGTGATATAAGCGTTTCGAATCTATTTTTTTTCTAAAGCATTTTGAATTTTTCCCGTTGGGTTTCTTCTACCGTTATCATCAGCTTCCAATAATCCATAAAACTTCTAAAGAACAAATTTCCAGTAAATTTCTAAGAAAGAATTTAGTCCTTTTCTACACATCAGGTCGAGGCAACGTCGATTTTATATTCAAGCGAAATTTTGCAAATTTTTTTAATTGACTCGCAACTAGAGCTGAAATTATCCGGATAATTTATTATCCTGATTTTTGGAGATAATTAAGATCCGATTCCTCCAATCCGGGTATCAGGACAATTCGGATCCTAGTATTCGAATCCCAGCTATGCCGATCCGGATCCAAACTATCTATCCGAATTCGGAATCGGATCCGAACTATTTGGATCCAGACTAAGCAGAAAAATAATCAAAATTTCCTCCAGATTGCATTGTTTCATTGGGGAAAATATAAATTTCATGATATTTTCATATTCTCAATTAAACAACACAATTTTGAAACTTTTTTGCTAAGTCTGGATCCGGGTAATATGAATGGATTCGGATCTCAGGAATCGGATAGTTCGCAGATCCGGGTATCCGGATATCCGGATATTAGAAAATCCGGATCCAATTTTCAGCTCTATACTCACAACATGTATCTGACTTCTGGTTTTCGATGTTTCCTTAGAAAAAATGTTTCCACCATTTTATTAAATTTTCCTGCGAAAAAGATGGGCGCAAGCCACCCCCACCAAAAATCTCGACTAAATATTTTCCAATGCAAAATTCCTTTTCCAACTTTTTTTTTGATTTTTTTCTGAATTTTTGAACATATTTTGCATCTTCTCTCCCAATTTCGCTCCGAAATTAAATTTTCGACGGCCAAAATTTCTGCCTGAAAAATTCATTTCAAAACTTACTTAACCGAGTTGTCGATGATTCCATTTTTTAATGGATGCAAACTTGTTAGGAGATTGTTGTACGAAATTTCAGGAAGATCAGCTGTCATTTATCAATTTAATAATAATAAAAAGTATAAAAATTTTGCGTGCCTACCATCTACCCGCGATCTTTGGCTTAAGCCACAGCGATGGCTTAAGCCAAGGCTTATTAAATATTTCGGTTTCACAGTCAAGGCTTAAGTGATATCACTGGCATAAGGCAAGCTTAACTTAAGCCCATCATCTCGAAGGCTTAAGCCTCACATAGGAAATTATTGCTAAATATATATTTTGCCTAAATATTATAATATCTGTTATTAACGCTGGGTCTATGTCATAATTGGGACAACTCGGTGCACAGTTAGCAAGATGGGCGGGGCGTTAAGATTTTTGACTAAATCGCAAATTGATTAATCGAATAATTATTAATATTTATTTAAACACCTAAGGCAACAAATTAACGTTTTCTAATTTTTAAATTTGTCCCCCAATTTTTATTGAAAATGATTTAAAAATGAAAATTTAAAGATTTTTTTTTAATTTCTCTGGTTTGCGGAGCGGGGCTGCCTCAAATTTGAACTAAATTAAATAAATTTTTAGCATACGCTTTTTGAAGTTAGTAAGCAGAAAATAACGGTTTCTGATTTTTAAAATTCTACTTATTTTCGTGAAAATTTGATGCAATTGACTGCTTTCTTAGTGGGTAAATTGCAGGTAAAACAAATTATTGCGTCGAATTGTCGTAGATATAAGTAGAATTTTAAAAATCGGAAACCATTATTTTCTGCTTACTAGCTTCAAAAAGCTTATGTTAACAAGTAAAAAAGCTGGAATTGGTCTAAGACCAATTCTTATGATACCCTAGATGAATGCCCGTATTAAATTTCGTATGGTCACCGATCTATTCAAGTTTGATTTTGAAGTTGTTTTTCGCATATATTTCTAGAACGGTTTGTCGCACAGAAAAAATGATTATAATCAATTTTATAGGATTTCGTATTCTGCAGAGGTTTTTAGTACAATAAAAATGTCTTGGACTTATCGTTTTCAAAGTATACGTAAAAAACCTAAATTTTTATATGGCAACACCAAGAAGGAGTTGCCCGATTTAATCCATTTCAGACATTTTAATTGCTAATGTAGTAAAAACATCATGTACGAAATTTCAGCTCTCTACGTCGACGTGTTCTCAGGCAGTGTCCAAATATATAGCGGAAAACGAAATTTTTATATCGCAACCCTACGAAGGAGTTGCCCGATTTGTCTCATTTTCGAACTTAATTTTACTTTTTTTTTTAAAGTCCATGTACAAAATTTCAGCTCTCTAAGTATACGCGGACGACGCGTATACGACGGACGGACGGACGGACAGACGGACATGCAAAAATCAAAATAACTTTTAATATTATGAATGGGTGTCCAATCCATTTTGCTCTACCATCATTATTTCGAGGTGTTACAAACGGAATGACAAACTTAGTATACCCCTTAGAATTCATCTAGGGTATAAAAATTTATTTAATTTAGTTCAAATTTGTGGCAGGCCCACTCCGCAAACCAGAAAAATTATAAAAAATCATTGAATTTTCATTTTTAAATCATTTTCAATAAAAATTGGGGGACAAATTTAAAAATTAGAAAACGTTAATTTGTTGCCTTAGATGTTTAAATAAATATTCCATTAATCAATTTGCGATTTATTCAAAAATCTTAAAACCCCGCCCATCTTGCTAACTGTGCACCGAACCGAGTTGTCCCATCTCCCATTTATGACATAGACCCAGCCTTCCTTAAAACTAAATTGAAATTTTTCAGCGAAAAATAGTTATCTTCTTCTGCTTCTTTTTCTTCTTCTTCTCTTGTTTATGCTCCAGAGCTATGGGGTCGACAAGCGAGCTAGAGTTCCTTCACAATGGCTTGACCCTATGGGGTATATCGCCAAAAAAAGTCTGCCGTGACCGGCTAGTAGTTGATTGCCATGTTCGGCTTGTTTGGTTATTTTCAATTCTTGCTGATATTGCTTTTACTGCTATTTGAAGTTCTCAGTGATTCTGTTGGTTAATTTTCACGCAGTAATAGACAACACAAAGGACATCTTCAAAGAAGAACACATAACATTTAGTGGTGAACTGCACAAAACAAGCGTAGGGGGGGGGGGGGATAGTTATCTAGTTAGCAGTTTCGAGTACTATCTGACAGCTAGTGTCAGCATTCCATTTGACGTTTTAGGAAGAAACCAAACAATTTAAGACAAAAATGAGCTGCAAAGTGTGACCCGTGAACAAATTATAAGAAGGCACCCGCGCAACGTTTTGAGAAACGGGTTGACGTTGATTTTTATTCTCGGTTCCGACTGTAGACACATTCGGCTTCGGCTATGATATTTTACATTGTCCAAACATTCTGCAACAATGGTTTTTGGGTTTGATATCCTTCCAGATAAAAACCACAATAAACTGGTAAAGAAAAAAGTTCTTGTATCGCTTGATTTTTAATCCACAATGGTAATTTTCCTTTACAAATAATTCACAATTACAGCAGTGCTGACAACTTAAAAATTTTCATCTGCGGCATAACTAATCGTCAGCTTACCGAGTACTGTGAAGTAGAGTAGACTTAAGTTCTGGGCTTAAGCCACACGCGTGCCTTTGCTAAGCTTTAACTTAAGCCTGGACTGTGAAACCGGCCATTATATTCTCAGCAATTTACATATCTCCTTTATCGTTTGCATTTTATCCGAATGAATTTAGCACTTTCTTTCACAATTCTGCACCAAATTTAACCGCAACAACTACCGTGAAAATTTGCAAATTTGAGCATATTCCAAGGCAATTTTTACTTTCTTCCGTATTCCAGCATTTGGGTAAATTTGTGGAAATGTCTGAATCTATATTTTTGCTAATTGATACACAACCTCTCAGGACTTTCGTGAACCATTTCCACCATGTTCTTATAGACATATTAATCCTTGGTTTGCCTGCGCTATTTCAAAATAAAAATACGAAAAAAAAAGTGCTAGAGGTTCTCAGTAGCAAAAAAAAAAAGAAACAATAAATTCCACCCATTGCAGTGATCCCATACGAATTAGTTTGAGTATACAGGTGACTTTGAAAATTCATAGTATAACAAAAACGAAGCCGAACACCATCGGTATTTTTTGTTTATATGTAGATAAGGTTTCTAGCTTCACAATAATAAAATAAGAAAGAAAAAACTGCTGGAAGTCCTCTCTAGTGAATAATACTATTTTTGTTTTTTTTTTTACAAAAAAAAAATACAATTATTCACAAGAAACAGTTTTTCGTTCAGTGCTGCTATATTTTTTGTAAAAAATATAAGATAGAGTAAGATCGGGTATTGTGGAACAATCTTTATATATTTAACAATATTTTGGAAACTAAATCTTATTCGCGATCAAAACTTTTTTCTGGAATTTATGGAAGTGTTTTGCCTAAAGTTTTATTTTATATTATTAAATTTGTCATGAATAAAAATTATATTAAAAAGTATTTTAAAACTCTACGAAAATTTCAATTTGAAAAAAGTGCATTTAATGTGGTACACCACGTTCGTGTATTGTGGTATACTATACCATATTATCAGAACTCGTTTTTTATTTCATTGTATGATGAAAAATTGAGTTTTTATTTCATGAAGCTACTGATATCTCGAAAAAACACATTATTCCAAGTCTTCTTTTATTAGTCAGTATTATTCGAACCCATATTTTTGGAGAAAAAAAAATAAAAAGATAACATAACAAATAAGCAACAAATAAGAATTCTTCATAAACTATAAAATTAAATAAAAAAAAATCCATAGGTTTACAAAATAAAATCAAAAATATTAGAAAGGAATTCCTCAAAACATTCTAAAAAATATTATTGCAAGAATCGCAAATAAATATGGCACTGTTTTTCGGGCAACAAATAATATGAGCCCAAGATATATTACAGAAGGTGCACTTAGTATCTTTTTTTGGATTTTCGGATTATGTGCTTTTTGGACACTCTCCTCTAGTTTCATTTTATAGGGTGATATTGTCAAGTTGGCTGCCTGAGTTTTTATTCCTCTATTACATCAATGTTCCTGGTATGGCTGTAATGTCCGTCTAAAATTAGCAGAACTGGCTCCTGGTCTGACGGTTTTGAGAACTCCAAGAAATGATGAAACCATTGTATGAAAATGGGCAATTGGATCCATCCAGAAATGTGAAAGGCAGCCTTGGAATCAGCAGGAGCATTATTCATGATAAGAGGATAATAAATAGGGAAAATAAAATAGGGCGGAATAAAATTTCCACTAGCACTCATACAATTGATTACGATAACAAGAGTACCATGCTCTGCAGACGTGTCATCGCTCCTATTTGACGCTTTACTCTCTTTGCTAGGATTTGTGGCTGTTTGCTCTGGACAATGGACAAACCCGATTTCATCAACGTTCCATATTCGTGACGGTGGCAAATTATTGTTGGCGTAAATATCTTCCAAGGATATTAAAAATGCTTCCACATTTTCTGTAGTAAATCCTTTCGCCCGGTCAATGGATGTGCCCGTTTGTTGGCGAAAGCACAGTATGTCTCGATGTCTTCTTACAAATCCGTTAAGCCAATCTTTGCCTGCACATTTATGTAGAATTGAAAATTTGCTGGGAATGTTATTTTTTTTTTGGGCCATTTGAAATGCCAAAGTACGTATGTCACCTCTAGTAAGACCCCAGAAACGGCTTTTCATTTCCTGTAAATATTTTACCAGTTGTTCTTCAATTTCTTCATTAAATACTGGCTTTCGGCCTAATTGATAGAAGTTCGTTAATGGATTCTCGCTATGCGTTGCAAGATGGTATGTGGCACTTCAAATATTTTTGCAGCCAATTGTATACCCATTTCATTATTCCTGACAGAAATGATTGCTTTTTGCATTTGAGATATATCCCATTTTCTGACAGTATAATACCTTTCTTTGGCATTTTCCGGGCCAGTATGAAATTTAAATCATAAATTAGATAAATGCGACAAATGTGGATTACTATACCACTTGACCATCCTTCAAGTATCCCACATTACCCGAAAGTGTAGTTTTTATTTAAATTTCAGACTGGGGGTAAGAAACAAAAAAGTTAGGACAACTTACTTTAAAAATTCAAAAATGATCGAATATACTTCGAAAATAGCAGCGCATCAACTCCAGTACATGAAAAACTCTTAATAAATTAATCTTGTTACTCACTCGCTTAAAAAATGTCAACTTCACTGCGAGATGACAAATACTAAACTGAGCAAAAAGTAGAATGGGAAGGAACTTGTTTAGACAAGATTTTATTTGTTTCGCATGTAAACTAGGTGCTAGTAACAAGAAAATTTGCATCACATTAGGCGTTAGAGAGATATACCACTATACCACAATACCCGATCTTACTCTATTGAGCTTCATTTGACATTTGAATCAGCAAAATCTCGGTTGCTCCGTTCTCGAGATAGGATTTTTTGAAAATGACATTTCATCGTAAAATCTCGAAATTTCTAAATTCCCAAGCAGAGCGGGGCGTGGGAGGGGAAAACCAAATAATATGAGTGAACTATTTTCATATTCCCTATACAAACTGTGAAAGTTTGATCTAAATCGGACATGGTCGGGTTCCAAGGTGATCGGTTTTTAATGTGGAATGGCTGATGATAGAAGTGGGAAGATAAATTCTTCAAATTTTTTGAATTTCAATGTAAGCCTAATATATACGAAAATATTTTTATTCTTTCTAATTGTTGAATTTTCAACATTTTAGCTACTTTTGCATAAATCATTAAACACCCCTGCATAAAAAAAATATTTTTTTTATTAGATAGTTGTCAAATATTTCAATTTTTATTAAAAAGCGGTAAATGGGTTTAAAAGTTATTTTCAATTTGCGAAATCTATCTAAAAATTCAAAAATAACTCACTCCTTGGACGTGTTTGCTAAAAAAAAAATATATAATAACCTCACTAATGAAAGGGTTAATGTTAAAATGATAGCAATGCAAGCTTTCCTCTGGGGATTACATTAAAAAATTTACACAATATATAAAAAAAAAATCGAAAAAAACGAATACTTCACTTTTTAATTATAGTGTAAGGTTTAAATATAAATGAAAGAAGACATTACTCTGATAATGTTATTTCTATTGACCGTATAAGCTTCGCATAACCCACAAAATAATCTCAAAATTTCAGTTGATTTCACCAAAAATAGCCAGTGTGGTCCTTTTATAACCCGCATGATCTTGAAATTTATCTAAAATAAAAACTAATAATAATAAAATAAAAATTAAATTAAAAAAAAAATTTAACAACTTTTGATTTAGTGTAAAAAAAATAATTTAATTAAATCTAACCAGGTTGAAACCCATAATCACGCTAACAGGTGCATGACAATGCAGTGATAAAAAAAACTATATATATATATGCAAACATACATGTATACATAATATATATATATAATGAGCGCGCCTTACAGTCTGATGCTTTCAAGTAAGCAAAATATTGTTTACAGGGTCCGAAAACTTTTTTTCGTATATCAAATTTCAGCAAACAACAAGAAATTTGGCAATATCGACTTTGATTGATTTTAAGATGTTTAATTTGACACACAAAAAAAAAAAACAAGAAGAAAAACATCTTCCAGAAACTAAAGATCTTGGTTACATCTTGGTTGGAGAAAAAAAAACGAAAAAAAACTAAGAACTTGCACACGTGATTAAATTACTTTCGATAGGGTAACGATGATAACACGAGTGTTTTGAGTAAATATGTATACCAATAAGATCTGAACGTTAACGGAATTTAGTAGGTAGGTATACAGCCGCAGTACCAAACCTACAAACTTTCCACTTTTCAGTTATATTCTACAAAAATAACGTTTTTCCCCCATTTTATACAAAACTTTGACATTGCGTTTAGGCGGTAATTGGCGGTGGTTCGGTAGAGTTCCGATTTAAAAATCTTTTACAAAATTATGAAGCTAATTATGACAGAAAAAAAAATTAAAACCAAAAAAAAAAAGAACAAATTAAGTAAATTTCAATGAGATTGCTATTTTGCATGGCAACCTTTTACTACATCACTCCACACATATACATATACATATATATAAATATTACCTACACACATAATTAGGTGCGCTATTTTCGATATCAAATTATTAGGTACATATAGAAGTCGACATGCAAGAGATAAGGACTGATAACGACGTTTACGAGGTCGCATTTTCATTTTTCTTCATTTTTTTTTATTTTTCATTTTACTTAATTACAAATACTATCAAAAGAAATGTAAAAATGAAAAAAAAAAAGATCAATTATGTACCAATTCGTCTCAGCAGCCGTTCGTTGATCGTTGATGAATAGAAAATTTTCCACTTATTCCGTGGTGATCAGTATTGGATTGATGTCGTAGTCTATCAAAACCGATGTTCCGTTGTTCTAGCACAACTTTTTTTTTTTTTCCTTTAGTGAAAACTGAAAATTTTTAATTTAAATTCACCACACAATAATTTTTCGATTATTATTATTATTATTGTTGTTGTTGATGTTGTTGTTGTTATGTTATATAGTAGCAATAATATATCTCGCGAATCATACACCATATAAACACACCCACAAACACATAAACGACACTTCAGAGTATTTATATATTTATATCAAGAATAGTAATATGTAGTAGTAGTATGAATGATCTTGAATAATATGATCGCGTGGTATATACGGATTAGCGTAAATCAACACTACTACATTTGTATGTGTGAAGTTAGTATACCTACTATAGTAAAGAACGACTATGTATATATATATTTTTTTTAAGTTAAGCTTTTTATTTCGATCGCAGTTATTTTACAGGCGATAGGTGATAGGTTAGGAGCGGACAAGAAATTTAATTAAACAAAAAAAATTTTGAACACGTTTTCACTACCTACTATACTAGGAGAGGAGACTGATCGTCGTAGAATTCGAAAAAAAAAAATTTAAAAAATAAATAAAAAAAAAAGTTGAAACAAGAAAATCGAGAGAGAGAGAAAAAAAAGCACTAAACGAGTCGTAAAATCAATCTGCATTCGATACACTCATTGACAACTATAAACTGATCGCGCACATACACTAAGTATATAGAAGACACACACTCTAGAGAATTACTTTATACTTATAGTACATATATACTATAATATCAACTAATTATATTATATTATATCGCACAAAAACACATATATATATATATGACACAAATGACACTTGTTACGTAAGTATAAATATTTTTTATTTACTTTTCATTTATCTGGAGCATTTATCGCAGTGGGCACATGCATGTGTTTATCTAAATTATTATAAACGCAAACTAGTGATAAATAGATTTAAAAGAAGAAGAAGAAAAAAACTAAATCATGAACACAATCGTAACTTCGTTTGTTTTTTTTTTATTTATTTTTAAATAAGTGCGCGATTTATTTGCATGTGTATCTTCTTCTTAGTGTCTAGTAGTAAAATTACGCACATATAAGAAGAAGAAGAAAAAATAGAAACCACCAAGAGTTTAACCAAATAATCACACTATGACCCCCGTAAAAATAACGTTATTTCTCAGACGGTTTTTGTTTTTTTTTTTTTTTTTTTTTTACAAACGTTTGACGCCGCCAATCATAAACACACGCTGCTTATCGCATTTGATAATGGCTTACACCAGTTCACGATCACTTCTTAGATTAGAAAAATAATTTCTAAGAAAAATGTAAATAATTTCGTGACGCGACCTCGTGGTCAAATTTAGAAATGGTCAAGTACAGAACAGCCTGCTCGCTAGCCGGATGTGGGCACACAACTAAATGTGGGTATCACACGCTTTACGGATTATCTTCGCCGCTTTCGCACTAAATTTTACTTTTGTTGGTTGCCCCAATCTTGTGTTCTCTTGATGGTGGAGAACCGCGCTTTTTGCTATACTCTATATATACTAACTTGACTGGTTGTGACAGTATAGTCTTTTTCTATTTCGATATATGGATGGGTGTGTGTGTGTGTGTGTGTAAAAAATCTTAACGGATATCTCGACTCTATCCCGCGTATAGTATACATATACAAACATGTAAATATTCAAGCAAAACGTTATATCGTAAATCTGTCAAATCTGACTCTACTGAACTGAGAAAGCTCATCGAATGAATACCAGCAAAACTAGCAGCAACCAGACCAGAAAGCGAAGGCCACAAGTTATGTGTATATACATATATATAAATGTATGTATATACAAAACCTGTGGGGACTTGGGGAGCACGTTTTTATAAAAATTCAGACAGTGATGAGAAAGTTTCTCGAATGGAATGCTTTATTAATGATGGGTTCAATAAATGAGGGAAATTTTATTTTTTAGTTTTGCCTTTTTTTTTAAGAACTTTTTTAATAATTATGAATATTAGATGCAAATGTCGGGGTCGTGTAAATTGTGTGACAACGAGTTTTTCTAATTTCCTATCGACACTATAGTTATATACTGAATTTTCACTACAACTAATACGTCTAAAGTACACTCTACAATATGGTCTTTATGCGTGCGACAACAACCTGAATAACTTTCTAAAACGAAAGGATAGAGAAGGAAAATTCTACGTACCTACTACAGAAGTTACAGCTCTTTGAAAATCACAAAAAAAAAATACAAAATTTTGCCCGTTCGACATAATTTCAAAAAGTTCATATCTCCTCCGGTTATACTAAACTGATTTTAATTATCTAAAGCGTTTTGGAAAAAATATATTTTAGGTTTTCTAGGAAAAATACCCTAGATGCCATTTTTCGAAGAAAAAAAAGGCTAGAATTGATGATACCCTAGATGAATGCCTGTATAAAATTTCGTATGATGACCCATTTGTGAAAGTTTGATTTTTTTTTAAGTCGTTTTATGCATATATTTCTAGAATGATTAGTCGGACAGAAACAAAGATTAAAACAAATTTTATAGGATTTCGTATTCTGAAGAAGGTTTTAGTACAATAAAAATGTCTTGGATTGATCGTTTTCACAGTATACGTAAAAAACCTTATTTTTTATATGGCAACACCAAGAAGGAGTTTGACCGATTTAGTCCAAAAAGATATAGTCTAGTCAATAGGGGTTTTTGCCTTACAAAAGGTGGGATAGAATGGATTTTGATAAATGTTATTTAGTTGCAGGCGCGCCGATGAAAAATTCAAGTTGTTGAGCTTTACAAGAGTCTTAATATTGAAAAATTCTTTATTCGAAAAGTTATTTTTTTGGTTTTTTTTCTAAATTTTAATCGGTTAGATGAAAAATAAACCATCAAATTATATAAACCAATTTAAAGTAAACATTTCAGTGGTTAAAATGAGCCCGGATAGAATATTTAAATCGAAAAAAAGCGCCAAAAAAGTTTTCCATGGAAGATTTTTTTTTTTCGAATAATGTAAATATCTTAGAAACTACTTGTTTCAATGCACAAAAAAAAATGAACTTTTACAAAACTTCATGGAAATTGAATTATTTTTACGAGAGAAAAAATAAAAAACCAGAAAATCGCTTTTCCGTCAGTTTATCGATAAAGGGTATTTTGAAAACCCCCTTATAAAACCACTTTAAACCCCTAAATACACTATTTCCACACAATTTATTTCCTTTTACACATTGGTAAGCTGTGATCTTCATTTTGACCTATAAACAGTCTGCTTCGTTGGTTGTTTTGTTTTGTTTTGTTTTTTTTTTTTTTTTTATAAAACGACAAGAGCTCAATAACTCACCTAGGTACTAATTGTACTTAAAGATAAATATTCATTTCGAACCAAAACTTTTATAGGTGACCAAGAAAGTTTTCGAAAGGATATGAACTTATCCAACACTTTTAATTTTCTACTTCAATATAGGTAATACAAAATTACTGGTTGGCTTGTTTCGTTCAAAAACGACACAAGAACTTTGAGGAGTCTATTATTTCAGGATATTTTACTTTAAAAACTTTAAAAACTTCAAGTTCATCACAATTTGAAATCCTTGAACAGAATAAAAAATTTTTTAATTCTAACATGTAAAATATCTGAAAGGCTCGACCGAATTTGTGGTTGAAATCGAAGAAAAAACTAGGTTAAGTCTTCTAAAGTTAATGTCAAAAATTTAACATCAAAGTCAAAAGGACTTTAAAGACAAAGATTTGCTATAATTTTTCTATAATAAATTTGTCAAAATTCTTTGAAGTTCATCTAACTTAAAAATCGAAATTTGGCAAAAATTTAAGAATAATTTTCCAAAATGAGTTATATAATTACCTCAAAAGTTTAATAGAATTGCAGGTCATTTTGGAGGTTAAATTTATTCATTTTTATTATCAAAGAAAACCCCAAGAAGTCTAGTGGATTTTTAGGGTTTAATATAAGATCTATGTCTTTTAAGTCTATTTGACTTATTAGGTCTAAAAATTAACTCCAAATTAAAAAATTTTATACTTACATAAACAGGCAAATTATGTCTTTGAATTGCACGAATCTTCCTATCTTGCTAGTAGAGTTCCTTATTTGTCAAAGTTGGAGTTTATTTTCTATTGCAAAATTCAAACTATGCCTAGAGAAATGAACAAATAGTGCTGTGTGTGCGTGTGTGTGTGTATGTGTTTGTATGCTTGGTACTGTGTAGCTCCCTACGTCGACGTGTTCCCAAATATATTAAAAAACGAAAATTTTTGTATAGCAACCGTACGAAAAAGTTGTCCGATTGTTTCTATATTCGAACTTAAATTTCCCTTTTTTTTGTTTTAAATAGGGACGTGTACAAAATTTCAGTTCTCTACGTGTCAACGCGTGAGGCAGTGTCAAAAAACTAAAGTTGTGTATGGAAACACCAAGAAAGAGTTGACCACTTTGCTCCACTCTTGGAAATATATTTGCAATATGAGCTCTTCACGTCGACGGCTTCTCAGGCAGCATCCAAATATAGAGTGAAAAACCAAGGTTTCGTATGGCAATACGAAAATAGGGTAGCTCAATTTAGTCCATTTTTGAAATTTTATTTACCATTGCCGTGAAAACATCATACACCAAATTTTAGCTCTCTACGTCGACGTGTTCTCAGACAGTGCCCAAATATATAGTTTCAGAGACAAAGGAATCAGCGCATCAGCCCAAATCATATTACTACTGCCTCAAGTATTTCTTCAGTTCGACATGAGGTTTCTTTGGATACCAATCTGGCCTCCATTGGCGGGACTTCACCTTTGGTTGCCGAAACCGTGGACCGTGGTATCTCCGATTGCGGACGAGGTATTTGATAGTGGCACGAAAGCTTCAGTTTCGGATGTCGGTATATTGCGGTCTGCTTCGGTTGCGGATATGGAAAGATTGCAGATGCAGAGCTTTTTGGTCCCGAGTTCCTGGTGTTTCGCCATGATCGCCATCGTCTGTGTTTGGATGCTCCTGTTGGAAGTGGAGTGCTTTGTGCCGTTCGTCACAACCTTCTATGCACATTAATTGATTTATTTGGGTCCGGTGATCTGGAGTTTATATGTGTAGCTCTCTAGTTCTCACACAAAATCGTATATATTGCTACAGCTTACATCCCTCCATTCTCATCAGCTGAGATATTTGCCTTGCTGGCTGCATGTATTGATAGGCTTACTGAAGTTTGGCCGCCTGTCGATGAATTGTTGCTTTTTAGTGACTTTAACTTACCTAGTGTGAACTGGGAGCACTCTCTGGACGATGAGGGCTTGCAGCCTTCTTTTTCGCCGACTCCTCAACATGCCATATCTTTTATTGACAACATTATTTATTCAGGCTTAATGCAGTCTAGCGGCGTTATTAATGACTCTGGAAAATCTCTTGACTTGGTATTTTCCTCCGATCCCAATGGGACTCTCGTTAAGGGTTGTTTAACTCCTATGGTTCGTGAAACAAGTCATCATCCGGCACTATATGTAGTTTGTTTTTTGATCCTGTAACTTCATAATTTAATGCTTCTAGTAACTACTGTTATAACTTTAAAAAAGCTGATTTTGATAAAATGAATGAATGGTTATCCGCTTGTGATTGGACCAGTGTGCTGGGTTAACGTGACATTGATGAAGCTGTCAACTCGTTTTATGAGACATTATTTTTTTGTTTTACTCCCTGTGTACCACTTGTTCGTTCGAATCGTGATTCGATTTGTCAACCGTGGTTCAATGGCACTTTGAAGCATCTTAAAAATTTAAAAAATAAAGCTTGCGGAGGAGGTTCTGTTCCTCAAGGAGTGATGCTGATTACATTATTTATTCTAATTCGCGTGCTCAGTACATTTCGTGTTTGACTGACTCGTAAAACAATTATGTATTTAGACTGAGATCGGCTTTGCGTCTGAACCAAAGTAATTTTGGAGGTTTGTTAACTCTAAGCGCAACTATGACGGATACCCTTCATCGTTGCAACTCGGTAACTTAGACAGTGTGGATCCGTTAGAGATTGCCAATCTTTTTGGTGACTTCTTTAAAACTGCCTTCTGTGATAACCACTGTGATATTAGTTATAACGATTTTACCCTTTTGACGAAGCTTCCGCTGATTTCCCTTCAACCTAAAGACCTGTTTTTCGATAAAGCGGCTGTCTCCATCTACATTTCAATCATAGCTGATAGTTTTTCTGGTGGTCCGGATGGCGTTCCTTCCACACTCATAAAGCATTGTGCTACGTGTATCGTTCCTGCTTTGTGTTATTTATTTAATTTATCTTTAACTTGTGGTATTTTTCCGAAACAGTGGAAGCTTTCTTTGATTATTTCTTTGCACAAGAAGGGCAATCAGAGCGACATTTCTAACTACAGACCTGTCGCTAATTTAAGTTGTATTGATAAGATATTTGAAGCCCTGGTTTGTGATGTTTTGTACTTCCACTGCAAGGGACTTCTTCATTGTTCTTCAGCATAAAGTACACAAACTATGGCATGTACGAGCCGGTTTCATCAATGTCTTGTCTCTTTAACCATCAGTTTGATTGCATTGACTTTCTTCTTTCAAAAAGTCAAATAAGAGATCAGCTTAGTTAAAGTTCATTATTATTGTTGTGTATACTTTTTATCGTTATTATGGTTATGTATGCTTTTGTTATTTTATTGTTATATTTCACCTTTGTAAACTCAGTAATCAGATTATTGATGAAGTTCTAAATAAATAAATAAATAAATAAAAGGAAAATTTATGTATGGCAACCCTACGAAGGAGTTCCCCGATTGGTCATATTTTTGAACATAAATTTGTATTTTTTTTTTAAACGCCGTTTACAAAATTTGAGCTCTCCACGTCAATGTATAGTGAAAAACCAATGTTGTGTATGGTAATACTAAGAAGGGGCTGCCAATTCCAATTTTTCTTTCATTAAGAACTTTATTCGGACTATAATGAACATTATATTTGAAATACATACGTTCAAAATATAATAATTAAGATTAGAATTTGAGGGGCTCAAACCCGTTGTCCGGACATTCCAAATAGAGGGTCAATTGGTGGGTGAAGCGGACAGTCCTCGCTGAAAATTAATGGTAGATATATAGCTAGTACTGGTGTACAAAAAGTTAACAAAAACGCAAAAAAAAACAAAGTAAACAGAAAATAAAGTAAGAAAAGATAAGATCAGAAGCGTATATAGGGGGCAGCAGGGGTACCTGTTTTTCCCCTAGATCACATTATCAAAACAAGGTGATATGAATTTAAGCATAAATATATCTAGAAAATCCCTGATTTTCTTACGAAACAGTTTATTTCTAAAACTTAAGTACAATTTTTAAATAATTTTCTTAAAAAGGTAAATCAAATTTAATTACAGATAAGAAGATAAGAAATCTAGCTTAAGATTATCACAAGATTTTCCTTACTAACGTTTAATTTGTAGGAGCTTAAACAGGTGCTCAATAATATCAATCAGAAAAAGGACTTTAAAGTTTTGAGCGACGGCTTATTAAAGGATAGGATAAGTGTCATCGCATCAATTTTACTTGACATACGAAGAGTTATCAACTGGTTCATTTCTGGAGGATTTGTATGAGTATATAAAAAGTGATAAATTCGAATTTATGCGAGAACCATACAAACCTGCAAATATTTGGAAAAGCTTGTTAAATATATGGATGGGCATAGTATTATTTTCAAATATTAGGCAAGCTTTAGACAAGAGTATGAAAGTATATTTGATATCGCTATTTTCCCTGACATGAAGAGAGCTTTTAAGACGGTGGATATAAATATTCTAATGAACAAATTAGATAAGCATGGAATGAAAGGAAATGAAGCGAATTGGTGTCAGTTGTTTGGTTCTAACGAACAGATCGCAGAGAACTAAACTAAACGAATTTATGTCAGGAGCAATATACTGTGCCTTAGGAATACCCCAAGGTTCTATCATGAAGCATTTCTGTTTCTTATTTATTTATATTAATTATGTGGTTAATATTCAGGACCATTATAAATTAAGACTCTTTGCAGTTGATGTATCTTTGTATATTACAGGTGACAGTGTGAATATTAATCAGTGTAGAAATAATTTAACTAGAATCCTCTTAGTGAATGATTAAAAAGGAATAGGTGCACAAGCTTAATAGTGCAAAATCAAAAATTATGGTTATAACTCTAATGAAAGACTTTTACATCTGTGGGTGGTGTCGCTATTGAGTTGGTTAAAACAATTGAAGATTTATAGATAATACAACAAATATCAAAGATCATTCCAATTATTTTTAATTAGTGTACTATGCTATACCTTGCTACTATACCCACCTACAATTTAACTCTTTGTGTGATCAGGTGGTAACATAACCTTCAGTTGAATTTCTATAAGTTGCTCACGATAATTGCATATCGTTTTAGTAAAATCGTGTTTTTACTCGAGCTCTAAAACCACATTGTGTTTCCCAACAGGTTTTTCGCCCCAAGTGCATCGTGTAGTGTCTTATGTGTTTCTCCCACCCCCTTTTCTCCACCCGTGACCGGTACCTCTACGTACTGAAAGGCGTGTTAACATTAATTTCACAATTGTTATTATTATTTAAATATCATTTATTCTTGTACCTTAAATCAGTAATTCAAGCAGAACGTGTTGGAATTAGAATATGTATTCGAGTCTTTATTACAACAACGACATCAACTTAGTATCCATCTATTAACCAATAAGGGAACTAATTATTTACTTGAATTTGCCTTTCATATGCTTTTTTATATTCGACAAATGTCACTTAAAATAAATCTTTTGTAGACACAAGTTACAGCTATTTTTACTATTCTTGTAACCTTTTCATCCTGGATAATCGGCCCCATGTCACTATTTGAACAACAAGTTATGGGCTCAGAAGATTAGAAATTGATGCAGATATAGATTTAATTATACTTTTGAGCGGATTACATTGCGATTGCTGAAAATAAAAGGAAATCTCTCATCGACTGCAATTCATGGCCGGTTGCCATTATTTAATGGTGAAAATTATTCCACTTGAACACATTAAATCGAAGGTGTACTGCATAAAGGCATGTCACTGAAAATTGTTCTTGGAAAAGAAGCACGACTTGCTGCTACTGATACCGATGGATGCGAAAAATGGGACAAACATGCGCGGAGTGAGCCAACGGAACCAAGCATAGTTGCCTTAGTAAAAAGTAAGACTTTACATCCAAAGGAATTTGGGATTATCTATCAGCGATGTACGATAGGAAAAGTACCAGACAAAACTCTGAGGAGTTCAGGAAATTAGTAAATATAAAAATGAACACCATACAAACTATGGACGCATATTTACGTGATCTTAATACATATAGAAAGCAAATTGACTGATGCGAAAACAAACGAGGATTTGTTGGTTATTATCTTGTTAGATAACACGTCTATTTAAGAACTCTTATCCTCTAAACTGGGCTGTCAAAGCCTGTTAGCAGAAATTAGAATTCTGCGTAAAGATTTAAGAGCTTTCAGACGTCAGCTGATCTCTTAATTTTTGTGGAGATTTTTTAAAAGAGATTTGATATTCTAGAAAACAAAAATAACTGTCAAATATTTCTTAATATAAGGATGACCCCACTGAGGTACGCTTAAGTCTCTTATAGTCATAGTCGCAGAAATTGTTATGTTTGTTTCAAATATCGAAAATAATAATTATACAATCTGAGCCGTGCACAGATAGTTCTGAAGAATATGAGGAACGACTTAAGCTCGTTTGCTACTTCTGAGGCTGTATTCATAAAGAGTTTCAGAATGTAAAAATTTGTTGCCTTTAAAGTGATTAAAATGGCATAGCCTAACGATAATAATCTATATTACTCGACAATGGTATCGTCACTTTAAAGTTTTGGCAACAATTATATTTGTTTGCTATAGGTTTATTCGAAAATCCTGTTGGCTGAGGAATTCTTTAACTGCCATTTAGGTGATATATAATAATAATTCAATTATCATTATGTACTGTGAATTTGTTATACAATAATCAATAATAATTGTTACTTGATTAAAGACGCACACAATTAATTTCGATAATCATATAAGGAACTACAGCGTAGCAAAATAATTGTGATGACATGTCTGGGTACAAGTATAGCAAAACGCGCATGTTTCGTGCTAGCTACATGTTGGCATATTGCCATCATCACCTCACCAAAACTTTCTTCTTCTTCTTATTCCTTCTTGCAAAGTGAATTGTTTTTAATAGCTGGGCTGACTGAAAAGGGAGTGTTCAGATTCTCTAAAGCCTATTAACCTCACTTACTTTACTATCCAGAAATATCCTTAATACTTCTGGAGTAGCCCAGGGTAGCCATCTTGGTCCTTTATTGTTTGTCATTTATATCAATGACTTCCACTTGTTACTACCTCATACAAAAATTATTTGTTAGTCATAGCGTACACAGTGGAGATTATTGGCACTTTTTACGGGTGGAAACTATTCGGGGGTCCGTGCTACCAAGTTTCGATCGGAAGTACGGGCAGCATACCAATACTACAGTAAGCCGGCCATTTTGAAATTGCGAAATTTCTGAAATTTCTCATCGGACGGCTGTACAGTTATTGTTTATATCAAAAGCTACGACTTAATTGAACACGCACACAATTAATTTCGGTAATCATATAAGGAACTACGCGAAGCAACATTATTGTTATGGCACGTCTAAGCCAATGGAAGGAAATTCCGTGCTCAGCTTAACTTTGACGTGAACACCTTCTAATCTAGGTGTTCTAAGAATTTTCTTCCTTTGAAGATTGATAAGTCTTCTGTTAGGTCTTATTATCTGAAGCGTAGTCCTTGTTTTCTGAATTACTTCATCAATGGAAGTTTATTGTCCAGACTTAACAGCACCAAGGAAGGGTCTCGGGGTTATTTTATGATTCCGGACCCTCATTTGAAAACAATATTTCAAATATTACCAATAGCGCTAACACTGCTTTCAGCTTTGTTAAGAGGTGGTCCCGAAAGTTTAATGACCCTTTTCTAACTGAGACCCTCTATTTCGCTTTTGTTAGGCCGATCTTTGAGTATGCCAGACCTGTTTGGTCACCATTTTATTTTGTTCATATTAATCGGATTAAGGCAGATCTACGCAGATTTATTAAATTTGCTGTTCGTGGCCTTCCTTGAAACGATCCTGTAGCCTTACCTCCTTATAGTCTCCATCAACACCCTTGGGAGGAGGCATAACATTTCCAGGAACTTTTTTATTTTTGATTGCTTGCATAGTACAATTAATTCCCCTGAGCTCCTTGGGCTCCTAAATATCTCTCCTCCTTGTCGTTCCTGGAGAAACCATGACTTTTTTTGGTTGCCATTGTGGAATTTGCCGTATTGAATTTCTTACCTGAGTTCTCTTGATGAGTGTTTCTTCTCAAAAAACTTAATGTAACAAGCACTATCAAAGAATCATCAACGGGTAAACATCTGTTATTCATTTTCATCATCGCTAGATTGTTATACCCCAGATGAAATTCTATAGGGAATACTAAGTTTGTCATTCCATTTGTAACACACAGAAATAATGCATTTGACACCTACCCATAATATTAAAAGTTATTTCGATTTTTGCATGTCCGTCTGTTCGTCCGTGCGCGCGATAACTCGAGAACGCGTGTACTTAGAGAGCTGAAATTTTGTACGCGGACTTTAAAAAAGACAGGAAAATTTCGTTCGAAAATGAGACAAATCGGGCAACTCCTTCGTGGGGTTACCATATAAAAATTTCGTTTTCTACTGCCAGAGAGCGCGTTGACATAGAGATCTGAAATTTGGTACATGGTGTTTTCATGGTAATACCAAATAAAATTTCAAAACTAGAATAAATCAGGCAACTCTTGCTTTGTGTTGTCAGATAAAAATTTAGGATTTTTACGGATACTGTGAACAGTAACGCACCCAGGATTTGGCTTTTAGGCGGGGGGGGGGCGTAGGTGTCCCAAGTCCTAACGAGTCGGAAAAATAGGGCTCTAAAGTCGCGTCCTGTACCCATCTGAGCACTTAAGGACTGCTATTATAGATTAAAATGTTTTATTTTATTTTATCGGACTTTGTAATAATAGTCAGACCACATGTTTTTCGTAATTTGTAAATTATGTTCAGAAAACTGACATTCTGGAGGGGGACCCGTCCCGTTCGTCCCCCCTCTCGGTGCGCCCCTCACTGTGAAAACGTTCAGTCCTAGACATTTTTATTGTACTAAAAACTTCTTTAGAATATGAATTCCTGTAAAAAATTTGTCTGTCCGACGAACCGTTCTAGAAATATATGCAAAAAGCCACTGCAAAATTGCTCAAATGGGAGACCATACCATACCATTCAGCTAGCTAGGGTATTATAAGAATTGGTTTTAGACCAATTCTAGCACTTTTAATTGTTTTTTTTTACGAAGTTTATTATACAGGGTGTTTCCATCTAGGCAGTTCATAGAGCAGGAGATGACAATACTCACCTAGACGAACAAAAAATTGTTAGCAAGGGGTGGGTCGCCACCAACCGTTTGGGAGTAACAGGTTGATTAAGAAAAAAAAGCTGGTTTTTCACAAAACATCCCGTATATTGAAAAGTACAGGGCGTACCGTCACAATTAAGAGCTAATTACATGCAGAAGTTTATGGTGTACAGACTTCTCAACCAGCCCATACCCTGCTCCACTCAGAAATTATTGGGGTCTAAAATAAAAATTTTGGATTTTCTTACCTGTTTTTTTACTTTGACTTTATTTTTTTTTTTTTATATATTTGCAAAAAGGCCGTTCACATAACTTTTATTTATAAAAACTGTAAGCTATTAATTTATTTAATTTGACCTATTACAATCTATGTCCTAACTGTACCCGCTAAAAAGAGTTAGTAGCTCTTAACCTATTCTGAAACCTATTTTTAAACAGAATTTGTTCCCTTAGTGACTGAAAATCATTATTTAAATAAAAAATCGTCTAATTTCGGTATAGTCTGAATAGATTATGAGCTAATAAAACTCTTTAACAGCTACAGTTCGGACATAGGATGTGCTCGGTTAAATTAAAGAGATGATTCTATAGTTTACAGTTTTGATAAAAAAAAGTCATGTTAATTACCTCTTTGCAAAAAAATAGAGGTCAAAGAGTAAAAAAAGTTAAGAAAATCAGAAATTTTTATTTTAGACCCCAATAACCGGATACGGCGCTGATTTTGTAGTCCTTGGAAAGGCCATGAAGTTCTACATACAATTAGCTCATGACTGTGACCGTATACCTTATACTTTTCAAGATACAGGGTATTTTGTGAAAAACTAGCTTTTATTCTTAATCACCTTGTAACTCCCAAACGGTTGCAAGTAGGGTTCCATCAATACAATTTTTTAAGGTTTCTTACTAAATATGTACCGTGAGAAAATTTGTGTGTCATCCACTACAAATGGTTCTTGTCTAGAATAATATATATTTTTTAACATCGGAAATTGTTTACGCATCATTAATATAAGATAAATCTTCTTCAATTCATTCATCAATATCGATATGCATCTTTTCTTCAATTTTCTAACTTTCCTATTATTTTTTTTATTACTAAAGACCAGTGCTGGGCACCGTTACTAAAAAAGTTAACTTCGTTAAACGCTAAATCGTTACTATACGGAAGATTTAACGGAAGTTAACATTAATCATTAATCGTTAACTCCTAATAGTAATTGTAAACTTTGTGTTATTGGATTAGTGAATTTAGCAGGTATATCATACGTATTACACCCTAGACACACGAAACATATCAATGATCATTGGCGGAGCAATGATCAATGCATAGCTCGTATGCTATTGCATCATTGGCGCAATGATCATTCGTTTCGTCATTGCACCAATTACGCCTCCGCAAGCTCATTCGTTTGCAAGTATGCATTATTTGTCATTCCGTTTGTCGATAAGAGCGCTCTTAGTGGTGAGAAACTGCAAGTTATTGGAAAACTCAGCTGAATTTTCAGCCATCACTCTCAGATGTCAATTGTGAAATTTGCGGATACATTTTTCAAGGTAAATTTTGAATATTTTCCAAAGCGAATTATTGAAAAACTTTCCCAGATTATATATCCAATACAAGGCTCGATTAAATTTTTCGCTAATTACTTTACAATTCACTGGTTTTAATTTACAAAATTTAGAACTGTCATCTGTCAAATCGAACTTCCATCAAGATATCGTGTGCTTGCCTTACCCAGCAATGATCATTCGATCAATTAACGTAATTGAATCAATTATCTTTCTAGCGCGTAATGTGCCTAGGGTGTAATCCCCTTGCTTATAAAAAAAATGTTTTTTTGGAGAAGTTTAGGTAGGACATAAACAGGTATAAAATCTTAGTTTGCTATAATAAATATTTCGAAATCAAATTAAAAATACTGGTGATCACTGGTGAAAAGCCGCAGCAAGTTGGCATTGTTCATCGTCCAGAAGATGGGAAAACTTTTTATCTATGCCCTTTAATAAGGCATTGGCTGAATCTGTGCAATTCACAAAACCCCCAGCCTTGATATTCATTAATTTAAATACAGTTGCTGCAATTATTGGTAGGAGTGATCCGAGATATGCTTGACCTTCTCCTTAAAGCGTGATGGCTTCTATGCACGGAACCTACACGAAGCCACACACATATACGACCCAAACTAGTCAGAGCATGATCTCCGCGGCGTGACGTCATTTTCGTCATAAATAGTAGGTACCTAATTAACGGTTAACGGACTTTGGAAGTTAACGGAAGTTAAAGAGTCCGTTAATATTCTTAAAAGTTAATCCGTTACTTGAAAAGTTAACTTCGTTAATTAACGATTAACGGATTAACGATCTTGTGCCCAGGTCTGCTAAAGACTATTTAAAAATGATGAAATTTACACAACACACTGAAGATAAATTATACTTAGAGACGGCAAAAGTTTATTTTAAAGTTCAAGTCAACTTTAAACGCTAGTACTATTAACTGGAAAAGCTTTATGAATAACATAAAATCAACATTAAGATAAAGTCGACTTAAGATTTGATTTTAAATTGTCTATGAATAGCTCCCTATGATTTTAGGTAGACGCATAGCATAAAATCTTAAATCTCTAGGTATACAATAAAATTCCAAACGTCTACATACTTTTATAAACATCTCGACCATATAGGAATATATGCAATGAGCTCACAACACTGCTATAAAGTCATCAAGTCTTACATCGCTGTATTCACAGCTTCGCGTGGCGGTGATTTTTCCATGTAGTGGAAATGGGGATTTGGGGAGCTTTCTTTCTAACAGGCGCAGTAAACGAACTGAACTATGCCACCAGCCGCCGCTGCTATACTCACAACAGAACCATAGAAAAGCAAAGCATGCCGGCAAAAATGTTATTCCTTTTTCAGCTGGCGTGCGGAGGTACGACGTTTGATAAAGCGATAAAGGTCGTACTCCCTACTATATGCATAGTTGATATAGCCCCCCTCTGTGAACTTGCACGTGGTAATACGTCACACTCAAGTGTTGATGGGAGGCAATCTGCGCAGTGCTGTACAATGCGGAAGGCCATCACTCTGTTGCTTCGGTCGGTTATATTCCGTTCTTAAGTAAAAGCAGCTAAGGAAATTTACTTGGAGCGAACGAGATAAATCTTTTGTCTTCGAATCTTAAGATTGTTTACCTCTTCTTTTATTTTTCGTTTCGTCAAAGGGAATCGTAGTAAATGCAAAATGTGGGAGTTAACTAGGAATGAAAATAATGCGCCTGTCATTCACATCAACACCTTCTATTCTGCTTACCTTGGATAATTTATAACAGTGCTGCTGATGTGAAGGCATTGAAACAAGTTTTAGTGTCTGGCCAACCGGCGAATGGCCTTTATTTTCAATGAATTGATTTCAATCAATTGCGAACACTAATTAATTGCTTCGAATAAAAAATATCATAAAAAAAGCCTTTAATTTTTTTTTATTATTAGATTTAAAGAAAATAGCTTACGTAAAAAGTTTAATTATAAGATTTTATATAATTGTAAAAATGCGGGAGAATGCTGTTGGGCCGAAGTAAAGAATAATTGTTCGTTAGCGAACATGTCTCTAACTTGGGTTAGAGCAATTTTTTGCATTAAATTAATCTTCAAAATGTATTAAAATTAGGTTTGTTAATGAGAAGAGCGGCGGTGGGGGGGGGGGCATTATCAGTATCAGGATGAAAATACTGAAAAAAACGATAGCAACGCCAATTGAAATTTCATTATTTTGATGCCAGCGAGTGAAGTCCTACTTTTCATATTCTCACAAAGGCCACAGAGCATTTGTGACTAGCTGCTCAAAGGAACAACACACTATAACTGTTATTTTTTTACTTTTCAAGATAAATGACATTTTTAGCGAAATTTTCCTGCCTCAAAATATTGATAACAACAGAGTTTTAGCTTTTTTGTCGTAAATCCTAGTACTAATGTCCGCGCCACCGTTGCCAACTACTCAGTTTTTGCTGAGAAACTCAGTTTTTTTTATCTGAAACTCAGTTTTTCAGTTTTTACAGTGAAATTCTCAGTTTTTTAGTTTTTAACCTGAAATGCTCAGTTTTCAGATTAAATTTTTCTCTGTTTTTTCACTTTTTCTTATGTTGCTCTTTAAAGCTTTTACTAAAATTGTGAATGAATGAATCAATTATTGAACACCCTTAATACATCCCTGTTCCTTAACAGAGAAGTTTTGTACGCGATCGTCTCATATTCTCACCACATGGTACCGTTGGCAACTGCTCAGTTTTTGCTGAGAAACTCGGAGTCCGGCTCCGGCTTACGGCAAAAACAATGCCACTGTGGAATAGTTGGAATGGAAATTATACAGAAATTGAACAATGTGAATTTCATACATTTTATAACATTAATGTCATGACTCATGGGGTCAACTTTGACAATTAAGTTTGTACGTTTTGTAAGTTTGGTTAAGTATCGGAGTGAATAATATTAGAAAAGAAAGCAGTTGTAGGTGCATATGCATATAAATATTCAGTGTCTGGTATTGGTAGAATGTAGAATTAAAAAAATATTAATTATTTCAGGTAGAAAAATGGATAAATATATTTATCAAAAAATAAAGAAAACGAGCCCAGCGTAAAGGTAAACGATGAAGAAACGACAGAAGACAATTCAAATTCAGAAGTTTTATTAGATTTGGATATGTAATGTAAGATTTCGCCAGAAGCAACAGGTAATATTATACATATTAAAGTGTCTATCGTCGATGCCAGCTATTAAACTATGTTTAGCTAATCAAGAAGTCTCAGTACCTAAAAAGAAAAAAATATCAATCAAAATTTTCTTCTGCTTGGTTGGAAAAGGATGCATCGTTAAATAAATGGGCAGAAAAAAAATAAAAATGATTCCACCAAAGTATTTTGCAAAATTTGCAAGAAATATGTATTTCTGACAGGAGGAGCTTTGGCACTTAAACGCCACAGTAGTACCAGCTTACATATAAGGAATGCTAAAGTTTTGCAGCATGAGTTCGTATCACCTTAGGTAGTTTTTACAAGTAAAACTTTAGAAAAGAATGATGCTGAAATGAAATTAGCAGCACTAGCTGTATAGCATAATATTAATTCTTTCATGCTATATTTCAAAAAATTCTGCAGTGGTTAAAGATTTAAAGTGCAAACGCACTAAAACAACAGCTATAATTAAAAATGTTATTGGTCCAGGACATTTTGATTATCTTTGTAATATATTAAATGAAAAAATATTCTCGATCTGTGTTGATGAATCTACTGATAAAACAACTAAAAAACACTTAAGTGTCGTTGCTAGAGTTGTCGTTGATTATAAAATTTTTGCTTTGTTTTTGACATTATTACCCGTCACTTTAGGTACCGCAAGCACGTTATATGAGCACATAGTTGCTTTCTTCGATACTAATAGTATCAATTTTAGAAATAAAATCATTCAGTCGCTCAATTATTGAAGAAAGACTGTCCAAATTTATTTATTATTAAATGCGTTTGTCATTCATTTGCTCTCTGTGCTAATTATACTGCTTCACATATTCCTGAAGAAGTGGATGGAAGCAATGCTTTGGGAATGCTATAGCTATGTTCAACATAGCTCACAAAAGCATGATGAACTCCGAAAAATCATGGAAATACTTGAAATTAAGCCATATAAATTATTACATCCTTGTGTAACACGATGGTTAGTTTTGGAATTAGTTGTTAACTGCTTTATAATTTTAATCGAGCCATTGCGAAAATATTTTGCACATCTATTTAATATTTATAAAATAAAATCAGCAGAAAAACTATTACGAATGGTATCTAATCCCATAAATGAAGCGTATCTTCATTTTATTTCGTATAATCTAAAACATATCAATACTTTGAATAAATTATATCAAATTGAGTCGCATAAACTATTAAAACTATACGGTGATATGGAAAGACTTTTACGACTCATTTTTGATAACTATATATGTTTTGATCACTTAAAAAATACAGGCTTATTTGAAATAGAATATAAATACCCGTTGTTTTTTAAAAAGCAGCATTTATTTACCTCCAAGTGTGCAATCTATTTTAAATACAATAAATAAACCAGAATTAACAGAAGAATTTAATAAAAATTTCATAAATTTTTCAAAGATTTGATTTCAGTTCAGAGATCCCATCTTAAGGAGTTTAAGTATTATAAATCCAGAGAATATAATGAAGGGCCAAAATGAAAGTATTTATAGTCTTGCCAAAAACTTTCCAAATATAGTAGCAGATCTACAAAAGTTAGATGATGAATGGAGAGAGCTGCGAGTTTTTGAATTTTAGTCCTTTGAAAAATCTAACGGATGAGGAGTTCTTTAAAAAGTTATCAATTTCTAAGAGACATGACGATTTTTTAATTTTTCCAAAACTTTCTAAATTCTTTTTTGAAATGTTATGCCTTCTCCATTCTTCTGCTAATGTAGAAAGGGTATTCTCAGCAATTAACATCAATAAAATAAAAGTAAGCAATAAACTCGGCACAGATACCCTCTGTGGAACTCTTATTCGAAAGATTACTTGAAAATAAGAAACATGAATTGCTTTAACGCGAAAGGAACTAAAAATATGTACCAACTATTAAATCAAAACATGTATGATTTTAAACAAAATAAATAAGGCTGTACTTTTGAAAATTATTATTATTATTATTTTTTTTTGTAAAGACAAGAATGTATATAAATGTTAACTCGTTATTTTTTGTTATTTAATTTATATACTGGATTCTATTTATGTTTTCGTTTTCATGATAACTAATAAAAGAGATTTAGATATGATTTTTCATTTCTCAGTTTTTTTCGCAACTTCTCAGCTTTTTTCTCAGTTTTTCTGATAGATTCAGTTGGCAACGCTGGTCCGCGCTAATCTAAATTTTAGCGGGTCTCCAATATCGGACCGTTCTTTAGCAGCTAAAATATGACAGCGGAGACTGAGAGAAAATATATATTAAAAACAAGAAGAACAAGAATTTTGCAAATTTTTTACGGAAATACAACGTGCGGTCATAATATTTCTAAAAACATGTAATTAAAATTATTTAGAAATATTAAAGATATGAAAATAATATGCATAATGTACACAATAAAAAACAAATAATTAACAATGATATTGAAAATACGGCCACGAGAAGAAATCCAATTCATCCGTACTTACAGCAAAGACGCACGACAAAACTGCATTAACTAGTACAAAAATCCGGTCAATAAATTTATCAAAAATCTCAGAACTCTGACAATAAATATTTTTAGTGCGCTAAAGAACGGTCCGTGCGGATAAATTCAAGCAAAATTTTTTGGAGACTTACAGGTGGTGCCATCTCTAATCAAAACCGAAAGGCAAATTTAGCGCGTTAACCTTAGTACCGCTCTCGCTAAAATTCAGGATAAATTTTAGCCAATATATTTTAGCTTGGTAAATTTTTATATAACCCACTTGGCAACATGAAATCATTTGCTATAAAAGTTTTGAATTATTCAATTCATTTTTCTAGGTAAAAACACAGTAAGAAACATTACTGTGTTTTACAGTGAGCATAGTAGTAATAAATTGATAACATTTCCATAGAAAAACACAGTAATGTATCCTGCTGTGTTTTAAATATGGAAGTCGTAATTTTGAAACATAACATTTTTCTATATTATATGTACCTATACAGGGTGTCCCGTACGTACCGCATTTCCTTTATACCCCGGATTCCTCACTCAATTTCGAAAAATAAATTGTATGGGAGGAGAGCAGGAAAATGCACGATGTGGGCGGTAGGGGGTTTTGTGATTTTGGGTGCTTTTTATCCTAATACCATGTTACTTTCTTGTTATAATCGAACCAGTAATGATGGAATCATTCCCATTATGCTTCAGAAATTACGGAAAGCTGTTATTTCAGATTTATTTGGAAATTATAATGGACGAACTTGTCCTAAAATGACACAGTGTCCCTTTTTTTCCAATTTTGAATTAAGTGCAACCTTTTGGAACACGACACTGAGTACAGATCTAACAAACAAACAGTAAAACTGAGAAAGTTCCAGTCAGTTTAGTAGAAACCGCCACAACATGCTGTATTGTTAAAGAATACAGCCCCTCCGATATAAGGACTTCTGCTCCAAATAGAGGAACTGATGTGCCACCTATTCTACCTGCTTCTAAGCCTCGTCGCAAGCGCCAGTCGTGCCATAGGAAGCGACCTAATTTGCACCTTTCCGGTACCAATATCATTCCGAGTGCTTCGACTGATGTCGCCTCAGGTAACGCTGTGCGTCAATTCTCTCTTGCACCTGCATCTAATTCTACATTTAATTCCACAGCTATGAATGTTGCTTCAACTGTGTCCCCGTTTGGAAATGGTATTAGTCCCTCTTTGAGAACAGTACCAAAACCTTCGAGTATTTTCGTCACCCGTTTCTCTCCTGAAACGTTGTGTGAGGACATATTGAAATATCTAAGGTCCAGAAGTGTTGCAGCGGATTAGTAAATCCTCTAAACCGGTTGCATCCTTTGTCCTAACTGTTTCAGCGGATGTGCGGGACCGGTTATTAGATCCCCTATTTTGACCTAAGTTATTTGTGCCTTCTGAACGCCATGCTAGAAGTACATCCAAAACAAGCAAGGTTATTCCAAAAAACTGAAGTCACTTTCCCTTTACTATCAAAATGTAAGGGAGATTCGGACAAAAACTGTTCATATCTTCCTCTGTTGCAACTTGTTTTGATATAGTTGCTTTCACTGAAACTTGGCTACATCATGGCTTTCGCGATGCCGAAATCTTAGACAATTCTTACCAAATTTTTAGGAAAGATAGATATATTGACTCTGAAGCTCGCGGCGGCGGTGGCGTACTGCTCGCATGTAAAAACCATTTCAATTGCACCCAAAATTGTGGTTCCCACTTTTTCCAACTCTCTTAAGACACGACTTATACATAATTTGTTGTTATATTCCTCCATACTCAATACTGAATACCCCACCTGTGAATTGTCACTATGACTAGCGCACCAGTAAAACCACTAAAATAGGTAAAGAGAACAAAATGCCGTGTGACCGGTCTCACAATAATCCAGGCTTAAGCCAAGCTATAAGCCATCCAAGTGGAAAATAATAAAAATACCAAACACTTAGACGACAGAAAATGGATTTGCACTCCACTGATAAGAAAAGATAAATAATAGTGTAACTAATTGTTCTACAGCAACAAATGACGATGATTCTTTTGTTGTACTTTGCAGTATTTTCACAGTAAATAAACATCCTGCTGTTCATAATAAAATATAGGATGGACGTAAGCTTTGGCTGGTCAAGAATATTTTCCATCCTTTTATTTATACCACTCAGAAATTGGATTATTGCAGAGATATATGAATGTTATCTACATAATTCTGACTACATAAAATATATTTTTTCTTTTCTTTTTACACCTGATAGGAAATCATACTTTTGATGTATACTTTCGTTGTACCGGCCAAGACACCTAAATCAATCTAACTATCTTGGGCCACTATTACCCTGCAATAGAGCATAAAAAGTCTGAAGTAACATTTCAAAATAAATTTCCATTTACGCGTCTACTCTCGTAAAAACTTTATTGACTTACGCATTCATTCAACTTTTAGTTATTGTCTGCCTCCTATGTCCAATAATACAATTTCATACAAGCTTGTACCTATATTTGCCATAAATTCATTGAAAGGGAAAACAGTACACAATAGCTTAAAAAAAGAGTAAAAAAAAACCCCCAAGGACGAAATAGAAATATCTAAAATTAGAAACATAAAACCTTAAGAATCCGAAATAAAGAAGGACAAACAATAGAGAGGAATTCCTTGGATCGACAGACTTAAAAATTATTTACTTCTTTTATTTTCTGTTCTTTGTTCTTTTACGGAATATTTCAACTCATTGAATTTAAAAAAAAATTAATTTAAATTTATCCTAAAATTTTATAGTTAGGTGGGTCTGGTGTTTAAACCCTAGATGATGAACCTATGGCACGTGTGCCAGAGATGGCACGTACGAAAATTGTGCTGGCACGTGAACGATTTATTATTAAATTGGATTTAATATAAATTAATTTTAAAATTAAACCATGTTTTTGATGAAGTTAGAACTTGGCTATGCCTAAATCTAGTGCAACTGAGACAACAAGTTAAAAACAAATATTGAGAGAACGTAGGATTAGCCGAATGGTAAAATCTTCTTGAATACCTTCCAAATCCTTTAAAACTATTCATAATAATGCACATCGGGTCACATTACCATTAACGCTTTGAAAAAAATAGATAAATTTGACATTGAACAACGTACTAAAAGATTATTTGAAATTTCTGTCAAATAAAATTCTCATTTTTCCTGAAAATATCAGAGAGCATAAGTTACTACATCCAGTTAATCTCTTCAGAGCAAAACGAAAAGAATTTATTGTTCGAGAAATTAAACTTATAAATACTCAGTCAACATCTCTATTGAAATTTATGGATAGTCGTTCAAATATAATTGGTGCATTTTTTATTTCCTCAAGCTACTCACGGAATGGCCAGTCTCTCTCAGCTTAGCTGTGAAACTGCCCTGCTTAAGATTCTAACGATCTCCGTGTAGCTCTTGATAATAATCATGTAGGCGTCCTGGTGTTGCTCCACTTTTCAAAAGCATTTGACAGTGTAAATCATGACATCCTACTATCTAAGTTATCTGCTCACTTTGGTTTTTTGTCTTCAGCCACCGAATTGATATGTAGTTTTTTATCGGACAGATGTCAGCAAGTGAAAGCGAATAATGTTATATCTAACCTTCTACCCATCCGGTGTGGAGTTCCACAAGGTTCTTTATTGGGACCTCTATTATTCAGTACTTTTATAAATGACTTTCCTAATATTATTGAAGACGTGAAAATTCACCTGTATACTGATGATGTGCAGCTTTATTTCAGTAAACCAATTGGGCTGATGGAGGATTGCCTAGCACGCATAAATGATGATCTTAATAGAATAGACCATTGGTCAATGAGAAATCAAATCATGTTAAATCCGGACAAGTCTCAATACATGGTCCTTCAAAACAATGCTAACTCCAACATCAATGACTTTCCAGTGGTGAAGCTAAATTGTTCTATCCTCTCTAGAGTGCACCGCGTCAAGAATCTGGGAGTAGTAATCAACTCTACTTTGATCTATTGTGACCATATCACATTAATCTTAAAGAGAATATATATGGAGGCCTTCGTCAGCTCTGATTATCAGCTGATATTTTATCGACAGATATACGTACAAGACTAGTTAAAGCACTTCTTCTTGCCCCATTTTAATTTTGGTAGGTTAATTTTTCCAAAGCTCGATAGCTCATGCGCTCACAGGCTTAACGTCGCTTTTAACGACTGCATTCGCTTTATTTTCGGACTAAGACGCTTTGATCATGTCCAACACTTGAGATCCCATCTGCTGGGATGCTCTCTAGATGACCATCGTGCGATGAGTATGCTGGTCTCTTTGTACATTTTTTTTTTTTTTTATTATTATTATTAAGTCAAGCTCTGGGGATACCCTATGTTGCAAAGCACAGCATGGCAGGAAGGAGATAGGGAAAGGATTAGGGGATATGAGGAAAGTGGCGGAGGTGCCGATGTATGTCGCCCTTAAACTTCCGCAGATTGTATGCCGGAGGAAAAACAGAAGATGGTAAGCTGTTCCACATTCGCACTGTTCGGGATAAAAAAGCATCTCGGAATTTTACTGTACGGCCGAAAGTAATTTGAAGGGTTAAAGGATGTGCGCGGTTTGCAGCGCGAGTATTGCGTGCAGGAATCATTCTACAAGGGATTAGACTAGATATTTCATCAGAACATTGACCATGCATATAGCGATAAAGGAGCGAAAGGCATCCAACATTGCGGCGGTGCTCGAGTGAGTCGATATGAGAAGTTATTGCCAAATCGCCAATGAGCTTGAAGGCTCTCTTTTGGACAATATCCAATGAAGCTAAGGCTGTGCGACCAGCCCCGACCCATATATGGGAGATGTATTCCATTCTAGGTCTTATGTATTACTTGTAGAGGAGCGCTAGATTTTACGGGCTGAAATATGTGTTACACCTTTTCAGAAATCCAAGACATTTCGATGCTTCTTTGGCAACAGAGAAGATGTGATCTGTCCAGTTTAACTTACTGGAAATATTAATGCCAAGAATACTTAGTGACGGTGAATCAGAACTAGGACTCCATGTTATCTGTATGATGAATTGCAGTTCTCACATACCTCTCGAAACCACAATCTTCTCATTCCTCATTTTCATCGCTCCATTCTGGAGCGCCCTTATTTGGTTCAGGCTGCACGCTCATGGAATGAGCTACCCGTAGCCTTTCAAGGTGCCGGTTCCGTCGATAAGTTCAAATCACTTTTAAAATCACTTTTCTCTAGTGTTTAATCAATTTCGTATTGTCATTCGGTTTCAGTTTTACTAGGTACTAAGTAATTATGTTCGCCACGGCATCTTCGATTCTGCAATGAACTGGGCATTTTAGTGTATCTTGTGTACAGAAATAAGTAAATAAAAGAAATAAATGATAAATGTCATTGCAAAGCACGAAAAACCATTGGCGAATATATAAAAGAAGCATTTGCACCAATTTCTTTTTAAGATTTTGAAAACAATGAAAAAATCATCCAAAGAATAAAGTAATTAGCCTTTGGCTAAAAATACTGTGAAAGATCTTGGAAATGGCTCCAAATATGAGTCACTAGCAAAAAATTGGCATAAATTCTTCTGTTTTATTTTCTCTATGTCTTGATGAGAGCACTGACATAACTGGATCAGCGCGTTTACCAATTTTTATTCGTTACGCTATTGGATGTAATATCAAAGATGAAATGCTAAGTTTAACATCATTAGCAACAACAACAAAAGGAATAGATATTTACAATGCAAGTGTAAATGCAATTGCTGAAAAAAAAAACATAGATCCTTTCAAAATTGTTTCTGTAACGGCTGATGGTGATCGCAATATGAATGGAAAGGTATATGGATTTGTTAGCTATGTTTCCATTGCAACATAGATCAAAGGCCGATTTAAAGTCACTGGACGATATTATCATTCACAATTAGTCAATTTTATATTTGCACGCCCAAGTAACAATTTTTCCAATTTTTGGAGACTGAAGGTGATGGGTAGTTTTATAAGGGGTATATAATGGTTACTCGGTTATATAAGAATTTCAGTGGTTATATAAGAGTTTTATAATATTAGCAATTGGTGACGTAGTTATATTAGAGTTTTTTAAGGTTATTAATGGTTATCGTGGAAGTAAGTTACTTAAGGTTTTATAAGTTGTTGATGAACGTTTTTCCATCACCGGTCTATATAACTTAGAGTAACCATTACTAGAAGGTATATAAGAAAGTTGTATAACTGTTTTCGCCACCACGTTATATAACTCATTGGTAATAAGTGTTTATTATCGTATCCGTGGTTAACCTTATATAACTCGACAATATTCAGTAATTTAGGCAAATTTAAAATTGCGAACTTTCGGTAATACATATACCCACTATAAAATATCGTGAAATTGTTGGTGGCCCTTTAGTAACGACGGTGATCGTTATAAAACAAAATATTTTTAGTGTCGAATGGAGCCATTGTTTTTATTTATATAACATAACTAACGTCTATTTTTTGTGACCATAATTAAAATATATAACATTACCAAAGGTTACATATTATGACTAAAGAGTATATAAGGACCATTTTCGAAGCATGGTAGTTCCTTTAGTTTATATAATATTTCTAGAAGTTTTATAAGGGTCATTCAGTTTATATAGCACTACTTGAAGTTTTATAATGGTAATTTGTTCATTTAAGTACAAGCCGCCATTTTTTCATCTGCCCATTGCAGATAAAAAAGAAAATATCGGTTAAGCCAATTTTTTAAATTGCTGATATGTATATGGCTTCCGTTTTAATTTTATATGAAGAAAATACTTCATTTTAAGTACATATCATTTCTAAATTATGTAATATTACTTTTATGAATTGATATCACAAATTTTAAATTTTGTCATATATTAAAAACTGCTTATTTTTGGAGGGGTCTGTATTTTTTAGAAGTATCTCTGATGATACTCACAGTAAAATTTTAATTGCAGCTCAATTTCACCACGTATGTACATGCCAAAAAATTGTAATTCTAAAATGTAAAAATATTAAACCCTTACATTATAAAAATGCAATACAAAAAAATATCGAAATTCTATGTCGTAAATATTTGCATTGTATTATTTTATAAAGGTAACGAAAAGTAATTTCCCTAACACTTCAATCACTAAAAGTAATCAGTCTGAGAAAATCACCATCAACATTATAAACAAAGTTTATAAAGGTAACCGAAACATTACTGCAACCACGGCTATGACCAAATTAATTAATCCAGAGCACCATGGGTTATATAAGGGTTATATAAGAAGTCATATTAAGGTAACCAGAATTTTTTTGTTACTCATTTTATAAAACTTTTAGTTATATAACGTTACCTAAATCAAGTCACGGTAACCTTTATATAATCCTCCATTTAAGCTGTATAAATGGTTTATAGTGGTTACAAAAAGGTTTCAAGTACTTGTCTATATAACTCAAGTTATATAATTTGGTAATGGAAACTTCACCGTTACTACTATATAAAAAAAATTGTTTCTTTGGCGCCTTTTAAATAAACGAAAATTTTCTCAACTATACAACAACGTCTGATGGTTAAGTTGTGAAAGAGTTCTCCAAAGATTCGTTCATTGTTTAGATGAAATTTGACTTTTTTTAAATAACGACAAATTAATTGAAAAATATAACCAATTAATGGACAACTGAATGGATTTCCAAAACTCATGTTTTTTACTTACATGTTGTTCTCATTTAAGTGAATTAAATGTGAAACTGCAAGGTGGTAATATTTGATATAATTAAAGCTTTCGAAATTAAATCAGAAATTTTTAGTCGGGACATTATTTCGAACATATATAAATATTTTCCAAACACAAGTAAATTCTTTGCAAATTTAGATTCCCGTGAAAAAATTAAAATTAAATTTGCTTTATTAATTTGCACAATTGAGTCGTATGACTCATAAATATGTGCATACTCTTGTACATAGGTTTTACAAAAATAATGCGTATAATGACTTAATTCAAAAAAAAACAAAACAAAATACTAAAGCAGAAAGAAAAGTTAAAAATAAGAAATTATATAAAAAAGAAATAGAATTAAAAAAATACAAAAAAAAATTTCAAAATGAAATAAGGCAAATAAAAACTAATAAAATAATAAGCTATATATAGTAGAAAAGAGTAATTAAATATAAATAAAAACGAAAAAAAAATAATAAGGGCTATTTACGCGTTAAGTATTCACTCAAAGTTTATTAAAATAACTTAAGGCCTCCATCCTGAAACCCCGCTGACTCCGAAGTGCCCGAACATATACAGGGAGACTATTCCAGACTTTGACTCCATAGATGAAAAAGGTGCGAGAACTATATAGGAAAAAATGGCGAGGAACCCGCAATAATAGCGTACGCTGTGATGACAGAAATTCAATATTATCCTTAAGGAATTCGGCAGAATTATTATTGATTATATTGTGCATCATAACGCATAACAGGTAGAGTGATCCAACTTACATCTAAAAATTTGCTTAGTTACAGCTGGCACGTGATCATATCTCCTGAGGCCAAAAATATATCTAGCGCAAGATTGAATGTGGCATTTAGCTTCCTACGACCTGAGCTATCAATATTGCAGTATACATAGGCTCCGTAAGTAATACTAGGGACCACGGTCTTATATTCAATAGGAGAGCCATTTAGATAAAGATATGGAAAGGATGAAACGTCAAGTGGCTGATTGTAAAGAATTATGCTCTGAGTTTTATTAAGGTTCAAGGATAACTGGTTTCTAAGTGACCATGTTATGTATAAGAGAAAGATACTCATTAAAGTGAGAGATATTGCTAGCAGCACTAGTTTTAGATGACGACAGGAAGAACTGTACGTCATCAGCATACAGTATCATGGAAGAGTACTTAGGAACTATCACGATATCATTAATATCCAACATAAATAAGCAAGGACCTAATATTGACCCTTGTGGGATACCTGATTGAAGAGGTAACAGTTTTGACGAGGACGCATGCAAGACAGTAGCTTGCTTATGGTGAGTTAAATATGACCATATAAAGTTTGCTGCAGACTGATTAAAATTGAACTGAGTCACCAATTTTTGATAAAGAATATGAAAATTGACAGAATCGTATTGTGGCTCTTCGCATAACAAAACTAAATTAACATAAGACTTTTCTGAAATTATTCAGTCTCTAATGAACGAATTTACTTTAAGATTTAAAAAATTCAAAACATTTGCAGGAACATAAAAGTTCATTATGTTTCAGACACGATATCGGCAAATAAACTTAATTTAAAGATTTTTGAGTGACTGAACTTAGAAGATGTTGAAATGCAATTGATTGATTTTCAATACAATTCCATATGGATACAAAAGTTTGTCGATTTAAGGGGTCATCCCTTGTGACTGATTAAAAAAAATACTTTTATTTTTTTTTCACACAAATTACATCCAAATATAGTGAAGAATATGTGTGTAAAGTGATTTTATGATATTCGGAGTCGTTCGGAAGTTACAGTTGAACAGGCCAGGTATTTGGAGCGAGCGCTCCAGCATCAAACCCTTTTTCTTTCGCTTAGGTTTCTTACCTGAGCCATTTTAATACAAACGCAGGTATAAATACGCAATAAAGAAGCTGTTATATCTATAAACTTATTTCCTATTTCGAATATTACGGTTAGTTTAGTCTTTTGAGTACCCAAAGTGTTCGAATTTTATTGGTGATAATCAATTTTTAAACGCGTTTTTCTCAAAACTGTATTTTTCAAATTGATAATCACACGATATCTCGAAATATATCAAACGAATTCCTTTGTAACTTTATTGACATATTCAGTAGTCATGTTGACACTTTGCAAACTAGGATAATTTGGATTCATCAGGCCATTTTTTTTTTGTGTACATGTTGAAGAGGTAGTGAAAAAACACCAAAATTCACGAAAAAATGTTCAACAAGATGCCAAAAATTTACCATCCAATATTTTTTTAATAATACTAGGTCAGAAACTAGATCATACTTCTCCGATTAAAATGGCGTTTGATTTTTTTCTTTCGTTTTTATTTTGGATAAGCAGAAAGCTCGCAATCATGGTTACCGAAAAATGCTTTTTTTTTTTTAAGATGAGTGTCTAACTTGTCGTGTACTCCAGCAATGAGCGACGATTTCGGGGTGAAAATGTTTAAAGTGTACTCAAGGCGAAGGCATGAATAAATATGTATATGTTGTAAAAATTTCACAGTTGTATGTTTATTGAGGTCGCCAGAAAAAAAACTCAAAAAAAAAACGAAAAAAAATTGCCTTCACACGGTATGACCCCCTTAAGAAATAAACTGGAAGCCATTGAAAATAATCGGTTTTTGAGTACCTTTCATAAGAAATAGAATGACTGTTTAGTCCACTTAAATGTGACGAAAGGTTTCCAGCCGGGTTCTACCATTTTCATCAATTCCTGAAATAAACAGAAAAGCACCACAAAGTATCAAACCTAAAAAAAATAATAATCAACAGAATAGTTATCTGAAAGCTGCTGCGTCCTATATGTAGCATTTTTACTGGATGTCCTCAATTGCTCCACCCAAACATAAAATGTTCCAAATCTCACTCCTAATGGAACCTTTGAAGATGCATTTTGCATTATCTAAAACAATAACTAATGATCAATTAATAATTAATCAATAAATCTCAAACTTACAAAATCATATGTACCTCCGTATATTGACATTTTTTTCATGTCATTAAATGACAGTTACACAGTCAGCTGTCTTCGCCTCAGTCAAAATACACGCAATCGTAATAATCGTTGCTAAGCAACACCAAGAGGTGAGATGAAAATAACTGGCGACCAGGGCTATTAAAACCGACGGGTCGAAATAGATGGCACCATTCTTTGCTCAGAGTTCATCTGATTCAGAGTCTAATCTGAAAATAAGAATCGTGCTCCTATCCTCCATACAGAAGTATAATTCTGTTCAGAGTCTAATCTGATAATTCCTGTCATCCACATTCCCATACCTAAGCAGGAGAATAATTCTGCCAAACTTTTATTGTGCTACATCTGCTCTGCACCACACGTTGCCCTGTCTGACAGGGCCGCTACCATCGCAGAAAGTTCTTCTGTGCGTCACTTTACTGCCCTACTGCCCACACGTAGCAGCAGCATTACTATTTTTATTCTAGTAGTTTATATGGTGACAGAAACTAATTTCGGTCTTCTTTTTCTTTTCAGAAATAAAGAGACGGACCACGTCATTTGGACCATCTTTAATTTATATTGCATTTTTAAACTGAATTGTTATTTGAATTTCTAGTTTTAAGGTAATTTGTTATTTGAATTTCGGGATATTAGGTTAAGAAAATGAATTATTAATAAAATTTTATATTTGAAGTTGAAAACGCTGATCCTTTCAAATACCGGCACCTCTCCCTTATTGTTTGAGACTAGCTCTCACAATGACTGAAAAATTCTGTGCCGCATGTATTTTATTAAAAGTATCAAAATATGATCCTGACATAAAATCTTTGTCTACCAATAAACAACAACAAAAATCCCATTGATTGTAATAATTTACAAAAGAATTAATCAATTAGAATGTTTTTTAATTATTTTTTAATGTCAATCCTTAATTTTTTAGGTATTCGATTTCATTTGATTGTCCTTGTTTCAATTAAAAAATTTTGGTTTTTCTACCAATTAATAGGTAGGATGTTTGTTCTGTCAATTTTGATACTGGTAATATATTCCTATTTTTGCATAGTATGTTTTTGAAAATGAAAAATATTTTTAATTGCCGTATTTTGTAGCGTTGGTAATTTTTTTTATTTTAGATTTATTTGTACATCCGCCGATTGTTACTGTGTATAGTTACAAGATAAAATGATTATGTATAAAAGCAAAATATACATATGTTTAGTTTAGTTTTTGTTTATTAATTTTTGAAGTTCTCTAAATAAAATTCTGAAACAGCTATATTTCTATCAATTTTCTTAATTAAAAACTGTCTCTCATGCCAGTAACGCGATAAGTAATATTTGCAATTATCTGGCATGCGCACATAAAAAGGTTCGCCACTGCTACCATAAGGTAATTATGTCCATCTGTCCGTCTATCCTTCTGTTTGTCAGTTTGTCTGTCTTGTATTGTCAGCCTATCTGTCTGTCCTCACGATAGCTTCAGAAAGCGTTCACTTCGAGTGCTGAAATTTGGATCAAAACAAACAAACAAAAAAAGTAAACTGAAGTTCGAAAAATGGGACCATTCGGCAACTCCTTTGTAGGGTTGTCATTCAAAAACGTTTCATTTTTCACTATACTTTTGGCTATTGACAGAGAACACGTTGATATTGCTTCCATGTAGGTCACTACAAAATACAAGAGATTGCTAATTGAATTGATTTGTAGGGTGCATAGAAGGAGAAATCGTATTGAGAAAAATATGGTATGATTTCATAAAGTCACAATCTTTAATTAAGCAAGTGCTTAACAACTTGCCAGAAGAAAGTTTAGTTTCTTCAAAGAGAGCATCTTCCAAGGAACAAGAACGGGAACCTAGGTCAGGTGAAAGAAAACAAAAGGGGAAATTTGTCGATCTACTCGGAGCCGAAATGGGTAAGGTTGTTGTCCGTTTTCCTCCGGAAGCGTCATGCCAAGGCAGCCCTTCTTAACCAGTACTACCAACAAGTTTTTCAAGGAACACTTATTATGAGATTTGAACACACCAATTCAGCTAAAGAAACTGTTGAACTCGAAAAAGTTATCCTATATGATTTAGAAATGTTAGAAATTAAGGCAGACTTATTTACTCACACTTCACAATATTTTGATCTTATGCTGGAGTACTGCGAGAAATTAATAAAAGATGAAAAGGCTTACGTAGATGACACTGATCTGGAAACTATGAAAAAGGAAAGATTCTATCCACAAATCGCAGCAATTGTAAGTAATAATATAAAAATTATACAGCTATATAATTTATGAGGATTTATCCAAAAGCTACCGATAAAAATATGGAGATGTGGAGAGGAGTGCTTAAGGGGACGGAGCAAGGTCAAAAATGCTGTATACGTGCTAAGATTGATATGGCGTCACCAAATGGATGTATGCGAGATCCAACAATATATCGTTGCAAAAATGAACCCCATCCTCGAACTGGTACTAAATATATAAGTAAGTCTAGATAGATTTATAAATTATTATTTATTTCATATTATCAATTAAACCCTATAATTTTCTTAAAGAGTTTACCCAACCTATGATTTTGCTTGTCCAATTGGTGATGCTATTGAAAATGTCACCCATACTCTACGTACTATGGAGTACCATGACCATAATGATCAATTTTATTGGTTTATTGAAGAACTAAAACTTCGAAAGCCGTTTATGTGGGAGTATAGCCGGTTGAATATGACAAATACAGTTTTATCAAAACGGATGCTAACATGGTTTGTCGAACAAGGATTGGTTGATGGATGGTAATAGATATTATTCAATTTTTCGTGGTGTGACAGTTGAAGGTCTTAGAGAGTTTATTATCGCTCAAGGATCAAGCAAGTCTGTTGTTTTCATGAACTGGGATAAAAAATGGACCTTTGACAAAAAAGTAATTGGTCCTATCGCTCCACGCTATACTGCTCTAGAGAAAGATAATCAAATTATAGTTATTGTTGCTGGAGCTAAAAAGGTGGCAATTGAAGTAGCATTACATCCCAAAAATGATGCTGTGGGCAAAAAGATCGTTTGGATTGGGCCAAGAATTTTAATTGATTATGTAGATGCAGAAGTTGTAAATGATGGGGAGAATGCAACATTTATTAATTGGGGCAATTTAATGATTAACAAAATTAATAAATCAAACAGAAAAAGTACTTCAATTGATGTCTCTATCTCAATGTGGAAAATAAAGATTTTAAGAAGACATTTAAATTGACTTGGTTATGTGAATTAGATGAGGATGAATATCCGCTGACGTACTCTCTCTACTTTGATATTATTATATGTAAGCCCGTTCAAGGCAGAGATGAAGATTTCAAGCAATATATTGGCCATAAAGCAAGGGTAATTATTACATTTTGCAATTAATTTTGTCTTTCACAAATATAATGAAGAAAATTAACAAATTATCAACTCTTATGTGCTTGGTTGTGTTGTGACAACTCGATCGAACACAGAGATCAAATAAAGGAATAACTCGCCTTCGCCTTCTATAGAAAATTTTGTTTCAATTTCACCATCGATAATGTGAAATTTTCCTGATATTTTGCTTTTTGTGACTATACTGGGACTTTTAATTATTATTATTAAATGTAAAAATGCAAATACATTTTGCAGCCAAAACTTATTCTATTCCCCATTTCTTGGTTCGATTCTATGATTTTTTCTCATAGTTTGCACTGGTTCTACCTTACTCACACGTTGGTTCACTTTCGGACTCATTAGTGTAAACATAAATTATTAAAATCGCGAATTACGCGATTCAGGTTTTAATGTACAAGACTACGCGGATGAACAAGTAGTCACAATACGGGGCAAGCATGATCAAGTCATATCCGACGTCATGCAAAATGCCCTCCCCAAAATCTGCACGTGATGATTAAACAAAATCCCAATAAGACGATTATCGTTCCGTTTACAAGAACATCAAAGCTTTCACGAACGGCTACTCTTCTTGACAAAACGGAATTGATATTCTCAGATGAAATTAAATATCTGGGGGTAACTGTAGATAAGAAACTTACCCTTATCAACTATGCGGCCCTCGCATGGTGGCAAAAAAAAAATCAAAAAATGGCTCAGACTCTGCTTCAAAAAACCCAGCGGCTTGCCTGTCTAGGAATAACTCGTGCCGTGAGAACCCGTCCTACAGCAGCCACGGAAGCCTTACTAAACCTTCCACCCCTACATTTGCAGGTGAAAAGGAACCGATTTCCAGTGCTATTAGAGTGCAAAAGGAGAAAGAGTTAAAGTCAGAGATCTGGTTGGTCATTTAAGTATCTTAAAACAGATATGTTTTGGATTTTGTAAGACCATTCCAAGTGGTTCTGGGAGACCGACAGCAATGGCGTTCCACTAAACCGTCCGTCCAACAAGGATACGATGGTGTGGTCTGAAGACGGTTCAAAAACGGAGAATGCAGTCGGACTGGGCATATACGGCCCCAAGTACCATATATCAAAGGCTCTGGGCTCTACTCCTACCGTATTCCAAGCCGAGGTATTGGCCATAATAGAATGTGCTAATATCTATATTAAAAGAGCCATAAATGGCTCAACAATTAATATCCTCTCGGACAGTCAAGCTGCCCTCAAGGCCTTAAAGTCCTACATTGTCAAGTAAGGGAATGTCTAAAAACCCTCAAAAACCTATCAAGGAGAAACAAAGTTATCCTCAAATGGGTACCTGGGCATGAGGGCCACAAAGGCAATGAAGTTGCTGATGGCCTAGCCAAAAGAGGAGCGGAAACTAAGTTTGTCGGACCAGAGCCATTTTGTGGCTATCTGATGAACTTTCATCAAATCTCATCGCAGGGCTCATTGGTTATCATAAAACTGCTCCCTAGCAATAAATAAATATTTATTCTTTTCGTCACTTTGTCAGATGACATTTCTACTAGGAAAATTTGAATTTATTTACTTAAATTTTCAAATTATTTATTTTAAATGAATTTTTTGATTTGTTTTTCAGAAGAAAGACTGTCGCCCATATGCAGAAAAAGACGTTATGCCAAAATCCTTACGCCAGAGCGTTTCAGATTTTGATTTGCAAGCGCAGTTTGAATTTGGAAAAATATATGATATCAATCGTAAAATCAGATTCTTAATAGTAAACTCATCATGCCACTTAATGTTATGCTCATTAATAAGCTCAACGTGACACTCATTATGTACTCATCGGAGTTCTCATATAATATTGTAAAATGCACAAAAGAGAAGCAAAGTATACATATCTAAATAAGTGAAAGAGATGGAATATCTAATGCACACCATACCATCTCTGATTAAGTAAATAAATGATTTTTTTTCCGGTTTTGATTCAAACGCGAATAAATTTTATCAGGACGTTTATCTGATTACTCATGAGGAGCTCATTGATGAGCTCATCATGATTTGTCTACCAGGGAACATGAACATGAACTGCTGACACTACTGAAATTGTTTGCAATAACATTAGATCACTTTCTATAGTTTTCTATATATGATTTAAGTAGGTACTGTATTCTGCTGAAATTCAACTTAATAAAGTCTATACGAAATCAACCATAGTTCAGTGGATTTTCCAAATAAATATATTGAGTAGAAATAGATGGCAATACAACATTTGGAATCTTTTCTCTGTCCCCCATAACTACTTTTAGAGTTGAGCAAACAAAACTGGGTTAATTTTATTTCTTTAAAAATCAGGTTTACGAAATATTGATGTTATAGGAGATAAGCTTCCAATAAAAATAATAATTTCTAATATATTTCGAATTTTTTGAACTTGTAATAAATGTTACAGCTCGAAAAGGAAACTTGAAATTAAGTTAATTTTCACACCCCTTACAAATAAATTGTACTCACAAACTAGTCCTAAATGGAACGGTCTAAAGTTAAACCAACTAAGTGCCGTGTAGTAAGTATGTAAATACCGAACATTGAAAGAATGGAATGTGACGCAGGGGCGGATTCAGGATTCTTGTGAGGGAGGGGCGCAACTTTGGTTTAAAAACGGTATAAGCTGAAAATAGATCAAAAATTCGAAGATACTCGCCACCACTCGCAAATGTCAAATACATAAAATTTATCATTAAGATACGTGACTACCACTTGGAACGAAGAAAGTTGCGCAACATTCCAGTTTGGCCACTCAAGGAAAGTCAAACGAGGCCTTACATTATTTATTTAGTTTTTGTTTGTAATTGGTAGAAGTGTAAAACTTCCAAATCACCCATTGTAGTTAGGAAAAATAGGGAAACACATTTTGTTCAAATTGACGAATTAATCATAAATTGTAACTATCCAAAATACAGGAACTGAAGGGATACGTACTTTACCTCTAAAAAGGTCAAGAAAGTTTGATTTTTTTTATATATATTATTATGGCAAGTTGAAGGGATACCTTATGATGCAAAGCACAGCATGGCAGGAAGGTGATAGGGAAACGAATTAGGGAATGTGAGGAGAGCGCCAGAGGTGCTGAATGTCACCCTTAAACTTTCGCAGATTGTATGTTGGAGTAAAGACGTAAAATGATAGACTGTTCCACATTCACACAGTTCGGGATAAAAACCATCACGAAATTTTGCTGCATGGTAATTTGATGGGCGGTTTGCTGCGCGAGTTTTGCTTGCAGGAATTATTCTGCTAGGGATCAGACGAGATATTTCATTAGATAAGGGAGTTAAGAGCATCCATCATTGCGGCGTTGTTCGAGTGAGTTGATATTACAAGTTATTGCCACATCGCCAGTGAGCTTGAAGGCTCCCATTTGGACAATATCCAATGAAGGTAAGACTGTGCGACCAGCCTCGGGCCCAGATATGGAAATTGTATTATATTCTAGGTATGGTGTAGGATTTGTAGAGAAGCTCTAGGTTCGATGGGTTGAAATATTTCTACACTTTTTCAGAAATCCTAGACAATTCGCTGCTTCTTTGGCAAAACAAAGGATATGATCTGTCCAGCTTAACTTACAGGAAATATTAAAAAAAAAACTAAAAAAAACTACAACTTGGAAATTTAATGGTAACCCCAAGCATTGAGCTTAAACGTACATACGGTGGGCACCTTACGAAAGTAATTATATAGCATTTATACATTAGCAAAGCAACTTAAAGAGATATGTAGATACATGTCATTTCATTTATATCAAAAGGAAGGAAAAATTGTTAGAAGGGAAAATTAGTAGATGAAGCACAGGACCAAGACGAAGTGGGAATCGAACCCCCGACCCCTGGGTTGATAGTCAGCGCGCTTACCAACTGAGCAACCGAGGCCAAGAATGTAAAAAGACGGTGTATCGCAAATCAGAGCTCCATAAAAAGAAATGGGAGTGATTTTGCTTCAAAGAGATGAGACAGCTTTGGCACTTAGATGCCTTGAATTCGACTCGAATCGCTTTACTCCAAGCGAGAACATGATCAAGGTTATTCATTGATCAAATCACCCAATCTCGTTTGACAGAAATGACATTCCCTCTGGAGTCCATAAGAGTATCAAGGGTACCGTCAACCGCAAAATTTGATATTATCAAGGTCGTTATTGAATGATCTAATTAAGCCATCTCGCTTGACAGTTATGGCATTCTCTCTGGAGTCCCCAAGAATATCAAAAGAGTAAGCGAAATCAAGGCTACTATCATAGGTAAAACTATGGATTGGACTAAAAGTACGGGGAAGTAGATCATTAATGAAAATTAAGAGGAAAGATAACAGAGCCCTGGGACGTCTCGGCATTTATAAGGTGAGGTTCTTGTGAAACCCCATCTAATGCAACCGGTATTATGCGATCACGTAAAACACTTTCAATCTATAATAGAAGATGAGAGGAGAGACCAAGTGCTTTAAGTTTAAGTAAAACGGCTAGATGCCAGACTCTATCAAAGACCATTTAAATATCTAGAGCAACGATTTTGTGACTACAAAACACCAAAATTGTGTACGGTTCGAATGTTCCGTAAGAAAAGTCAGCAGGTCTCCAAATGAGGGTCCAGTTCGGAAGCCATAATGCCGATCATTGATGAGTTGCTTGGTTTCTAGATACTTCATTAATTTGGAGTTAATGATAGATTAAAAAAGCTTTGAAAGAATCACAGTAATTGCAAATGGTCGATAATTTGATGCGTCCCTACCCTCACCTTTATTGGGAATAGGCTGAAAGTGTGCTATTTTCCAACCATTGGAAATTTTGCTGTCGAATAAGATAAAAAGAATAGTTTGCGCAAAGGTTTAGCCAAAAATGAGGCACAACTTTTGATTAACAGGGGTGAGAAACCATCAGGACCTACGGCTTTGGAGATGGTGATCCCGTTAGGGACCTTGAACACATCCCTTGTAAGGATGTGTATTGTCTGTTTTATAGAGAATTTGAAGCGAATCTACCAGTGAAGATACTAACTTGATCAAGGGTGTCAACAACCACTTCTCTGATATTAACTAGTGAAGGTATAGAGGAATTGCTGAAGTTGTTCTTGATGGTCTGGACCGCGGACCAGAAGCCTTTGCTATCTTTGCGGCTTGTCAACATTCTGATCAAAGGGAAATTTTTCTCTCCGCATAATGGACTTCTAGGTATTCTGTGCAGTCTTGTGGACTTGTTTCAATTCTAGACATGAATGCAATTGATACGCCCGAAAAGCAGACACTTTCGCTTTTCTTACATTACTTGGTTGAAGTTATCGTTAAACCAAGAACGATTTTACTGTTGTTGAGATCTGCTGTAAGAATACGGAATGTATTCACACATGCCAAGACTTCTCTAAGGGCATGGCCACAACAGCGCACCGCACCGAGCACCGCACATCGCATCGCCATGAGCTTGGTGTGCGATGATAAAATTTATCCCTTATCTCAAATAGAAATGGCCACAGTGGCGCACTGAACCTTGCATCGCACCCTGCACCAACCATTGCACTGAGCCTAGCATTGCACACAGGAAATGAGTTGTTATTTCTTTTGTGCGGTGCGTTGGTAACATTTATTCCGACTGGGGTGACTTTAATAGATTTAACGATGTTTTAGTAAATTTTCTTCCGTGAAGTACTTTGGTAAAATTTATAGTGAGTAAATCCAGTAGATTTTATGAGAGTAAAATATGGATCCTCTTGGTCCTGCTTTCGCACGATGCGAAAAGAGAAAAACTGAAATACCTTACGCGAAAGGAAGATACTCTCAAAATGCGGCTGGAGAGAGATATAGACGACAACATCACATTTTTTAATAGCTTGCTAACATCTTAGCTCATTAGCTCCTTGGCAAAAGATAAGACTTCGCACTAAACTTAAGCAACTTCTCGTGGAAGAATTTCATGATCACGATATGGAGCCTAGCAAGGCTAACCACCCCTGGGTCTTGTCATTCGGGCAAATGCCAAAAGAGTCGCGTGCAGATTGCGCTCATGGAGAGGACGGCTGGACTGGCTCTTTTCATTGTTCTCTGACCTATGTGCTGGACTTCGAAAACCCTCTGGCCAGTATGCCACGTGATGCGATGATACCTGAGCTTCGTTTTGGGCGTCGCTTATCTATGAACTTTCCTGTAAGGGAATCGCGGACTGAGGGAAGTACCTTATCGAGCCTTCTTCGGTCCGCTCTAAACATTTTCACTGAAGACTCTCTCACTAATATGGGAGCTGCGGCAGGCGTGTACTTTCCTTAATCTGACGTTGGGATGGAGTACACACTTGGAGGACAAACCACTGTCTTCCAGGCTGAAGCCTTCGCCAGCTTAATGACAGCGAAGACAGCCCTTGATATGGAACTCAAGAGAAAGGACATTGCTATCCTTTCGGATAGTCAAGCAGCCTCGATGGCACTAAGTGACCCTCGGATAATATCTAAGTTACTGGGGGATTCCAGCTCGTCTGTCGAAAAGTTGTTTATCAACAACAAATTTTCCCTTCTGTGGGTTCCTGGTCAAATGGGAATAATGGGGAATGAAGGGGCTGACGTTTTAGCGGGGCTGGCTTTGATTCTCCGTTCCTCGGATCGGAGCACGGCGCTGGCGTCGCCACCTCGAGTAGCGGGTCTTTCATCAAAGCTGATTTATAGGAAGCAACAGCAAAGATGGGAGAGTCTGTGTACTTGTAGGTGCACAATACTGTTTCTTGATAAAACCAATAGGAATATCTCTGATTTTCTTATTGGGCTCGGAGGGGAACAATGTAGAACTGTGGTTGGCGTAATCACCAGCCACAGCTTGCTTCACGCTCATCTAACAAGGATGGGAGTTGTCGACAGCCCTGAGTATCTGTCGTGTCTAGGAGGAAAGCCTGTGACAACCGAACATTTTTTGTGTGCTTGTCGGCCCTTCTATCTGTAGATGAGCTGAAAAACCTTCCTTACCATGACCTGATGTGTTTCATTAGGAGGACAGGAAGATTTTGTTGAATGGGCTTCTAGCAAGACAGCACAATGGGCCGCCATGGTCTCCGTGCTTGGAATGGGTTCTCCTGCCCATGCCTTAAAAAAACGAAAAGGGTAATCACCCATTTATTATTATTATTATTAGAATGAATTTTCAGAAATCCTTCCATGCAGAATGTGGAAAAGTTTGAACATCGTTCGAACGTACAATATAATTTTTTATTTTTGTAATTCTATACTATACAATAATCGCGCAAAAAAATTTTTAGCGTAACGTGATCATTAGTCTTTCTATTATTCCTGTTGGTTGATTGTGGAAATTCTTCCAATTTTTCACAATTTGTTCGTGAATCTTGTCTAAAATGTAATCAAATGTATTTACGTTACGTCCATGCGTATATATTTGTAAAATCGGCTTGTCTTTTTTAAAAAAAGTTGAAGGAATTCCACTTACTAGCTTCACACAAAATGTCGTCCTCTTCAGACGAACTGCAACTAGAGTGTTGAATTCTGTCTATACTCTTTAACGAAAACTGGACTGCGCTTTCGCAATATCTTAACTTACTTCAGAAGTCAAATATTCGAGGTCGCTTTAGGCAATGTGCAGTGCTTTACTGTGGCCATTAATTCCGCTATGTGCAAGGAGCGATGTGCTATGGAATACAGCATTTAATTTTTGTTTTGTTTAAGGTTTTAGCTAAATATTCTACTATTGCATTTTACGAAATAATAAAACTGTTTTTCCCAAAATAAATGTCTTGCTTTAAATGTAATAACTCACTACATCAATATACAATGATTTGTTTGCCGTTGTGTTTTCAATTAAAACAAATCTCCCATCGCTTTTATCCGTATAAGTTCTGCTTCAAATTGAACGTTTCCAGAAATTTTTATGTCTTTGGCAAAAAGTGCAGTAGAGAATTCAGAAGATCTACTGCAATTTTTTTGTGGTCTTAAGGGAGGGGCGCGTACCCCCCGTGCCCCCTAGCTGGATCCGCCACTGATGTGACTACATCGATGTGAAAATTTCGAACATCGATGTTTGAAAAATATCAATAAACATCGCCCAGCACTATCCAGGGGTGCATCATAATGCATTAGGTGAGTCATGCCCGAAAGATCGGTGTACTTATGAACTTCAGGTACGTCTTACGTTGACGGAAACCTTCACGGGATATAGTCCATCAAAATAGAATGTTGACGAGGAGTATGTCTTCCAGCATAGTATCAATATAGAGCCTTCAAAGCAGATATTGACTAAAAAAAAAAACTCAGGTGTATCACCAGTTCGAACAGCAACACAATGGAGATTAACGACACATAACACATACGGAGCCAAACTTGAACAGATTTAACTATAACTAGGATTTGAACGTAGATGAACTGTTGAGGGGTTGTTAATTGAACTGGTTGTTGTTGTTGATATATATGGTATGATAGATGATGATTGATTGAGACAACAAAATGTACATGTTGTAGTTCAACAGTTCTTTATTTATATAAATATATAAATATATATATATATATCTATATATATTTATCCTAAATTCTTAGTAGGATAAAAATTGAAATTATATTATTTTTATTTTATGATAATATTTTTTTGTTATTTTAAATTATAATTCTTTCTTTTAAATCTTTTAAAATATTTTTATATTTTATTAAAAGTGTAATAATAAACTTTTAAAATATTCTTTAACAGTTTTGCCCTCTGGCGTCTGAATTAAGAACTTTACAAATTTGCCTTTTGGCAATTAAATTAATACTTTTATAAGTTTGCCCTCTGGCGTTTAAATCAAAAATATTTATTCTTTTTTTAGTTTGCCCTCTGGCGTTTTAAATAAAATTATATGAGTTTGCCCTCTGGCGATTCACTTAAATACTAAAATATCCTTGACGCAAATTGTATATTTTTAAAACCAAAAAGTCTTGATGTGTATTTTCTCAAAATGTATACAGTAGTGTGTATCTTCAAAGTGTTTTCCTTTAAACGTCAAATTTGATTTTTTTTATTTTATTTACAGTCAGCGCAAATATTACTCTGACAAACAAAAATTATATTTTATTCAAATTTTTAATTACCAACAAAAATAAAAATTATTTTGTACCTTCCGCTACATCAACACCCCCTCAGTGAAAGCGTCAAAAAAAATTATAAATTGAACGAAACTTTCTTTTTCTTAAAATGGCGGTCTGTCATTATACTATCTTGGTCATTAATATTAATGTCCACAAAAGTCGGTTTTAGACGATCGATAGAAATCGTGGTCTCTCTTCCGTTGTAGTCGACCAGAAACGTTTTGTCATTTCTTTTAATAACCTTAAAAGGTCCTTCGTATGGGTTATTTAATGATGGTTTTGAACGATCTATCCTCACGAAAACGAATTGACAATCTTTTAGATCTTTAGGTACAAAAATCTTGTTATTCTGTTTTCTAGTATTAGTTGGTACAAAATTTTGAATGTGGTTCCTCAGTTTATTAACAAAATTTGATGGATCCAACGTTGGTTTAGAATATCTATAAAGAATTCTCCTGGGATGCGCAGTGGTTGCACATAAACTAAATCAGCTGGACAGCAATTAAGATCCTCTTTTATCGTGGTTCTAAAACCTAAAAGAATCGCTGGTATTTGCAAAACCCAGTTATTATGAGTCATTTTTGTTCTTAATGATGCCTTCAGTTACCATAGGATTGTGGATGATAAGGTGTAGAACGGATTCTGTGTGCTCCTAATAATTTTGAACATTCATCGAATAATTTAGATTCGAATTGAGCGCCTTGATCCGTCGTTATTTCAAGAGGGATTCCGAATCGTGAAATGTATTATGTGTATAATGTTTTAATTATTGTACTTGCTGTAGTATCCGTTATCGGGTATGCCTCGGGCCATCTTGTGAGTCTGTCTATGATAGTTAATACGTGAGTAAATCCTTTTGAAGGCGGTAATGGAGCGATGATATCCACGTGAATGTGTTCAAATCTGCCTTTTGGAATTTTGAATTGGCCAATTTCTGATTTAGTATGTTTGTAAATTTTTGATTTCTGGCAAGATAAACATGATTTTGCCCACAAATTTACATCCTTATTCAAACTAGGATAAAAGTATCTTGCTGTAATTAATTTTCTAGTTGCTCTTATACCAGGATGTGATAGAGTATGAATAATCTCGAAAATATCTCGTCTTAAAAGTTTAGGAATAAATGGTCGAGAGTTATTTAACGACATATCACACCAAATCTTGTTTTTGGAAACTTCTAATTCCGTTTCTATTAATTTAAACTTAGAATTTGTAATAGTTCCTTGAATGGAAATTAAATGTCTTAATTCTTCATCGTTTTCTTGGTTTTTGGCGATAATTTCTAAGTCTATTTTATTTTTATTTATTTCGTAGATATTTTTATCATTTTCATCAGTAATTAATACTCGTGATAATGAATCCGCTACAACGTTTGATTTTCCCTTAATATGTTTGATATCAGAAGTGAATTGTGTTATAAAATCTAACTGTCTGGCTTGTCTGGAAGTTCTCTCTGTTTTGGTCCAGATTGCGGATGTTAATGGTTTGTGGTCGGTCAGAATAGTGAAATCTTGACCTTCTAAAAAATTTCTGAGGTGTTTAATGGCTAATTAGATTGCTAAAAGTTCTTTGTCAAAGGTTGAATACCTTGTTTCGGCTGAAATTGATTTCTTCGAGAAGAAAGCTAAAGGTTCCCAATGGTTTTCATTGTATTGTTCTAAAGCTCCCCCCGTTGCTACGTCTGACGCGTCGAGTGTCAGAATAAACTTGGTGTTTTCTAGTGGGTGTACTAAAAGTGTGGAGGTAGAAAGAGCTTCCTTAATTTTTTTAAAATTGGTTTCGCAATCTTCTGGCCAATTAAAATTTAATTATTTTTGGGTTTTTTAGTAATTTTGTTAAATTTATATATATTGAATTTAACAATTCAGATAAATGTGGAATGAAACTATGGTAATAGTTTACCATTCCTATGAATTGCTGTTTTTTTTATAGAATTAGGAGAAGGGAAATCTTGAATTATTTTAATTCTGTTCTTAGATGGGAGAATTCCTTCTTTAGTGATTTTATGGCTCAAAAAATCTAAAGAATTTACTCCAAAAATGCATTTTGCGGGATTGATGTTTATACCGAACTCTTCTAACCGTGTAAAAACTTTTTCTAAGTGTGATTCATGCTCCTTTTTATTTTTGCTTGCTATTAACATATCATCTATGTAGATGAAAACAAAATCTAGTTCCTTTAACACGTGGTCCATGAGACGCTGGAATGTCTGGGCTGCGTTTCTAAGACCAAAAGGCATTCTAGTGAATTTGAATAAACCGAAAGGTGTAGTAATGGCTGTTTTGAAAATGTCATCAGGGGTTACGGGAATGTTGTGATATGCCCTTACTAAATCAGTTTTTGAGAAAATTGAAGAACCATTTAAATTCAATGAAAAATGTTGAATGTGTGGGATCGGGTATCTATCGGGTGTAGTATTTGTATTTAAGCGTCTGTAATCCCCGCAAGGTCGCCAATCTGTTGAATCTTTCTTCGGTACCATATGTAATGGAGAAGAAACTGGTGATGAAGAAGGGCGACATAAACCTAATTTAACCATATGCTCGAATTCTAACTTTGCGATTTTTAATTTTTGTATATCGAGTCTTCTTGGTCTCGAGAAAGGAAGTTGTCCTTTTGTAGAAATGTGGTGTATTATATTATGACGTACAGGAGCATCGTAACAAGGTGCTTGAGTTAATGATGGAAATTTTTGTAAAATTTTGCCGTATACATTATCGAAAGCGTAATGACGTGGTGAAGGGGTATTTGAGTTTATTGTAATTCCATTTACAACAATTAACGTGCTTCCATCAATTAATTTTTTATTTTTAATATCAAGTAATAAATTGAATTTTTCGAGAAAGTCTGCCCCAATAATTGGTTTATTTACTCCCGCTATAATGAACGGATACGTTAGATCTCGTCTTAATCCGAAATCTACTTTCAACAATTTTGTGCCATATGTATTAATTGTTGAACCGTTTGCTGCTGTTAAAATTAGATTTGGGTTATTTTTGAATTTGCTAAAATAAGCGTTAGGTAATACTGAAAGGTCCGCCCCAGTGTCAATTAAAAATTTGAATTTATTTTCTTTGTCTAAAAGGAAAAGTCTTTTTGAAATATTATTATTTGACATACTGGACGCTGAGGGGACAATTAGTTTTTTTGGATTAAATTTGTTAATAAAAGCGCATGGAGAAATGCATTTGGTAGCTTTTTCTCCAAACTTAAAGTGGTACCAACAAAGTTGTTTATTGTTATCAGGTTTTGAATTACTATGTGAACGACTTCGTGATATGTATCTGAAATCATTTTTACAAAAATTGTTGTTATGATTATTATTATTCATTGTAAAATTGCGAAATAAGTTTTCTAAATTCTGTAATTTGTTTTCTAAAATTGTTATTTTATTTAATAATTATACATCGTTATTTATTGCTGAAAAATTTTGTTGGGATAATGGTAAATCGAAAGTTTTATTTATTGAGGAAACATATTGTAACTTTGTAACGTCAAATATTTTATCTGCAAGTTCCAATAAATCCTCTATATTTTCTTTGCTTGAAGCAACCAATGCTATGTTTATATTTGCAGGAAGTTTTCTCATCCATAGTTTCTTAATTATTTCTGCTCCAAATGTTGTGGAATTACCAGCAAGGGTTTTCATAAACCTGTAGAATTCGGAAGGTCTTTTATCTCCTATTTCTGAGGCACATAGAAGCTGTTCTAATCTTTTTTCTTCTGAATCGCTGAATCTTTGAATTAGAGTTTTTTTTAAGATTTTCGTATTTATCTGTAGTTGGGGGTACTTGAAAAATGTCCAAAACGTTCATAAACGTCTCCAGCGGAAGCGCTTGCACTATATGGCCGTATTTCGTTTCATCAGTTCTAATTCCTTTATCTCGGAATTCAGCCTCTACTCTTATAAACCAAGCTTCTGGACATGGTGTCCAAAAAGTTGGTAGCTTAACAGACAATAGTTTTAGACCACAAAAAAAAATATAAATATCTAATGAAAAAGAAAATTTCACTCAATCACACAATTACTCGCGATACTATGAAGAAAAATATTTTTATTTCATTGGACCAAAAACACTCTGAAACGTACAAACTTTAAAACCCGATATATTTTGTACCAAACTTGTACTTTTGTAATATTTTACTGTGTTGCAAATGTCTTTTGTGTACAATATTTTCACATAAATTAAAAATATTAAATGTAAAATAGGAAAAGGAAAATATAATATATTTTTAAAATATCCTATCAGATAAAGCTAGAGACTTACTAAATCTAATTTAAGTCTAAATTTAAACTTACTATGTTCTTTTCTTTTTTTTTGTTCTGTAGTTGACATAAAAAAATTGTTCTTTCTTCTATATCTAATCTTCTTTCTTCTTTGATGAATTCTTGATTATTTCTTCTGTTTTTTCTTATTTTCTTTGCTTCTAATTTATTTTCTTTTCTTCTCTTTTCTTCTGTTTAATTATTTTTTTAAATTTTTGTTGAGTTCTTCTTTAAGTTCTTTATTTTTGTCTTTATAAATGGAAGTTAATAAGAACTCATAAATCATTAAAACATAATTAGATTGCTGTCGTAAAATAGGAGAATTTTATTCAATTGATTCATTTTTATATCTTAAAATATAATATCCTTGCCATAGTGAATTTATCTCGACGATCTTTTTTTTTTTTTTTATCATTACAAGTGGTTTAAGAATGGGCAATGGGCAGCGCTGTTATCTACATAAATGGCGAAATGCCATGAAAATCAATTTTTCTTTATGCATAAATTAATTATTTGATTAGTTCTCATAAATAGCCAGTAGCATTATAGAAGTAGAAGTGATATATATGATATATGTAAGGAATTTTTAGTAGTAGAAACCATAACTATGTCCATCCGAAATATATGTAGCTGAAGAGAGCCATATATTATGTTAAAGTACGGCTGTAAAGCAACGAAATGGTTATTACAATAAAATAGAACTGCCCATACCTTATACGACTAGCAGTAATAAATCTGCATATCAGCTACTTTTTTTTTTTTTGTGTCGGTGATTTAACAAAACCATCTCAAATGCTATTCAGTTTTATGCTTGTGCCATAAAGTTCGCGAAATGACCACACCACACTATATAATCTGGTAAATATGCACAATTCAATGTACATATATGTAACTAAATATATCAGATCTTTCACATTCCTAATTGATAATGGGTATAGGGAGCCTCTTATTGCAATCTATATCTACATGGAGATAAAAGTTGTGGTACTAAATGGTTATATAATCCATTAGAGACTGATATATACGTCGTCTAAATGGCGCCGACAATCTTTGCTGCTGAGAAACAAAAAGTGCCAAAGGTATCACACAAACTATAATTTATCAGCGTTCTATGTTTAAAGTTTCTCCTCAACTTAAACGATTTCAGAACCCTTTCTCATTTATAAAACTTTTCCTTCCCTCATAGCAACTTCTTTTTTCGAATATTTTTCTCTGCATCCAACTTAACTAAAGGTTTGTCCTCCTATCGCGCGTACTTTTTCATTTCATAGTCACAAAAATTTCGTGGAGGTAAAACTTTCATACCAAAGTAAAGCTAAACTTCAGATTTTTCCCGAACTTACCATAGCTCTGCTTGTGCTGTGTGTAATACGAAAGGCGGACAACTTATTGTTTATAGGTTTGGTCTTACACATTTCGAAAATTCCAAGTTTAAGTTGAGAATATTTCGGAACTTAGTTAACCGACAGATTTTGAATTTAAAATATCTTTTGAAGCGTTAAACGTTTATTGGAATAAATATTACTTGAGCAAAGATTCTTTTGAAATGCATTAATCAAATTGAGTTCTATGGAGCTTTTGAAGGTTTTTCCCTTTTTTTATTTTAGAAATTTCAAACCCTTACTTGTACTGATAATGCGAAACCATTTAACTTAACGTTGTGCAGTGTGGTATGAATTAATTTTATAACCACTTTAAAAGAAAAAATAAAATCAAAAAATTTCAGCTAGGCCTTTTTCCTATAAGAGGGCTCTCAAAGTATTTTGGGTATTTTCACCTAAATCTTTTAAAGTTTAATGGACAAAAAAATATTTCAGCTGAACTTTAACTATATACTCCACTGGAACTTGAAAAAGGATTGTCTCCCTTAAATATCACCTATTCCATGATCTCCCAATTGAAAATCTTCCTTTCAACGATTTTTCAGTCCATTCAATTTTGAAAAAAATTATTTTTTCTATTTTTTATTAAAACTATTCTTGTCGAACATTTCCCTTAATGACATTATATATAAAAAATTTTCTCTTAGATACGATTTGTAATACTTCCGGATAATAAAGAAAAATTTTGACAAATGGAATTACATGTGGAAACTTAATTTCCCGGTGTTTTTCGTTTTGCAATTTGTACATAAACTTTGACAACGGATTGCACGCAATTTCTTCAGATTAGGGTTTATTGTAGGAATATAAATTTTCGTATGAAAATTGGGAGTTTCCTGAACGCAAGTTACTAAACTAAAATTAAAAAAAAAAACATAAAAAAAAGATACGAAAATTGAGCATGTCCACCAGTAGTAGAAAAAATAAAAACGAAAGGAAGAAATATATGAAAATATGAAATATACGGGAAGTAAGATTTATTCCCTATAAATGAACAGATCTTTTACTTAAATGGGTAGGAGATAAGCTGCACAATTGCGCTGAGCGAGCCCACTCATTGAACCCGGGATGGTAAGTTCAGTAGAGTATCTAGGGTGGGGCGGTGGGGGCTGGCCGCCCCGGGCGGCACATTTTTTGGGGCGGAATTTTTTATATTTCTATCTAAATTATATAAAAACAAAAATAAATAATTATGATAATTGCGTCGTAAATTTGGAATTGGTAATAACCAGCCACATAAAGATACGTCGCTTGGTGGTAGAAACAAAAACTGCTAAGGGTGGTGAAATGTACTGCCCTTAGTGTGGTGAAAATTGATGCCACTGGTATAAAGTTAGTGGTTTTAATTGTTTGTCTACAAATTATACACTTGACTGTTAAACTAGAGCTTTAATACTCGATAAATTAAAATACTAATAGCTCACTTTATCAAATTTCAATAAACGGAAAATATAAGATATATAATAAATATAATAATGTTGTTGCAATAAATTTTGTACTCACCTGATCTATGTTTGGCAGTTGATTGACTTGATTTTAATAACTTTAATTGAGGTTGGGATTGGGATATTCTTTATTCTGGTCGATACCCAGAATAAAGTGAGGTGAGTAGTTCTTACTGCAGTCGAAACCCACAGAATCTTTATTGCAGGCGTTACCCACAACAAAGTGTTTTATTAGTAATGTTCTTATTACAGTCGTTACCCGTAATAAGAATCTTTATTGTAGTCGGTACCCACAATAAAGTGTTTTGTTAGTAATTGTCTTATTACAGTCGTTACCCGTAATAAGAATCTTTATTGTAGTCGTTACCCACAATAAAGTGTTTTGTTAGTAATTTTCTTATTACAGTCGTTACCCGTAATAAGAATCTTTATTGTAGTCGTTACCCACAATAAAGTGTTTTGTTAGTAATTTTCTTATTACAGTCGTTACCCGTAATAAGAATCTTTATTGTAGTCGGTACCCACAATAAAGTGTTTTGTTAGTAATTTTCTTATTACAGTCGTTACCCGTAATAAGAATCTATGTTGTAGTCGTTACCCACAATAAAGTGTTTTGTTAGTAATTTTGTTATTACAGTCGTTACCCGTAATAAGAATCTTTATTGTAGTCGTTACCCACAATAAAGTGTTTTGTTAGTAATTTTCTTATTACAGTCGTTACCCGTAATAAGAATCTTTATTGTAGTCGTTACCCACAATAAAGTGTTTTGTTAGTAATTTTCTTATTACAGTCGTTACCCGTAATAAGAATCTTTATTGTAGTCGTTACCCACAATAAAGTGTTTTGTTAGTAATTTTCTTATTACAGTCGTTACCCGTAATAAGAATCTTTATTGTAGTCGTTACCCACAATAAAGTGTTTTGTTAGTAATTTTCTTATTACAGTCGTTACCCGTAATAAGAATCTTTATTGTAGTCGTTACCCACAATAAAGTGTTTTGTTAGTAATTTTCTTATTACAGTCGTTACCCGTAATAAGAACCTTTATTGTAGTCGTTACCCACAATAAAGTGTACAGTATTAGTAAAATTTCTTATTACAGTCGTTACCCGTAATAAGAATCTTTATTGTAGTCGCTACCCACAATAAAGTGTATAGTATTAGTAAAATTTCTTATTACAGTCGTTACCCGTAATAAGAATCTTTATTTAGTCTCTATCCAAATAAATCTCCTAATCTAGTCGCAACCCAGAATAAGAAAAATTTATTTCAATTGTCAACCAAACAAAGTGTTAGACTGTTAATAAAAATTCATAACACTAGGAAATACCACTAAGAAAAAATTATCAAGTCACTCACTGCACTGCCAAACTGAAAAAGAGATCGAGTCAAGTTAAATTGCTGTTTATATAGCCTTTGCTTGCACACGACACCAATGATGGAGTAGCAGAGGCGCATGATCACAAGAATTGGCCGTGCATCTGTAATTTTACGGTACTAGAGATAAAATATGCATAGCAACGAACAAAAATGCATAGCAACAAGAAATTTAAAGCAACCCATGCTGCTGTGTTAAACTGAATTCTGTATATTTGCAAAAAATGTTATCTCTATCACGTAGAGAAGAAGTTCCCGTTCGATAGTATTTATAATGATGATAGAGTTGCAAATTGATCTGCTTGATCTGATTGTATTTGTGCCATGCATTATATGCTACATGACAACACATGCTTTGCTTAGATGTTGTACCTATTTTTGGGAAAATTTGTAATTAGAGTGAGTTTGTTTTACTTTTTTCAGCAATTGTTTTTAGCACGAATCTAATTGCTTCAATCATATGATAAGAATTTTAATTTTATCTGCTCAATGAGGCTATATTGTTGTATTGTATTTGTGCAATGTGCTATGTAGATGACAAATACATGGCTTTGTTTTCAGAATGTTTTCCCTTTAAAAGTAATCGGTTAAAACAAAAATATATTCGAACCGATTTGGTTCGAACAGGTGGAATCAGATTATAAATTTCAAACGTGTAGCCCGCATAGCGTTCGTTGACATTTAATATGCTTGTTGTATAGGAAATGGTAGATTACAACCGCACGCGAAGTTTTCGAAGCAAAAATTAGGCGAATTTCTACTTTTAATCTAACATTTGGAATATTGTACATATGTACTTCCATGCAAAAAAGTAATTTCGTAAAGTTGATTGAGAAAGTGGAAAAATGCAAACTAATTAATATGTAAAAAAAAAAAAAAATTGAAAACAAATTTGACGGATCTCAAATATCAACGCGTTCAATCTAACAGCATATTTTGTCCAAATCGTCACACGCGATGCTAACCATTCGTCGAAAATACCACCTACCTTAAAAGGACAATTGTGTCAAGAGAATTATTGCAATGTTCAAAGTAGATGTATCTACTAATACAAACTGCTATATTTTTGGTTGCCACTTAAAATTAGGTAGATCTCCTTAATTCTTAATAACTTTTGTCACTTACAAATTTACAAAACTCGTTTTTACACTAAGCACAAATGTCGGTCTACAAACGTGTAAAAACAAACATCACCTGGTTAATAAAACGAGATAGGCAACCGCGTTCGGGAGTGGCGAAAATCATACAGGAAAAACGGTGTTGTATAGAGTCAGCGTGGCTCGTGTTGTTGCCCATACACATACGGGCTTTCCGTTATAGTCTAGGAGAATATGCGATTACGCACGAGTAATCTCTTGCATTTATGGCTGAGAATTATTCTTATTGCAAACTGCGCCCCATCTTCATGGACATCGTCAATTGACAAGAGGAACGCACTTCTTACCTCATAGTAGTTGAAGCAAAATTAACTTAAGAACAAGTTAGGAAACAAATAGAGATTTCCGACCGCTCATTTAAATGTTAGCAAGTAAAAATGAAAAAAATGAAGGAAAACAAAAATAACGAAAAATTAAACTCCCTTCGATAATTTCAGGTATAAAGACAAAAAATGTGAAACCACAGATTACGTTCAAAACAAAGTGTGGCAAGTGATTAATTCTCGAAAATAAATGATAAATTAAATCATAGTTAATATTTTTATAAAACACTATATACAAAATTTCAGCTCTCACTGTCCAAATATATAGTGAAAAATGAAATATTTGTATACCAACCCTACGAAGGAGTTACCCGATTCGTCCCATTTTCGAACTTCATTTTACATTTTTTTTAAAAGCCCATATGCAAAATTTCAGCTCTCTAAGTGACAACCACATTGCAGAGCAGTCAGCATAAAGAATATCAGAATTAATTTTATTATAATCACGATAATAAAATCAGTGAACACAAAAAGATGGGTCAAAAGCCAGCTGGTATGACAAGTATTAGAAATCGCGTTCAAAATTGATCACTGATTATGGAACAACACCTTATCGCTATTAGTTACCGAGAGATATTCCAATTGTCACGGATTGCAACTATTTAAGAAGGTTGGCCAATGATTAACAATTGTCAAGTCCAAATTATTCATAAGGTATAATAAGCCTCTGTACAGATTGTGATTCCTTAGGCCATCAACATTAAAAACACCACCAACAATAATATTCGAGTAACTACAACAAAGGTGAGAAATAGTTCTTTGGAAATTCGATGAATGTTTCATCCTTGAAACCATTAAAGGGGCAATATACACCAACGAGAATACACTTATCAACTCCAGTCTTAACTTCTACACATAGAAATTCAAATGTTACACCTGATAAGGTGGTTGGTTAGTCAGAAGAATGCTTTGGAGTTACTGCAGATATTTCTATGTATCTATAAATAAAAAGTACATACTTACATGCACTGAAAAAATTTCTATTACTGAATTTACTATAAAAGTATATCAGAAGTGAATTTAAGAAATTTTACTATAAAATGTCTTCAAAATTGAAATAATATATCAAATTATACTTGAAAGTGTGAGAGGAATTTATACATAAATGTGGAATTAATCATATTACAATTTCAGCAATGTATATTGTAACATATCTTATTGCCGCAGTGCACTTCTTCACAAAATATATACGATGGTTCAAAATATTTGCCATAAGAAATAATGATATAATCTTTTGTTTCGGTATTATATATGCATTAAAGTTTTTCTTTGTATGTTGCAATTTATCATATACGGCTATAGTAAATTTTTGATTTAGGAATCGGTTGTCAGGTTTGTAAGAAACGGTCACATTCAAATATATATTTTGAATACGATGCGGCCATACATTGGGTAGCAATTTATATATTTCGTTTATCGGAAATTTCATACTGATTTTTTCTAAAAAAATTCTATATAGACCAGTAAGGCACCCAGGATTTGGCTTTGCGGGTGGGGGCATAGATGTCCCAAATCCTAACGAGTCCTAAAAATAGGGCTCAGTCGCGTCCTGCACCCATCTCAGAGCTTAGGCACTGCTATTGTAGATTAATAGGTTTTATTTTATTTTATCGGACTTTGTAATAATATACAGACCACATTTTATACGTAATTTGTAAATTATGTTCACAAAGCTGACAGTCTGGAGGGGGACCGGTCCCATTCGTCCTCTCTCGGTGGGCCCCTGATATAGATAGACACGATTTTGCATATGGCGCAAATTATCGGAAAACGCTAAAATGACCTAAAAAATGTTGGTTCAAGTTTTGTGAATTTTTATCCTACAAAAGCATGGCAATGTGATGATTTCTTATGAATTTAGAAAACCATGTACATTTATAACTTTTCTTGATACCTATGAAAAAAGTACGCGGATTATGTAGATATAATAAATTCGATCCCAGTTATTTAGTGTGAAATATATATTTCTCACCAAATAAGTATACAAATAGTAGATCTTCATATACAGATAAGATAATTTATCAAGTTATAAGGATGGGCAAGGCGGATTGAAGTAACCAACCCAACAAATGTTCACATATGTATAATAAAATCGATTATAGTTTTTAATTAATGAGAAATATGACTAAGAGGGAATATAATATGCAAATACCACAATTTCTTCTACAAATTGCACAAATTCATATACAAGTGGCACAATTTCACATACAAATAGGACAAATTCATATAGAAACGGCACAATTTCACATACAGATAGCATAATTTCGTATGCCAATAAGATTATTTTTCAAGTTAGCTGCGCAAAGAGGATTTTAGTAGCGCGTTCTTCATTAAAGGTTCGTATTTGTTGACAGTAAGTAGCAAGAGAGCATTAATGCGGATTGTGTCAAGTGAAATTTTAAATAGCAGTCTTATAACGTATGCTTCTAAGAAAAAAACCAAACAACTTAAAACATTGCTTGACAAGAAACATGAGTTAACTGGTTTGGTTATAATCGCTGACATCTTATCAACTTCCTGTTTTAAAAACAAAATTGATTCTTCTAAACGTATCAAACTATCCATAAAAGGGAAGTTCTACTTTCATTTTTAAATCTCACATCCGTAAGTTCACAGCTAAAGTAAAATAAAATAAAAACTAACATTTTCTTTACAGGACTTATGCTTTTTACTTGAAGATTGAGAAGGATTACGCAACCAGGTTTTGAAAAGGAAACAACACCTTCAGCCTACTGTATATTTTTAATTGGAACAAGTTATGGTAACTCTTAATATGGATGGTGTATGTATAACATAATAACATCTGAATTTGCATTTTATTGATTGTATAAAAGGATCTTTTGTTTTTGTGGATGATGTAATGTATGACTTCAATTCACCTTTAAAGGCCGTGGACGCTTGTTTAAAATTATTCATGCAATTCATGCAAAGTATTCAGGAGATAGCGGACCAATATGGATTTTTATACAAAAATATATATACCCAAAAGCCACACCGTGGGATAAAACTTTTACAGTCGTTGATAGTTTAATCAGTGTTTTGACCTGATTTAATTATTCTTTCATAAATCATTTTAAAATAAACGTAAGAATACATGTTTCAGGTATAGAAATACCATACCATATTTAGTCTTGAATAATTTTATTAAATCTCTGTTTATAATAATTAAATATGTATTAATCAAATATATAAAAATTTCAAAAGCAATATTATTTCCTCAAAACAACAAAAATAAAGACAGCCTTTCTCTGGACTTAAGCTCATTAATTGGGATTAGTGTAAAACGTTTTTCCGGAATAGAAGTATGTATACATATATAGAAGGTACACGGTAAAGTGAGCCATAAGGTATGTGAAACGTTGTTATATTAAATAACATATTTTAAACCGTTTATTATAAGACATAACAAAACCCCATACGTCATTTGTGGAAATTTCCTATAAATTTAACAGATTTTATAATACAAGATAAGTTATGTCAATCTTTACAATGAAATATTTTTCCAATTAATAAAACTATTTGTGAACCATATGGTATATGACACGTTGTTATATTAAATATCATAGCAATAAACCGTTTACTATAACATAACAAATTCTCATACGCTATTTTGAAAATGTTGTTATGCAAATGTAAGAATGTTACATATATATTTTGGTACAGTGAATATGAAATTTTCCTATGTATAGTTACTGTCACCAAATGTCATATAAAATATGATAAATTATGATATAAATTTTGTCAGCATCGAAGGCTTAATTGCCAATACAAATTTCGAACATCAATTAATTTTTCTTATATAAAATGTGAATATCTAATTGACTAGATATATTTTAAAGCTTTGGCAGGCGTGTATCTAGCATTGAAATTAGAAGGGGGAGGGGGCCTCCGCAGTACTAGGAAGCTTTACGCATTAAGCAGTGTGGATGATGTGTTATTTTTTAGTATTCTTTTTTACAAAAAGTCATTTTTTTAATAGAATAGTACCTACCTAGTTTAAGGTGCGAACTGCAGGTGCCAACATTGAAAAAACCATTGGCGAGAAGTTGAAAAGTGATTTTAAATAAAACCTTTCGAATTTCTGTTGAGTATCAATGAATATATTGCCTTTGGTAAAATACTTTTTATCTTACTAATTAACCCAAATAATTAATTTAAAAACATTTATTTCGACGAACCCACTTATTTCTTTGTTGTTTACAGTTCTCTCTAAGTTGGTACATACTTGGTGCTTAGACCGAAAGAGAACGCCTATATAGAAGTGCGGCTACTTTCTGTAGTGTATTTCTATGGACGTAGTCAGTCCATATTATACAATGTCAGTGGATTTACATAAGAATGCTGCAAATATTTTAGAATGTTACGAATTAGGACTACGCTAGGGTTCTGATGTGAAGGAGTCTGTTTCGTGGCTTGGTAAGTGTTTCTCGAGGGTTTTGGATCACTCAAAGTTGGGATCCCAAACTCAAATTCTAAGAGAAATCTATACACATACATCACATGAATATAATAATATTCACTGAACTAAAGTTTTATTTGTTTAAGTTTTGGAATAAAAATATTTTGTATAAGTTGAATTATTTATATAAATAAAAAAAACATATAATAAAAAATATATTTTTTCAAATAACTCAATTAATTAAATATTTTTTCTCCAAATTTAGGGGGTCCCCTCCCGGTCGGGATCCGCCCATGCGCATAGCTAGGTAGGGACACAGGTGGGCACGGCCCAACCCAGTGAACCCGAAACGGCTCCTGTGCCCCCCCCCCCCAGAAACTTTAGGCAGAATAAAAAATTTACAGCTTAAAAAAAATTTTAGGAAAACATATTTATTAGATTTATTTGTACTGTTTAATATGGTATAAAAAAAAGAACAATTCAAAACTTTAAAAAAAAATAAGCATTTCCAATTATATACATAAAATAAAGCACACAAAAATATCCGGAGTTGTACAGCACTATAAATTAAATTTTAATATTTGTTTGGATAACGGCTAGATTTTAATACACTTTTCAGTCTGTTAGGCATTGGTTGCAAAAGATGTTGTTTTAACATACTTTTGCTGGAAATGTTATGTTGAGTTAAGGACGTTTTTAATTCTGCTCAAGAATGTTCTATGGGATTCATGTCCGACGACCGAGAAGGTGTTCCCAGCTGTTTACGTACATTATAAAGTAACCATTCCTTGGTTTTTCTGGCACAATGTTTATGATCGTTATCTTGTTGGAAGACAAAATTATTTCCTGCAGTGGATTTTAAATTATGTTTTAAAATATTGACATAAGCATATTGATCCATCATTCCATCAATGAAATGAAGACTTCCAACTTCATACCATAATAGCACCACCTCCATGTTTAACGGTTGGTTGCAGGCTTTCTTTGTTGAACTCAGTTCCTGCCTTTCTCCAGAGAAATTGTTTCCGAGATGAGATAAATATTTCAAATTTACACTCATCGCTAAAAATGAAAGTGTCCCAAAAGCTTTGAGCCTCATGAACAATTTTTTTAGCGCACTCGATTCTGTTTTTCCTATTTGTTTTATATCCACGGTTTTTTTCTTGCAATACGTCTACGGTATCCGCTTATCCTTATCGTTCGGCTCACTGTTTCAACACTTATATTTTTCCCAGGACTTTCGCGAACTTCTGCGCATATCTCTTTAGCACTAGTAGAAGGATTCACTTTCGCTCGATTCAATATTTTTCTTTCTTCTCTGTCATTTAGTATCCTGGGTCGCCCCGTACGCGGTTTATTTATTAATATACCGTCACTTTTCTACTTATTAATAATGTCTTTTACTGTACTTCGCGGTATTCTCTCTGGTAATACATAGTATACATAGTACATATGATCACTTCATGGGCGGATACTTTTGTGTCTTTGTTTTGTGAGTTGATTCATCATTGTTAGTTTTTCTCTGGAATTTATTTATTATATATTGGTTTTGAATGTGAGAAGACATAGTACGCATGTAGGAGTTTATAAATGTATATTTGTTAAATTATTAGCAAATGAACAATCTTATAAATTACATGCAGTTTGTCGGGAAGATCAGATGGGCAGATACTTTTGTGACTTACAAGTCGAAAATGTGGCTATACAAGTGCCGATACAAATCCAGATACTTGTATCTAAGTGTAAACTCACCTTAACATTGATTTGACTTTCTCCATTTCGACCGACTGATAATAGATCCATCAGAATTATTGTCAACTCAACATTTCTCCATTCTAAAGCTTTGGTTTCCAACAGATTGTGGTGGCGCAATTGCAATTGCGCCGCATTCTCTTGAAAACCAAGGTTTTAGCATAATGCGACAATGCACTATACTGTTTACGTAGAAACAATTGATTCTGGCCATGTAGTGACACTGGGCTGTCCCTGACTTACCATACAGCCAGTGTATGCTTGTTTTAATCATATTTGAAGAAATATGTGCAATGTGCCTAATGTTTGACCTACAAATTGGGCTCTGTATATTGTTTATCATTCTTTCCTATTTTTGCTCGCTTTGTTCATATATAGAAAATACAATGCGCAATATGTATGATGCATGGCCCACATAGATGCACTACATGATCTTTTTTTTATTGGCCATTCTAGCTAATAGTCTGCGTTTAATTTTCTTATGCGTACAAGCGAAATAGACTCTTTTTAATATTCAATTAATATATAAATCGAAAGACGTACCCAAAATTATAAACTTACGTTATTTTATAAATATTCGCCCCTTTACTAAATCTTGCTGGATCACCAATTATCGACGAAAATCGATCGATGATCCTTAGTAAAAAGCCGGTGTGTCGCTGTAACTTAAGCAGTACTTTTTAAAACTAAATCAAAAACGAACCAAGAGACCCCCGATCCACGGTAAGGTCTCTTGTTCAGCGTTGCCATATGTGAAGTTAAAACTTCATTTTGCCAGATTTTTTACCTAGACGAAGTTTTGAAGTTTTCAGTCTTAAATTTGAAGTTTTTTGCAGAAAAATATTAAAAATCATATTTCGTGTGCGTACGTGCAGCAAAAACTTTAAAAATATTTAATATATAACAGCCCTTATTAGAATTGATTTTATGAACGCAATCCTTTAGTTCTGAAATGATAGCTTTTGGTACCAGTTCATCATCAATAATGTCGACCAACTTCATGCTGAATCTGAAATGTCAAAAGTGAAAATTAACGTGTGTATGCAGGGCGATGCTAGTTCGAGCTAATTATAATCTGATTATATCTAAGTACAATAACTTATGTACAACTACAAAATATGGAGCGCTTTATATTGAAAAGTGAGTGTATAAATAACGATTACTGATATGTATAATTTAGTAATTTAGTAACGTTTAGCAAGTAAAACCGCTAATAAAAATGATGAAAATGTACCAAAGAATAAAGCAAATTAGGATTTTTCACATTCTGAAGACCACGATTCAGATGAAGAAGTACATAATGCATCAGTAAACTTATTTACTTAAGTTCCAAAAAAAACTAATTTAAGTTTTGTTTTCATTGCCATCCATAGAAAAAAAGGAAATGCTAAGGTCGCCGATTGCGGAAATTCTGTCGCACATGGCTAAGCGCTGAAGACCTAAAAAATTGGGTTAGTGAATACCAAGGAAAACAAAGCGATCGCTATGTGGCATATTGTAAAGATTGTGCAGGTGGCTTAAAGGCTTTAGCAGATAAAAAAGAGTTATATATTCACGCGAAAACTGAAAAGCATAAAATAAATATGCAATCCGTTAAAATACAGCTACCAATAAACGTGTCATTCCGTTCGACTGCTTCCTTGAAAAACGAAATAATGGTATCTGGTATCTGGTATGAATCATTTAGTAAATTTCCAAAAAAGTATTTTCCCAGAATCAGAAATTGCTAAAAATTTATAGAACAAAAACCACCGCAATAGTTAAAAATGTTATTGGTGCTCAACAATTTGAAAATATTTGTGGACTCTTACGAAAAAATATATATTCGCTACGCATTGATGAAACAACGGATTTATCAACAACAAAATTATTAAGTATAGTCGTTCGCATTTATGATGACTTCCGTGTACGCGACTATTTCTTTAGTTTAATCAAAGTGGAAAAAGCAGATGCTATGTCTTTATATACTGCAGTGGTTAAAATTTTGAATAACAACGGAATTAATTACAAAGAAAATTTAATTGGGTTTGCCGCAGATGGTGCGAGTGTAATGATAGGACCCAAACACTCAGTTGCTACACTTTTTCGTTGTGATTGCCCAAATCTTTTTATTTTCAAATGTATTTTCCATTCGTTAGCACTTTGTGCATCTGCTGCCTGTAAGGAGCTGCCATCATCAGTTGAAAATGTGGCAAGAGACATATATAATTTTATACAAAACAGTCATAAGCGTACAGATAAATTTGTAAAAATTCAAAAAATTTTGGAAATAAAACCAAAAAAACTTTACACCCATGTCAAACTCGATGGCTGTCTTTAGAAGCAGTCGTAATTAGATTATTGGATTTGTATGAGCCTCTAAAAATATTTTTTAATTTTGCACTAAACAGTAAACATTGATAATATTCAAAATGCAAGAACAATTTTGTTGAATTTAAATAATCCCACCATAGAACTGTATTTAAAATTCCTAAAGTTTGTTTTGCCTATTATAAATAATTTAAATAAACTCTTCCAATCAGAATCTTCACAAATTTACAAATTATATAGCGAAATGGAGCGTTTGGTAAAAACAATTTTAGAATGTTTTGTAAAGCGAGAACACTTAATATATAACGGCATTAATGGGGAATATTACAAAGATCCAAAATACCACGGCTCATTAGATGAGATATATATGGGCGTATCTGTAGCCTGTCAGTTAGAATCAAATAATAATATACCTCCAGCTGATATTAAGAAATTTAAGAAAGATTGCCTAGAGTTCTACATAAAATTAGTTTGTGAAATATTTCAAAGATTTGATTTCAATAATGAAGTGTTAAAACAGTTATCATTAATAGACCCAAAATGTGTTCTGTCAGGAAAAATTGTATCCATTTGTAAACTCGCAAAGTTATTTCCAATTTTGAAGTTTGAAAATTCTATTCAGGAACTAGATAATGAATGGCGGGAAATAAGAAATATTAATTTCAAGCAATTGTTCACAAATAAGGATTTAGAATCGATTGAAGTAGAATTTTTTTCGAAAACTATCTTTAATTAACTAAGTAAGGGGAACAAAAAACACGCATTTCCCTTGACGGAAAAAGCAGTTTTTTACATCTTCACATTACCTCTCTGATCTGCCTGCATTGAACGCATATTTTCAGAAGTAAACGCAAACAAAACTAAAGTTAGAAATCGTTTAGAATCAGATACATTTTCTGGTATTTTGCTAAGTAAAGAATATTTAAATAAAAATAATTATACATGTCAATCTTTTTCTCCCGAAAATGAAATGTTAAAAAAATATAACGCAAATATGTATAAGGAAAAGGAAGAACACTAAACAGATATAACATTATTTTATTGCTTAGCTGCCTATCAGTGTTATAGATTAATTAATAATCTATTGCAAGCAAGTGTAGATAGCCCATAATTTGTCATTTCATGAAAACCGTAGTTAAATTAAGTAAAGGGGTATTTTGCATATGTATAAAAATGAATTTTACATACATACTTTGTTTTGTTTTTCATATTTTTCATGTTTTCATATAAATAAATAATTTGATTTATTAATGAATATATCTCTGTTTCTTATAAAATTTGGTGTTTTATTTGTCCGAAGCGATATAACTGCATATATAGCTACATAGATCAATAAATATCATTTTACCTTTTCATACCCTAGATGAAATCTAAAGGGATACTAAGTTTGTCATTCGGTTTGTAATACCTCGAAATAATGATGGTAGAGCAAAATATTAAAAGTTATATTGATTTTTGCATGTCTGTCCGTCTGTCCACCTGTGCGCACCATAACTCGAGAGCTCGTGCACTTAGAGAGGTGAAATTTAGCAAATGTGCTTTAAAAAAAAAGTAAAATTAAGTTCGAAAATGAGACAAGTCCGGCAACTCCTTCGTGGGGTTCCCCCATACAAAAAATTAGTTTTTCGCTATATATTTGAACACTGCCTGAGAGCGCGTCAACGTAGAGGCCGAAATTTTGTACACAGTGTTTTCATAAACAAAAATGGACTAAATCGGGAAACCCCTTCTTGGGTTCCAATATAAAAATGTAGGTTTTTTACATATACTGTGAAACGATGAGTCCTAGACATTTTTATTGTACTAAAATCTTCTTCAGAATACGAAATCCTATAAGATATAAGATGTTTATAATCATTTTTTCTGTCAGACGAACCGATCTAGAAATATTTGCGAAAAACCACTTTAAAAATCCAACTTGCATGGATCGGTGACCATACGAAATTTCATATAGGGATTCATCTAGGATATCATAAGAATTGGTCTTAAACTTGTTAATATTAAAAAACTTCAAATGAAGTTTTTTACAGAGTCAAAATGAAGATTTTAGATGATAGTCGTCTGGCAACGCTGCTCTTGTTCCCCTAATAAAGAACAAAAAAATCAGTTAAGAAGTAACTAAAGAAATGTTAAGTCAATAAGTCAAAAATAAAAAGCGTAATAAGAAAAACTTAAGTTCTGAGTTTAGAAAGTCAAAATGTGAAGAAAGAGATCTGAATCCTGGCTGGTGAACTTCTTGCATAAAAGCACCCCCAGCCCTTGGACAAAATTAGCAGTGGTAGGGTAATTTCTTGAAAATTTCTTAATTTTCTTGTAAATATGATGACAAATTTCATTCATCAGTAATTATAAAAAAATCTTAAAAATTGATACAGCATTGGAAGCTGAAGCGATGGTCATGTAAAACATGATGAAAATTTGAGAAAAAATATTAAAGAAGGGTATAAACTTTCTAAAACGGAAATATTACTCCCAGTGAATTCAGCCGGTTGTGAGAGAAGTTTTTGTTCTATGATGCGGATAAAAACGTTGCTTAGAAGCACAATGCTTTAAGAACGATTCTCTCGCATATCACGCATATTACTGCTCAACACAGAGAGTACCATTGTTAATAAAAAACAATTACAGCAGAAAAGGTATTGAGCCGATTTCCAGAAAAAAATAGTAAAGTAGCTTATTTAATTGGTTTTTGGCGATTTCTGCTAGGATTAGACGATATTAATTTAGGAGGTAGTAATGGATGGTGACGAATTAAAGTTAAACGATAATGCACTGAGAGAAATTTTCACTGAGAATGAGCTCTCTTTCATGTGTATCAAGGAAAGTTAGGTCGATTTTGCGCTTAGCAGACATTTCCTGGATGTAAGCAAACAAACTGCTTAGTCTTATTCAAATGAATATGGAAAAATTAGATTATTAGTAGTAAATATATTTTCTCAATTATCTCCGATTATGATAAAAGCAGAAAATTTTATTACAGAATATGAGAAAAGGTTATATATCCTAAGAATAGAATTGTTTAAATGTAGTATACTTTTCGTTATTCTAGAAAAAGATTTATTTTATATATATTATGTTGACTTCATATAAAATGTTCTTTGTTGCAGGAAGTCAGTTTCGTTGTATAAGCGATAATTTTCTTATAATAAGAAGAATTTTTCTCGTGTTTCTACACATATTAATTAGATTTAGTTTCTATTAGATCTATGGTTTTATTTCCGTTAAAAGCAGTTTTCTTCTTTCTATGAAAGTTTTCTCGCTCCAGTAGAAATCGTAATGCTAGTATATTTGAAAAAAAAATCATATGTATTTTGTATTCGATCTAAAAAATAACGGTAATCAATAAAATAGTTTGCTTGATGTAAGGAAACTTGGTGTTAACACTGATTAACGTCTTAGAAACTTTTACAAATTTTTGAAAAACAATACTTGATTGAAGAATATATTCTTTTTTTTTCAATTTTTGTGTTGCACAGGCCCCTACTAGGCCCATCCCACAACAAAACCCTGGCTACGCCTATGGATCCGCCACTAAGCTTTAGATACATTACTAAGCCATAACATAACATAGGTCAACAAATGATTTGACCTAAACATACAAAGTTTTTGAATAATGTAAAAACTCTTTAGATTACTTAAACTTTAACAATTTAGAATGCTATAGGCTATAAGCAACAAATGATTAAAACGCTTTCATACCTATTTCAAATGCAATTAAGTCAGACCAGGCTTGAGTTTTTGCCCTGAAAACTTTAAATATATTTCACTTAACCTCTGTGTCATTTCAGGAAATATCAAAAGTTCCCAAAAAAATATTTTCTACACAAGAAGAAAGAAAACGATTCAATTTAAAGGCATATAGGGATACACCAAAATTCTTGAACTTTAACATTCAATTTCAATCCAAACTTTCTTGAAATTCAATGTTAATTCCTCACCCAAGTACAAAAAAAAAATCTATTAATCTTAAGCATGTGTGATACAAAGTATCCAGCAGTTTGCTAATTTCTCCTCCTATATCCTCACAATTTGCCCATAATTAAGATGGATCACCTTTTCTTTCCAACTTTCTGTGAATTGACTTCGATAACCATTTAAGCAAACTTTGAATCCGAATGCTTTCCGAGTATTTATTGAGGTGAAACATGGTCGATTAGAGGCCAAATTTACTTGCTTTCTTCTGTAATTCTTCTCTCTCTCTTGGGGAGGTAAGTTATTTGCACTATTCAGTCAGCATTTCAGCTATCCAGATCTTACAGTAAAATGTTTAATGTTTCATATGCTTGAAGAAAAAGTTTTCAGGAACATAATATATGTAATTACATGCCCATATACATACACATATATATTTATTAGGGTGGAACTTAAAGGACGATTTTTTAAATTAGTACAAGTACGCTGACGCCCAGAGAGTTGCATATTGATAAGAAACTAAATTTTGATATTTTTTTTCTTATTTTATGTTACAATTGTAATTTGCAATTTTCAGGCGAAATTTGAAATTTTTCTCTAAAGTTTATTTAGAAGTGATTTGGCTAAATCAAAAATATGGATTCAGTCATATAATTTGATGAATTTAAATGGCTTGGACGAAGTAAATTTGAGTAAACCTTATCTATAGAAATTGATTTTAAGAGATAAGTCAATTGCAAAGTAAGTTTCAAAGTAAGTTACAAAGACCTAGTTTAGATGGGTTAGAATGCTGCCTCTCGCGCAAGAAATCTGTAGGTAGGGTGATGCTTCATTCCTGCCCCCAACCACCATTTTACCGATAAGTTTTCGTGCGATAGAGACAGCATACTGACCCGTCCAAATTGGTTCGAAGTAAGTTTAAAAGTTGCAAAGTAAATTGCAAATTTGCAAAGCTGTAAAGTAAGTTGCAAAGATGAAAAGTAAGTGACAAAGTTGTAAAGTAAATTTCCAAGTTGTAAAATAATTTACAAATTAAGTTGCAAAGTTGCACAGTAAGTTGCAAAGTAACCTACAAAGTAAGTTGTAAACTGCTTTGAAAGCGGGTTTACGTCAGCAATCGGCCACTCTGTTCGTCATAGTTGTGTTTAAACCTATAGTAATCTGTATTCTCGTTTCAGTTGTGTTTTTGACTTCGCGCAAGCTAGTAAGATGCATTTTCATCTGTAAGATACATTGCGCCCGAATACATTTCAGGATCATTTGCAATGGAGCATCAGGAGCATTAACAAATATATTATCCTTTTAATCTCACTACCATTGTAATAATTAAAATATCTTATGTTATATATTTCGAATCTATACTACCTAAAGTGTATAGAAAACATGTTGGGATTTTTTACGTTATAAAAAAAACTGTGATTAAACAGAGTAATCTTTACAGATAACATTTCCCTTTATGTACTTACAAAACTTTTATAGTAAGTTAAAAAAAAATTCACTTAAGAAGGTATTTCTGAAACTGATTTTCTCAAATATGTACATTGTGCCCGAACATTAATAAGGAGCAGTGCCATCTTTTCGCATGGGCCCGATGGGTCCCGCAATCCATGTACCCCCTATCCCCTACAATAGTAGACCAACAGATGACCAATTCTTCAACCAGTAAGACAACCTATTACAATTTAATTTAGCTTGTTAGAGTTTGGCTGTTGAAAGTAACCATGGGGTTTATTGGAACTTCTAAGTACACGGCAACAAATCTTCAGATAAAGTTACGTATAGTGACTGTGTTTGCAGCACCAGTATTTTTTAAAGCTCCGGCATTTTTTCACGGTATACTTTCAGTAGCTAAACTCAATATAAGTATTTAATAATCAGTGAAAATTTTTATACTGCTGATTCATATTAGGCCTAACGCGTGTTATACAGGAAAAGGATTTTTTAATTAACAACAATGAATAAATTTTATGGAAAACTATTTCTTTATTTCGGATACCATACAGTAAAAAAATCGATGCGATACTGAGTTCTCTTAAGATTAATTGCGAGAATTTCGCTTACAGAAAAAAAGCTTGATAAGCAAGAATCTCTGATTACAATATTTCTAGAGAGGAAGTCCAAGCAAAGATTGAACTTATCTGTGCATGGCTTTAAGTTTCAACTCCATTAAGTGCAGTTTCAGCAATTTTGTTATGGTACAGAACATCATTTAGAATTCAATTAAATGAGAATGCTGCATAACAGCTACCATGAACGGCGAATCCACAACAATCATGGCCACTAGATGCTGCCCACAAGGCGGAGTTTTATCACCACTCTTATGGCTCCTAGTTGTGGATGAGTTATTAAATTTACTCCAAGAGGCCGGCTTTAAGGCCCAAGGATACGTCGATGACATTGTCATCTGTGTTAAAGGAAAGTGTGAATCAGCTCTACCCGAGCTTACACAAACTATTTTTAACATCGTTAGCAGATGGTGCCAGAACATGGGACTATCAGTAAATCCAGGTAAAACAGTGCTAGTTCCTTTTACTAGAAAAAGGAGTCTTCAGATTCCATATCCTAAGATAAATGGAATTGCAATAAAATATTCCAAAGAAGCAAAATATCTGGGTATAATCCTAGACAGCAAACTTACCTGGAATCCCCACCTGGAAATGATGACTAACAAAGCCATGTGGGCATTCAGTTCTTGCCGCAATCTTTTTGGAAAAAGTGGGGTCTGAATCCCAAAATGATCTTATGGATCTTCCAGGGCATAGTCAAGTCAGACCCATACTTTCTTATGGGTCCAATGTGTGGTGGCCTAAGCCATTGCAGGCAACCACCAAGAGAACCCTTGATAAGGTGCAAAGGATGGCATGTTTAGGCGCCACTGGCGCCTTTAAATCGTGTCCTCAATCAGCACTTGAAGCCATTCTTATCTTACAGCCTATCTACCTCTTTATTTAGAGAGAAGCAGCGGCTAGTATTCTTCGAAACTAAAAGCCAGATGAGCGCACCTCTTCCAGGGTGTGGCATCGCAGTATCTTCGAGCAGGTCAACATTAAGGACCCAGAAGCTCCAATAGATACTATGGCCAAGAGACTTTCTTTTGAAAGAGGTTACAAGGTAACCATAATTGAAAGAAGCCAGATACTTGACAGAGGACTTCAGGTTTCGCAACGGGCCCAAGTCTGGTATACTGACGGATCCCGGAAGGATGAGAAAACAAGCGCAGGGGTGGTTGGTCCAGATGTGGAACTATCCATTCCGCTTGGTGCCCCACCTTCCATTTTTCCGGCAGAAGTCTATGCTATACAGGTTGGAGCTCAGGGAAGCCTAAATAAGGGCTGCAAGAACTAAAGAATCCACATTTGCTCAGACAGCCAAGCTGCGCTCCTAGCTATTTCCTTTCAAGTTTTTGAGTCGAAATTAATCTGGAGCTGCTACTCCAAACTCCAACTACTGTGTAGGGACAACCAAGTAGCCTTGGTCTGGGTCCCTGGACATGAAAGAGTGGACGGTAATGAAAAGCGGACGAGCTGGCTAAAACTGGAGCTGAATGTCCGTATACTGATACCTACCCGACATTTGGCCTACCAAAAAGCAACTTCAGGTGGGAACTGCATAGGTGAGAAAACAGGTAACTAGATCTCCTTGAGCGTAGTGGCGAAGAAACTCTTCAACCATTCCAGAAGCGCCAATTCATTGGACTTAGCAGATAGGCGCTCATACTATTTGCTAACGCAGTCACAGGTCACGTCCCCTTCCGTCACTTCCTGAAGAAGATAGACAAATCCGACAGTGAACTGTGTCGACAGTGCGAAGAGGAAGACGAAACCTCGATGCACGTCTTATGTGAGAGCCCAGTACTTGCAGGTCTAAGGCTGCAAATCACTATAAGAACAATTATCTCTCCAGATAATGTCTCCAATCTAACTCCAAAAGCAATAATCGAGCTCGTTCAAAGATATGATTTTGTCTAACCACTTTAGCTGAAGGCACAATGGACCAACTATGGTCGCGGTGTCCGCAAGATCCTGGAAGACTACTCGCCCCTACTCTTAAATTTACATTAAATGAGAAAGAAAATTATTTGTGCATCATATGAATTACGTATTTTTTTCAACTATAACACGCGCATTGAAGACATTTATCACTCAACTTTTTGGTCACAATCGCCGTCCAGTCGCCGCCGGTTAGTTTAATATGTACATAATGAGTAACTGTCACCTCAAATATTCATGTTTTTCATCACCATTCATCAATATAAATTTCGTGTATTTGTCATAATGACATAGAAAGTATCAACGAAAGAAACGCTATTGGGTCTTTCCAATTTCGAGTGAAAGGCTGCATAAAAGAAAATTTGATCAGTTGAACCCGAAGAGATACTTGCTGTACCTCTAAGGTCTATAAAAACTTTCATGGATATTTCTCCCAACATCTCTCTCACACTATTGTTGTAGCAGACATTTCTAAAAAAAGGCAGTTAAGAAGCGAGATGTGCACATTCATATAAACGTGAAGCGCTGATAGTTTCGTCACCCAAAGGTTGCTAGCCGGAGGAATCAAAAAGTCACTTTGCTGTCACGTCACTTCATGCGCGCATTTACATTAGAGCCTATGGAATTGATGTTGGTGACAAAACAGTTACGCAACAAAAAGTCTTCAGTTCGCAATAGACCTTAGCATACCTTACAGTATTATTCCTGTTGATAACCCAAAGTATTTTTAGAAAATAATTTCTATTAAGGGGCCCCATATCATAAAGTCTCCAGGGCGCTCACTTAGCTAAAGACGACCATGACAAGGAGAACATGCGCCTGACGGAGGAGTCCATTTTTAGGAATTTTCTGATTTTTATTCATAAATTTTATTCGAATAAATAAAAGTCTTTTTAGCTATTAAGAGAGATCAGTTCGTTGGTTCGTTTTTTTTTTATGTCAGAACGCCCTTTAGAATCAACTGTGAATAAGTCCATTTTTTAACAATATTTTTCTAAATAAATTTTTAAATAAAAACTAAATTCTTCTTATTCCTTCGATATGTACTCAAAACAACGGATTGAGAATAAGTGTATCTTTGGTTAAAACATAATTATATTACATTTGTTTGTGGAAATTATTGTGATATCAGGAATATTAAACAATTTTTCTTTAATACATAACTGAAAAAGTGTGACTTTTGAAAATAATAAGAGTAAGAGTGTAAGAAATAAAAATGTCAAGGGAAATAGAATATACATTCAAAGTGATACACCATTTTATCCTAATTCAAGTTGACTTAATTATATTGATACAGATACATAATCAAGTAATCAAAATATAGAAAATATTGCAAATGACGGAGAAGTTGGTAGAAGACGTATCAGGAATGCTGGAAAATTGCAGAGAAATACAGAAAAACTAAAAAGGTACAAGGTAAACAATATCAAAATAGAAATAAGAGAACGAAAGAAGTTTGATAATAAATCATGTGTGCTTGTTTAAGGCTTTGTAAATGCAATGTAATCATTTCTCAAAGATGGAAGGCGATAAAGAGTTTCTACAAGCTTAATTATCATCATTACAAAAATAAAATTAAAACAATTTATAAGGGATTTTATCCAAAGACAACGACCCTGTTGAATATTTTTATACTTACAATTAATAGCCAATAGGTTCGTGCTTATGAAAAATATTTTAAGCAAACATATTAAGTAAGCGACGGATATCTATGAAAGTGTTTTTCAAAGAAATATCTGAAAGACTACGCGAGGCAGCACATTACAAGTTGCAAAATAAATGATTCTTTAGAAAAAAAATAGGTTTATAAGTTGATTTCTAAATATTACGAAACATTATATAAGAGCTCATAGTCCAAAACCCCGATACTTGTGTTCAAACCTTTCTATTGCAAAAACGTATAAACTCCTTGTCGAACAATATAATGAAAAGCTAACAGTACTATTAAAAGAAAAGTATTACCACTTTAAGCAACTTTGAAAAGATACTTGTCAAAAGTACAATTATTTTCTAATCAGAAAAAAAACCAAAAAAAACTACAACATACGAAGAAAAACATAAGTTTGAAATTGAATACGATGAAAATTTAACATTTCCTCAGTGGCTCAAAATATATATAATCGTGGTTGTCATGATTTCAGGACTAATGAAGGCTGCATATATGTTTCGTCTATAAGTGAAAGAGCGCGCGGTTCACAACAAGTATCAACATGTTTAATTAAAGACATTAAATTGCATGCAAATGATCTTCAATGATCTTTTAAATATTATAGTGTAGGTATTCAGATGTGCGCTTACTATACCTGATCAATCCGAATATAACAAGTAAAAAAGCTAGAATTGGTCTAAGATCAATTCTTATGATAACCTAGATGAATGCCTGTATGTAATTCCGTAAGGTCATCCATCTGTGGAAGTTTAAATTGTGAAGTGGTTTTTCACATATATTTCTAGAACGATTCGTAGGGCACAAAAATGATGTCATCGGACTTCATATTCTGAAGAAATTTTCAGTACAATAAAAACGTCTAGGACTCCTCGTTTTTACAGTATACGTAAAAAACCTAAAGTTTTATCTGGCAACACCAAGAAGTGGTTGCCCAATTTAGTCCATTGTCTTACATTTTTGTTACTATTACTATTACAACACCGCGTACAAAATTTCAAATCTCGTCGACGCGTTCTCAGGAAGTGTTCAAATATATAGTGAAAAACAAAAATTTTGTATGGCAACCCTACGAAGAAGTTGCCCGATTTGTCCCATTTTTGAACTAAAATTTACTTTTTTTTTAAAAAAAAAAGCCCGTGTGCAACATTTCAGCTCTCTAAAGGAACGCGTTCTCGAGTTATCGTGAGGACGGAAAGACAGACGGACAGACAGACACAAAAACAGACGGACAGACAGACACAAAAACAGACGGACGGAAGGACTGATGGACAAACGGATGGACCGACGGACGGACAAATGGACATGCAAGAATAAAAATAACTTTGAATATTATGCTTGTATGACAAACTTAGTTTAGGGGAAGCGGGGGTATAACGGGCACCCAGGGCATAACGGGCTCATCTCTTTTTAGCTATTAGATCATGACGCCATGTTTGAAATAGCATTCCCACCACTACCAGTCCTTCGTTAGTACCTGTGAAGAGTGGTTGTGTGTTCGTTTGCACAGTGCAAATTCTTGGTACGTCTTTTTTTTCTATTTTAATATTATTTTGGCGAATAGTGAGACGTTGATTATTTCAGTGCTACTGTGTAAAATTTATTTAAATTATTTGGACTCGAGGTAAGTAAACGTTCAATTACGATAAGGATGTAATTTCCCAACCCCGATGTTATTCAATAATAATTTTTGACATGTGGCTTCAAAAGCGGTGTGTGGGGCAGAATGGGCGGGGAATAATAGGCACGAGTGCCCATTATTCCTCGTAATTTGGCAAACATATGAAGTGCTTAGATGAAGTGAAGAAATGGCTCCGATCTCATCCTGGAGGAACGGTGACGCATTACCTAGTAGGAGCGTTGCTCAGCAACGCCTATTTGGGAGCGGCTACGATGTCGGTTGCAACAAAAAGATTCCGTCAAATTGGAGCATGGCCGGTAGGTACAAACTTATTCCAAGAACACGACTTCTTGCTTGCCGAAAGTACAGATATGCCTGTAGAAAACGAGCAGTGCAAATCACCACTTCTGGCTCAAAGATCAATACAGAACCACAATAGTAGACATGTAAACATATAAATCTAATTATATTTCACAATACGTATACTTCCTTGTTACATAGCTAACCCGTTGCGCGCCTCCTGTACCATCGCAAATCGCACCTTTATAGCAAACCTGCTCACTCACAAAGTATGGACCACTTTCCACAAAAATTATCAACTGACTGGCTTTTGCTTCCTTTATTACAGCTCAAGAACAGAATAAAATGCGTATTATTGAGAGAGTTGCCATTATGACATTTACACGGTACCACGGCGACGGGCGCTCAAAGTATTTTGTAAGGATTTTAATCACTCTTTTGTTAATAGTCGCCACTCGTGCTTTCGAATCCAGAAAGCTTATCTGCTGCGAGCCCCGGAAACAACTCTGTACCGAATCTATCCACTTCATCGCTACGTCAAACCATGCCATTGCCCGGCACATACACGTCATTGTTAGGGCAATGCTACCAATTTCAGGTCCATCCAAGCCAATTCTAGTTCCGTGTGCACGATCGACATCTTTCAAAAGCTTTTCGAAACCCCAGGTCTTACATATCGCTTAAGAACTTGTTAAAAAAGAGGCTTTTACGCGCCAAGGCAGGACTGCAATCATAAAGAGCTCTCCATACCATACAAAATGGAGCTAAAACGCCAATCATCTGGAACTGAGAAACAAAACAACCGAAAGACCGTTAATAAGGCTGAGAAAGCTAAGAATATGAAGACATCCCAGAAAGAATAAATTTAGTCCACCGAAAGCGAAGATGACGAAGAATGCCTATATTGTGGAGACCCATATTCCCAATTAACAGAAGGGTGGGTCTCGTGTAGAGCATATGGAGAGTGTGAATATTGTTTTTGTGCTGGAGAAGACGATAACAACAAGGAATACACTCAAGTGTGTTGATTTTGTGCCAGATATAAGCTGCATGCTAATTATGCCCCCTGATATGCCCATAGTGCCCCTGAACCAGGGTAAAATGAGCACTGTAATACAATTAATAAATCGAGTAAGTATTTCGAGTTTTTTATTTTCTTATGAAAATCCTTTTAATTTTAATAATGATGATAATCTTTAAGGTGGCCGATATGCCGCGGGTTCCCATACCCTATAGATTTCATCTAGGGTATAATAATTCGACTAAGTGTGAGTCGGGCGCGCATCATTAGGGTTTCGGGTTTCGTACTCTATCAACGAATTTAAGTATATTTAAGTCTAATCCAAATTTGCTCGTGATAACTGCAAAATGAGTGAATTGAGCCACACTCTTCTGGATCATCACTATATTGTCAAAGAAGAAACTTAAACCTTTCATATAAGCTACTCGCCGGCTATTTGGGATCTGTAGACAAACCCATTAGGGTTTATCAGGAGTGTGTATATTAATTTTATATTAAGGTATAAAAAAAGTTTGTCAATAAACTGATGGGGGCCTACGAATACAATGTTCTGGAAAAATGCGTAGTGCCCACGAGGATCCCAAGACAGGCCTGCTTAATGGGGAATCTTATTACGAACGGAGCCAATACACGGGTAAATTTTATGTTCCAAATAAAATCCATAATTATCCCCCCTGTTATACTCTGGATGAAATCTATAGGGCAGCGTTTCCCAAAGTATGGGTTGCGACCCGGTACCGGGTCGTAGAAAATTTTTACCGGGTCGCGAAAAAAATTGTAAAAACACAAAAAAACATTTTTTACATATTATTTTTTCTACATCAGCTTCGTTACCAACCGAATCTTTTAAAAAAATTGAGAAAAAAACTGTGAGCGGCGAAATAAACAGCAATGATATATCTTTATTAAAAACTGACTTTTTGCAAAAAAAAAAAACAAAAGGACTTTAAAATGAACGTTGTGCAAAAAAACAAAAAATACTACTTGAAATACGGCATAAACGTGGTTAACTGGCTGTCGTCATCTTAATCCCATAAGGTTTCCATCTCCATCCAAGTGTGAGGCGTCTCGTTGAAGAGACAGCCACCAATAACACCACAGTGTGGTAAGGTGACGACACATAAAGTTTTCTGTTAGGTACAGGGATGTATTAAGGGTGTTCGATAATTCGTTAATTTAGTTATAATTTTAGTAAAACCCAGTTCAGATAAGAAAAACTTCGTTTCTCAGCAAAAACTGAGCAGTTGGCAACGTTTAGACACTAGGAATAGTGGCAAAGTGTGTATTTGTGTGTATTTGTCTGAAGCCCCTAAAGGAGATATACAGCGCCAAAACAATAAGCGTAAAGCTAATTGGACTCGCAAATATTGTGACGATTATTTACGGTTTGGGCTTATTTCCGGCGGCAGTCTCTATGTGTTATTTGCACTGAGCAACTTTCAAATGAAAGTATGAAACTGTCAAAGTTGAAATGGCATTTAGACACACTTCATTCTGAGTACTCTGATAAGCCAATTAAATTTTTCGCTGATAAGAAAAAGCAATTGATTGCTGCTCAAAAAAAAAAATGAAAAATGCACTCTTTCGTCACTAGTCAAATAAAAGCCTCACTTTGACAGCTTTTGAAATTTTCAACTTAATAGCTGAGACTGGGTATCCTGCTTCCTTGCAAGTAGATGAAAGCACAGATATCGAGGATAATGCAAATCTAATGTGTTTTATCAGATATATTGACGATGACACAATTACAAGAAAATTTTATATTTTGTAAAAGGTTACCGACAAGAACGACCTCAGATGAGATTTTTAAGCTTACCAATGATTTTGTCACTGGTCACGGTATTGATTGGATGAAGTGTATTGGTCTAAGTAGCGACGCAGCACGTGCAATGGCAGGCTGTCATAAAGGTTTGTTTAAACAAATTCAAGAAGTAGCCATTAATTATTGTGTGCGGGTGCACTGTAGTGTCCATAGACAAGCGTTAGCGGTAAACCGCTTGCCTTTAAATTTAAACATAACTTTGGAAGAATGTGTCAAGTTTGTAAACTACATAAAATCTCGTCCATTAAATAGCAGACTTTTTACCGAATTATGCAAGGTAATGGCGAGTAATCATAAACACCTCCTTTCATATTCTAATTCACGATGGCTTTCAAAAGGAAACGTTTTAAAACGTCTCTTTGAGCTAAAAGACGAAGCTTTGTTATTTCTGAATGAACACCCACCATCTAAAATAGACGTTATTTTTCCATTTAAGGATAGATTCCATGATTTCGAGTGGTTAATAAAAGTAGCTTATTTGTGAGACATATTTGCTACATTCAATGAATTGAATTTAAATTTGCAAGGCTTTGGTTTAAATATTTTCAAACTATCGGAAAAAGTCGCTGCAATAATTAAAAAAATGATTCTGTGGAAACAACGACTTTCAAAAAGAAATATTAAATCTTTTGAAATATTACATAAATTTATTGAAACCCATGCAAACTATGATGAAGGAGATTTAAGAAACACTATCAGTTTCAATTCAAGAACATCTTTCGGAGCTAATAAATATTTTCTGGATATTCCTTCAAATAATATGTGGATTAAAGATCCTTTTGTTTGAAACTGTACCACTAATTAATTTTTGGTTGCGCTCACAGAAGGAGTATCCAAGCGTGAGCGAAAAAGCGATACAATTTTTAATGCCTTTTGTCACCACTTATACTTTCGGTCATATTTTATTAATATCATTCGATAAACAGACGCGTCCGTACGTAGCGAGCGACTCTTATCGCACTTTATTTACGCCAATTTGATATTTAAACATAACGAAACTTCCTTACAGACGCTTAAGGTTATTTTGGGTACGCCTGTTAAATTTAAAGAGCACGTTCGCCACACTTAAGTAACTTATGAATACGACAATATTGTGGTTCAGTCTTAAGCCGAGGGGAATATATTAAAAAGAAAAAGAAAGGAAACGGAGCGAAGTATTCAATTTCAATTTCAATTTCAATTTATTAATCTTAGGCCGTAGTACAATAAGATATAATAATCTTTTGCCTGTACCGAACAACATTGCGGAGAGAGACTAACCAATACTAATACTAATACTAATACTCTAATACTAATACTAATATATAATTATAATAGAACACAAAAAAAGGAAACATTTGTTAGCTAATTCAAAATTAAATGTTAATGATAAAAGAAAGAGAACAGAAAAAAAGAGAAAAAAAGAAGAAAATACATTATAAATTGGTAGAAAGTTGTTAAAAGAGAATTGTTGTAGAGTCGAGATGGGCGATTTATGAAGATAGATTGTCGAGAGGGATATATTGGGTAATAAGCCTCCGAAAGACACCCATCGAGCGCGTTCCCTGCAAATCAGCAGGAAGTGAGTTCCACACACGAACTGTTCGAACGAAGAAGGAGCTCTCCAGAATGGAGTGTCTGTGTCGAGGTATCAAAATGTTCATATTTCTAGAAGATTGCATGAATACAAGCTCACTATACAAGTAGGTGGGATGTTTGGAATAAATAAGTTTATGGAGCAATATTAAAGCCTTGCGAACCAAATGAACATTTAAAGAACAGCCAAGTAGAGCGTGCCAATGTGGAGAAACATGGTCAAAGCGTTTCAGCCCGAAAACAAATCGCGTACAGTCGTTGAAAGCAACATTCAACTTTCTTCGACAGACTGCGTCTAAATGAGGAAAAATTACGCTGCCACTGGTAAAATAAGGCATGAGTAGTGTTTTGACGAGCTTCAAGCGTAACGGCCTTGAGAGAATACTAGCCGATAGCCATAGTCTGCGGAGACCAGCATAAATACGACGAAGGACATTATTGATATGGCTACCGCCTGTCATCGAGGCATTGAAATGAACTCCCAGGTTCCTCACAGAATCAGTATATCGCAAAATCTTCGAATCTAAAAAGACTGGAGGAAGGTTATTAGCATCCACAGTCCCTTTAAATATCGCGATCGATTGGGATTTATCAGGATTAAGTACCAAATGATTCTCCACGGCCCAATTCGAAACCCTAACTAAATCTGAATTGACGCGGTCTGCACAATCGTCCATGGGGCCTATAGGGCGTGCCAAATATAGCTGAACATCATCCGCATACAAGTGAATACTGCAATCCTCGATAACATCAGGGAGGTCATTAATGTAAGTAGAGAACAATACTGGACCAAGTATGGATCCCTGGGGGACGCCACATGTTAACGACAGCGCATTAGATATGGAGCCGGCGAATTTGACATGTTGGGATCTATCAGACAGGAAAGAATAAATTAAGCCAAGGGCAGACGAAGAAAAACTAAACTTATCTGACAACTTAGACAGCATGGCTAACACTATCAAAAGCCTTGGAGAAGTCCAGTAAGGCCAACAGGCACAATTTATTATCGTCCAAAGCCCTGCGAATATCAGTCGATACTTTTAGGAGAGCAGTTTCACAACTATGAGCGGCGCGAAAACCTGATTGACTGCTGGTTAAGTAATTATTACTCTGAAGATATTCGATTATCTGAAGGGATATGATTTTTTCAAAAACCTTAGAAAGGAAGCATAACAGACTAACCGGCCTGAAGTCATTTAAATCGGCGGGGGAGATTTTCTTAGCTATCGGAATCACAGTAGCGATTTTCCAGAGAGAGGGAAAGTCAGAGGTGGTAAGACAAGTGTTAATTAGATGTAAGAGCGGAGTGAGAGTCCAAGGCAGAATATATTTTATGAATTTGGGGGGGATTTCATCTGGTCCGATAGCATGCGATTTAATGGAAAGAAAAGCCTTCATAATCTCGTCAGCACCAACACAGTTAAAGCTGAAGCCATCTGACCTTGTCTGAAAACTGCCAGGTGTATCATAGACTGATGTAATCTGAGCGTTAGAGGACTGCGAGGAAGTGATATGAGTATTTAATGCATCTGGATTAAGATCGCAATCAGCATATTCTTTCCCAAAAACAGCAGCCTTTTTCAAATTATTCCATAGTTTTTTGGCTGGGAGATCCACATTAAACTTTGAACGGAAGTAATGACGTTTAGCAACTCGAATCCTAGAGTTCACTTTATTTCGCATAGATTTATAGCGTATGTGATTATCATCAGTTCTGAGACGTAAGTATTTATGATAAAGGAAATTGAAACTGCGTTCTCAGCCTTGGTGTACTTAAAAAATAAGTATCGAAACAGATTGGATGTCGAACCTAATTTGAGAATAAAATGAACATCATTACCTCCTAATTTGAAATTGCTATGTGATGACAAACAACATCATCCTTCGCACTAAGGACAAAATATGTGGAAACATAGTTTACTTCATTTACTAAAGTTTTAAATGAATATAATCGTTAATTTTTTAATTACTTACATTTTTCTTATATAATTATTTTGCAATTTTTGTGTATGAAATAAACAAAAAAATAACTTGATTTTTATTAAAAAAATAAAATTTGTTTTGAAAATAAATGGTTTTTGTTTTTTATATGGTGGGTCGCGAAAAATGTTAAAACCTCGTACCAGGCCGCGGTCAAAAAAGTTTGGGAAACGCTGCTATAGGGTATACTAAGTTTGTCATTCCGTTTGTAACACCTCGAAATATTGATGGTAGAGCAAAATGGATTGGACATCAACGCGTAATATTAAAAGTTATTTTGATTTTTGCATGTCCGTCCGTCTGTCCATCCGTCTCTGCGCACGATAACGAAAATAAGATAAATCGGGCATCTCTTTCGTGGGGTTGCCATATAAAAATTTCGTTTTCCAGTTTATATTTGGACACTGCCTGAGAACGCATCGCCGTAGAAAGCTGAAATTTGGTATATGGTGTTTTAATTATACTAACAAATAAAATTTCAAAAATGGACTAAATCGAGGAACTCCGTCTTGGTGTTGCAATATAAAAATTTAGGTATTTAGGTTTTTTACGTATTCTGTGAAAACGATCAGTCTTAGACATTTTTATTGTACTAAAACCTTCTTCAGAATACGAAATCCTATAAAATTTGTTATAATCATCTTTTTCTGTACGACGAACTGTTCTAGAAATATATGCGAAAAACTACTTTAAAATTCAAACTTGCACAGAAGGGTGACAATACGAAATTTCATAAGGGAATTCATCTAGGTTATCATAAGAATTGGTCTTAGACCAATCCTAGTTTTTTTTACTTGTTTTTGTATTGCAATCTTCGATTTCACTCTGAAAATTTGATTGTCGAAAATGCTTTATATTTCAGTAACCCACCCTAATATAGGTTTACATAAGCTTTTATTCTCTATAATCGTATACAAATTTCTTATCTAATCCATCAAATTTCGTCATCTTTAGTAAATATTTCTTCGGCCAAAGAGCTGTAGATGAATAATTTTTTAAACCTAAATTTTAAGTTTTTTTTTTTCATTTTGTCATACTACCAAATATTTTGTATGCACTTCAATCTTTTAATATTAAGCATATCCCTTTAGTCAGTCTTGCCTGCCCATTGGTATGCACCGACGTTCTTCGAACCCACTATGAATCCATAGTAACACTACTATAATCCGAACATATATATTGTTCACTAGACCATCGACGTTAACTAGACATATCCTTTTTCTTATGTATTACTTTTGATTTTATTATTACTTTCTTCACTAACGTAAATTAAATTAGAAAAGAAAAATAAAAACGAAATCCTCTGAAATGCAATACTTTTTCTCAATTCTTATAGATATAGATCCATGGAATTACTGATATGAGAATTTTCTTGACATATTGCATCCTGGTAACCAGATATGATGTCATTCAAAGAGATATTTCAAGTTTAAGAAGCGCCAGCAGAGACAACAGGAAAAGTAGTGAAGGGGGAATATAATAGTCCTTAGTCCTTGTGCTGCCTTAAAAGAAATCAACCACCAAATGTCACCCGATGGGATTTCATCTTTCGTTTGCGGATGTGATTTATTTTTATCATTTCATTTGCGCATATATGTATGTATGTATGTCTGTCTGTCTGTTTGGCTGGCTGTCTGAACATACACTGTGTTGTAGATAAAGAAAAAGCGCACAGCTCCCGATGCTACAACATCTTCTGGCAATCAGCACTGCGAGAATGGATAAGTGGAAATATTTAAATTTTCAATATCAGATCTGTGTTCGAACTATTGAATGAGACTGATTACATCGAATAAAAGAAATATAGATGAATTTGTTTTATGAATGTACTTGATCGGAAACCTAAAGGCAAACCAAATGTTTTTTTTTTATATAATATATTTTTGTACTAGCTAAAAGTTCATGCAGTTAAGTAACCAAATCATGAATAGAATAATTCCACTAATTTGTTAACGTGAGTTAATTTTGACATAGCAGTTGCCTGTAATGCCGCAACTATCTCTTGCAAAGTATGCGGCATGGCTCTAGTAAACAAGCCTTGTAGATGGGATAAAATTGTGTAAGGATCTGCGTTCTGGACTTCATCAAGAGGATTGAACTGCAGATTAATGACTTTTTTTTTTGTATAATGTAGAAAGACAGACACAATGTTTATGACCACGGTATACAAAGTAATACGGTATGCCTACTACAAGTTATATGAGACTTCAGAAATATTATTAAAATAAATTAATTGGTAATAGCCTTGATAAAATAAAACAGAATACTAAATAAAGCTTATATATAATATTGTAAAAAAAATTATAATTACCTGACAGCTTAATAAAGCAAAGTAATAATTTTTGCAAGCGATCAGATAATAAATTACAGAAATTTTAATCTGTTCGTTAAAGTGTTAACATTTTGTTCATGATTGCTCAAATTAATATAAATATGAAATAAAAAATTAATTAATATAAAATGACTCCTGTTAATAAAATCTTTTAACTACCAGTTCGCTTATCCACCCAGTAGGAAATGGAACGCCTCCTAGACTAGTTCCATAATTAGTTACGGAAACTATGGAAGTAGTTACGAGTTTTATTATAACTTGCATTACTTTTGGCATTACTTGTCGTTGCCGGAAACGTCGTTTACAACGTAGACTTTTCAACTTACCAGTTATTGCAAACTAGTGGAGGGGTGTGCATTTGTAACTACTTATTAGACCAGTTATTGCGAACTATTGGAGAAATGTGCTTTCGTAACTAGTTATTGGCTCTTCTCATCGCTCTATGGCGTATCGGCTGGACTTGGAAAACCCTATGGCCGGTATGCCACGGTATGCGATGGAGCCTGAGTTTCGTTTCGGGCGTGGCTTCTCTGTGAGCTTTCCTGCAAGGGAATCGTGGACTGAGGGAGGTGCCTTATCGAGCCTTCCCTGGTCTGCTCTAAATAGCTTCACCGACGGCTCCCTCACTAATCAGGGAGCTGGTGCAGGTGTCTACTTTCCTGAGCCTGATTTTGGAATGGAGTACTCACTTGGAAGACTCACCACTGTCTTCCAGGCTGAAATCTTCGCCATCTCAATGGCAGCGAAGTTAGCCCTTGATATGCAAATCAAGGGGAAAGACATCACTATCCTTTCGGATAGTCAGGCAGCCTTGATGGCTCTGAATGGCCCTCGGATAACGTCTCAGTTACTGGGGGATTGCAGGTCTTCAGTGGATAAGCTGTGTTTTCACAACAAAGTGTCCCTCTTGTGGGTTCCTGGTCACATGGGGATCATGGGGAATGAAAGGGCTGACCTCTTAGCTAGGGCTGGCTCCGATTCTCCGTTCCTCGGACCGGAGTCCGCTGTAGGCGTTGCCACCTTGAGTATCGGGTCTCTCATCAAAGCAGCAAATGTTCATAGGAAACATCAGCAGAGATGGGAGAACCTGAGTTCTTGTAGGTGTACAAAACTGTTTCTTGATGGGCCCAATGGGAATATCTCCGATTTTCTCATGGGGCTCGGAAGGAAACAATGTAGAACTGTGGTTGGCATCATCACCGGCCACAGCTCACCTCACGCTCATCTAACAAGGATGGGAATTGTTGACAGCTCTGAATGTCTGCCCTGCCTGGAGGGAGAGCCTGAGACAACCGAACACTTTTTGTGTGAGTGTCCGGCCTTCACCCGGAGCAGACTGGATACTCTAGGGTCTGTCCATCTATCTGTGGATGAGCTGAAAAGCCTTCCTCACCAAGACCTGATGCGCTTCATTAAGAGGACAGGAAGGTTTTGGTGAATGGGATTCAGGATAGTACAATGGGCCGCTATGGCCTCCGTGCTTAGGATGGGTTTCTCCTGCTCCCCTTGTTTTATAAAAAAAAACTAGTTATTGTACCAGTTATTTTCAACTAGTTATATAGCCATTCCCATATCGTTTTAAATAAAAATATAAATAACAATGGCAAATAGTTTCACAAATTTTATTTCTTTGTTTCTTTCTAGTCTAATTTATACATATTATTAAAATCAAAAAAAATTATGTAGGTACAAATATTCTAAAAAAAGTTCATTAAGTAAAAATTTTATTCATGATCCAATCACAGGTGTAAATCAAACTTAGGCGAACGCATCTGATGACCGTACTTTATATTACTGCTGCCCGATTCCAAATCACTACAAGAACATGACTCATAACAAAATTCTCGAAGCTAAACGGGAACTCCCCTATTACATTTTCGAATACATGTAGTGCAGAGTGACGTAATATATGGAGAGTAACGTATAACCTATATTGAAAAACATTTTTGGCTCATACCCATGTGTTCAGTCCTCACATAAGTATAAAAATCCCTTGATGAATTTACTGAGCAAGCATAACAATAGTCCCCCGATGTATCTACAGCTCTACGCTTAATCTGCCTAAAATACAAGAAATATAAACACAAAGTATCGTGTTTCTAAGGAAAATCAACACAATACTTATCTAATAACAATCCTGAAATTTTAGATTTTCATCCTATTATAGTCCTCTTCAACATCCTGGGAATCACAGTCTCTAAAACAAACAAATAAAGAGAAGCTCATAAAACAACAAATAAATAAATAAAAAACAAATGTTTTCGCCTCGAATGAAATTCAAGTAAACATCGCTAGGGCAACACCACGAGGCGAAACAGACATAACTGGTTACAGCGGCTATATAAAGCCGATGAATTTCAGTAGATGGCACCATTCTTTTGGCAGAGTTGATCTCTATCAGAGCTAATCTGAGTAATAAAGAATCGTACTTCCTACCTTTTCCACAGAAGATTCTGATCAGGGATAACCTGAGCATCCTATCATACAGAAGATAATTCTGATCAGGGATAACCTGACCTTCCTATCCTTTTACACTGAAGATAATTCTGGTCAGGGATGCCCTGAGTGTCTGATTTTTCTAACAAATCATTTTACTACCCTGGTGCCCTCACTTATCATCACAGAAGATAATTCTGATCAGGGATAACCTGAGTGTCTGATTTTTCTAACAAATCATTTTACTACCCTGGTGCCCTCACGTATCATCACAGAAAATAATTCTGATAAGGGATGACCTGAGTGTCTGATTTTTCTAACAAATTCGTTATCACCGATCCCGAAAACCCTCGAGTACTGAATTTAGAAACATTTTCGACTTTTGGTCGGCTTTTTGGAATTTGGCTCCACTGTGCGACGACCTATGGTCAGATAGGATGAGAGGATTAACAAAGGATTTTCTGACGAAATGAAATCTGCCCGGCGCGATAGTATTGGCAAAGATAACCTAATAAGTAGTTAAGAAACAGCCGAACAAAATTGGAAATTTTGGTTTGGAACCAGCTCTCTTAATATGTCAGAAAAACCTGTTTTCACAAAAGCGCGGAAACATTTTATGAGGATAAAATCTAAAAACGCCGCCCGTTCTCATTTATTTCCGAAAATGAATCATTTGCCATTCTGTTTCGTTGCCTGTATCTGCTCTTTCATATTATTCGTAAAAGTTTTAAAGCGATTTTTTTGTCTATTTTTACTTATTCTCTCTTTCCTTTTCTAGCCGTGTACATTTTAAATGTAAAACACTCGGAAATCTCACCTGTATCCTATCTTCTTATTAGGTTATCTTATGTAATGGTCTATTTCTTTGTTTTCCAAGTCTTTTCGTCGGGCTTTGAAGCAATATAAATCAAAACATTTTGCATTTTATATTCACTTCAAATTCAGTCTGTTAGTATCTATTCAGATCGTTTTACTGTTCAGTGTGTTATAAGTTTGTCTCCCTCCTTAAACAAAAATAGCGTTACAATTTGTGCAAAGCGTAAAAGGAAAACGAAGTTGCTGGATAAAGGATATCTATCTATGAAAGATAAAGAGAACAGTGAGAAAGTATTTCGGAAATGTATCAGTCTAAAAGACTTACGAGAAGGCAATATTCAGCAAAGGTTTCAATTTAGATACCAGCAAGCCTGTAGGCAATAAAATTTACTATCCATAGGTTTGTGTCCTGAAAGTGAGAAAATTCTTATAAAATTAGCCTAGACCTAGACCACATACCATATAAGAGACATCTAGCATAAAAGGCAGAAACCCAACATCCGACAAAACCATACAATTTAAGACGAAAAATGAAAATTTGCAGTTGAAAGGAATTGAAATTTTTTAACAAGAATTAACTCTCCTACATTTTTTTTCACATAATTGTTAAACAAACTATTTTACTTTCAATGAAATATTGCAATATTCGTTGGTGAAATATCGAGAGAGAAAACAAGCTATTATTAGAGCCAAATAATTTTACTACTCCCGTTTCTTTTGATCTGACTAATTTGACTAATATCCGATACACCGTCGCTAAGAATTCTTGGAATTAATATTTCGAGTATGTAAAGCTGGACAGATCACACCTCCTCTGTTGCATCTGAGCATCGAAATGTTTTGAATTTCTGAAAAGGTTGAAGAAATAGCGCTTTTGTACAGGTTACCTAGACCTATAATGGAATAAAATTTCCACATCTTGGCCAGAGCTGGTCGCACAGCTTTAGCTTCATTAAATGTTGTCAAAAAGAGAGTCTTCAAGTTCATTGGTGATTTAGCAATAACTTGTCATATCGACTCACTCAAGCACTACTGAAATGTTGGATGCCCTTCGTCCAATTATCGCTACATGCATGGTCAATATTCTGATGAAATATTTAATGTGATCCCTTGTAGATTAATTCCTGAATGCGCATACTAGCACTAAAGCCGCGCACATCCTTTTATTCTTCTACATAAGTACTATCGGCTGTATTGTAAAAAAAACTATGATGCTTTTCATCCCGAATTGTGCAAATATGGAATATTCTAGTTTACTGTCTTACATCGGGCTTATAATCTGCGATTGACATACATCAGAATCTCCGCCACTCTCCTCATGACCCAAATTCCATCGTTATCTCCTTTCTTCCAAGCTGTGATTTGCATCACAAAATTGCAGATTGGAGCTTATTGACTCTCAGCGTAGTGAGGTAAGGTGACTCATGGCTCCCAATGAACTTCATGTTTCGTTTTATTTTGAATATCTTTTACATACTTATAGTATGTAGGTACTAATTACACATTTTTCTTACATCCAGAATGATATGAACTTACTAACCAAAAATGGAAAGATCTAAAATATACAAATATGTCAATTTAAAACTGTCTACAAATAAGTGATTTCAAGCTATTCAATTATACCTATAACACCCACATATCTGCTAAGAGTTTCAAATAACAATGATACAAGTAAGATTACTTGATATAATTATCATTGATAATTACTTCTTTCATAAGAAGACTACAAAAACACAAATGACTACTAAAAGCACTGTCACACGAACGCATTAAAATGAATAATACCTTTTGCATCCTGATGACAATAAACAAAAACCTCTCTTCTATTAACAATATCTACAAAGCCGCACCACCCTTTTCAAAGGAACACATCTTATTTTCCGAAATATAATCCGGACATCCTTCTAAGGACCATGTCAGCATTTAGACTTAATGTCTTTTAATTGATTCTAAATGACAAGGTCATTATAACTATGTAGCTGCTCTATTTGAAATCGGGTGAAAGGAAATGGCAAAAGGTGAAATGTAATCCCCTGTAAGTAGGTAGGTAGGTATATAATACTTAATTAGCCATTTGCATGCTCTTGGGCATAAAAGTGAGTTTCCATAACGCTAAATAAAGACGAGATCGAAAGAAATATTACAAGAGGGAACTTCATAAGTAAGTATATTGTATAACTTATCATTGGACCAAATTGCCTCCAGCATAAATATGGTATATAGAGACAGGATTTCTAATCTTTTCAGAGGTAGAATTAATAAGACATATTTAGGTGCTTGGCAGACTTTAATTTTGTGAGGATTTCATCCTTGGTAAATATCTTAGGCATAAGAATAACCTTAAAATAACAAGAACAATATATACAAAGTAATACTGTCAACCTATTTATTTTTTTGTATTTAGATAATTAAGAGAGGTTTATTGAACTAAGAAGTACGAAAAAAAAAGAAATTTTTGAAGTGATAAAATAAACTTAACCCTATGGGAATTTCAAAATTTAAAAAGCCTGCGTGGCGGAATATGTACAAATAATAAATTCTTCAACTAATATGGCATTCTCCATCAAAGGTAATATATTTTTTGGGGGCTTTCTATGTGCGTCCTACTGTAAGTATGCCCAAGTTACTAGAAGATGTGATCGATAATAATAATAAAAATTTATACAAGTTGGTTACGTACACAAGATTTACAATCTTTTATCGTACTAAAAAGAAGGTATAACTAGAGAGTGAGTAATAGAAACATAACTAGAAGAGTGATTAACAAAGATAAATTCCATAATTGACTGAAAGCAAGTAACAAAAATAACAAAAGTAGAAGAAATTCAATGTTATAATAATGAAATGAACTTACATCCAGTAAATATTGATTCTGATTAGCCAAAATATTTTTAACTAGAAGTAAACTATTACTAAAATTTAGAAAAGAAATAGAAATAGATAGAGAAAATAGAAATATAAAATAGACAGATTTGTAAGTAGCGATGCTATACATTCTTTCGTTCATTCTACAATGCGACCGACTTAATACTCTCTTTGAAAGCACTGATAGAGCCACTAAGCTGAATACGAGCAGAAAGTGAATTCCACAACCGCACAGTCTGGACAAGATAAGAATTTTCCATCACTGTTTTGTTAAAACGCGGAATAATTAAGTTTAAATTTCGCTGTGAGGTTGTTAACCCCAAATTTTCTTTCAGGTAATCAGGCTTGCTTTTCTAAATCAAGTTATGCATAAATACAAGAGCTTTAAATTTTAAATAAGTATGGATGGAGCAACACAGCAGTCTAAATTTAAAAGGTGAAACATGATCGTATCTGCGTAGATTAAAGATGAATCTAATGCAACCGTTAAAAGCTACTTCAACCCTACGATTACAGTCACTGTCCAGGTTCATGTATACCAGGCTACCATAAGTAAAATGAGGTGCTATGAGCGCCCTAACCAGTTTCATTTTCATATCAAGTGACATAACACTAGCAAAAAGCCATAACAAACCTTCGAAGACCAGCATAGACTTTGCTTAACATCAGGTTGACATTTTCACAACACTTCATATCTTCGGTTATAAACACTTCAAGATTTAAGACTTTGCTTCGCACAGGTACTACAGAACCGTTAAGATATATTGGCAAAATATCTGCTTTACACAAAGGACCGCTGTAAAACGAAATACACTGGGAATTGGATGAGTTAAGTAATAATCCATTGGTTACAGACCAATCATGAATTCTATGCAGATCACTATTAACTCGTTCAATGCAATCCTCCAGAAGTGTTATGGGTCTACTTAAATATATCTGTACGTCATCAGCATACAGATGTACCTTTACATCCTTTACCACTTCTGCAAGGTCATTACTAAATAAACTAAAAAACAATGGGCTCAAAACTGACCCTTGTGGTACACCATTAGATAGCTCTAACGCGCCACATAGTCTACTGCCATTTTTGACAATTTGGTATCTATCAGAGAGGAAACTTCCTATTAGACTGATTGCGGATTCGCTGAAAATAACAACTGTGCAGAGTTTACGCAGAAAAATTACATGGTTAACACAATCAAAAGCTTTAGAAAAATCCAATAGGAGAAGAACACTAAAGAGATTTTTGTCTAATGCAGCTCTTAAATCGGTAGTTATCTTAAGCAAGGCAGTTTCACAACTGTAGTAAGGTCTAAAACCTGATTGCCATTTAGTTAAAAGCATGTTTTCATCTAAAAAGCAAACAAGCTGGTTATACATTAGCTTTTCCAGGATGTTGCCCAGAAAGCAGATAAGACTTATTGGTCGGTAATCGGAACGTGTGCTTCAGGCTGTCGCTTTTTAGCTACTGAGAGAACCGTAGCTACTTTCCAGCTGTGAGGGTAATTAGAATACGTAATGCAGGATCTAATAATATGTAGAATATAGGGATGAATAAGAGGAAGTAGAAGTTTAATAAAACAAGGAGGTAAATTATCTGGACCACTCGCATCAGATTTAATAGAATAGATAGCTTTAAGCATTTCTTCTAGACTTACGTTGCGGAAACTAAACTCACTTATGTGCTGATCATTGATAGGAGCAATGATTGAACTAGTATCGGAGTCAATATACGGTCGAGTAGGTAGACTAACATTACCTGAAGATATAAAATATTGATTAAGGTCATCTGGGCTGAAGCTACACTCCTTACGATCTTTACCAGTAAGACCAAATTGTCGCAAATTCTTCCATTGGAGCTTAGGTTGGAAGGTGGGGTTAAGCTTGGAGCCTAAGTATAAACGCTTAGACTGTCTAATAGCTGAGGTAATTTTGTTACGAGCAATTTTGTATAAACATCTCAACCGGTCGGTATTGAGCCGTTCATATCGAGATATAAGTATTCACGCTCCGCAATTAGAATACTTATTTCTCTCGTGAACCACGGACAGCCGCCGCAGCGTTTACGCCTGCTTTCTACTAGCATAAATTTATTACGGAGATAGCTAGTTAAAGATGTGAATATTTCCACTTGTTCGTCCGCAGATGGGGAAATATAAATATCATTCCAGGGTAGAACAGGACATTTATAAAACTAACCGTGCACATTTATATTGTGGTAGTCACGGTACGTAAAACTATTGCAGGTACGATCTGAGTTCAAGTGAATATCATAGCATAAATAAAGAAAATCGTGATCAAACTGGCTTGGCGAACTAATTTGGCTATGAAACAAGACTTTACTACTATCAGCTGTCATTAAAACATCTAGAAGTGATAGATTGGAGGTGTGAAAATATGTAGGTAATGAATTTATTACGTTTAAATGAATCGACTGTGCACAATTTAAAAATTGAAGGGATATCAGATCTCTGCGGAGAATATTCACATTGAAATCACCATCTACTATTAACATTATCATAACGTTATGCAGCTGACAACAATGCATGTTCAAACTGACTTATGTTGTTTTCACTGAAAATGTTAGGTGGGCAATATGCAGCTGCCAAAACACATTTCTCTGCCCCGATATTTAACTCAACGCAAATAAACTCTACACCACAACTGGAAGAAACGTTAATTACTTTTGACTTAAAACAATCTTTGATGTATATCGCAACACCTCCGCCAATACGATTTATTCTATCTTTGCGGAATAAACTAAAGCCAGGTATCGATAACATAGCGGATGGAATACTATTATTCAACCAGGTTTCGGTTACAAAAATTGCATGAATATCAGTGTTCAGCAGCCAATTACTAATTTCCGGAATTTTATTTCGGATGCTCCTCGCATTGAGAGAAACAATTTTCAAACTTTCAGCCTGCTTACAAAAAACTTTCAGCAAAATTCTTACATTGTGCAGGACCTGTACCAGATAGACTCGCAGTATTGCACCACAAATAAACAAACTGCTGCAAGAACCTGTTTCTTTTATTAATTAAATTTAGCTAGAAACTTAAGATATTTAAGGGCTGGAAAAACACTTTTACGCTAATTGAAATCTTTCTGGAAAATACACCTTTTGTTACTGCTTCGTTCTCAAGGTCTTTAAAAAAAAACGGTAGAAATTTTAAGGTTGTAATAAATGTATTTATACGCAGTTGGTTAATTGGCTTACGTGGAAAACCTACTCGCCTAGCCAGAGCTTCAATTATTACCATTATTAAGAGGTGCCATTTTGATATACACTACTCATATTGTCTTCATGCAGAGGGGTTGCGGGAGTTAGGGCTAAGTAGTACGACGGTTATTTACATTTTAGCCGACTTAAATTCAGCGAGTAAAGTTTAAGAAATTTATTACTCTTTTTATGTTTTTCTTCGAGATTTGATTCTTATAACAAGGCCTCGTTATGTCAGACAGATTGTCAAGTTATTCCACTACAAATTTCCTTTGACTATAAATATACGTTTGTCTTCACAAAGTCCAACGGCATTGAAATTTGTTCCGCTTAGGACTGGCGTTCCTATAGCTGAACTTTATCTAGCCCAGTGATCAGGGCCAGATTTAGGGGACGGCAACCGGGGCTCCAGCCCGGGGCCTCCACAACCCGCAATATAACTATCTAACCACACAGACGAAATACATCCATTTTCATCCTCAAACCTCGAAAAATATTTTTAATAATATTACATTATTATAAATATTTTCGGAGGTTCCCCTTATTACGATTCTGATAATATTGATGACACCAATACGAATGTATTTTGTATAAGTAGTTATAAATACGCAAATAATTATTTTTTGAAACAATTGAATCGAATCATTTATTCACATACCTTTTATTGCATAAAAGAAATGATAAAGAAATAATGATTTCTTTAATAATTAAAGAATATCAATTAATTGGATATTATTATTTATTTTTACTCATCATTCTATAATGAGAAAAAAATAATCGCGACGAGGAATCGAACACTGAATGCCTGTTTATGCTTGCGTATACTTTATACCCGGTTTTCACCGAATTCTCCATTTATCCCCGAATTCTCCGTTTTTCCCCGTTTTCGTCCTTGCGCTGCACGGTCGGTCGTGGCGTGAACAAAACCACTGTCCGCGAGTTAGTGTCGTCGTGGCGTGCTTGTGTCATTGTTTTAAATGAGTCTAAGAGCCTACGAACATTGTGCAACAAATGTAAATTCCTCTAAATCACGGCCTTCTGAATTTATATGGACACTCGGGAGTATTTTCATGTTCATATTGTGATCTATAATAGCTGCGTTTTTTTATATTGATCCGGTTCATTGGAAATTTCAAGTTGATTTGGTTCTAAAAAAATGTCTGTAGGTAGCTATGATTTTACATATGAGGAAAATTATCAAATTGCCATGATTTCAATCTTCACAAAACGTCAAAATAGAACTTGAGTAAAACTTGGTTCTAATTTTGAAGTTTTTACCCAACAAAAGCATGGCAATGTTATGATTTCTTATGAATTTAAAAACCATGTAAATTTATAACCGTTTTTGACACCGACGTCAATCGATAATCTCTTCTGATCCGGATCAGATCACGGACCTAAAAAAAACCCAGCTAATATAAATTGAATATCTTATTTACTTGCGCCATTACGAAACCGTGATATATTTTGTTTTAACATCTCATTTCTTTTATAGTGAAATCATGAGTGATCGTCACAAAACTCCTCGAGTATTCGCTAGTGTTTACCAGTAGAGGAAATTGCAAGCAGAACGTGAAAATAAAATGTAGAAACTTTAGCCAAAACACCAAATTTGACCAATTATTTTATCACGTCAACCACACAAGAAGTGCCGGAAGATCCTAAAAACACTATAGCAGATTCGACATTACATGGACATTTGGTGGATATTATTCAAGAAAAACCAGCTGTTGCATCAGACGACACAACGGAATCTTCAAAACCTTGCGATCAGAATCAAGAGGAAGCCGAATTTTGTGGCTTCAAAAATGACATAGGTCTTTGGCCTGACATTATTACAGAAGAAATTATTAAATATTGGGCGGGAAAAAGTCCCACAGAACTTCAAAATTGTGATGAAGTATCTTTGCAGAACTCAGTTTTACAAGATCAGTCGCGAGATAATTCGAACTTTGTTCGGAAATGTTCAAAGAAAATATGTTCACACGCCGGAATCAAAATCAAGACACCGTCAACCGATTTTGGCTTTGTTTTTCTCCAACTACGGGTAAAATATATTTAATGTCCACGCAGAACACGAAATTAAGTGGGGAATGTTTTAGTGACTGGAAGCATGCATATGGTCGTCTATACGGGCATGAAATTTCAAAGACTCACTTGGAATCGGTAATGACTTTAGTGCAACGGGGAAAAGTCACAGGATGCATCGATCAAGAGATAGCAATACAAGAGGCACAACAAATTCAATATTGCCAGAAAATGCTCAGAATTATCATCAGTACCATTAAATTCATTGCTGAACGCGGATTAGCTTTCCGAGGTGATGATGAACACATTGGTTCACCAAGAAATGGAAATTACGTCGGTATTCTGGAATTGTTAGCCGAGTATGAACTACTTCTCGCAATCCATTTGAAAGGGCATGCAAACAAAGGGAGTGGTCATGTCAATTATCTTTCGTCTACGATTTGTGAAGAACTGATCAGTTCCACGGGTGATAAAGTTCTCAATGAAATAATAACAAGATTTAAGAAGTCTAAGTATTATTCGGTGTCAGTGGACTCCACACCCGACGAATCCCATATAGACCAACTAACTATAGTTGTTCGATATATTGAAGGATCGATGCCAAAGGAAAGATTTCTGACCTTTTTACCAAACTGCGGCCATACTGGTGAAGCCACGGCAAACGCTTTGCTTAAATTTTTAGACGACCATTAAATAGACATTCATGATTGCCGCGGCCAATCTTACGATAATGCTGCAAATATGAGTGGCAAGTACAAGGGGATGCAACCTTTGATTTTGGAAAAAAAATGGTTTAACGATGTTCGCGCCATGTTGTGGTCATTCTCTTAATCTAGTTGGAAAGGCTGCTGCTATCTCTTGCTCATCGGCTGTTCGATTCTTTGATTTCGTCCAGAATTTATACACATTTTTCACCGCTAGTACAAAACGACACCGAATTCTAATAACTGACAAATTATCACAGAGAACAAACAGACAGTTTTACATGTTGAAAAAGCTTAGCGATACTCGCTGGTTTTGTCGAGCTGAAGCTACGAAAATCATTATCGACGGTTATTCCGAAATTAAAAAAGCTCTAACCAGCATATCTTCTGAGAAGGGGCAAAAGGCATCGTGAGATATGAAGCAACGCATCTTTTAGAAAAGATGAGTGGTATCGAAACCGCTCTATTTGCCATTTTGGAGCGATTCAATGCTACAAACAAGATGTGGCAGAGCCCGGAAATGATCGACGATTTTTCGTCGAAAAAAGCCCGCAAGATTCCATTTGATGACGTTACATGTTAATTTCTTGCAATTTTGTAGTTTATTTTATTTTGTCTTTTTATAATTCGTGCAATAAATTATTTAAACAATTAAAAAAAAATGTCTAACCTATTTTAAAAATAATTAGGGGTCTCCACTTGTGAGAGCTAGTCTCGGACGTGGGAGGGCGTGCCGGTTTTTAATGGACAACTCAGTTATTTGAAATTCAAATATAAAATTTTTTATTATAAATAATTCAATTGCTTACACACTAATATCACAATAAATTGAATGAAACTTCAAACTAAAACTAACCTACAAGCTATACTACAAAATTCAATATAAAATTAAATAAAAAATACAAACGAAAATAAAACTAAACAAATTAATTCGTCTTATTCTAGAAAAAGGAATAGAAGAATGTTAATCGTCTATGAGAGAAGTACTTCCTATGAACAAATTTAAGAGTGCTATTTCTAAGCACAAGTACAGCATAAGTGCACCAAAATAGCAAAATGCTCCTTTACTCGTGTGTGAGGGCACAAGGGCAGCAAAATGCTATTATAAGAAAGAAGAAGATTGCAGATTATTCTCTGCGACAGAATTATTCTTCTGCTTGGGTGTGGGCAGGAGATTGGGAAATGGTGGGATTTTCAGATTATTCTCTGAAATATAGAATTATTCTTCTATTTTGGAGGTTGGGAATGATATTCTTGTCGCTCGGATTATTCTCCGAATCAGATGAGCTCTGAACCAAGAATGATTTTCTGCTGCGGCTCGTCGGCTTTATATAGCCGCCGTCGCCTCTCGGTGTTGCCCTAGCGACGTTTATATCATTTGCATGTGTTCTGACTGAGGCGAAGGCGAAGCCAGCTGATTAGAGTAACTTGATGACATTGCAAATATGTAAACATGCAGAGGTACGTGTACTGCAGTGGTTTCGTGGTTATCTGTATTTTATTCCATTTATTTAATTATTTTTTTGTTTTTTTTTATATTGTTCAAGTAAAGTGTATCGTAGAAGAGAACCGCCTGCCGACTTAAAGGTTTTAATTACAGCATAAATGTTGACGCTGAATTGTGGTGGAACTTCCAGTCGCAAACGAATTCAGTGAGGAATAGAATACTTGTGAATTTTTAGATAAGTATTCTGTTTTGATTATTTATTTTGGAAATGAGTACTTTGTGGCTTTTTGTTTTGTAGGAGGATGTAACTATGGAAGTGGAAAGCATCGAGGGAATGTGAATGCATCGGTGGACTGAACACCACTCCTTTGTTGCCCCAGGGCCTCCATACTTCTAAATCCGGCCCTGCCAGTGATTCGCAAAGTGTGAGTCGCGGCTCAGCAGCGGTGTTGTCATAAGGGCGCCGTAAAATATTCAATTAAACAATTCGGCAAATTTTTTGGAATTCCCAATTCTCGAAATTTTTGCGCCAACAATGATATGTATGCTGGCAAAATTCCAAGAATTTAGCGACTTTCGAGTCATTCATTGTTTTCTTTCCAAATGCATAGCTCTCTCCATTTTTTTGATAGTCCTTTTGCGCTTGAAACTACCTGCGTCTGCTGGGTTTAACGATGGCTATGTAAACGCCCGCCATTCAAAAGAGATTTTATATCCGCCGCACGCCAATCTGCCTCGTCTAAAATAGCTTGTGCGCAAGCACAGCTTACCCACCCACGCTTTAGTGCGTGGCGTAGTTGCAAGTCGGATTTCTATTCATTTGTTGTCACCATTTATTGTTATCGGTGCGAATTAAATACAGAATTATTGTACTTGTATTTATATAATCGGACATTTTCGATACTCAGTGCTCGCATTAGTTTCTGATTGTCGGACTACCTTAACCTTTAATCAACGATGTATTACAGTTAGAGCAGCAATGCTAACGTGCGCCGTCAAATTGACGTTTAGTTTTGGGAGAGTCATAAAATACTGCTGGTGAAGAATTTTTGAACCAAATCTTCTTCAGTTTTAGCTAATTAGTTGAAGTAACAAATTAAGATTAGTACTATTAATCTTTTATTATTCTTTATAACAGTTTTTTATGCATATACTTTTATAGTAACTTCTTAATTGAAAAAAAAACTAACGCAATAAAATCAACAAAACTTCTTAGAAAATTAAGAAAAAATTAAGAAAAATTAAACGAAGCTATTTTTATTCTTAACACCCAATAAACAAAAAGTAAACAAATTCAAAAAGAGAAAATGAAATAACATATGTAAAAAACTGGCAAGCCTTAATTTCTTACAAATTTTCCGAGCAAATATTGCATATGTGAAAGGCGCATTTTCCGCAAATAGCCTGCTCTTCTTTTAAGTTTTGGAGGACAGATGGTACATGTCTTTCTCGTTTGGGGTGTAACTGATGGTGCTGATAGTAGACAATTACTATCATTAGGGCCCAAAATACGAGATATTGTCAATCTCAATTCCCCCGGAAGTCTTTCGTTGATTGATCTTCTTTGTAAATGTGGCGTAACCAATTCAAATGCCAATTTCTTTAGGAACTCTCCCCTTTCTGCTGTTGATTCGGTAGCTGCCTGATAAAGAATATAGGTATTGACGGTAGATATATGTAAGAGTCGGAAGGATAAGACCATAGGCCAGCGCTGCGTTCTTCGACTGCAAGTATATATAGAGCACTTTTTATCAAGTTCGTCGACACCTCTTTGGTATTATTATAAAAAGAAATTACTTCTAGCTTTCCATTCTCATTATCAATAACTTTGCAATGGTGCATAGATGAACACAATAGTGCCGCATTATTTTTCTTTGGTACGTATGATATCAAAATTTTATCTTTTGTGAGTCCGTACAGTGTTGAATTAACTTTTATATTCTTCTTCGGCAGGAATTCTTTGGGTATTTCCCTTTTATTCTTTTTCAGGGTACACATATAAGTTAAATGTTTTTCCTTTAGTACGTCAATGAGCTCGATAGAGCTAAACCAATTATCAGCTGTAATATTTCGCCAGCTACCTATAATTGGAGGAATGACTCGTAGAACGGATTGAGTTGGTATTATTAGCTTTTTGTGAGCATCACTTAAACCGTAACCATCTCATCCCTTACCACAAAATAAATAGCCACTTAGGAAGTAACTATAGTCTTTGAATCGTAATAACACATTATTTTTAACCCATATTTAGCAGGTTTCTTGGGCATATATACAATGAATCGGTATCTGCCACGGAAGGGCACTAGCATTTCATATATAGTAGTTGCTCTATCTCCAATCTTTTACAACTTTTGTGAATTTTGCACAAGTTTATTGAAAAGAACAGATATTTGTGCCATGGGGTCGTCTTTGAGTCGATCTTTTCTGTCATCTGGATTATCAAATCTCAAACAATTCAACAGAACCACAAATCTGCTTCTTGACATTACGCATCTGAAGATTGCACGACCACTCGAATCTGTTGCAAAAATATAATTGATATTTTCATGATTCGACTTGAAGACCGCGCTGTATAAAAGTAAGCCCAAAAAGGCTTTCAGCTCAATTAAGTCAACATCTTGAAGTTCCGGTCGATTTGAATTTAAATACAATGATCTGCAATGCGAAATCCTTAAATTAGTTCAGTTCATGATGTCGTATAACATTTCTTCGTCAAAAAGTTGATTCCATAAATGCATCTCAACCTTTGGAGAATGGAGGGGTAACGTACAGGCAGGTAACTGCTTAATAATATTGTGCATAGGAGTTCGCACAGCTCGCATTGGTTCTGCTTGCGCCCACTTAAACCAATTTTTCCCGTAAAAGTAATTCCTTTGTTCTCGTACTTTACATTCTGAGCTGCTTTTGCAAAAGTTATTTTTCTAATCACCCTAAAAATGGACAATTCTTATTAAACTTGAATAACCAAGATAGTGCTGAATCCAGAGAGAACGTTCAACATACTATTGTCAAGGGTTCCGAGAAGCGAAAACATCGTAAATATGACGACAGTTATTTGGACTTTGGCTTTACATCAACAAACGAAAATGGTAAAGAGAGACCACTGTGTGTATTGTGTATGAAAGGTTTGGCACCAAATTGTATGCTTTCAAGTAAGTTAAAACGACATTTAGAAACTAACCATTCTAACTTTGTTGGTAAACCTCGCAACTTTTTTCAGAGTCGGCGGGGTGGATCTCAATATACAATTAATTGAAAAATTAAAAGGAAAGTGAATTTGGATTGCAACTCGATGAGACCACAGACAATAATACGGATGAACACTTGATTTGTTACGTACGGCTCTTAGATGGCAATTCAATCGTTGAGGATCTTCTCTTTTGTAAAAGTATTACTGGAAATACAAAGGCTCAGGATTTGTTCGAGATCCTGAATATATTTATGGTTGAAAATAATTTAGAATGGACAAAGTGCGTTGGTGTTTATACTGACGGTGGTCGCTCGATGTCTGGCTCTTATGGAGGATTGCAGGCACTTATTCGAAACAAGGCTCCAGATTCACTTTGGACTCATTGCATTATTCACAGAGAAGTATTTGCATCAAAGTATATGAGTCCTCCACTAAACATATAGTTTTAGAACGTGTGGTAAATATAGTAAACTATATAAAAACTCGTCCACTGAAAGCAAGATTTTTCAAAAAAATGTGTGAAGATATGGAAGCTGAATACACATCTTAGTTGTACTACTGCCACTCACGATGGTTCCAATTACGGCAAGATATAAACACATTCCTTGAAAAAGAAAAACATGAGTATGCCAAACACTTTGTGGAAACAGACTTTTTGACTAAACTCGTATACCAATGTGATAGTGATAGTGAAAAGTTGAATTCGCTAAATCCTTCATTACAAGGACGCAATATGCACATTTTAAAGCAAACAGAAAAGATTTCAGCTTTCGGAAAAAAATTACAGCTATGGAAAATAAAAATGAATGAAGATGATTGTTTTCCTTTGTTGCTTCAGTTTGTAACCTCCAATGAAATTAATTTGTCTTGCAATATGAAATCTCTTTTTGAAGCTCACCTATCACAGCTTATCAAATGGTTCGAAAAATACTTTCAAGCAGATAATATTGAGAAATTTACATGGATTCAAGACCCATTTAGAGCCAAGGCTACATCTGAATTTACTTCTTTGGAAGATGAATCTCTTATTAAGTTGTCTTGTCTTGAAGATAACATTTTGTAGCATGGAACTTTCTGATTTTTGAATATCAGAAAAAGAAGAATATCCACTGCTTAGTTGTAAAGGTCTACGAATATTAATTAAATTTGTAACGTCCTATTTGTACGAAGCTGGCTTTTCGCCCACATTAGAGTGCACTTCAACTGCGTGTCGAACACTTATTGAATGCATTTGCACCACGAGCAGCCGCTGCAACCAAGACCACAGTGGTTTTCCAGTCTCAATATGAATTTTATCGAAACAATTGAAATTAGATATTTTATATTATCCCAAGTAAAATAGTATCCCTTTATAATTTTTCGCTGTTAAATGAGTAATCGCTTTTAAAAATGTAAGTTTTCCAATTTCTTAAAAATGGTCAACAATTTTGAAAAAAATCTTACGTATTTAGGGAGCCGCGGAGAAATCTGTTGTTTTAAGGGAGCTGTTAACCGAAAAAGATTGGCAACCTCTGGTCTAGCCAGTTCGTCTGCCGATTCGTTCAGTTTAAGAATAATGGTTTGTCGTTTTAAAAATATTGCGAGCTCTTCGCGACATTGTCTAACCAGCTTTGAGGTTACGGCGCCCGATGACCGGTTATGACGACCTGACTGTCTATAAAAATATCCTTCAAAACCGAAATCTTGTCCACCTGGTATATGCTAGAATGATATTCCACATATTTCAGAACGGCGAGCGTATACTAACAGGGGAAATCTCGTGAAAAGCTGTTCAATAGAAAGAAATTATCCACTAAAGTATTTGAAAAAAAAAAATGCAAATTTTGAAAAAAAGAATTGTAAGCAGCACTTAAGGAAATTGAGCATGTGTGTGACAGAGGGAAATCTATTTGTTTATTTCTGAAGGACAAATGTTTAACCAAGCACGTTGCTGTTTACACACTGGCGAATAAGGGTGTATTGAACAACTGTTCAAGAGATTTCTCTTCTTAGTATACGCTCGCTGGTTCAGAAAATATTTAAGCAGCTACTCAGCATTTCATCTTGGAACTGCATTACAGGACAATCTTTGTACTGGACAAAGGCCTTTGGTAGCCACGATGAAACATTTGTTTCATAAACCCAAAACTGAATTTCTTTGAGCATTTAAAAACGTTAAATTAATTTATCGGTCAGTTCAATCTAAGAGTAAGAAACTAAAGGATAGGCCATTGCGTCTAGATATATGCCATTTTTGTGTGGCAAACGTGATGACTTTTCAAACTTTCTAACATATGGTTACATCTCTGTCTGCCAAAGCTAATGGGATACCCTATGATGACAGCCTTGGCAGGAAAGAAAAAAGGGGTATGGAATTGGGAATTATTGGGTTTAGTCATGAATGTGAAGTGAAGTACGCTCGAATTTTTGCGGCCCATATCTAAAGGGGAAATCATATGATGGTAAACTGTTCCACATTCGTACTGTCCTGCTTATGAAGAATTCGCGGAATTTTACGATATGGCCGAATTTGACTTCAAGAGTGTTAGGGTGAGCTCGGGTTATAGCTCGTGTAGTGCGCATAAGAAAAAATCTACAAAGGATCAGGCTATAGATTTCGTCAAAGATAATGAAATTTACCCTAGCACAAAAGGTGTAGGCAAGATAAAGCTTGGAATGGGATTAAATAGAAAAATATCTACCTTCTTATATGTGGAAATTTAGTAATACTGTATTTGTATCTTTTTTAATAATAAACTGTGAATTAGAATATTGGTAAATGTTTGCAATTTTGATAAAGGAACTCAATTTTTATTACATTTTCTTGATATAGATTTGCCAACAATAAAATATTACGGCAAGTTATTGGGCAACCGAAGGCTTACTGGGGAACCAAGAATCTCAAAAATTTATTTTATATTACTAACGCTCACTATACTGTTGCTGGTATACAATTTTGCCTCATCCATCCACCTGCAATGTGAATTTTTTATAGTGTGCGTATTTACTTACACAACTTTGAGATTGGCACGAAAATTGTTGATGGTTTCTTACGAATTTCCATTTAATTTGTGAAGTTGTTTGTTTTTAATCTATTATAAAACATTTCTACCGTTTGTATGAAATTGAACTCGTTATGGAGTAAAGTTACAACTAAAAAGAATGTTTTTTAAAGTCCAACAATCGCCCAATGATTACTATGAAGAAAACGACAATAGAAATCGAAATCTCCTATCATACTGTATTGGTATCAATTTGAATGACCCAAAGCTCCGCTTGAATATCACTAGAAAGATGACGACAACTTAGAGAAGTCATCAGAAAGCTCTCATGTTTTCTCCTAACCTGGTGTAGCATCTCTGATATTTTCGCTGATGGGACTATTCAACTGTGATCTAACCATATCAAGTGATATGTGTAATTTTACAACGGAAATTCTGATAAGGACATCATTAACCGCTGTAATTGTGAAATTCTTTAATCATATCAGAAAAACTGCGTCTAAAAGGTCATTGTTCTGCCAGTCAAATTTGATAGGAATCTTGACAAAGAAGCCTTCTTTCGCTTGACCAAAGCTCAGGGGCAGACCTGTAAAATTCCAAGTACAAGTACCAGTACAGTACCAGTACCTGGACTTAAAATATTTTAAGTACAAGTACAAGTCCAGGTACTGGTACTGTTACTAATACTTAAGTACCAATGTACTTACAGGTCTGCTCAGGGGATACACTATATTGTAGTAACACAGCCTTGCACGAAAAGGCTTGGATTTCCAGACTCGGACTCTATGTAGGTACCTCAGAGATTCATGGGAATCCATCCTACTCAGGAATACCCTAGATCCAGCGTAATTTTCTAAGGAAATTCAGGATGCGTCTGTTTTTTTTTACCTTGAAGAAGTAGCTACCTAGTAGCCCCCCTCTTTTATTGGCTATAGGGCAGGACACTCGGAAAGTACATGACGAACTGTCCAGTCTCCTAGCATGGCCACCTATGGCCCAATGTCCAGTAAACACCCCTACTAGTTTTCTGTTATCATCTCTGCTCCGTTTCAGGTGTTTCAACATTTTTTTCCACTTATATGCAGGTCATAGTTGCCTCATAATACAGCAGTTGTACCGATTGACCCATTAATGATTAGCTTTAACATACATAGCTGTCCTTGGTGATGTCGCCTCTTAGTTCCTTGAGCTATCCATTCTATAGCCCTTTTTTGCTAACTCAAGCCCAAAATATAATCAGTGCCTCAGGCTACAGGTCACTACAGGCCACTACTGAAGCCAAGTAAGTTACATTCACGGCCGCTGACTACAAGAAGTCATGCTTCTTATTATGCATAAATGTATGAAAATATATACATGTACCTAATTAATAATTTGTTCTTCCATTTTACTTTTTTGCCGAATTATTGCAAACCAATATGAAATAGTTCTCACAGGTGAATAACTTTCGCACTAATACTGAAACTTGCCTTATAACTTTGTGAATACATTTCCATGGATTCAGACACGTACATCGAGTGGCCTGAGGCTTGTGGCCGTGAATATATCTTGGGCCTAATCCACTATCGCGTTGCCCTTTATAATTCTGTGACAAGGCACCCATAGGGTCGACTTGTGCCATATAGAAATCTCAACTAGCCTATTTTTGCAAAGCTGCACCAGCTTTAATTTTATCCGAAGGCACTAAATTTTTCTAACAATCTGTATGACTCATTCCAAGATCAGTTATTGGAGTATACTCCCGCTCCAGTACATGTACTTGTGCCAGAGATGTTTCGTACCAGCAGAAAGAGCCCGAATTACAGGTACGACTGATTGGTCGACTACGACTTGATTTTCAGTCGAAGTCGACACTGATATGAAATTTGTATTACAATAAAGCCGCATTCACCATTCAGAGTAGAGCAGAGTGAGGTTTGATTCGAGATCGAAGCTGTTCGCAATACAGCGCAGAGTGAAATTCGAACTTTGAAATTTAACGTAACAAATCGCCATAACAACGCCAAATCAACAACGAACTTTGAACTTAATATAACAAAATGCCATAACAACGCCAAATCAACCGACAAGCAATGAACTGTGTTCGTCAAGATAAGAAATTCGAAAAAGGGGATACCTGTTGCACCATAAAATTGCTCCGAAACTAGCTAAAAATTAACGTTTTTTTTTTGTTTTTATATCATAAGTTTGCTGAAAATACATCTCCTTTTTATTATCATATAAAATATTTATATTAAATCAGAAAATAACAGTAAAACATGATAGTTTATGATAAAAAGAATTATGATGCTTTTCCCACGCCATATACATGCTAGTAGCTTGAAACTCCAGTTCAGTTTTGCACTTTGAGCAAAGTTCAGTTTCAATCACAGTCGCGGCCGAGGTCGAAGTAGCAATTTGATCTTGTCACATCTACATATATCATACACGCAAAACCTCAGTCGACTGATCACTCGTAATTGTAATTCGGGCTTAATACTCTTCTGTATGGCTAGTTCCTGCTTGGCTTATACATACACCTGAAATGAAATTTAAGTTGAACCCATAAGTTAAAGCTCTGAGTGTGATTTATACATATGAGGTGAAATGCTTACTTTGTACTCAGCCGTTTAGCCCTAGGCCGTACTAGAGAAATTCATATAGAAAAATCTGGAAGACTTTTTGCAAGCGTATACAGCAAGCAGGGACTAGGCGTGCTGAAGAGTATTAGGCTCCTGCTGATACGAAACGCTTCTATCATCTTCACTAGCTACAGGTTTTACAACAAAATTTTTTGTTATCAATTTTTTAAATTGATATCATTTTCTGCGAAAAATCGTCATGATTTTTATATATGAATTTACCTGGTCCCGCCAACAATTTTAAGTTACATAAGAAAAGATTGGAAACACTTTCCGTAGACAGTTCTGCAGCGCTGGCTTCAAATCTATCATTAGAATTGAAGCAGAAAACAGTTGCGGATGGGGCACCTACATGTGCAGAGCCTAGAAAAAAAAAGAAAATGTACTTACTACTCACCAACCCGCAAAAATATTTCAAGGCAAAAATTAATTTTGAAAATAGAAATTTATCATTTAAGGAGTGTTCAGAAAACAAAATTACGGAAAATGGACGAAGTTGAAAGAGCCAAAAAATTAAGACACTATGAAAAATTAAGCGTTTTGAAGGAAATTACCCAAATTTGTTTGTATTACATATATATTTCTTTAATCAAATCATACCTCACTTTGGATTCCTCACCAAAATTATAAAGAAGGCACGATCCACTGCTTCGGCATGATGATAAATGGTGACGTTGTTGTCGATTCAAATTATTGTGTCAAATACACCTACATACAACAACATTCACAAACATATTTATTAAAATGTAAAAGCCTTCTAAAACGGGTTTTTAAAACACCGAAAGCGTGTCTGAATTAGGAGAGCCTAAATAAGCCAGTTTGGAGAAAAAGCCAGCATATGATTTATTTTATCAGAATCCTCACTAAGTCCGTATGAACAGAGTTCAGCTGTTTGTTTTCATTAAGGCCAGAAGCAAAAGAGTCTTTAAATAGAGTTAGGTCAGAAACTGCGAATCGACCAGGCAGAGATCTGTGCTATTGTTCTGATAGATAGGGTTTAGTTTGTTGAAGCACTTTTTCGCATATATTTAAGTGCAAGAGCATTGCAAATAGAAATAGAACGATAATTAGCAATGAGTCTTAGGTCACCTGATTTGAAAATAGACATAACGAAACATTTCTTGAAGACTGTAGTATAAATTTTGCTATTTATGGAGAGATTGAATAATTTGCTGAGATGTTCTGCTAGGCTTAGATCGTTCAAAATTTTAAGAACATGTTCAGGAGAGATGTGGTCTAATTTGATATTAATCGAATGTTTACAATTCTGTGGAAACATGAAACAAATATTAGGCACACTATCATCATAATCAGATTTATATTATTTGAGAACATTTCGCATATATGTAAGACTGAACCACAATTGCCATAAAGATCTTTATGATTTCAACGAAACTGAGGTTTACTTATGATTTTTTGACATTTTTGCCCTAATTAGATATCACATTCCGTAAACGTTTACCTACTATCTTCATAATGTTTTCAATTTTGACAAGAAGTAAAAGCAAAAAATTAACAAATTGAAGTTGATTTAATTGAAGGTTTGTTCCTTTTATTGACATTACAGTAGTCCCCGCATAATAGCACATGAACAAGGGCCCAAATTTTTGTGATTTTAACCGGGTGTTGCTTATAATCAATAAGCCGTTTATAAACACAAATTGTGCTTATATAAAAATCCCCAAATAAAAGCACAAAACAAGCGAATTATTGTTAGTAAGCGATAGCCGACTACAAGCACAAGATATGGTATTATAAAAAGTTAGCGATTTAAAAAACAATAAACGAACCATTTCTTATAAAGTAGGTGCTGATACCAAAATTTGAAAAAATGTTTGTCAAGAAATTCTTTTATTGAAGAATAATGGCGCAAAAAAATTGTATTTTAGCAAATTATAAGCATAAGTATGTGCATATGGGAAAAATACACTAACAAAAAAATTATAAACATATACTATATATGTACACCATTGAGGAGACTTACTTAAAATAACCGGAATTCTTTTTCTGTGATTTAGACTTAATGGACATTTCCATAAACTGTTCTTCGAGTGAATCCAAGTTTTTTTATACAACATCCAACGCAAGAATTGCATCCTTCCGGCTTGGTACCTTATTGATAGAAGAATCAGTTTCATTAACGTCCAATATGTCTTCGTGACTGCCTGGATGATCTGCTTCAAGGATATCGTCCACTATCTACTGGTCTATTTAGTTTCTAAAACATTACAAGTTGTTGTCATATTTTTGATACTCCTTAAACTCCTTTATCTTCTATAGGCAATTCTATAACGGTATCTGTTTTCTGGTATCTTCTTCATCAGTTAAAAATCCTGCTTTTTTGATACCATTTTGAACCGTTTTGGAGCGACCAGCCACCAAGCACGTTTTACAATATTCAAAGCATCCAAAACATTTATTGACTTAGCAAACTCGGATGAAGTAACACCTTTCTCAAGTGCAAATAACTGTTTCCGTACGAGATTTTGTCTAAAATATACTTTGAAGCAATGAATAATACCTGGGTTCAGTGGCTGTACAAGACTAGTGGTATTTGGAGGAATCATATGCACTGCAACGTTCTTCAGACTGATACCCGGTATCAATTTATGTCAAGCTGCGTTGTGCAAAGAGAATTGCGGCTCTTTTAGCCCTTTTCATTTTTTCAGAAAATTTTACTGAGGAAAATGTAGGAATATGATATATGGAAGCAGGACATCGGAAAGGGTCAACCTATATTGGTCCTGCCTGGCGCATCGTTCCTTCAACAAAATATATTGGACCAGGGCCATCTCCGCTGATGCAAGTCCAAATCATTATTCCTGGTGGATGTTTGACAGTTTTTACTATGCAATCGTCTTTATATTTCTTTCATGGTCTTCTTCTCACAAATTTGGAAGATTGCATCTAAGCAGAATTCATCACTGAATATCATCTATGGGTTTAAAAATATTCGTTTATTTCTAAAGTTTTAAGAAAACTACGGGGAAATAAAGTGTAATAAGAAAAAAATATTTAACATATTTCCAGTCATCAACTGTAAGATGCCGGTGAAGTTGAGCCCATAACAATCGCATCTTCTTCATTCGTTTCGTCAGCTTACGCTTTTTTGCGAGACGTCTACATTTTAAATTTGCCTCATACAATCTTCGCCGCAATGTCATGACGGATATATTCCCTCCTTGCTGATTTACATACCTTATTATAACACGAGCAGATGCTCTACATTCTAGTACAGCTGTATGGATAATTTACCTATCCGTTCTCCCGTCGTTATCCTATTTCTACGGCAATTTTTCCGCATATTTCCTAGCGGTGAGACCCCTGACCGAAAATCTCTTGCCAGTCTATCGACTGTGGATGCCGAAATTTTTTCTCTCTTCGCTATATCCCGGTGAGAAAACATCTCAGTTTCCAATAAGGCCAAAATCACATGTCATTTTTCACGGCTAATATCTTTTGCACGGCCCATGTTACAAAAAATTGTTTTCAGATGTTGTCCGTTTTCAACACAGTATAAACCTTAACAATTACAATACGATTCGCATACCTGCGAACATACCTCTTTTCAGGTAAATTCCTTATTTTCTCGACCAACAGAAATCTTAGGAAGGTGTTGAGTTTACAAAGTTTGCAAAGTAAAATTAATACCTTTCAAGGGAAAAAGGTAACATTTCTTTCAAATTTCAGAATTTTCACATATGCGTCTAATTCATTGAACAGTAAGGAAATGGTAATATATGAGTTTAACTTTTATATTAGGATATACCTATACATATGCATTTACATATGTACATATTCAAGCGAACGCGCTAAACAGAAAAATTGAATCTGACTGTGACAATATGCGGGGAAATTTACATTGGAAATAGAAAAGTTAAGATGCTTTTTTAATGGCTATAAAGGAGGTATTGTTAATACGCGGGTTGCTATTAACAGAGTTAAAGTGTTCGAAATTAATAGGAAAATGTTGCGAGCTTCGACAATTATGATAATAACAGGTTTTTGGTAATAAGCGGATTGATATTATCCGGGGATTACATATATAAAAAATATAAGAAGATCTCTGAAGAAAAATCGGCAGGACTTCCCAAACTTTTCTCTTATTCTTCTATAATAAAATAAGACAGTTGCCGATTTCAATCATATTTCATTAATATCATTGGATAAACAGATGAGTCATTACGGAATGAGCCACTCTTACCGCACTTTACTTATACGGCAATTTGATATTAAACTTAACTAAACTTTCTTACCGACGCTTCTTAAGGTTATTTTGGGTACATTTATTAAATTTAAATGACGCGTTCACCATACTGAAGAAACTTTACTTACGAATACGCCAATTGTAGTTCAGCCAATAGATTTGCGAGTTAAAGAAGTGTTACCGTTAAGGGGTAATTTTTTTGAATTGATCAATTTAAATTTTTACTAAAAGCCCAAAAAGATCTGAGATAACCTTTAAGGGGCTTTTCGACTCTTTCAATATATTTCTGGTAACTTTCCTACAAGAAAGACTAACTTTGAGATTTTCCTATAAATTTCAAGGTGTGAATTTATGTCAACGGAATACTTTTATCAGATGACTGCTATACCATTTCGGTAAGCGGTTGTATTTGTTTACTACAGGTACATGAAGATTAATACCTTGATATATTGTAATCTTATAGAATCGTACCAAAGATATGTGAAGATAAGGTGAAAGAGCACACGACAGTTTTTTTCAAAAATCATTGAGACAATCGTAACCACCACGTTGGTAGTTTCTTATATTCAAAAAGAAAATTTCGGCGGTCTTCAGGTACATTAAACTTAATTTTATGTAAAAATGAATAGAGAATGGGGATAGAGAGTGGACGCATAGATGTAGTAAATGTGTCAACATTGTGGGAAGAAATATCAGTCCATCCTAGATCCAAGAGCATATTATTTAGGCTGATGTCACATTTTCCGTAATTTCAGTTTCAGTATGGCATATCACAGTTTTACTGAATCTCAAAACTGATTTTTTTTTTATTGTCCAGTGGCGTAGAGGTTGCCATTGTGTAAAGATCTACCTAGTATTATTAGTCGTAAAATTTATTAGTGTTGTTATCAAAAATAGACTCATTAAAGATCACAGATAAAGAGCTCGCGGATGCATCCATTAAACCTAAATCGAAATGTAGATGGAGAATTTCATAAACTTTACGCGAAATTAAAAACTCATCCAGAAAAATTTTTCAATTATTATAGAATGTCGCTTTCCAGTTTTAATGATTTGGTTGATAAGATTAAATACAAAATAAAATAAAGAATATTTTACAATAGAAGCCATCAGTGTAGAAGAAAGGCTCACAATTATTATTACGTAGATTGAAATAAACGAAATGATATAATTACATTTAGGTATGTAAATAAAAATGAAAATTTTAAACGCTGTTGTTGTGCTTTTTTCATTTATTTATTGAGATAAATTCAGAAAGGCTTTCAAGAAACTATCGCTTCATCTCAATAGACGTAGCATCATATGGCAAAGAAGGTAACAGTAAAGTTTCTCGAGAAAGTGCTTTCGGACAGTTATTATATGCGAAGCGCCTCAATATTCCTGAGCCCCAGGCACTTCATATTAAATTTATTTTTGTATTCATTGGGGATGTAGCATTTTCTTTGCACGAACATTTACTGAGACCTTTTGCACGAGCAAATCTGAAAATTGCAGAAGAATGTTTAATTATCGGCTAAGTAGAGCAAGAAGATTTTTAGAATGCGCATTCGGCATTCTAAGTAAGAAATTCGAGTTTTCCACTCACCTATATTAGTGAATCCAAATTTCGCTGTTTTAATTACCAAAACTGCATATGTACTTCACAACTTTGTACACTCCAGAGATGGATATAATTTCCGATACACTCTTTCATGTGATCTAGAAAATTTTTCTGCAGAAAAAAACTGAAAGTATCTACTCTCAATGATAGAAGTGTCAGAGAATAGTTTGAAAATTACTTTATGTCGCCACAGGATAAAATTAAATGGCAAGATCAATGTTCATATTGACCAATTGTATATTCCATTGGCTGACAAAAGTTTTCAGATTTTTTTTTACCGCACTTAACTTTCGAAATAGTTTTTAACACATTCCCTTTCTATATATATATACAGGGTGTTCCGTAAATCTACGTCAAACCGGAATCGGGTGATAGACCAAATCATAATAGTTACCAGAAAAATATAAAATAAATCTAAGTCATGTATTTTATGAATAATAGGCATTTGTTTTCTTTTCGAGAAAATGTACACCCTGTAATGGTTCATTAGTTCCTGTTGCTACAAATCTTTACTTTTTTAATTTTATTTTTCTTATGTAATCCCGAATATTGCTTATGTAACCTGTTGTTTTGAATTCTAAGCCAACTGCTTCAGCTTGGAAGAAAATTTCAAATTTTGCCGAACCGAAAATCAATACTTCGCCCAACCTTAACTGACTGTAATGAAAAAAAATGTACTACGCCAGTCTGGTAAGTAACTTTAAAAGTTGAGGCATTTAATAAGGATTCTAAAATGGTATAACACTTGCTACATTATTTCTTAGATTATGGAAAAAAAATTGTTTCTTCAAGAAATCCATTTTCGAAAAATTATTTTTTACCTAATAAAAATGATTCTAGTATACCCACAGCTTGCCGTAAGACCGTAACTTTAAGATTCTAGTTTGAGTGAGACGGAGAGTCATTACATTAAGTGGTAGTGAGACATATAGTGACGCTAGCGAGTCAAATCATCGAGTTTTTACAAATGTGCACCGTCTACTCTCCACAGAGGATTGACATCCAAACCAAGTACATTGTGAAGGAAGAAGTTCCTTACCTTACGAGGACGTAGTACTTCAAGCAGTTGAAGAAAACCCAAATACTTCGGAAGCACAGGAGTGCCTAAAAGTATAGTTCACCGAATTTTACAAAAACATGAGCACCAGAATTACGGAAGCAGTTGAATTTGTCAACAACGGAAGATTTGCCCGTCTGTATTACAGCTATTAAAGTTGGACGAAGTATGATTTTCTATTCTTGGTTCGGCAAAATGTGACATTTTCTTCCAAGCTGAAGCAGTTAGCTTAGAGTTTAAAGCAACACCCAAGTAACATTTCTCCTCTTTTTCAGGTCGAATTTACGTCTATTCAACGTAAATTAGGGGAGCGACTAATTGTGGTTAAGTTAAGATTACCTAATATTTACGTCCGATTTACGTAAGTGGAGAATGAGAGGACGTCGTGTCGACGTAAATTTTAGGGAAATTAGGGAATATTTCCCTATAGGGCACAGGACTCATTTCCTTGATTTGGTAAATTTAACGTAAATTTCACGTCGAATTTACGTAAATTTTCCTTGATCTCGACCTATTTTCTACCTAGTTTAACTCATGTTAAGGTGTGTGTTAATATAGAAGGAATTACATTTTATAAGAATTGTATGTATATATTTGTCCTAGTAGGAAATGTAAATATTATGAACAAGGCACATAGCTCCAAATTGAAAGATTATGAGAAGTATTGCTTTAACAAAGTATATAAAAATTATGGCCTTATTCAAATTTAATTCTCGCAGCTCCTAAGCGTTCAATTTAAAACGAGAAAAATTTTATTGATAAATATGGAAATAATTTTTCGAAAAACAACAACGCGCTTTAAAAATAATTTAAATTTTTTTTTTAAATTATTCTTTGGTTTCCGATTTAGAGCATTGAAATTAATTTAAATATTCTTTAATCGTTCTGAAATTAAGAAAAATTAATTTATTTGGGTTTTTTTTTTGCAGTAACTATGGAAAAAATTAAATTAACGTATTATACAATTTTTCTATTCATTCCTTTAATATATGGCAGCCATGTTTTGTTAAATAAAGATGACGCATATTACATTTCTCGACGTAAAAGTTAGTTTGACTTGCAACTTTTCCTTATACGACGAATTTCCTGGATGGCTAGACGAAATAACCAAATTTTTCGACTTTGAGGGCACAAATCCTTGTTTAGGTAATTTTGTGTTCAAAGGTTATGATAATTTTTTTTCTATAAATAAATTTCAACTTAAAATATGGTATTTCGCCCTAAATTATGGAATTTCGCCTTAAATAGGTAAAAGAGATTTGACAATTGAAAGAATTGAATTGATTTATTTACATCTTAAAAATAGTAAACCATATGATTAGCATCACCATTTGGATACAAGATTTGTTAAATCGCGGGTGAATGAAAACGCAGTTGAATATGCGTATATTTCGCATGGTTGGGAAGCAAATAATTAAGTGTACCTATTGGCCCAAGTCAAATATAGTATCTTTAAGAAAAGATGCAAATGGTATTCCAGAGCCTGACTGATTCCGATATAATGTGCCGTAAATAGGAGCAACATTTGTAATCTTGATGAAATGATTCATTGGGAGGAGCAGTTCAATACTTCCAGTAATAATGAAGCCAAACAAAATTAAATGAACTTTAATTAATTTTTGGTTGTAGTATTACGTAATTTCAACTTTTAGGGATTTCTCCATACGTAGCCATTTAGTCCAATTTACCTTGAGGTTAACTTTTTTGGGAATTCGGACTTTGAGGGCGAACACAATCGAATAGGGAATTATTTAGGGAATATTTACGTTATCTTGCCTTGAACATAGGAATAGATCTATGTAACTACAAAGTTCATACATTTCCTTAAAGTTGACCTCAAAGTTAAGCAAAATTTAGGTAAAAAGTAAGGAAATGTGCCTCATATTTAGGAAATTTTCCTTATTTATTTCCTTATTTCTCCTAATTTCTACGAGGTAAATTAAAAATGAATTAATTATTACGTAATTGTTTCTCTAATAATTAACAACAAAGTCAAGATTACTTTGATGACCTAATTTAAGGAATTATTAAGTCAAATTTCCTTCCTAATTAACCTTAAAGGAGAGTGATATTTGAGGTTAAATTCTTAAGTCCAATTTACGTAATTTTAACCCAAATAGGTCGATCGGCCCTCAAAGATAGGAAATTCAACCTCCAATGTTACTTGGGCAGGTTACATAAGCAATATTCGGGATTACATAAGAAAAATAAAATTGATAAAAAGTAAAAATTTGTAGCAACAGGAGCTAAATAACCATCACAGGGTGTACATGTTCTCGAAAAGAATAGAAATGCCTATAATTTAAAAAATACATAATTTAGACTTATTTTATATTTTTCTGGTAACTATTATGATATGGTCTATCACCCGATTCCTGCTTGACGTCGACTTACGGGACACACACCTGCTATTTTTATTTTCATTTTTCACTAAAGCCCGGTATTGTGCTCATTTAGCGGATAAATATTTCGCTGCATTCGAACAGGGACCTTTTTTACGGCTAAAATTCTTCATTGTTTTGAACTATAGGTGGCTGCTTTTGACAATCAGCTGTCGTGCATTTGTGATATTATTTCGTCTTCTTTTAGATTGCTATTGCAATTACCCAATCTGGAAATAGTAAGGAAAACTTACTATTTTAATTTCTTTTCAAAAGAATTGTCTAAATGAAGCCGGATTTTTTTTTATCAGAAAAAAATAAGAAAAAAACACTGCCACACTTGTATTCCAATTTCTTTCAACTTCAAACGTCAAAATTTTAGCGTAAAAAAAAGGTATTGAGCGGATAAATCCGATGCTAAATATGTGTTTGTGGTAATTCTGCCATCTACTTGTCAAAACTAAACAAACTTTTAGCTGATAAAACACTATACCACTTTTTTCAGCGACGTGGCTAAATATTTCGCCACTAAATTTCACCGCTAAATTTCCATACAAAATTTATTCGCGGAATGAGCACAATACTAGGCTTAACAGACATAATAATTAAAAATATTTTATCTATATCATCATGCAAAAACGCATTTCAATAGAAATTTACCATTGTCATTGTACCATTGTAAGAGCAACTGAAAATATTTGAAATCTTTACTGCGATAAGATTTTGCCGTTAATGTTTTTACACTCTCAAGAATTACTGGAGTTTTTAACTACCTATTACATCAATATAAGAATATCGGCTTACTTTGTTTTTTATTTTCCTCGGAACTTAAGTCACTCCATGCCTAAATCACTTCCTTACCAACTTTGTCCCAAGCTTTGTCCTTAATATCGCAAAACATATATTTTTGACACATTGTATACCACAAATACTCACTCTTCTCGATACCCGTAATAAATGTCTCCATGTCGAACATTTTTACAAAATATTTTGAGCTTGTACATACTTGCAAAGTTACCCATGCCACTGACAATCTAGCAAAATCTTAAAAATCGGAAAATGTAACAGGATTCATAAATCACAATGCTTTACCGACATTTGCAACCTGGAAAATTTCAATAAACTGAAAACTGAAAAATCGGAAGAGCTCTCTGAAGTTTTTCAGCAAAATTGAATTTCAAAGAACTGTGCCCATTTGATTGCGTGAATTTCGGTTTTCTTAAATCTTAATCTGAATTTCTGGAATTCAGTATACTGAAATTCCGGATAATGTGACATCTGCCTAAGATTGAATTGGTTATTGTATTTTTTTTAAGCAATATAGATCCATATTATTAACGAGAGACTGAGAGGCAAGATAGTAAGCCTCAGAGTATGGGGAAGGTATGATTAGTTAAAATCACCTAAGAAAATAATTTTCAAGTTTACAGGTAACTCCAAGAATAATCATAATTTCTAATTATAATCAAAATCTTTGAAAGCAACTTATTACATCACAAATTATCATTTAGTTACATATATAGCTCGGCAGGTAAAAAATTTCATCTTCTCCGAAGAAGTATACTCCCACTTCTGACAGTCTTTTCCTTTGATACACTTTCAGCGAAAAATCTTTTTTTGATAAAAAGAGTCCACAATTGTCCTTTATTATAGAACAGAACACCTACATTCTCGCTTGAAATGGAAAGTGTTATCAAAAGCAACATGAAAAGAGCTTTATTGCTGGTGGGGAAATCACTCTGGTTGCAGATGTATTGTAAAGCCTCCTCCCTCCACACTAACCAACTGTTGCGTTCAAGGTCTCTTCTCACAACCAAATATATCTACTCTCCAGTTAATGGTGGTGATAGGGATTATTCCACATTTATTCCCTCTCTAAATCCTTGGAGTATTCTAAAATAGATGTTTCAGTTTCCGTAGTAATTCAGTTGTGCAAATGCGGCCTTTCAGAGACCACATTTATTTCATTTTTCTAGACAGATTCAGGACTTTTCAGGGCATTTGAACGATAATAAATTAAATAAATGATTTTAAGTTAAATAAGTACTTCAAGGGATATTTTTAGGATATTGTTCATAAAATCTCTGTATCTCCTGCTGTCATTAAATTTTTTTTTTATATTGAATAGACTGTTGTTTTGCCTTTATGCCATGTAGAAACAACAAATTTTTATGCATGTTGGTGTATAGTATTATATATATATAATTAATAAGATATAATAAATATATTATATGTAACCAACAACAAGTTTTGCTAATCAAAAAATAATTCGAATGCAAGCTACCTGCTACTTAGACTAATTTTAATTTTAGTAATTACTGGAAGAAAAGTTTTTTTTTTTTGTAAATATGACGAAAAATACTGCTTATTCCATCAGCATTTGTCCGATATATATATATTTTTTTATATCTATAAAATATACATTATTAAACCATCAAAATGAGGGCTATTTTGAAAGAATAGATATTTTCACTAAATTTTGTAAGCTAAATTGTCTGTACAAAGGTATAAAAATAAGTGTAAAAAGTATCAAGTAAAAATGGAAGGTATATGGCAAATGATAAGTATCTGAAATGCAAAACTTGCTATCTCCACTTTTCGTAAAAAAATTAGTTAGAAATGGCGATTTAATCTCTAAGACGAGTACTTCTATCTCCATTTCAAACTTTGCTGCAGATCTAAAGATAAACACGTTAATAATATGGGAGTGAATTATACGGTTGGATGCAAAACCAAATAAATCCGCCTTACAGTTCGGTTCAAAAGTTAATATCTCCATCACAATCGATTTTGGTGCAAAACTACATATATCCTCCGTGAAATATTTTAGTTTATTCCAACTGTGGAGCAAAACTTGGCAAATGTAAATAAATATTTCATTGGTGTTTGAATGTGTTTTAACGGTACTTTTGCTATTTTGACTTTGTAGCACACAACCATTATAATGCCTAAGAATTCCCACGCTTCTATATGCCAATAGTTTCCAAATGTAAATAAGTATTTCAATGGTTATTTGCTTATTTTGAGTAGTATTTTGTAGCACGCCACCATTCTAACGCTAAAAGAATTCCCACGCTTCTACACACCAATAGTTATACGCGCTCGTTGTTCGGTAGCTTCCAACTTTACATGTTTAAGAAAAATCCAGAGAGTGCACCTGCAACATTCGTTCAGAATTGTAACGGTTTTCTTGCCAATAATTTCCACCTACTGAAAACCATAGAGTGTACTTGCAACATTCTATCAGAATTGAAACGGTTTTGTCTTTGAAAGGACATTGCTGGACATTTCGGTTATATAAATAGCGCATAGTTTTAAGAATGCGTCGCCATTCTGTGTTTGGTTTTTTTAATTTAATGAAGTACAGTTTTTGAAGTTCCTAGATTTTTTTTTACGTTTTCCTACAAGTTTGTTTACTTTGATTTGATAAATTCTGTTATTTGAAAAGTGTTCGTCAACAAGTATACGCGTTGTTTGTTGAAGTTGAGTTTCTATGAAGTATTATTTTATTTACTGATATGGACGCAAATAGTGTTCGCCCAGCTTCGGAAAATGAAAGGTGTAGGAAGCGGAAGGCGAAACCCGAGCAATGGAAACGGAATATTTCTAAAAAATTAATGTATGTAAATTTTATTTTGTATGAAATTATTGATACTTACAAAAGAAATTTCAGGCACTCCGCTAAAGAATTGCCGCAATATCCCAAATGTAATCATTATGGAAGAGCTTTTCAGTGCCGAATACTTTCTATGTGCGACGTTAAATCATTTCATAAAGCATTTTATGAAACAACTGATAAGATTAAGCAGGACTAATTTTTACTAAAATACCTTGAAATCAGGCAGATCAAACGCAGACGTCCTACTAAATCAACTCGATGCCCTTCGGTGATGCAAACGAAATTTTTTGGTAGAACTTCCGTTAATTTATTTATACCTGTTTGCAAGGAAGCATTCGTAGGTATTCTAAATGCCTCCAAAAATAGGATAACAACAATTGCCAAAAAGTATGGACAAACCGGCCAAGCACCTTCAGAAAACCGTGGTGGTGACAGAATTTCTCAGCGTAACATTGATAAGCAGACTAAAGTAATGGAGTTTATTAGTTCAAATTATTGTAGAGCGAAGTCAGGTCGCCATTTCCTTCTATCAGAACTAAATATAAGAAAAATGTGGAGAATGTATAAAAATAAGTATGAAGTACCTACAAGAATCTCTAAAAGTCATCGAATCATACTTTCGAAATATAATTCTTACGAAATTTAATATTAGCTTTGACTCCCCATCTATAGATAAATGCTCAAAATGTATTGAGTTAAATAATAAAATAGAAATTGCTAAAGATGGTGCAGAAAAAGAAAATTTAATGGCAGGACAAAAAGTACATAAGATGAGAGCCAAAGGTTTTTATGAGCTTTTAAAAGAAAAACAGCACGGAGTTCTCACGTTGTCGTTTGACTGTCAGAAAAATCAGATATTACCTAAAGTGCTTGATCAGTCTGCCTACTATAGTAGGCAACTATACATGTACAACTTTGCGATCATAGAAGGAAGCTCACAATCTTCTCTAAACCGCGAGACTGTAACACTCTTCTATTGGACAGAAAATGAGTTTTCGAAAGGCTCAAATCAAGTGACGTCTGCAGTATTCCATAAACTAACTTCATATCAAAATAGAAATGATATTAATACTGTAAGACTGTTCGCAGATGGATGCAGTGGACAGAATAAAAACACAGCCATGATTGGGATGTGTTCTCAGTGGTTGGTTTCAGCTCCTTCAATGGAGTTATCGTCACCGCCGTTAGTTCGGTAGTGGAGTGGAATTATTTTCATGTGAGCACTTGAATGGATGAAGTGGATTGACGTTTACATATTAGCAGATTATTTAAGGAATTTTTTGTTTACTACAAAATAAATAATAAATATAAATTTCATTATCGTACAAAATGATGATTGCATGTAGAACTGAATTACAGTACCACCTGATATTTTGCGACAATTTTTTTCGATATAATCTCATTCTTTGCTTCGAACTCCTTTGTGCTTTCATACAATATTTTAGAAATTTGTAAGATTATACTTCTTTTCATGATCCGTCTTTGAATATCTACGAAAAAACGATTAAAAACTTGACATTTTCCAATTAGACAGTTTGCAATTTTTACGATAAAAACTAGAGGGGAGCGTACGTGTGAGGTATTGCAATGATTGCTTCTGCAGCATTTAAATTTCAATTAGCTATCTCCCTAACAATTTCTGTAAAAAATTTCATTTATATATGTACCTATTGATGTGACACCAGCCTAAGTATGTCTGCAACAAAAAAAAAAAACAAAAAAAGCTTCTGATATCCAAGCCCACGGAATCCATCAATATTGATCGACATGGTGTTTCCTATTCAATTAACAAGAACGCTTCATTGTAGGCCTCACTGAGCTTCAACTCTCTAAAGAAATTCTTTTTTTTCTCTGAATAATAATTAATCACCCTTTGGTGGCACTTAGAATCCCCCAATTAGATAGTCATTCATTTATTTCACAAAGAATACCAATTAATTTCCGTCGAAAAGTCTCCAGGAAGACGACGACGAATTTTTCTCTTTCGACCTAATCTCTGATTTAGTCCCATGTATAGAAGGTTGGCTCACACATCCTTATGTGGGTCTGCATACTTTAGTCGCTTTTGATATGAAATGGATCCTTTCCTTCAAATTTTATTTTCGGTAAAAAAATGTAGTTAATTCCGTAATTTAAAGCCTCAAGCAGGAAGTTTAGCAAATTCGAAATAATTTATTGGAAACAATCATATATAAGAATTCGTATCGAATATCTTATCTAGAAAACGAAGCTAAGGATTTTGATAATGAAATGGTGTGATGTTTTCCAGCGGAAATGTTTTTCTCCAACATATTGTGGTACTGGTGGAAGAAAAGGTGGGACTATTTTCGATAGGTAGAATGGCAATACGGGAAAGGAGTATCTATAACTCAAAAGGAAACTAAGTAGAAGGAAAATCGAAGGATCGTGTTGAGAAGAAATTCGAACCCACAGTCCCTGAGGCGGTAGTTAGCGTGCTTGCCAACAAAGCTACCGAGGCAGCAAACAACATAAGCTAAATAATTTGTTGCGAATAAATTCCCCCAGAGTCTTATAACTTACACTAAAAAAAATAGACAGAATTGACTATTTTCGATTGTCATTTAACATTATTATCCATTTTGCTAAGCTTAACTATAAATAGTAGAAAAATTGTAGATATTAGTTACTAATTAGTAGATTTTTAGGACATTCGAGAAAACAAAGAGGGCAGCACGTCACAGTGGAAGCACCGAAGATCGCAAGAGATGGGTACAACCTCCGCCTCAAACTTGCAACAAGTCAACCTGGCAGGCCCGTTTTTCCTGAGCCCGAGAACGAGAGACCGTACAAGAATTTTGGCGAGACCAGCAGAACAGAAGAGAGTCGAGACTGAAGACGAAGAGGAGTTTAATGTAAATAACATAGCAAAATTTTGAAGTATCTAGAAAGTATGTAATAAGAAGTCCTGTTTTTTTTTTTTTTTTATAAAAATGAATTATTAATCTGTATAAAGACGACGTAGTAATTTAAACAAAAAGAATCGATACACAAAAACAAAGTAAAAAGGTTCTAGGAAAGGAGGGGCGCAGAAAAATTTGCGTGGTTGCTACGTTACCAACGGATCTTCGCCACATTCCGTCAAACGAAAAATTTTAAGGCAAGGGGGCGGCATCCTGAACCATTTCGGAGTTACAGGGTGATTATGAAAATTTTCTCGTCTTACACAAAATACCCTGTATGGTAAAAAGTTCAAGGTGTACGGCCAATTACAGAGCTCATTCTATGCAGAGCTTCATGGCCTTTCCAACAACTGCTCGACCAGCCCCGTACTCCTCTCCCGTCAGGAGTTATGGTGAAAAATTACGGATTTTCTTACCTTTTTATTGACCTTGATCTCTTTTTTTACAAAAAGGTGGTTAACGTAATTTTGTTTTAAAAAAAAACCATAGAATCCTCACCTCTTTAATTTGACCTAGGATACCTATGAGCTCACTGTTAAAAAGATATTAGCTCATAACCTACTCAGGTCATACCGAAATTAGACGATAGAATGACTTGTCTTCAATCACTAAGGCAACAAGTTATCTTTAGTTTGGACGACCATAACTCCTGATGTGAGGGGTGTACGGAGCTGATCGAGCAGTCGTTGGAAAGGCTATGAAGCTCTGCATACAATGAGCTCTGTAAGTACCCATGCACCTTGTACGTTTCGAGACACAGAGTAATTTGTGGAAGACTAGCAAATTTTCTTTATCACCCTGTAACTCCTTTGCCTAATAATTTGTTGTTTGACTAGGTGACTACATACTATCACCTTCTGTCCTATGGACCACCATCGACGAAACACGCTGTATAAGAGGTAGGTACTATAGGTATAAATTTTTTAGATGATTGTTCACGTTTCCGCCGCTGTAACTCGTTACACATCAGACTTAAAAAAAGTGTTTATGCCAAAAATGTAAGGAATTTAGTCGTCTTCAAATTTGTATCAGCCAGTTTTACAGTAGTACCATTGAGGAATTATTGTGATAAAACCTATTGCACCTTAAATCCTAGACAGCGGACCGCACAGGCCCCTCCAAGGGTGAAAACCTGGACTTTTCGTCGGGGCCCGGAAGTAAGTAACATATATAAAAATCACAACCACCCCACCTTTTGTAGGGCAAAAACCCTTATTGACTGGACTAATTAGCATACAACAGAAATAACCAGCAAATTTTCGGTAAAGTAAGAGTACGAAAATTCGAAGATTTCCTACCCCGGCATACATACATGGTAGGTGGTATCGTTTCAGCTTTTATTTAAATTTATACTAAATTAGCATACAAAGGAAATAATTTGCAAACTCTCGGCTAAAGCAAAAATATGGAAAAATCGAGGTTTCTTACACCTGCTCATACTCCAGACACGTAGTTCTGTTCTAATTCAGCCATAATCTGCTATAAAGTGGTGTAACAGGAACAATTTGTCAATATCTCCTTCTACACTATGCTAGTATACACTAGTCTAGTATAGTCTACACTAATCCAGTATAGCAAAAGTAACTTAGTAACATTTTTTCTTGAAAAAGTACAGATATTGCAGATCTTTTTTTTTCAATTGCTTATATAGAAGCTAAGTGACATGGTCCTAATTCAGTTTCAATTTACATCAAACTGGCAAAAGAACTACTAGTCGCTAACATTTTCTTTGCAAGAACACGAGCAATGGAACTTTTCCAACATCAAAAGTGCCCTTGGAATAATCAAAAGTGCCGAATTGAAAAGTACATCCCGTGGCATTAAGCTCTTTAAACTCAGGTAGCTTCGATTCAACTTTAGTCTCCACTGCATCAGCAGGTTACATAGATAAGTACCTAATATTCCACGTGTAGATTGTTTTTGCTACTGAACTACAGGAATCCTTGAGGAGCCTTCAATCCTTGTCAACACATTACCTTTATTAACCAGCGCGTAGTCCCGTCATCAAGGTGCAAAGCCTGTAAAAATCTTCCAATTCTGCGAAAACAAATCTTCGAAAACAAATAAACTAAAAAGAGAAAGCACGAACGTGACGTTTGGTATCCCTCGAATTTTTCGACCTGGTCCAAAAAGGGAAGGGAAGATCATTCAGGTCAACCCAGTTCAAAGTTTCACCTACATTATCTACTTAAGCTCCAGCGACAACGGTACGCCTAGCGCAAAGTACGTGTTAGAAAGTTACATAGTGAATCTATCCTATCGTACAACGATTAACCGAGTCCAGCTACAAGAAGGAGACGTTAGGAAGTGGAAAAAGAAGAAAACTCTCCCCACAACCCGAATCAGGTGCACGGTCTATCAAGAAGAGGGTACCCGAGCCCAATTTCCCAACACTCATAGTTGTGAACACATCCTGGAGATCTGTTCCCACTTTAGTAAACACATGAATACATCGCATTTGCAATAACACTTCGAGTATTTCATTTCGCGCCACCGAATTTGTAAACTCAACTCCTCGGCGAGATTGATTACGCGAAGGTACAATCTTGCTTTGAAATCCCGACAGGACTATTGCGATTTTAGTCTCTAAGGCTAACAAGAACAAATTTTAAGTTTCGACCCTGCACAGTTGGCTTTACCGAATTCACCACGACGATTGCCAGCTAATTGCAGAAGTAATTGATCCTCACTGTAACCTCGGGGCAACACTCATCGTCAAGTTAATAAGCATCACCTCTGTCTGCCGTCAGAAACATTCTATGTGAGCGAATATCGAAGCATTGTCCGATCCGTGCTGAGTACCAAGTCTGATCCCCGCTAGATTGGAGAGAGTATCAAACTTAAGGTCGTCGAATTGTTTTTTGAAGGTGTGACGATTGGCTGTTCTGATATACGCTTCAGGCTGCCAACGAAACGTTAGTCAGAAACAGAAAGGTCTGCGTTTTTTTATAAGTGAAGCAAAACGCCTCCGTCTACCGCTCGGGCAGAGCAAATTTACTTTACAATAAAATTGCGGTGCAATATCATAACCTGCATTGCCCGATTTAGTCCATTTATATACATAGTATAATATATAATACAAATATATACATAGTAAACAAGTAAAAAAGCTGGAATTGGTCTAAGACAAATTCTTATGATACCGTAGATGAATGCCCGTATGACATTTCGTATTGCCACCCTTCTGTGCAAGTTTGATTTTTGAAGTGGTTTTTCGCATATATTTCTAGAATGGTTTGTCGGCCAGAAAAAATTATTATAACCAATTTTGCAGGATATTCTGAAGAAGTTTTTAGTACAATAAAAATGTCTTGGACTGATCGTTTTCACAGTATACATAAAAACCCTAAGAAGTAGTTGCACGATTTAGTCCATTTTTGAAATTTTATTTGCTAATACAATGAAAAGACCATGCACCAAATGTCAGCTCTCTATGTCGACACGTTCTCAGGCAGTGTCCAAATATATAGTGGAAAACGAAAGTTTTGTATGGCAACCCCACGAAGGAGTTGCCCAATTTCTCTCATTTTCGAACTTAATTTTACTTTTTTTTCAAAACCCGTGTACAAAATTTCAGCTCTCTAAGTATACGCATATCGTGCCCACAGACGGACGGACAGACAGAAGGACAGACGGACGGAGAGATAGACGGACGGACATGCAAAAATCAAAATAACTTTTAATATTATGCATGGGTGTTCAATCCATTTTGCTCCACCAGCATTATTTCGAGGTGTTACAAACGGAATGACATACTTAGTATACCCTAGAGATTTCATCTAGGGTATAAAAATGACATTTTTGTATAGCAACCCTGTAACTCTAATTGAGGGGATCTCATTGATCATGGGAATCAGTTCAGGGATCTTAGATGATTTCGGTATTAACTTACTCCATTTCGACTCCAGAATTTCTTAGTGCTAGGTGCACTCTTAGACAAACTTAATTCAATATTTCTCCGCTTACGTACCATTGCTATAGTACGGAGCTGTTGAAGAAACTACTTCTTTATTAGCAAACGGTGATAAGATTGCTCCTACAAGAGAATTGCTGCCCCAGTATTCTCTATTTTAACCGCGAACTCGAACAGTTTCGCAAAGCTACATTTACTTTTCTATTGCCATCAACAAATCTACATAAATGTGCATAATTGCTTTGTATTCACGATTATGCAAAGAGATACATTCCTCAGTATCCTCGTCCCCTTCAGTTTAGGCAAGATGGCATTCCTGATCCAGCTATAATCGCCAAATATTTTGGAACAGTATCTTCAATCACACCATGGTTGGTCCATGGACACCTACAGAATTGGTTATATGTAAAATTATCAGCAGCATATGACATTCATTCCCTTACATTTCACCAGATTACCCAAGAGATCCTCAACTGGATCAGTCGATAAAAACTAAATCCTTTAACTGCTAACTCCTTCTGTAAATCAGGACAGTTATTACAGTATCTCTATGCAGTATCTAATTGCAATTTCACCTGTGAGATCCTTCAACGATATCCTTTGCTTCTTGATTCATTTTCTATCCAGACTCTACATCATCGACACTTCAAAAGTAAATAATCCATTTAGTATTATACTCGTAGAAGATCAGATGTTGTGGTAACACCTACAAGAAAAAGGCTACAAATTACCACAAATATCATTCTAGTCATGCTGAAAACATAGCACTCCTGAAAATTGTATCCTGCTTTAATGTGTGTGGAAACCACAAGAATCGAAGACGGTCTCGATTTCTTTTCACTAAGAAATCTGAAAAAATGTTTTTTTCGATATCTGCTAATATTTGAAATTTTCTCAAAACAAAAGTTCAATCGGGTCTTCAAAACTTCCGATAACAAATTCGAGTCCATACCCAAATATTTATTTAGCGATAAGATGAACTGCTTTGCGTTATTAAGTTAAAAAGTGCCTGATTAATCTTACCATTGTATCCTTATCTTCTAAATTAGAATTTTCACAATCTTCCAACTTAAGAGGAGTCAGTACCAAGATTTGCGAGTTTCATACATTTTTCAATGATTTATATCTTAAATTAAAGATAACGAGGAAGTCTAGTAAATAACAAATTGCATTGGAACGCAGATATTAGCTAGGAAACTTGTAAGAAATGGTAAAAATTAAAGTTTTTAAATCAAATTCCTGTTCGTAGGTATTCTCATTTCTTCGATTGTGATTTTAGTGGAGCTTGTTTTTTCTCCCGATATTTCACCGACTAGAAATTGCAATATTTAGTTGAAAGTTGTTGAAATACAAAGAAAAATAAAATATTTAACAATTATGTTCAAAAAAATTTAGGAAGTTAATTCTCGTTAAAAATTCTCAATTTATTTAAACTACTAATATCCATTTTTCACCTTAAACTGTCGCATGTTGGGTTTCTATCTTTTACGGAAGCTGGACACGAACCTACGTATAGTAAACTTTATTGCCTACAGGCTCGCTAGTATCTAAATTAAAACTTTTGCTGAATACTGACGCCTCTTAAGACAAAAAAAAATCGGATATCACTATGCACAAGTAAAACCGCTAGAATTACTCTAAGGCCAACTCTTATGATACCTAAGATGAATGCCCGAACGAAATTTCGTATGGTCGGGCACCCATCTGTGCAGGTTTAATTTTTGCAGTGGTTTTTCGCATATACATACTTCTAGAACGGTTCGTCGGACAGTAATGATGATTGTAACCAATTTTATAGGATTTCATATTCTGAATAAGTTTTTAGAACAATAAAATTGTCTAGGACTGATCGCTTTCACAGTATCCGTAAAAAACCTAAATTTTTATATGGCAACACTGAAAAGGGGTTGCCCGATTTAGTTCATTTTAAAAAAAATTACTATTGCTAACAAAAAGCCACGCACAAAATTTCAGCTCTCTATGTTGACGTGGTCTCAGACAGTATATAGTGAAAACGTGTTTTTTTCGCAACCCTACGAAGGAGTTACCCGATTAGTCCCATTTTCAAACTCATGCTGCGTTCCTTTTCTCGTTCAGAACGAATTTTTTCGATCCATGTCGTTCTTTTTCTCGATTTAGTTTCAATCTGTCATCGCCTTTTTCGGACTCCGAATAGATCTGAATGCACCTGAGATTTCTCCGAATTCAAGCAGAACGATTTTCATTTGTATTGTGAATTTGTATTTGTGAATGTGATGTTTACATTTTTGCCAGGGTAGTTGAAGTTAAGTTCTCTTCATTGAAAATGGCTTTGATTTTGATACACAGCAATTTATACGAATTTGGTGATACGGAGGATGAAATAGAAAAGCTGCAAACAGGTAAAAATTACTTTTGAAAGCTTTTTTAGTTTTTAACTTAGTATTCCTAGACGATCTATATGCTCACAAATATATATTAAAAAATCTTGGAGAAGAGGTAGAATTCATTCATTAACTGCGGCGGTAGAAGATGAAGAAATTATTTCACCAGTAAAAGAGAAAAAGTTATCTAAACAGACGACACGAAAATGCGAATAACGTTCACCCTTCCCTCTATCTGCTGATCCAGTTGCCTCAACATTGAAGGAAGGTTTTAGAAAGGAATTGACTTCCTGGGATGATGCAGAAGATTTTGTGGACGATGATCCTGCTAGCTGGTCTTCGTCGGCAACCAAATTATTAATTTCCTGCAGACATGGTCTGGAAGACAGATTCTGCTCTGGTTTGACGGCCAAGAAATGGACGAGGTTTACGGGAAACGCGCAAGTGTTAATACCCCAAAATAGCGACTATTAGCTTCTTCATCTTTCTCAATCTAGAATGTTGGCACAGAAACGCAAAAGAGAAAAAATCGAGTCCCAAAAACGACTCCAATAGTTACATATCTGACCCAAAGGTCCAATAAAGAACGGAAACGAAGAGATGTGAAAAACGCATTCTTGGAGGAAAGGATAAACCTGCTAAAAGAGCGTAATATCTTGCTAGAACGGAAAGTCCGCGCAGACGAAGAAAAGAATGGTCTCTTAAAAGAGCTCATTAATATGATGAAAGACAAACGGTGATTAAAAATATTTAAGACTGATTAAATATGAAGTAATAAACATACTTTTAAGGTTAATATTTAAATAGAACAAATAATTTGGGAAACATTAAAACAAAAGAATTCATGAAAAGGGTCTTTATTTAATTTACTAGCAGTGAGCACAAATAGTTTCTTTTCGTTTCGGCTTCTGAGTTGGTTTCATTATCTTCCATTCCACTACTTAAGGTGAAGTCATCCGGTTCGTCATCATCTAATAGCTCAGACGGTTCAGTTTCTTCCAAACCAAAATTGTGTAATACGTAACAAGCCATAATAACCTTGGGAATCTCTTCCATTTTAAACATATGCAAATATTTCAAACATCGATATTTTCCCTTTAACAAGCCAGACGCGTTCTCAATGGTCACACGATAGCTGCTTAAAATATAATTGAAGGACATTTGCTGCTGTGAAAGATGCCCATTATCTCTGTACGGTTTCATCAAAAAGTTTTGAAGTGGATACGCAAAATCTCCGAGTAAATGAAACTCGTTTTGCTTTCCATCTAAACACATTTTATAAATTAGTGATGAGCGCCATATTGCTGCATCGTGACAAGAGCCAGGAAATCCAATGAATACATCTGTAAACCTGCATTCACTATCACATATTGCCTGCATTTTTACAGAATGGATTCCTTTTCGGTTGTAATAACTCGCTTTGTCTTTCAGAGGGCATTGAATCGGAATATCAACACCATCCACAACATCTATTATTTCAGGAAATTTATGAGGTCGCAAGTTTTTTAATTTATTTGCCATCACAAGATAGTTTTGAGGCCAAGTAATACAGTCTTTTTCTTTTCCCGCTATGATGCTACACGTTTCTAGAAATATCCTATGTGCAGTACTTTTCGCAACTCCAAATCTATCTGAAATGCCTCAGAAGGACTTTGGATTGGCCAGCGCCCACAAAATCATATTTTCTCTGAAATTGATTTTGCGTCAATGCATTGAAATCTGCCATTATTATTTCGGTTAAGTTAGCCACAGCCTCTCGACTTAACCGCAAATGCGATTTGAAAACATCGGGATGATATAAATTTATCTGAAGGCACATTAAGGCAATTAGTCTATCGTGTTCACACATTACAATAATAATTACGGCTTACAGTCTCGGAATAACAGCGAACTTTTGGGATTTTTCTTCTTTCAGGTGCGGTTGAAAGGATTTTCAAATCGTCATTTAGTTTTGATTTCTTTTTTTCCGCATGTCAGCAATATACTCTTCCAAATCAAACTCATTTTCACTTTCTATAGTGCTGTTAGAGTGGTTAAGAATTAAGCTTATGCACTGCTTTTGGAAATTATCCATCTTTTCTTTCACAATTTTTTTTTAGAAATAACAGTCAATTAAATATAGGCGATTAACACATATTTAAATAATTTATCAATCAAAAAAAAATTATCAATAAAAACTACTATTCTTGCTTCTGTCAAATAGCTCTGTTTCCTTCCTTTTCTATATGCACAGAACTAAATTATGACATCGTTCTATCGATTCATACAGATTCGTTCTGAACGAGAAAAGCAACGCACCATCAAATTAAGTTTTTTTTTTTTTACCGAAAATCAAAAAGAAAAGAATTTTGGTAGTTTGTATGTTTCGATGTATGGTGTGTGTTGAACACAGCTGAAAAATAAAAAGAAAACAATTAAAATACAATATATAAAGTATTTAATACTTCCCTAGAATTCCAAGATCCTGTGCCCAGTCACCACTTGCCTCCTGTATCTTCAAGAAGTATCTGAAATGAAAAAAATATATATATATTAGTTTAATAGAACCAATTGGAGTAACTATTATGCAGTACAATAAAAAATTTAAGTACATACATGCAAAACTGCCAAGAAACCAATTTCTTGGCAGTACAACAACAATTGCATGTATGTAAATATTGCCAATTCTTGCAAAATTCATATTCTCTGCATAATAAACATTTGCAAATTATGCAAATATGTTTACATATGCAAATTACATGAATTTGCATTAGGCACAAAGCGTATAATTAACAAAAATCAACAATTTACCTCATTGTTGACATGTCACAAATCAGTTTTCAGCATATATAATTTATAAGAATTTACATATTTCCTACAAATTATTTGTGCCGGAACTGACACAAATTTAAAACTAAACACTTAAATAGTGATAAAAGACACTTACCTGGACAATTAATCCACAATTTGCCGTGAAAAACACGAAAAACAACACGACACTTTCGAATTAAAACACCGCGATCGCGACTGTCAATTTGACACGGTGAAAAACTGATTATACGAAGTTGGCTACGCGCTACCTGTTGGTAATGCTTAAAAACCGCGATAGTTATCAGGTAAATAAATATTCGCGAAAAAAGGTAAAATTAATTCCCATAATAAGTGGGAAAGAGAAAGATGCGGAAACGAGATGCAAGAAAAATGAGAAATATTTGCGTTCCACAGTGGAAATTGTCATAATATGGCAGGGAGCCGCCATCTTGATAAATTTCAGAAATATTAAAATATTTAATAAAATAAATTACGAAAATTCATGGATAATTTTAAATAAATTAGTTGAAGGAAATTGGCACATTTTGACATAAGTATACAAGTCAAGCAAAGTCGAAAAATATGCTTAATTTGCATTTTTCGTGTGGAACGTATGTCAAAATGGCCGCTCAGAGCCAATAAAAAGGGGGCAATTCCTAAGATCGTTCGCAGTTTTTTGACAGCGATCACAAGTGTAGTATCAAGCAAGTTTTTCTCAGCAGATAATATTTTTTTAGTTTTCAGAAATAAGCATAAAATACAACGTGCCATTAAAGGTACAATATTTTTACATGCTTAAAGGTTGTGTGCAGTGGGTGTTGGCAGAGGACAGGAAGTTTTTGAGTTTTGTTCTACAGATAAGTATTGTGTCAATTAATTTAGTAAATAAGTTTCTTGCATAAAAATTAAATACATGCCAGCTTTCGGCATTTTAATGATACATGCAACGAAACAAATTAGTTAAGTAATTAAGTTAAAATAAGCACAAAGTGAATTAAAATAAGTGTATAACGCGTAAAACTAGAAAAGGCTACAAATTGCATTTAGTTAAATATATGCCAAAATATGGCATAATAACTACATATGCAATCGAACAATTAATAAACAGAATTAAATTAGTGAAAAAATTAAATTGTAGTGAATTTATAAATTGAAGTGTTTCACATTAGAATTATTCAATAAATACAGATTAAACATAAGCACACATATCTTTTTTTCATACCGCTACACTGTCCACCTAAATGCCGTAATATAGCTGTAGTTATCGATTGCAGGTACATTACAAAACAGTGTGTTTCGATCAGCAGTACAGGGTCTCTTCAAGACAGGAATGTAACCTTGAACTGCCTTCTGTATGCACTACAAAGAGGTCAGATGCCCAAATAACTAATGATGGAACATTTACTGATTTTTTTTTTTCAAAATCTAACTATGAATCACTTTAAGGAAAATGGGTTTTCTTCACAATTAAAATGTAAAATAAAAGTTTTGTGCATTTGCTTAATGATCCGTTGGTGGGATGACAGTTCTGTTAGATAAGTTTGTGTTCGTTAAATCGTGGTCGGTTTTCTTGTATGGTAATTCATATTGATTTGTCTGTGCCTTTTCATGGCTTATAAGTCTTTTTATAGAACTCTCAATTAATGGCGGGTTGTCGTTTGATACTTTACAACTCGTTGATCTCAGTTTGTTACGTTCTCTACAGGCGCGTAGAAGGCTTTGCTCAGAAGATGGGGTGGATCTTTAATAAGAAACCGGTTATAAAAAAAGAATATTATCCATAATTCAATAGTTTTAATTTATTTTAATGAATTGTTTTCTCCAAATGCAATCTTATGCTACATACCAGCATATAACCAAAGCAATTGTGGGTCCAGTCATAAAAGACCCTACGTACCTACCTGTGATTATTGGTTTAATGCAATTTTATGATCTGGCTTGAATCTGCCAATAAACCTCCAGTGTTAAAACTGATTCAGGTATTGGCATGCAGTTTTTTTCCAGTGCTAGAGGGTAGTAGAGGCATTAATAAGAAACAATAAATTTTGGGTTACATGGAAGAAAATTTTTGAAATAAATAACGGTATTTATGAAATTTGTGTGTAAAAAAATCAAAATTTTGGAAATATTTGAGAATAATTCAAAGATGCTTAATTAACAAATACAGAGGAATACACTTTTCGACATCTACTATTCTTGGCTATTTAATAAGCCAACAATAACTAAAATCTATAGGGTGGCTCAAAAGTTATACTCATTTATTCCCATCAGGGTTCACGAATATTGGCGAAATCTTCAACTGGCCACAACTCCTAAAGGAAGGTTTTTAGGGGGGGTATATGGAACAATTTTTTGATCAGCTTACCTCAAGGAACTGCGTGGTATACCGGAAGGTATCTTGATCTGAATCACCCTGTATATATATTTGAGAACAAAATCGCAGATTAATGAAATTCCACTAATTATATATCCTTAAAACAATGCCAGTCAGCCACTACTAATATTTGTACATTACCCTTTTGAATAAGTACTTAACTTTCCTGCTTTTGACACACGATAACTTTTCCGCTTAAATATGAAGAGAAAATTATGCGCTGGTCTAAGGTACCTTTCTGTTCTTCTGATTTTTTTTTTTTTTTTATTCAAATCTACTAATTTAAATATCCCATCTTATAGGAAATATTAACTTTGTGCACTTTTTATGTTGTTACGAATATTTTTTTTTTCTTTAAAGCCCGTCTGCCCAGTTCACTTGCTCACTGTTCACAGGAGATAACTAAGAAAAACAATTTTCCTCATCCCGAACCTAGAATTATCTGCCTGATTTTGACTTTGAATGGTACTTTTAGTACTTCGGTCAACAATAGTGGCTTTTTAGTATGTGCACTCGCTAATTTAATGGGCTACAAAGTTATTGCTTTGTTTTTTTTGCGGTTGCGTTCAGTGAATTTTAGAATTTTAGATTTGTGTCTGTTTTTTAATTCTAATTTTTTTCTCTTTAAAGCGAATCTGGACTGAGAGTTTATGTGAAACTACTAGATATCATAATGTCGAGCAGTAAACAGAAAGCAACAACAGAACCTTAATATCTTGAATATGCGTGGCTGATTGACTACTACTAACTAATTATCTTTAGCTATCCCCGTAAAAAATAACTATTGAAAATTCCGCTACTATAATAGTGAACAAATTGCCAACAATGGTAGTGGAAATTTACACAACTTTATGCGCACTGCATAACCTTATGTAAAGCAATTTCGCACTGTACGAAATTTTACATTGTTTATGCATTTTTCAATTTCCGATGTAAAATGCGATATGTAAATTTACATAATGCTGTGGAACTAAGTTACGTAAGTTGTACGTAATTTTACATTGTTTATGCATTTTTAAATTTCCGATGTAAAATGCGATATGTAAAGTTACATCATGCTGTGGAACTGAGTTACATAAGTTTAATGTAATTTTACATTATTTATGAATTCTTCAATTCCGTATGTAAAGTACAAAATAAGTAAATTTACCAGTAGTTATGTAATTTATTTCAATTGCCAATATAATGTTTTCGTACAGAAATTAATAAATTACATACATAAACAAGTAGAAATGCTAGAATTGATCTAAGACCAATTCTTATGACCATGGCACTAATATGTAAGTATACTAGTATATAATACTAGTTTCAATGCAAACAGCTACCTAAGAAATCATAATTTTAAAAATCAATAAATGTTTGAAGGTATGCAGTATTTCCATGATTGAGTTTTTTTAGCGAAATTCAATTATAACTGTTTTTAAGGTAACTGTTAGGATCGAAACTAGTAACATTTCTATACATGTTTTATGATTATTAATCTATCACCAACTCACTCCACAAAATTAAACTATACACTGTCCGGCGACCGCATTCTGATATAATTTCCCGTATAATGATTCATAGCAACGCATCCTCATAAACGTATGAGAAGAGTACTGAAGGAAAGAATAGAGATAAATGCAAACATCATTACTTATGTTATATTGAAATTTCCTTTTAAAATATGGGAAATTCAATGCAAATTACAGTATTGTATAGAAATTTATGCAAATTTACAGTATGACACAAAAGTTTTGTGTAAAATCACAATACTGTATGTAATTTTACACAAATTTACAGTACGATACAAAATGTTTATGTAATTAAAAGGAAAATCACATAAAATATCTAAAAAATTACTTACTTTACTTATTTTTGCAATTAAAAGTAGGAAGATTGCAGATTACATCAAAAGTATTTAATTTCTTAATGATTATGTGTATATACATACATTTTAAGCGGTAGTGACTATTTTAACCATAGTAATTTTCCACAAAGTTAGGGCATGATTTTTTACGGTGTATGAAATAGAGAAATGGGAATAAAAATTCATATCAAATCACAATTTACCGATTTAACAATCTAGAGATGCAAATTCCAACTATATGCTATAGAATTGAGAATTCAGTATGTGCGCAAAACAAACTAAGTACGATTGTAAAGTTACATGATTTCAAATTGGCTACTAATTTTCAAATAATAATACAAGTATTTAAAATCGGCGTTATCCATCCAAGGATATTAGGTAGCTTATTTTACATAATTTTATAATTTCTTAACTAATTTTAGCATCTTTTCTTAAATGGATAGAAAACTTCTTCGAGTAGGTAGTACCAGTAATGTTTAAATGATTAACTTTAGGAGCTATGCCATGGGGCTCAGTTGTCTTAGGTGCTTCCAGTTTGTATCTTAGTACAACGTCCTTAACTGCTTTGCAAAGCTCTAGCCATATGCATGATTTAGACAGAGTACATTAGGTTTGTACGGGCCGGCGGCGACGTAGAATGCAGCAATAAAACGCTTCCTTTATAATACATAGGGTAGCAGACCCTCTCCATAATTTCGAGGCTGTGACCAGTTAAGGTTAGCGTAGGAAACCATTGCTGTCCTAATGAGATCGCCCTGCGCTTTCTTCATGAAATTTTGATTTTCGTCTTTAAGCTAACAAACTAACAGTACATCGGTACTTGACTTTTAGTTTTCTGCTTAATGCAGTAGGTTGAAAAATTGCCTGTAGACTCAATATGCGTCTCGAAAGAGTAAAACTTAACCTTCTTTCTATTTTTTTTTAACCCGTGTTTAAAATTTCAGTACTCTAAGTGAAAGCGTTCTCGAGTTATTGTGAGAATATACAGACGGACCGATGGATGGACATGCAAAAAACAACAAAAATAAAATTAACTTTTAATATTATCCGTGGATATCCAATCCATTCTACTCTACCATCATTATATCTATGCATTACAAACGAAATAACAAACTTAGTACACCCTATGATTTCATCTAAGGTATAAAAATATAGTTAGGTATATCAACTATAGACTACATGGTATCATATTTGCATACCAAGTCTCGAAGAATAATTTTCATCAAAATCAAAGTTGCTTTCAATGGTCTTTACACATATCCATAAATGCGTATATCCTTTAAAGTTGCTATGTTTACAACGGTAGTCTGTACTGTCTACTTACCCAGTATAATTCTTTGATTCTCTACAATATTTTACTACAAAAAAAAAAAGTAAAAATATAGTAAACAAAAATCAAAATCAGTGAGACAAAAGCAACCACAAAACTAATTAAAAACTTCATGTCACCTTAAAATTAGGGCTAAACACTTCATTTCCACACAAAATTCATTTCCCTCAGAGATTTGTTTATGTGGACAAATTTACACGTATACGGATGGATTCCAAAATAAAAATAAATTTTCTCAACCTCCCTGTGGATTTAAAGTTTTATTCATTTTGGTAAGCATAAGGATTGAAACTGATAAAAGTGTAACAGGTTCACTATCCTGGAATACATTTAGTACCACATATGGTCTATATAACCACATACCTATGTATCGCTTGAAAATAGACTGTTTGCGTATAAATCGCCAGGAGATTTAAAATGTAAACTGGACTTCCTTTAAAGGAGCACATAACCGTCGCGAACCTCATCCTGTCAGATAATTATTTGTAGGCAAGGCCTATCAATAGAAATTTATAGAAGCAATCAAGTCGGATTGTAATTCGATGCACTCAATTTCATCAATATCACATCAATACATATTTTTGCATACGCAATGAGAACATGTGTAGAAGGCGAGTCCTGTGTGAATTAAAGGTAAAATCCTTCACAGCTGGATGAATTGAGAGACATCAGCTCTTTAAGGTTTTGATTGAACCATCAGCATCTACTGAAGTTTTAAGTTTTTAATTCTTTGGAATTTAAATTCGACAGATGAATTATGAAGTGAATAAATGTTAAATATTTTGGATAGACAGTAATTTTGTTGGTTTTTCTATATGTAGAGTTGTGAGCGTAAAAACTGAGGTTTCGAGGTGCCAACTCCACCATAACGGCCGCTATTTTACAAAAACAAAAAGGTACAACCAGATTTTGAGAGATATCTCTGTAACTATGAGTCTTACAAAAATTGTGTTTAGAGTTTTTTTTTTTTTTTTGAAAATCAAAATTTCTACAATTTTTAGTAAACATTTTGTCAGGTATCTTTAACAATAAACAAGTTATAAGCCGGAAAAATTAAAAAATTAAAGGAAAAGGTGCTACAATTTCTTTATTTTCAATTGTATGGAAAAAATGCGTTTAGAGCGTTTTGTAGAGCATTTTATTACTAACAATTTCAGTGTGTAACTTTTTGTTTACTTTTCTCATTTTTTTGGGTTTTATTTGACAAATCGTCGTCTGAAAGGTTGGAAAATAAAAGTCAAATAATCCGATTTATAACAATAAGTCTCGGTTTGATAAATTTATAACTTTTTTATGATTATATCATGAGTTTTTATATTATTATTATTATTATATTACATATCCTTTCCATACCATCCATGAATTAGAGCTTCTAGGCGCGTTTTTATTTATATACTTGATATCCCCCACGATCTCAACTCTTTGTCTCTCAGGATATTCGTTGATGTGCTGACAAATTCTTTTAGTCCCAATAGAAAGGTTAATGTAACATACTATACGTTTTCGATATGCTTTTCGTACAATAAGTTGAGAACTTCTACTACGTTCTCACAAGCTTCGCTACAGTAATGTGAACAAATAGTTGAGAACGTTAATGTAGACTTTCTGCACTTATAGGCTTCACCACAATTAGTTTAGTTGGAAGGAATGGGAGCCTTGGTATGTATATTTTACCGGAATAAATATTCATGGTGGTTTTTTTCTAGTTCCGAAATTCCGAATCCTTTTATCTTCCGAGCCAAGTTTGCACTTGATGGATGGATGCTATATCCAAATAGTGCTTAGTGATAAAATTTGTTCTTGGTTATGTATATACTTTACAAATTGTTTGTGACGTAGACCATCAATCGATCCGAAAACTTGTCATTACCGTAAAAAATTATAAAAAGTAAACAACACTCAGTTGTGCGGGGTCTAATTTTTCTACTGAAATAATTTTATTTCGAAAGCCAGCTATGTGTTTTTTCTCAAGGATCTCCATGAACAGGATCTCCCGGGATAAACAGAAAGTTTTATGTATTTAGGACTTTATTTCTAGGTGTTATTAGAAATTTCCCATAACTTATTCCCTGGGATATCGCACAACTGCTCTATATGGGAACATTCTCAGCAGGATAATGGTGGGACAAATATGGAAAAGTCTTTTTACCCCTTCCAGAATTTATTTCGGTATGTTCTCTGATTCTCCTGGTTAGCTTGGATCTCTGATGAAGGTGCTAATTTGTCGCTTGGTTTACTTCCGTGTGCCGTTTTCGGAGACCAAACAACAAAATTTGTACTGAAAGAAGCCATTTGAGAACTGCGTTGTTTAAGCCAGCTACATGCGGGTAGCTATATTAGAATTTAATTCACTTCTGAAATTTCTTCTTGTGTTGGAAAAGATTGTTGGTTGTACAATTCAGAAGTATATTTTTTAGTGATTTTGTCATAGGAATTCAATTTATAAGTGTTAAAAATTTTGAATTATATATTGTGCAAATGCATACACCTCTCATATATATTTTCCTACCCATACCTATAACCTATACAAAAATTCCTACAATCCCAAAAAAATCTCAAACATTATCACCAGATATTCCCCCGCGCATCCTGAAATCAAACTGGGAGAAGGAGATCCGTAAGACGTCCTAGGTACGCTTACAGCGGAAATTTTGCATTATTAAATGACTTAAAAATGCCTAAGTATAACCACAGGAAATCCTGTGTGAAGGGCATGGGATCTACCAGAGTCATCCGAACCCGAACATTCGTCAATTCCAGGGATGTCCTAAGTTGTTAATTGGGACCGAACGGGATTTCCTACGGACAATTTATATATTCTGACGGGATATTCCATTAACATACTATATGAGGATGGATTCAGGAAGGATAACTTAACAGGCACATGGGTGGTATGTCCAGATGTGCAGCTCTTTTTTCCGCTTGGTCACTCACGTTCAATTTTTTCACGCACAAGTCTACGCGCTAGAATTTAAAGGTCAACAAAGCCTATACAGGGCCTGATGCAACAACTCCAAAATATAAATTTGCTGAGATAACTAAGCTGCGATCCTGGCTCTGTCGACTTTCGTTTGAAAACCTTGATTCGAAACCATACTGAAGCTGCCACACAAAACTTCAGCTGATGTCTAGGGATAACAATGTAACCTTGCTTTGGGTTCCTCGACGTTAAGGAGTTACGGAAATTAAAAAACGGACGATCTATGGCTAAATCCGGAGATGACAGTGCGTGTACTGGTACTTGCCCAACATTAGGCCGTCCAAAAATTCACTTTAGGGAGGAACTACAAAAATGGGAAGATGGGCAGGGGTTGCCGGAACTTCGAAGTAATGATTAGTCGTTGTTATAAAAATAAAATGTACAGGATTGTAAGGTATGAAACCAGGTTTAGCCATAGGCGTGGCAGCTGGAGGAGAGGGTCATATGGAAAAATAGCTACATCCATACGGCACGACAGCTAGAAGAAAAGTACTGCAAGAACCGGATGAGCCTGTAAATAGACTGACGTTCAGGTCTTGCGCTGAAACTTATATATTCGTATTGAAAGTTCTAAAGTTTCTTTCAAAATTTTGTTAAGTTACGTGACAGGGCATATGTATAACTGGTAACATATGGAAAATTAGGGATGTATTAAGTAATGTAAAGTTACATGAAAATCAGGGCAAGAAAGTTAGATAGAACCAACAAGAAGGAACAAATGGTTCGTCACAATTCCAAATTAGGTTTACTAGCTAACCCAAAGAGTAATAATCGAGTTCTTAAAAATGCTAAATTTAGCCTAACCTACCTGGACTTTGTGCCCCCCCCCCCGGGTCCTAGTGACCCAATTACCTTATTCTTAACATAAAATAACCTAAAAGTCAGTAAAAAAGAAGAAATCGCTTAATAGAAATTTAACAAAATAAATTTTCTTTCCTGTAATATTTGGAAGAATGCAATACTTCCTCGTTTTCACATTGTCTTCATTATCTAATAGAAAATCATTTTTATACATTTTGACATTTTTCCTAGTTTATTTTATTACCAGTCTGAAGTTTGAAGTCACGAGAAACTGATTCCGAACTCAGGCCTGCAGCTAAGACGTGCATGTTATGTAGACCTCCAGAAGTATTCCTTTAGACATGAGTTAATTGGTAACAACCTTTTATTCATAATTCTTAATAAGTATAATATTATATGGGCATAAGAAAAACCCACTGACTGCAGAAAGAGAGATGAAATCGAAGCCATAAAAAATCTTCATATAAAATAAAAGTCCATACTTCTAACGAGAGCTTTCATGAACATTAGCAAGAAAAAAAATTGTGTATTACGCTAATGGTGACAAAACCGGGATCGTTGACATATATTTTTGACTTAAAAATGTAAAATTATTTTTCTCCGTCAAAAGAAATTTAAAAACTCTATACATTATGCATGCAGCATGAGTGGTATAGTTCTCATCTCATTTCTTCACATATAAACGGGAAGATTACAGATATTAAATCAAGACTAATCGCGAAACAGTTAAATAATTTTTATTGCAAGTATTTGTTATGATTATAGAGTCAGTGAGTTCCTAAAAATTATGTAAGTAGTCGGAAAATTTCACCTCTCTCGATTAAACATTGGAAAAATACAAAATTAAAATTGTGCAGAGAAATGCATCAGTGCTTCTTTTTCTATAATTTTTAGAATAAGCTCTTCACACAGCCTAATATGACTATGTGTTTCCTTATTTGTTGGAAAAACAATTTACTCCTTAAAAGCCGCCCAACTTTGTTCCTTTCAATAATCTATAAAATTATTATAAATAGAAGTTTTGAAGTGAAGTACTGAATTTACTGAGAATCCAGAAAATCTGGCTGCCTAATTTTTGTCCTACTTAGCAGGTTTGCACAATGAGCCACCTTGACTTCCATGCTTGAAATCTTCCTTCCTCCTGCCATCAAAAAAGAAGTGTAATCTTTGGGAAGGTAAGAAGCCAAAGCTCAAAAGCACTTGAAGACTACTTCCCGTGTGAATAGTAGTTTAGACTCTATAGAATATATAAAAGCAGTCACTTATCCATAAGTAGGAATAAAAAATATTTTAGAAAATCTGACCAGCACGCACACATATGGATTTCTATTTCGTGGCTTGGTAAGTACTCCTCGATCATTTTAGTACGGCCCATAGTTACACCGATCCTGGTTTAGTGGCCGGGCCCAGCAATATCCCCAATACCAAACACATAAGGAAAAAGGTATTTAGAATTAGTTTGCCATTTAACCACCAGCTTACATCTATGGCTACTACAACACAAGACAACATATAAAAACAACATGAAAATCATAAAATAAATTTGATAGGAATAACTGGGTTTGGGTAGGAGAGATTTTAATTCAGGCTTGTGTCAATTAATAACAACATTTATACTATCGTCATCCCACATATGCTAACCTACGGTTCTGTGGTGTGGTGAAAGGCAATGGAGTTCGCGAATTATCGTAAGATATTGGAGAAGATTCAAAGATTATGCCTCCTTATTGTAAGAGGCGCTCTCAAGTCAGCCTGCCCTGGGGCACTGGAGATCATCCTCAACATATACCCCGTACATAGATACGTCAATCGCTGCACTGAAGCTGCATCTCAATCAGAGCTAGATTCACACCGGTACAAGAGTTCCACATGAATTCATCTTTGAATTCGTGCAGCCCATCGAACCTGACATAGACAGGGACAGCGACCACATCCTCGAGACTATGCTGAATAGCAACTTCAAATCGAAAATTTTAGATATAGGACAGAATGGAAATCACGTTCGGTGCTTTAATCGTTGAAAAATTCTATCATATATACAGACGGCTCCAAAGCGGGAGAGAACACCGGAGCACGAGGTTTTTTCGAGGAGCCTCACATGAAAATTGCCATACACTTTGAAAGGTTTTAGGGGTAGAAGTCAAGGTTATCCTTGAATCAGGAAGGCGTCTCTTTAACTCATACACTGAGAACAAGGAGATTGCAATCTGCTGAGAGCCTAGCAGCTGTCAAGGGCTTGTCAAAATCTTTCACAACCTCCAAACTGACATTGAAATGTAAAACCACCCTGAATACTCTTTCATGGTAAATTTAGTGCCAGGTCACAACAACATTAGCGGGAATGAGAAGGCGGACGAACTTGCTCGGCTTGGTGCAACCTCGGGGGCACCCTCCTCCACAACTGGGATAGCACCAAAACACCTTGTCTCTAATATCTCGGCTTGGACGGACTACCGATACAGTCATCTTTGGTTACATGGCCCGTCTGGTAGAACCACAAAGGAACTGTGGGACTATTGGGAGTAAGCAAGCTAGCCCCGAGAATTCTGATGTCAATTCTCACTAGGCACTCTGTTCTCAGGTGTCACCTACATAGGATGAGGCTTGTTGATAGCCTGTAGGCCAGTATGAATGGGATGCGGAGAGGAATCCGAAACGGAGGGTGAAAATGGAACTTGCTACGGCTTGCGTTCCAGAGATCCCATAGGGGGCCTCAACTTCGATTTCCAATCAATCAATCAATCACATAATAACAAAAACAATTTCGATGGATACAATCCGCTAAGGGGGTCTTTTCTAAGTAGTCTTTTGGTACCTTCTCGTTAACCAGTTAAGCTGATTGGATACCATCTGGTTACTACCTTATAACGTTTGATAAAAAAAAATGTATTTAAAAAATGTTTGCAAGTTACAAGTTACGCCAAACTTCAAATTTCATCTACCTATGCGATTTGTTTATTACGAGTGATATTTTGTCTAGCGTTTTTTCACATAGCAATTAATATCTACGTAAGTGGCCAAGTTTAATTTCTCCATCTGTACAACACATTTATAAAAAAAAATAATAACTTAATTAGAAACATTTGTAAACATGCTATTGTTTAGTATATAGTGCGCAATAATCCCATAGTTTTAAAGCTATAATCCTTGACATATAATTTGCATATACGAGAAGAGATACAGACACGTGTTTGTCCACTTATCAACAATGAAACGAGTTACAAATTCAACACAACAGGAGATCCTTCCTTCTTCTAAAAAGTCAAGCAGTTTTACTCATTGATTGCCCTATCCATTGAGCCCCCATACCGGCTTTTGACCCCTTTCAATGGAAGCCTGCGTGATATTCATGAAGGACTAATTGAAGTTTATTAAAATAAATTGCTGTAAATTCTACAAATTCCGTATATGCCAGGAGGAATACTATCAGACATCTAATTATTTAGAAATTGTGTATTTCAGACTGGACAATTAGCACACCATGCAAGGACATACTGTGAATCGTGGATCAAGCCGAATGCTTAGAAATCTCATGCTGATAATAATAATTAATCGGGGAATTGTAAGGAAGCCATATAAACTTATATCTGCTTCTGATCTAAGCTACTCCAAAATAATTCATTCATGAAAGAACCATTAACTTCAGATTTAAGTATCAATCATCTCAGCTGTTATGAATTTATGCTTCTAACTTGGTATTTGGGTGAGGCAACGAAATGGATATGGGGATATTATTTTAAATCCAAAGCACTTGTTGATGGGCGCCACGTGGTTTGTATGGTTATGTATTATTTATGTGTTAGGTATATAAAAGATGTATATTTTTCGTTTCAAGTATTTATAGCTTTAATACTTTCAATTAAAAGAGTTTGAATGAATGGCAAATATCCTTTTCGGTTCAATAATTTCAACTCAAAATTGTATGCTAACCTCGAAAGTCATGCGATGTTTATGAATGATATTTGAAGGGGTGGTGGGATAGTCCTCACATTGTCGGGTAGTTCTGTGTGTGCGTTTCGACACCATCTTGAAACAAAAAGTGTAAATAATTTGTTTTAATCACGTTATTACGTTACGGTATGACGCATTTCCCCTAAAAGCCTCTCCCTTGAACACCACTCAGCATGCTTACCGAAGGTCAGATCAACTGAGACAGCTCTCCATTCAATGGTTATGGTCATTGAACGGGAACGGGAACTGGATCGTGAACTGTTTACCTTGGGAGCCTTTCTTGACATCGAGGGACCTTTGACAGGGCCACCCCCGATTTGTTGTATAACGTAGCTCGTCGGCATGGTAATGCACTATCGTGCGATGAATCAGCCAAATGCTAAGACGAGGAAACTTTTCCGTGGAGCTGGGTAGCCGAATTACTCTCAGTGTGTTGGTGGATTCTAGTGGAATCACTCATCACGACGCTGAAAAATGTAAAATTCTCATGTAAAACGTATGCGGATCCGGATAACATCCCTCAGCTCATATGCAGGCACAGCATGGCTGCTGCCCGTACCCTCATGCAACTAATCCTGAAGACTATTAAAGACTGGTGCACCATGCACCCATCATGATATGATAGCGAACAAGACAAAGACAGCTTGGTGCTATTTTCTAGGTGACGTAAACTTGGGCACTTTGTTCTTCCGAAGCTCGCTGGATACACTTTGCAATTGTCTCACCGTGTCAGGAAGCTGGTTATCTACCTCGAAACTAAAGTGGGTAATGCACGCAAAGGGAAAGCTCACGCTGATATGAGGGTCTTTGCTCAATGCAAGAGAACCTTTGGCTGGACAGTTCGATTGTAAGACTCATGCTCGTATATGCTTCTTGTGTATGCTGGTCGGAGACGCAAGTGGGGAGTGCGATCCGGAGCCTGGCAAGCCTACAAAGGCTTACTTGCCTAGCAATTACAGACTCCAAGCGATATATTGCTATTGCTGCCCTTGAGTTCTTACAAAATCTGCCACCCCGGGATGTTGTAATTCAGGCAAATGGCAAAACGGGTGTATGTATATTGCGCTCATAGGGATGTTGGGAGAACAACTGGACTGATTCTTCCCATTGCTCATTGGCGTGTGCGCTGGGACGAGAAAACACTCTGGTCGGCATGCCACTTGATGCCATGGTACCAGAGCTTTGTTTTGGACGTTGCTTTTCTATGGGTATTCCTGAAGGGAAATCGTGGGCTGTTCCCCGGTCCACTCTAAAAAAATTCTCCCCCTACTGAGAGAGCCGGTGCTGGTGTTTACATTCTTGATCCCGACATTGGGTTGAAGTACTTGCTTGGAAGGCACACTACTGTCTTCCAGGCAGAAGCTTCCGCCATCGCAATGGCAGTGAAGATAGCCCTTGAGATGGAAATCAAGGAAAAGGACATCGATATTCCCTCGGGTATTCAGACAGCTTTGATGGGTCCGAGTGACGCTCAGATAACATCTAAGATACTGGGAGACTGCAGGTCGTCTGTGAATAAGCTGTGTATTCACAACAAGACATACCTTCACTGACTTCGTGCACACATGGGGAATGAAAGGGCTGACCTACTAGCCACTAGCTCTAGCTCTCCTTTTCTTAAACCGGAGCCCGCTGTAGGCATTACCAACTTCGTTAACGGGTCTCTCATCAACGCGGATTTTCGCATGAAGCATAAGCAGAGATGGGCGAACCTGAGTACTTACAGGTGTACATAATTTTTCTTGATGAGCATAATATGACTTTCTCCGACTTTCGCTTGTGCTTGAGAAGAAAACAATTCATCACTAGCCATAGTTCACTTCACACTCATCTAACAAGAATGGGAGCTGTTGACAGCCTTGAGTATCTGTCCTACCTGTTAGGAAAGTTTGAGACAACCGAACACTTTCTGAGTGAACAGAACAGGTTGAATTGTTTTCTATGAAAGGTAGTTCCATTATTCCAATATTTTCATCTAATTGAAGATATTTTTTTCCGATATATTATCACATATATATCCGTGCACTTTCAACAGTCGATTGAATACTTAAATTCTGCTTTTCGACAACCATAATCTGCTCCACAGTTGCCCTTGAATTTACATGAATTTACGAATTTAATTTCAGAAGTATCGATGGTCCTTGTTTCTCTGGGTTAGTCACTGGTTCCAAGGCTCGATGCTGCTGCCCGATTTCCTGAAATGACAATTACACTCAGATGTCCGTCTTTTACTTCGTTAATTTCTGCTGTTGGATTAAATTTTATGTGAGATCTTCTCTATCCTCGCAAAAGACCAATCCTGTGGAATTCGGAAAAAATATTTAACTACCAGCGACTAAAATTCGAACCTTGATACTCTGCGGTGTATTGGAGATTTTTGCCCAGCCTGCTCCAGGGGCAAAGCAGAGTAAATTTATCAAAATCCGCCAAACCATACGGAAGCGAATAATATATGCTCAGAATATTGGACTCAAAAGTGCTGCTCTTCTTTAATATAGCTTGTTTTACTTGTGTTAGTAACTGTCAATTAATTGAAATTTCGAGTGTTATTTTGAAATTTTCTAGCATTTCTTATTTTGCAATGAAACTGAGAAAAGAAAAGCTATTTTTTACTTAATAGTTCATTTTATTTACAAATATTATTTATTTTAAAAGTTTTTTTTATATATTTTACTTCATCATATTTTGCTCATAGCTTTTTTTGTTTTCAATATTATTTCTGTAACTTATTATCGGGTATAATTTTATTTTTGTTCAAGAAGGCTATTTTTTTGATTCTTTGGACTCTCCGGCACAACAGCGAAAGCGAAAAAATTCTTATTTGTCATTTCTTCACACAACTCATTGAATTTTTAATTTTGGGTGGAAAACTTCAAGTCTTGGTTTGACTCATCAGCAGGTCTCAAATAGCTAAATTCAGTGACTCGAAAAAACAAATGAAAAATAGAAGAATGGAAAGAAATGAAAAAATGAAAAAATTGAAAAAAATAGAAAAAAAGGTGATTTAAAATATTGAAAAAAATTAGATTAATTCGAAGCGAATCGAACAACCTGCAATGCGCTGAAAAAAGAAAAAAAGAAGAAGAAAAATAAGAGTTTTGTATAGGGAAAAACCTTCTACATACTACATACGAATACCTTATACCTTCTAGCGTTTACGGCAGGCAGAAACTAAGCCGTACTGAAGAGTACATGGCTTCTGCCTTTACGAAACGCTTATTTTTGTTTTCTTTTTTAGCCGACTGCGGGCTTGCACAGGTTCGATTTGCTTCGAATTAATCTGATTTTTTCAATTTTTTAAATAATATTTTCTTTCTATTTTTCTCAATTTTTTTCATTTTATTCATTTTTTCATTTCTTTCCATTCTTCTATTTTTCATTTGTTTTTTCGAGTCATTCCATATCGTTATTTGGGACCTGGTGATGACTCAAACCAAGCCTTGAAACTTTCCACTATTGTCTTTTCTATAGTAAAGTTTTCAAAAAATTATTTTTCATTGTTACAAATTTTAAATACACCGAGGATTACCTTTTCTATAAAATTAAATGGTTTGTGTGATGAAATAACAAATAAGAATATTTTTGCTTTTGCTGTTATACCGGAGAATTCAAAGTATCAAAAATATTGCCTTTATTTTTAATGTAATCACAAAAAAAAAATTCTTTACAAAATTTTTATGCGACTATTTGTATGTACAATGGAGATAAATTAACGGAATTACACTTATTTTGAAGGTGGCGGTCAAACTACAACGCCTCTAGTCCAGAAAACTCAAATTTAGACTCCCAGCCGACTACCCTATGATATCCAAATAGAACATATCGTTGCCGAATTGACTGTACTCACTGATTCCTCCATTATCAAATCGGAGTACATATGCTACATTTTTCTTGCCACTTGTACTCCGGAGTTTACAAAATCTATTACTATGTCTCAGGTCTCAGTCATGTCAAGGAATATGAATGGCATGGAAACTACACAAAAATGTGTAAACAATTATTTATTTTACCAAGGTTCTGTTCGCCATAGTTTGGCAATTCGTCTATCAGCAGCTGCCAAAAAAATCATTTGTTACAAAAATCAATTCAAAAATTCGGTCTTGATAAGTATTAATGTTGATTTCGAGAGGAAGGAGTATCACTTGCCAATTGATTTAATTTTTTTTTGCAATTAGATTTGTGGAATAAATTGATTCAAGTAATTTGAAACGTAATTTGTATCAGCTTGAGATTTGTACAGCAGAATTACCTTCAATTAAAAACCTTGTAAGGCTTTTCTGCATCGCACACGATATACGATGAAAATATTGTTCAATATTGCCACATAGTACAAGCAGTCCTCGCTTTACGGTGTTTCGTTTTACGAAATTTCATTTTACGTCAAGATAAATTTTGAGACCACTCTCATAATTACGTCTCGACTCGTTCGTTTTACGTCACAAGCATTAACTGACCATTACACATTACTTACTTTTTTTTTGCATGAATGGGTAAAAACAAACTACTATGCATTGTCCTAGTGCGATTTTAAAAACAAAAATGGAGAAAACGTAGGATTACCCGAATGATAAAAGCTTCTTGAATATCTTCAAAATTCTTTGAATCTATTCATAATAATAAATTTTCCTTACATCTGGTCACACCTCACATTTTAAGAAAATATATACAGGGTGTTTCCCACTTGGAGGTCAATAGATCGGGAGGTGATAGTACTCACCTAGATGAACCAAAAATTGTATGGCAGGCGGGGGGGGGGGGGCATATCAACCGTTTAGGAGTTACAGGGTGATTAATAAAAAAAGCTAGTTTTTCACAAAACACCCTGTATATTAAAAACTACAGGGCGTACGGTCACAGTTAAAAGCTCATTGTATGCCTTTCCAACGACTGCTCAATCAGCACCACACAACTCTCTTATCAAGAAATATGATTGTCTAAACTAAAAATTTCGGATTTTCTAACCTTTTTTTTACATTTAACCTCTATTATTTTTGAAAAAAGCTCGTTAACATAATTTTTTTTATAAAAACTGTAAACTATAGACTCTCCTCTTTAAGTTGACCTATTACACCCAATCTGCTATCTGAAGCCCTTTAAAAGTTATTAGCTCTAAACTTATTGACAAACCTATTTTCAAACCTATTCTAAACAATAATTTGTTCCCTTAGCACGCCATTTTAAAAGATATCGTCTAATTTCGGTGTGACCGGAATAGGCTATGATTTAATAACTGCTTAACGGCCTCAGGGTGTACTGGGTCAAATTCAAAAGGAGCGTCTACAGTTTACAGTTTTTATAAAAAAAAATTATGTTAACGACCTTTTTTCAAAAATAATAGAGGTTAAATTTAAAAAAAAGTTAAGAAAATCCGAAATAATTTTTAGTTTAGACAATCATAATGCTTGATGAGAGAGGTGTGTGGTGCTGATTGAGCAGTCGTTGGAAAGGCCATGAAGTTCTGCATACAATGAGCTTTTAACTATGACCGTACGCCCTGTAGTTTTTAATATACAAGGTGTTTTGTGGAAAACTAGCTTTTTTTATTAATCACCCTGTAAATCCTAAACGGTTGATATGCCCCCCCCCCCTGCCATACAATTTTTGGTTCGTCTAGGTGAGTACTATCACCTCCCGCTCTATTGACCTCCTACGGGGAAACACCCTGTATATCGCTTTGGCCAATTTGCTGAAAGCAGATGTAAAATCTCTGTAACATAAAATTCTCATTTTTCTTTAGAGAATCCAACATGACTAACAACATCCACTAAATCTCTTGAGTAATTGATCGCGTCAGGTTACGTGAAAGTTTACTCGTGTAAGAGAAACTGTTAGTGACGAACTTAATTCTATATTATTTGTCCTAATTTGCAAAAATCCCGCTAATGAAAAATAAAATGGTGTTAGTGACAAAACGGGAAAGACATTCAATTTCGCGTGATTTAAAGTCTAAGATTTTAACATTGAATTCTACATACAGACCTAAGTACATCATTCATTGTAAATTAATTAAATATACCGCGCACAATAGTTCAAGCCGTCATTAAAGAGAAGTCGAAAATTACAGCTGCTATAAAAATTTCGGTTTCTATGAAAAGAACAACAATTAGGAATCAATAAGGAAGAAGAGGGACTGTCTGTAAATCAAGTTTTTAACGTCGACGAGATCGGCCTATTTTGAAAAAAATGCCCTCCCAAACATACATTTCTCAGGAAAAACATCTATGTATGCCCGGTTATAAAGTTTCGAAAAACTGCCTCACATTCTTATTGGGCTCTAATGCTCAAGGTGATTTTGAATGAAAGCCTCTCTTAGTGTATCAATCAGAAACACCCAAGGTTATTAAAAAACTATGCTAAAGGTACTATTCCTGTCATTTTGGAAATCAAACTTAAAAACCTGGATTACTGGAAATCTTTTCGAAGAATGGTTTACTCAAAACGTTATTCCTGAATTCAAGAATTACTGTGCTAGACAAAACTTAGCTTACAAAGCTCTATTGCTTCTGGACAATATGCCAGGTCATCCTCCCCGTATTGCTGATTTTGATTAACAAATATAGGTGATGTTTTTACCACCTAACACAACTGCTCTCCAGCCAATGGGTCAGGGGGTTATAGCTTCCTTTAAAGCTTATTATCTCAGAAAAACTTTTTCACAGGCTGTGGAAGCAAATGATGTTAGCGGGATAGATTTTAAAAAGATTCCAGAAAAATTTTAATATATTGGATGGTGTAAAAAATATAGGTACGTAATGGGACGAAGTCAAATCGAGCAACTTAAAAGGAGTTTGGAAAAAGAAGACATCCAATTAGCTACACCTTTATATGATATAACAACAGACATAATGAGCATAGCCAATAGATTACCGGGAATAGAGCTCAAGAGTGAAGACAAAGGTAACGGAAATACTATCCTCACAATCGGAAGAATTGACTGACGAGGATTTAGTTGAACTCGAACCTCAGACACTGGAAAACAATCAAGAGGCGCCAGTTTTTACTTCTAGTATCGAGGCAAAGCAATTCACATTGAAGAAATTAATTGAAGTTTTTAATCATTTAAACGCAGCAATAGAAACATTCGAGAAAAATTACCCTAATTTTGAATGTAGTTTCGAGGTAAACAATAGCATCAACCTCCCCTATAAATGTTATAGGGACATACATGAAAATGAAAAGAAAGAAACGAAACAGAATCGCTTGCATGACCTTTTTGTTAAAAAAAATTTAATTGTAATAATTGCGTTACCAACTTTTTTTGATTTTAATTAATAAAACATATTCATTTCTTCTGGTCAGTGCTGTGAAAATCAAGTACCATTATCATTACCAATATTAAGTATTTAAGAATTGATAATTCCCAGTACTAATACTCCTGTATTGGAATTAAAATTTTACAGTCCCATTCCCGGAATAATTACTTCAAAAACTTCAGTACTAAACATGATGTTGTACTTAATTATGAAATGAACTAAATCAATTTTCTTTTTAATTTTATTGTAAAAGAACCTTTTTCTCGTTTTCGAGGTGCATTAAAATTAAGTAGTCTAGACAAGTACATTTGTTTTCAAAAAAATTGTAGGCCAAAAGGTTAAAAATGCAAAGTCATACTCTAGGAAAATATTTATTATTTGCTATGTTTTCATATTTCAATTTGCAATTTCATAAAACACAACAGTTAAACTTAGTTAAATGCACCTTATTTTAGTAGAAATGGCATACCAAATAGTAAAATATCATGTTTAGTACTGAAGATTTCGAAGTAATTAAAAGTTATTGAAAGTATTTGAAAAGAATTGAAAGGAATTATATAGTATTGCCCAAATACTTTTTAAATCTTTTTAGATATTTCTAATTATTTTTGTAATGGAACCGCAATTTCAATTACTTTCCGTTATTTTAAAGTATTATTTGCAATTCCTAGAACGGGTGTGTAAAATTTTAATTCCAATACAGAAGTATTAGTACTTTGAATTATTAAATTCTTAAATACTTCGAATTGGTAATTAAGAGGTATTAAATCCATTAAATACTAAGTATTTTACAGCTCTGCTTCTGGTAAAGGCTTTTTAATTCGTAGTTTAGAACATATCTAGGTGGTTTTATACAGAAATGTATAACAAAATGTAGCTCGTTTTACGTCAGTTTTGTTTTTTGTAACATAAGCTGCCCTAAATGCGAGGACTGCCTGTAGAGCTTGATCAGAAAGGCTTTTTCCTCAGTTGAATTTAAGAAAAACTAAGAAAACAAATTGTTTCAACATTAATACTATTAAGCATATAATGAATTTAACTATGTAAGTAAGTTAAAAACAAAAGTATAAAACAATGTACCCTTTTTTTCAAATTTACTATTATTTTTTATCGATTCTACTTGGTGGGATTACTGACTACTGAATACAACTTTTTGGGATTACTGACTATGCTTCTATTATTCATTTGCTTCTTCCACCACACTGCTTGTCATCTTGTATTTTTCTGTGAAATATTTGTATTGTAAGTGTCTTTCGATAGACACGTTTAGGTCGTAGTAACTTATGCAGCATAAGATTTTCGACTAATACTCATGCAGAATTTGAAGTTTTGGTACAAAATTTATAGTGATCCAACACCCTTTCTATCCTATATAACCATATTTGAAAGCTGTCTAAGCACCTTTCAAATGCGATGCCAATTTATAACCTCAATTAGTTAAACGGTTAGATTTTTTTCTTTAAGAGATTTAAATAATTTTTTGTAGTTGAGAAAATATATAAACTTTTAAATTCGTACGAAATTCATACATATAATTTTTCCGGAACATACGGAGCCTGTTAGCAGACAAATATAAATTTATTTTACGTATTCACAAAATTACCACGGAAATGATGCTGTCAAATTTTGCTACGAGTGCAACACAAGTTTGATACTACAAGCACATTCTCGGTATAAACTCCATTCACATAGTAAGCCAAACTGATGCAGAACTAAATTGAAATAACAGCCTAAACGTAGCTATTATATTCATCTTATTACATAAATATACTAGCGTCTGTTTTTTTGTTGTTGACAAGTAATGTATTTTTCCTGTGCCATTTGATACAAATACGCCAACATAAACCAACTTAAAAATAAATTAAAAATGAAAGGACTTATTTGAATAGGGCAGTGAGATATTAAAAATGTTGTTTTTTTATTAAAGACTCTTTCATTCATTCAAATTGGATTTCAAAAAGATCTTTCAATTTTTTCTATTGCCTATTGCTTTCAGCACATTTTAATTCCTCTCCTGTTAGATCTAGTTTATTTATTCATAAACATTTTGATTTTCACAAATTTTCGTAAAAGTCAATTCAATATGAAATTGGATTCATTAACTCCTACATACAATCGTACATCATGTATGGAAACATAATTTTGCTATTCTGTGAGATCTCACCCAGAAAAATACAATTTTCTTTTAGATATTCGATTCCTTTTACTTCGATTGCTTTTATTGAATTTTTTTTAATCCCCAAAGATTTCTTTCAATTATGTATATTCAAATTTTAAATGAAACGTATTTGATTTTCACAGTTTCAAATATTAAGAGAGAACATAATCCGGAATAGCAATATATATTACGACATACATATATACTGCCGGAGCGTAGGTCGTCAGGAAAAAGAGCGTTTCTGAAATATTGTAACAAATTTTCAAGGACACTTGTACCTAAATACTAATAAATTTTACAGATACGTTCTTCTAGTTTAGAATATAATACCAATCTTACTATGTATGTATGTATGTACGACGTTTATATTCTGTCTCGTCCTCAACGGCAGAACCACTCAAGAACCCACTAACCAAACTACTATGCTTACCAAATAATTATGCAAAATAGAGCATATTTGAAATATTAATATGAATTTATGTATTTTTTTTTTTTTAATTCCGTACAAGAAATCATACCAAGTTTGTCATTCCGTTTGTAAAATCTAGAAATAATGATAGTAGAGCATAATGGATTCGACACCCATGCATAATATTAAAAGTTATTTTATATATTATTTTGCATGTATGTCCGTCCATCCGTCTGTCCGTCCGCACGATAACTCGAGAACGTGTTCACTTAAAGAGCTGAAATATCGCACACGGGCTTTTTCAAAAAAAGTGAATTTAAGTTCAAAAATAGGACCACTCGGGTAAATCCTTCGTAGGGTTGTCATACAAAAATTTCGTGCTTAATTATATATTTGGATACCGCCTGAGAGCGCGTCGACGTAGTTTGCTGAAATTTCCTACATAGTATTTTCATAGCAAATCGGGAAACACTTACTTGGTGGTGCCCAGGTGCATAGTCAAGTTTTTTCATGGTGGTGGGGGGGGCCTCGTAGGGGCTTTTTAGAACCCGTCCGACAGCATAAGTGAAAAAATATTTATTCGTTATTGCATCAGACAACTTATTGATTTAAGGCAACAAGTTTCAAGTCTTGGTTTGACTCATCAGCAGGTCCCAACAACAAGAAAAAATTGAGAAAAATAGAAAAAAAAATATGTTTTGGAAAGAGTTGAATAATCGGATTAATTTTGACTATGAATTATATGAGGCAAACTCTCCATATTACAGTCAAGAAGGAAAAGCAAGACAACTATGATTTATAACCAGGTAAACTTTATTTTAGAATTAGAATTAGAATTATCATTTATTTACCGTACACAAGATATTATATCATATATGTATATAAGTACAGTAAAAACAAAGGAAAATGTAAGTAATGAGGCACAAAAAACGGAATCTACATCCAACTAAAATTAGACAACTAATAAACAAAAACAAAGAAATGAGAAACTGAGCCCATAAAGATAAAAAATAAAGTTAAAAAAAAATCAACAATACTGGTATAGATGCAAAAATTAAAAATAAATAAAACTACTCTAGAAAATTCAAACTTAATTAAAATAAACTTAAACGAGCTAAGAGCAAAGAATGAGAAAGTATAAAAGTAAAAAGTATAAACAATAAGAATACAAAAAATAAAGAATAATAAGAAAATTTACAAAACAAGAAGGCAAAACTATAAAAATTTGACAAAGTTGCAATATAAATAAGTAAAACAATAAAATATCCAGTTTATTGCAGAATCACAGTTTACTAGATTTATTTAAATATTTACGGAAATTTCTTTATTGCTCAGGAACCCTTCTGCTTAGAAAGTATGTAATAATTAGATGTTTCCCTGCAAACAATTTGACAAGGTTTTGCCAAAAGTAAGGAATGAGCTGTGAAACAGGGACAGCAGTATAATATATATATATATAAGGAATAGGTGAATTACTTATCAATTAGCTTGCCTTCTTATGGCCATTTAGTCCGCCGCCTAAATTACAAATGAGCATTTGGATATCGATTTCGAAGGTTATGATTGCCCATAACAAGTTACTTTCGAATTATTTTCAATTCACTTTGTTTGCTGGGCTCTCTCTTTTTTCATATTAACCTTTAATGCTACTCAGCTATTATTGCCTTAGCTTTGGATCCTGAAGAAATTTTGTTTCTATATGGTAATCTCACAAACTCAGATGTATGTAGAGACTTCCATTATCTTTGTAGCTTTCAGTTTACCTAGAATTTATGGTTATTTTTTATTTGTCTAGATGGAAACTTTGTAATTCATAATCGCAAGAATTTTTTTTAAATATTTCCACAATATGTTGTTATAATTTTATTACAATTATAAGTCCGCTGCCTTTGATAGAAGATGTAATGGAAATTTACACGAGGCTTGCTAAAAGCGACAAATAGACAATACTTGAAACAGAGGCAATCATACAGGGTGTCCCGGACTAATATCACTATATTTGCAAAATGATTCCTCTCGCCCAGACAATTAAAAAATTGTAGGGCATGGGGAGGGGCAAAATGGTACCCTAGCGAGTTATAGGGTGATTATTAAAATATGCTCTTTTTTTATTAAATAGCCTATATCTTCAAAATACTCCATGTACTCCATTGTATGCAGAACTTCATGACCTTTCCATCGACTGCTCAACCATCCCCGTACCCCTCCCGACACCAGAGTTATGATGCTTCAAATTCAAAAATTCGTTTTTTTTTTTTATTTTACGCTTTTTTTTAAATACCCCTGCTAAAATATCATTTTTTTAGAAAATTTCAAAAGCCCAGTGTCTCCTCCTTAATTTAACCTATTAAACTTATGTTCTGTCTGTGACGGTTAAGGAGTTATTAGCTCTTAACCTAACAGGTCATACCGAAATTAGACGATTTTGTTTTTTTGAAAATGACGTGTTTTTAGTTACTAAGAGAACAAATTATCTGTGATCTGAATAGGTTCTAAGCTAATAACTCATTAACCGTCACAGGTAAGACATAAGTGGTGTAATAGGTTAAATTAAAGAGGAGACTCGTGCTTTCGAAGTTTTGTAAAAAAGTGCATGTTAGTGGGAGTATTTAAAAAAAACAACAGGAAAATTAAGAAGAAAAACAAAAAAATCGAACTTTTGGATTTGAAGCGTTATATTTCTGGAGTGGGGAGGCTTACGGGGCTGTTTGAGCAGTCGTTAGAAGGGCCATGAAGTTCTGCATACAATGCGATTTTTGGACAGACGGTAAAGAGTGTAATTTTGACGATATAGGGTATTTAATGAAAAAAACACATATTTTACTAATCACCCTGTATCTCAACAGGGTGACATATTGCCCCCATAACATTTTGCACTTATCTGGACGAGAGGAATTATTTGGCAAAATATAGTCAAACTAGTCTGGGACACCCTGTATTTGTATACACATTTTATTACAATAATGATGTCCCTGTTTCACAACTCATTCCTTACTTTTGGCAAAACTTCGCCAAATTGTATGCTGGTTGTGTTCACTTAATCGCTATTATTTACTCACTTTATCCGAAGCGATTTATAATAAAACAAGTAGAAAAATCATGGGGGGCTTAATTTCGGTGTTACAGGGTGATTGAAAAAATATCGTGGTTTTTTTAGGATGTACGGACACCATTAAAAACTCATTGCCAATGACTGCTCACCTCAACCAGCCCTGTACTCTTCTCCTCTCCGGAGGTTTTTCTTGCCCTTTTATTTCACTGTGACCTCATTTTTTTTCTTATAAAAAGCTGATTAATATAATATTTTTTAATAAAAACTTCAAACTGTGGACTTTCCTCTTTATTTGACCTACTACACCCTACAAGCTAACTGTAACCATCAATGAGCTATTAGCTCTTAACCTATTCAGTTCAAAGATAATTTGTTCCTTTAGTGACTGAAAGCTTAAGCAAATATCGTCTAATTTCGGTATGACCTGAATAGATTATGAGGTAATAATTTTTAAATGGCCACAGTTAGAACATAAGCGTGCTATGTCACATTAAATAGGAGAGTCCACAATTTACAGTTTTTAGAAAAAAAGTCGTGTTATTCGGCTTTTTGCAAAACAAAACGAGATCAAAATAAAAAAAAAATGTAAGAAAATATCCAAAGCTTGTATTTTAAACATCTATAGTTAACTAAGAGGAGAAGAGTGCGGGGCTGGTTGAGCAGTCGTTGAAAAGCTTATGAGGTTCTTCATACAATGAGTTTTTAACTGTGACGATACACTCTGTACTTTTTAAGTTACAGGGTCTTTTGTGAAAAACTAGCATAATTTCTTAACTAACTCCGAAAATGTTGTGATGTCCCCCCCCCCCCCCCCCCCACTCCTCGTCCACCTTTCAATTTCTTGTTTATCTAGGTGAGTGCTATCACCTCCTGCCATATGGAATACCATGACGGAAATACTCTGGATATAAAAGTACAATCATTTTGAACCATTTAGTTAATGAAGATAATATACATATATATATAAATTGTATCCGACAGAACGATTTCCAGTATTACGAAAAATTTAAGAGAATTCGTTTTAATAGCAACAGATTTTGGCACAAGACTTCATCCCTCTTCTTGGCAGCAACTTAAATTGGTTATTTCTAGGACAGTGCTCACGTCTAGGTCTTTGCTTATCGACAAGTACATGTATTCGCATTCAGTTAATGCATTCCATAAAGAATATTTTAGTCATAAAGAAACATTTTTCCTTAGTAGTAGTTCAGTACGTTATTTATACAAAAAAGCAAGGATATGGTGAAGTTTTAATCGTTGAATTTAATTTAAAAAAAAATTAAAGCTTTAAGACATTATGCAACCACACCCATGTACATACCTAGTATGGAGGGAAACCCTCAAGAATTACTTTCTGCGAGACAATTGATTAAGGTACACATTCACCCACATAAATCTTTATAAAGAAGGCTAAATGGTGGATTTATGGTGGGAAAATTACCTTCGATCAACATGTGGATACTCTAAGGTTTAGGCACATCTACAAGCACAGAAATACTTCGAGATCACTGATGAAGCTTTAAAAATAATTAAAAGAATTTTAGAAGAGGGTTTACATAATATTCCTCCCATTTACTACCCTTTTTATTATACCACGTACAAGATAAGATATTTCCATTGATTTAAATATACGTTGACTTTCTGGATTTACATACTCGTAATTCTGTATTTAAGTAACATAAAAATTGTAACGTACTCTCGTTCATTTTACGTAGATTTTCGAGAAGAAGATAATTGCATTGATTTAATTTAAGCAGCAATAAGCTCAGAAATTGCTTGGTCTGTCAAAAACTCGGTTAAAAGTTCTTTTGTAGTTTTGTATTAACTCGCTTATATACCCCCTCTTTATATACCCCCCTCTAAATATAAATTAAAAGCTCGAATTTTTTTTAATAAAGTTGTATGGGTAGTGAATTCAATATTAATATCATCAGTGGAAATAATTTTATGTTGAATTCACTTGATATGCATCGGTTTAATGAACATCCCACTTATTTATCAACCCTTACTCTTATCAATATATTTCTTACAACGTGTCCCGGTAAGATTAAATTCGTGAATCAAATATCAGTTGCGAATATATCTGATCATGATAGATAATGATGATTTTTTAAGAATTGCATTATTTACATGAAAATTAAATATTTATTAGTTTAATAAGCTAGGCTGTACGAAATTAATGTCCGTCTAAGTAAAGAAAATTAATTCCTTAAGATTAATCCTTGTAATAAAACAAATAATCAATGTCACAGATATTGTAATAAAGAGAATAGCGAACCCTGCTTTAAATTTAGTCAAAATGTGAAGTGGTGAAAAGAAGAAATAGAACCGACTGCTGGAAAGAAGAGCGAGGAGAGCTTTGGATATCTTTTGTTCTGAATTTGACCATCGAGAAGGGAACAGAAAAGAAGAAATCTAAGTTCGAAATTTAAAGTATATTTTTTAAGATTTGCACAAAAAGTGAACGTTGCGATTGACCACTATGGAAATCACAGCATTAATAGAGAGGCAACCGTTAAGAAATCTCTCTGCGAATACTCAGCATCTCGGGTCGGCAACCAAGGAAGTTGTCCGTACAGGGATAATCAAGCTATACTATAAAACGTGAATTACAATTACGACTGATCTGTCGACTGCGACTTTACCCAAATGGTAAATGCATGTGGCAAGATACAATTGCATCTTCGACTTCGACTGTGACTTCGACTGAAACTAAACTATGTTCAAAGTGCTAAGTTGGTGTTGGCTGGGAGCAACTTCAGTTCAATCACTGAAGTGGGGACTTCTGGTTTGTTCAAGCAGTTGAAGCTTTAATTTAATACGTCATACCCCGGTTAACGTTGCCCCGAACAACGTTGTTTCGCTGCAACGTCCGTCCGCTGTGATAACCATACCCCACTGTAACGTCCTGTTGCTTCGATATAACGTTTTTTTTAAACCGTTTTTTCTATACTAATGCTAAGCAGGCGGTGGTATTTGAAAATTTGGTTTTGTACATTAATTTTCATTTGTTTCCAATTGCTGAAGTTTGTTTTAATTATTGTTTGTGCAAGAATAATTTAGCTAGTTGTGTTTTGTGTCCTTTTCATATTTAGTAGGACATATTTTGTTTAATTTATATATATTTTACTGTAACTATTCACGTAAGTATGTTTTATATATGTATGTAAGTAGTCACCACTACTAAGTTTCATATTTTATTGACAGTATATATCATGTCCAACAATAATGTTGCTAGTGCGAAGGAAATGAAAAGAAATCATTTAACTTTAAAGGTTAAACTAGATGTCATCAAACGGGTTGAAACTGGTGAACGAGTAGTGGATATAGTAAAACATCTTGGTATTCCACCAACATCTATAAGAACCATTATTACAGATAAGGACAAATACAAAAAATATGTCATAGATGCAGTACCCATTGAATCAAAATCGATAAAATCTAGAAGCACTATCATGGTAAAAATGGGAAAACTTTTGTTGATATGGATTGAAGATCAGACTCAACGTAACATGCCTTTAAGTCAAATGTTAATTCAAGAAAAGGCTCTTCATATTTACGATGATAAAAAAAAAATAATGGGGGACACTTGCGAAGGACAAACGTTCAGTTCAAGCCGTGGTTGGTTTGATAGATTCAAAAAAAGATCTGGTATTCACAATGTTAAATTGTTAGGAGAAGCAGCTAGTGCTGACAAAGAAGCTGCATTCGAGAATCCGAACAGATTTAAAGAGATAGTCGAAACAGGTGGTTACAGTCCCCAACAAGTATTTAATGTTGATGAAACTGGACTATTCTGGCAAAAAATGCCAACCAGGTCCTTTATTGCGCAAGATGAAAGGTAATTTCTGGACATAAGCCTGCAAAAGATAGGCTTACTTTACTGCTTGGAGGTAATGCCACAGTTGACTTTAAGCTTAAACCAATGCTGGTTTATCACTCACTAAATCCTAGGGCTCTGAAAGGGTGTATTAAGAACAGATTACCAGTATTTTGGAAGGCAAATAAGAAGGCTTGGGTTACTAAATCAATATTCCAGGAATGGTTTGTTGAATATTTTTGTCCTACAGTCAAAATGTTTTGTGCCAATAACAATCTGGCAAATAAAATATTACTGATACTAGATAATGCTCCTGGCCATCCAAAAGACTTAGATGAACTGTCTGAAGGTATGGTTAAAGTTGTATTTTTGCCCCCGAATACAACATCAATATTACAGCCTATAGATCAATGTGCAATTGTTAATTTTAAGCATTATTATCATAAGTTTTCATTTTCCCAAGATCTAAATGCCACTGACGGTGACACTGTCATGAATCTCAAACAGTTTTGGAAAGAGTTTAATATATTAAAAGTAATCAATTTAATTGAACAAGCATGGAATGCAGTTTCGCTAAATTCCATGCACGGTTCTTGGAAAAATCTATGGCCAGAATGCGCTGATGAATTCAGAAGCTTTGTAGAAACTACTGCTGATATTCAGCAGGAAATTGTGTCACTGGGAAGACGTCTGAGTTTTACCGATTTGGATCAAAATGATATTGTGGAGCTAGTTAAATCTCATAATACTGAATTAACATATGAAGAACTAATTGTATTAGACAAAAGCAATTTGGAGGATAAAGAAGATGATACGGATGGAGCTGAGGCTAAAATTTTTAAAATGGAGGAACTTAAGGATGCATTAACATATCTTGAGAAAGCTAAAGATATATTTGAAAGGTGTGATCCAATATTAGAACGATGCTCCAAAGTAAACAGAGAAATTGATAGTGCGGTAAGATCTTATAGAGAGTTGTACGATAACAAAAAGAAGCCTTCAGTACAGGTTACATTGCATCAATATTTTAATAACGCGCCGAGGAACGTTGAACCAATGACTAGCCGTGGGTCATCCGCAATAACTATTTTTAGTTATTCATGCGAATCGTAAATGTTTTTTTATTACTTTTAATTAATTTAATAAAAAAAATTAGTTTTTGAATTTTATATTCTTATATATTTTCCCTATAATAATAGTAATCAAGTGTTTCTTCAAATGAATTTAATAATTTTTTAAGGTTTGAATGTACATACCTACTAGTACATGCTATATATTTGTATTTTTATATTTAATTAAACAAAAAATTGATTTTATTATAAAATCATTTTATTCTAATAAAGAATTAAAATCTAATTTTCACAATCTTTATTTTTTAAATCTCTAATAAATGCTCTAATATTTCTTAATTATGTAAATTGGTATATTAGCAGTATTTTTTCTGTCAGGATATTTAATTGTCCCGTATAACGTTGTTTCGGTTAACGTCGCATTTTTCTGGAACGATTTAACAACGTAAACCGGGGTATGACGTATCGAATTTCACCTCAGCGTCGACTTCGGCTTAAAATCAAATCACAGTCGACAGATCAGTCGTAATTGTAATTCAAGCCTAAAAGTCGCACTACATCTAAAGTGCTCCGGACAAAACAGATCGCACCATCGCAACTACTTTATTTTTGCTGGTGACACGCGTAAAAATATGAGTGTGGCATACGACGGCTTTCGTGTGGCATTAGCCCAATTGCTCATTGTCAAAACCCCGTTTTGGGATATTGACTGAGTACTTGGTCGAGAGAGATGAAGGGCTCAGACTTTATCAGAGAAATCCCTACTGGGAATTTTATAAAGACAACACTCTTAAGTGTATCTTCTAGTACCTACTGTTATTATTTATTATAAAAGTATAATCATACCATACCATATCATGCATTACTTGCTAGTCAAGTGTACCTATACATCACCTTATTTTACACACACATACACGCAAAACATTGTTAAAATGAGATGTTATTGCATTCTAGAAGAAATTGAACTGTTTGTGAAAACGTGAAAACACATATAGTAAATAATCCTCTTATCCTCATCTAGTTGTAAACAAATGTTGCCCAAACATAGCATCCCATATCCGCATTGTACAAACAAAACAACTAAAAATCTGTAGGCTAAATCAGCATTATATAATTTTGCTTGTTTCTCATATTTCCAACAGAAATATGTTAATAGAATACGCATAAGATATATGCATGGCGCCAAATTAGTATTTCATTCATAAACAGGTTGCCATCATTTGGATTTCGTATACATTTTACACAGAGAATTTCAAGTTATTTGCACTCAATAGTAACGAAGCATGCAAAGAATGCCTAACTATGCCCACAGTATGGGCGTATTTAGGTACATTCAAAACGATTTGAAATTTTGGCGGCCACAATTTTCATTGGATTTTCAACAGACACTTAAAACTCCGCTAATTCTATTGTTGCATAGAGATACTGGAATACACCCTCTCTCTTTGCAACAATTAAAATGTATTCAGAAGTTAATTCAATCATGCTACGCTTCCCTAAATAAAAGCTAATTACAAAATTTTCAGTATATGTACATACATATAGAATAGGAACACATCAGCCAAACGAAATTATCCATATCATGTATTACAAATAAAATTAATTAGTTTTTATTGAAATTTTTTTAATTTACGTTTCGCAATAGATGTAGGCTCAAAAGTTAATTGGAATTAGGAGCCGGTGGAAAAAGTAAACCACAGCCTTCGATACAACCTATTTATTCAATATATAACAAGCAACTGACTTACTGCTAATGCTTACATACTAAGTACTCTCGGTACTCTTGCTCATGAGTTTGATCTAGTGTTACCGCTTTGATTTATCAAATCTCACAATTTAAATATATTACAATATCTCCCTCTTTACGAAACTTTATTTCCAAAAAATTACTAATATACAGTAAATAGTATCTCCTGTGTACCTACAAGGTAAAAATTCAAAATTATTTCGATATCAACTATCTTCTTTCTTAAATGCATAAAGGTTTTAAAATTGATTCCGATTATATAATTCAAAATGTTCATAATTCGAAAATTGCATAAATCAAAAATTATATAATTAAATAAAATTCACATTACAAAATTGAGCCTCAAAACTGTTTCACTTGCGGTTCAAATCGTATTATAGGTTTTTTTTATTCTAATAGGTCTAACATTCTGCTCCTGACTAACCTCTTCTGCACTGTTTGACACGGGAGCATTTGTTTGTGTATTGCTTTCATTGAGGTCGCTATAAGGCATTATTTTTTCGAAATTAAGTTTTGATAGACTTTGGTCCAGTTGCAATGGCAATTGTTAATTTCGTGATATTTCAGGCTGAAAGAGAATATTAATACTCGCACTTATATCTTCTCATTTTCTGAGTTGATTAATGTGCCTTTTGATTTTCTTTCCGCTAGAAAATTCGCAAATATATGATTTCGGACCAAGAACCTCAATTATTTTACCTACCATCCATTTGCAATTCTTATACAGATATCTACACAGATAGATTCGTATCCAGACTTTATTGCCATTTACCATCTTGACCTCTCTTTTCCCCTTCTGATAATTTATTTGATTGGATTGCTTAACTGAGTTGATATCTATTACTGAAGGAAGTCTCATAAGATCAAATAGGTTGCGAATTTCTCTGCCAAACATTACCTTGGCTGGAGATTCTTCAGTCGTACAATGTTTAGTTGTACGAAACTCAAACAAAAAACGCGACAGAATATCATCAAAAGATAAACCTAGACACCTTTCTTTATTTTCTTGAATTGAAGATCTGATTGAGCCTTTTAAAGTTTTCACGAAATTTTCCGCTGCATCAGTTGTGGCAGGATGCCCGGTGGTATTAAGTTTTTGTTTTATTCCATTTACAGTTAAAAATGTTTTAAATTCAAATAATGTAAATTGCGTGCCATTATCACTTACTACCTATACAGGCAATCTGAACCTAGCAAAGATTTCAAGCAATTTGCATATGACATTAGATGTAGTAATGTTGTTGGCTTTGAAAACCTCAGGCTACTTGGTATATGAATCAATTATTACGAATAAGTGGTATCCATCAATAGGTCCACAAAAATCTACATGTATGCGCTGCCATGGCGAAAAAGTTATTGGTCAAGGAATTAAGGAAGATTTTTCTGGGTTAAGTTTGTGACCATTGCAAAATTTTGGAACTGTTGATCCTTGCTTCTATATCCCTATCGATATCTGGCCACCAAACGAAGGATCTAACAATTGACTTTGTTTTGACTATACCAGCATGACCGCTGTGTAAATCCTTAACAATTGCATTATGTAGAGACTTTGCGATAACAATTCTATAATCTCATAATAAAACATCCTTTTCCATATGTTTCTCCATGTATTTGTTTATATATGGCTTGAAGAGTACCTCCTTTAGAACATCTGGGGCACCAAAAACAACACTACGAATTACACTGGATAATATGTCATCGTTCTTAGTTTCCTTACGAATAATATTAAAATCTAACAAAATATTGTCTTGGTTCCCTATGTATGATATGAAGGAACCTTGCTCTTCAGTGTATTCTGAGCTAATTGGCAAAGGAAGGCGAGAAAATGCGTCTGCATTATTTTTCTCGCTCTTAATATATTCAATATCAAAATTAAAGCCTGAAAAGAAGAATGACCATCTCTGCATTCTACTGGCAGTCATCTGCGGAATACCTTTTTTATCTCGTAATATACCAGGAAGCGGTTTGTGGTCTGTTCTTAGTGTAAATTTATTTCCAATTAAATATTGATAAAATTTCTGACAGCCAAAAACTATAGCCAACGCTTCTTTTTATTCCCTAGATGAAATCTGTAGGGCATACTAAGTTTGTCATTCCGTTTGTAACACCTCGAAATAATGATGGTAGAGCAAAATGGATTGGACACCCACGCATAATATTAAAAGTTATTTTATCTCTCTGTCCGTCTGTCTTTCTGTCTGTCTGTCCGTCTGTGGGCACGATATGCGTATACTTAGAGAACTGAAATTTCGTACATGGACTTAAAAAAAAAGGAAAATTAAGTTCGAAAATGAGAGAAATCGGGCAACTCCTTGGTGGGGTTGCCATACAAAAATTTCGTTTTCCACAATATATTTGGACACTGCCTGAGAACGCGTTGATATAGAGAGCTGAAATTTGGTACACGGTGTACTAGCAAATAAAATTTCAAAAATGGACTAAATCGGGCAACTCCTTCTTAGTGTTGCCATATAAAAATTTAGGTTTTTTACGTACACTGTGAAAACGATCAGTCCAAGACATTTTTATTGTACCAAAAACTTCTTCAGAATACGAAATCCTATAAAATTGGTTATAATAATTTTTTCTGTCCTACGAACAGTTCTAGAAATATGTGCAAAAAACCACTGTAAAAAATAAAATTGTTCAAATGGGTGCCCATACGAAATTTCATACTGGCATTTATCTAGGGTATCAAAACAATTGGTCTTAGACCAATTCTAACTTTTTTACTTGTTGTATCATACTGTAATTTAGTTCGGATTTGCTCAAAGTTCTGGAGGCGGAAGTAATTGGTTTTTAATTCTATCTGGAAAAATGTGCGCTAATACCGCACCTAAGCCTTTTTGCGAAGCGTCGCATGTTAAAACCAGCTCATATTTGAAATGCATTAGAACAATATCGGAAGTTATGTCTTCCTTTATTTTTTCAAATGCCTCCTTACATTTTTCATCCCACTTAAAGTCAACACCTCTCTTTAATAGTGGTGACAAGATGATTGAAATTTTTTTAATAAATTTATTATAATAATTTACATGGCCGATAAATGCCCTAACTTCAGAGACGTTTGAAGGAGATGGTGCATTAAGCGCGGCATTGATTCGATCTTCAGTTTTAGATAAACCATACTTATCTATCTTATAGCCCAAATAAGAAACCTGATCTTGAAAAAATTCACATTTTGATATTTCGAGCTTAAGACCTGCGGTTAACAACCTTTCAAAAACTAAGGCCAAATTATCTAAGTGTTCTGTTTCATTTCTTCCAGTAACTAAAATGTCGTCTATAAAGCCGACAACGTTTGGTATTCCCTGTAAGATCTTTTCAATTTCCTGTTGAAACATTCCTGAAGCAGGCTTAATTCCATAAAGCATTCTATTAATAAGATACACCCCTTATGCGTACTCTACGCGCATAATTTCTTAGACTCGTCATTCAGCTCCAACTGGTTATATGCTTTGGAAAGATCTAGCTTTGAAAAATGTACACCGTTTTGGAGGCGTGTGAAAACTTACTCAATTCTAGGTAGAGGATATTTATTAAGTTTAACAAGTAATAAATTTTACAACTTTACTGCGTGTTGACTGACGTAACGTAGGCGTTATAACGACTGCGATTTTGTTCTTGTAAAAACAACTAAATGTAGAAATTGTAATATTGCCTTTATATGTAATATTAACAAGCATAAAAATATCACCTGATTCAAAGTTTAACTTACACCTGCCTACCGATAACTATTTTAGGATAGGCTTGTAAGTATGGCACATTTTTTACAATCATCGTGTCATTTTCTTACGACTGACCATAGTCATAACGACATACTCATGCGACGTGATTAAGTCATTACAAGGATGTTCATATAACTAAAATGGGGAATCGTATTTCAGTTAAAGGACACTATAGTAGTTAATTTATTACCCCTAATCTGACTTTTTCACAACACATATAAAGTCAAACAAGTATCAAGATGACAGTTGTAAACGATAACGCACTTGTGGTGTTAGGCCACTCTAAGATTTTCAAAAAACACGTTTTTTTTTTTTAAGGTAGCTTGGATGGAGGGATGGATTAAAAGGTAGTTGAGTCCCAATGAAGGGAGAACCCTAGAACGTATACCACTACAATGGTACTAGCACTTCGATGATATCTGTTTGCATTTTCGAGAAAAATGGCAAAGGAACACGGTGCATAGAGTACAATTTGAGGCCTTATATCTCAATAATAAATGAATGGAATTAAAAAATGTAATCTAAATGTATCCTTAATGAGGACGTAAAAGGACATTTTCTTAATATATTCTTTTCCAAGCCCTTTTTCAAGGACTTTGGCTATGCCAGAGGATACCTTGACTAAAGATGTCTAACTTTTACGATTAGGAATTTTTCGATATCTCCGCACATTTTCAAGAAAAATGCCCAGGGAACACGTTACGTGGGACACCCTGTATATTAATCTGCAGGTTGCATCTGTCTTCCCAGCCTGGTGGTGTTTGAAAGCATGACATCTGAACAGCACGTGCTTCCGTTTATATTCGTTTTGCTGTGAAGAAATTAAGTGGGAGAACTCATGCTGGATTCTCTGATTTTTTCGAGAAAAATGAGAATTTTATTTGAGAGGAATTTTATATCTCCTTTCAGCATCTTGGCCAAAGCGAAATTTATCTTTATCTTAAAAATGGGAAGTAGTGTGACGCGAAGTACTATTATGAATAGTTTGATAGGATTTTGTGGAATTCAATAAGATTTTTTCGTTCGGGAAAGCCCACGTTATCTCGATTTTTGTTTTTAACTCGGTGTCTCAGTTGCACTACAATAATGCATAGTCAAGTTCTTTTCCCCCATTTATGCAAAAGACGAAAGTATATGAAATTAGTTGTTTCATTCTAAAAAAGACCAAAAATTTCCAATTTTGCTATACTGCGTTCTATCTTCTTATTGGTATCATTGTCCCGTACCATAGAGTCGGCGTCTTGTGTGTGTGTCGTCATGTAAACTGATTCAGATAAGCAAATCCCTCGAGAATACTTCCCAAGCCATGAAACAGAAATCTTTATTTGTGCGTTCGGAGCCCGTTTTCTAAAATGATCTATATTGATACTTATGGAAAAGTGGCAAACATTGACTTTATATTTGCTATAGAGCCTAAACTACTATCCATACAGGAAAATAGTCTTCTAGTAATTTAAAGCTTGGTTCCTTACCTTCCCAACGGCTACATTTCCTATGTAGTTACCTTACTTAACAAAATAATAAAATAGTTTTGATTACAATGTAACCTTACCATTTTACGCTCAATAACTCTCAGAGTCCGAATCTATAGGCAGCTACATTCGATATCATCAGCACCCGGCATGCCATGACGTCACAGCGACATATGCAATAGCTGTGCTCTTTGGTGTGCACAGAACAGAGCAGAACAAGAGATACACAAAAGAACGCTACATTTTTATACCCTAGATGAAATCTATAGGGGTATACTAAGTTTGTCATTCCGTTTGTAACACCTCGAAATAATGATGGTAGAGCAAAATGGATTGGACACTCATTCATAATATTAAAAGTTATTTTGATTTTTGCATGTCCGTCCGTCCGTCCTTGCGCACGATAACTGAAATTTTGTACACGGACTTTAAAAAAAAAAGTAAAATTAAGTTCGAAAATGGGACAAATCGGGCAACTCCTTCGTGGGGTTGCCATGTACAAATTTCGTTTTCCGCTATATATTTGGACACTGCCTGAGAACGCGCCGACGTAGAGAGCTGAAATTTCGTACATGATGTTTTTACTACATTAGCAAATAAAATGTTAAAAATGGACTAAATCGGGCAACTCCTTCTTGGTGTTGCCATATAAAAATTTAGGTTTTTTACGCATACTTTGAAAACGATCAGTCCAAGACATTTTTATTGTACCAAAAACTTCTGCAGAATACGAAATCCTATAAAATTGGTAAAAATCATTTTTTCGGTGCAACAAACCGTTCTAGAAATATATGCGAAAAACAACTTTGAATAGATCGGTGACCATACGAAATTTAATACGGGCATTCATCTAGGGTATCATAAGAATTGGTCTTAGACCAATTCTAGCTTTTTTACTTGTCATAGAAGAAGTTTGCTTCAATGGACAGAGCAATTTGTTCTCTATGGGAGTTCTAAAACAAGGTACACAAAAGAGCACAGCTAATGATTACTCAGCTGAAAGTTTTTGTTTAAGGAATCGTCACTTGGTTCAGATAAATTTTTTTAAATAATTTTGTTAAGAATGGTATAAAAATTTTATTTCAGTTCGGAAGATAAGAAAGCAAGCTTAAGATTATCAGAACACCATTTTTCTGTATGAATAGTAGTTTAGAGCGGAGGAGATATTCAAATAAACTTTTGTCAGTTTTCCATTATAGCACTGCAAATATTTTAGACTCCGTTGGGGCTGTCATGTGGTAGTGATGGAGTCTATTTCATGGCTTATGAAGTATTTTCGAGAGTTTTGCATATGGTCATTCCATAGAAAATCCATAATAATGGTGTAAATTTGTGGTTCGACCATGTCGGATTTTGATGAAACTTCAAAATTAGGTTTATTATATTGTTAGTAGTATTTCACTGAAATATTTTCTGTTTTTGATATTTTGTTATTTTGATATTTAAAGGTGACAAATTTTGCTAGGTATGTGTAATTTCAAAAATTAAGAAAAAGAAACGCTATTTATTTAAGGAAGCTTTGAAGTTTGTAGAAAAAATTAGTAGAGGTCTTTTTTTGAAAATTTTGTTTTCAAGGATAATGAATATGACAAAATATAACAAAAAGCCCACTCTCAATATCCTTTTTTTATTTATTTTTATCCTCAATGGGTTTTAAGAAAACTGTAGAAACGAGAAATGAAACTTCTTGAAATTTGAATTCTTGAAAAAGAAAATTTCATGCATATTTGCAGTGTTATCCTTAAAGTTTTTATACCAAGGAGATATTTTTTCCCTTCTAAAATATAACTCATTGTCAGTCCTTTACAACAAGAACAGAATTACCGCAAACATTTTTATGTTATTGTGCTCTGGAAATTAAACTTTTTCACTTTTCGCCTAACAGAAAAATATTTATAACTTTTGAATGGAAGCAGATATTGAAGTAATTCTTTTTATGCTCTAAATTACTATTAACGGGTCATATTTTAAAAGGGAAAAAAATTATGTCCTTCGTGTAAAAACTTTACAGGTTCAAGGATGAAACAAGTAAAACAAGGATAAAATTTGTATGACATTTTTTTTTTTCAAAAATTCAAATTTAAGGATCGATTACAAAGTCATTTGCATTTTTCATTTTTTGGCACACTCTTCAAAGATGACTCAGGCTTTCTATGAACATGTTAGTTTCCACAACTTGCTCTCACACGTTGGTGGTAAAATTCCAAAATTTGAACACTGCTTGCCAGTACAGAGAGGGCATTATCGAGTTTCTTTAGAAAATAATATCCGAAACAGAAAAATAAAAAAAAAACCAATTTTATCTTCCGGTGGTTTCTACATTTCTAAAATATGTTTAATAATCAGTTTCTTCTCATTAGTTTTGTAAAAATATTTGCTTTCACTGATATTTTATTTAACAACCTGCAGAGTAAAATCATGAATATTTGTTATTGCAACGGAAAAATTCATGAAACAGTGTCAGTGAATTACGAGAAGTAAGTAATTTTTTCAATCGTTTCTGACGAAATCGTAGCATTGATTGGTCCTCCACAACAACGACGGCGCTAACAAAATGCAGATGAACCAAATGCACAATACAAAATTTTATTTTTGGAGATAATTGACACCATTTCTACCCAAATGGATGTTGGATTTGAAAGTATGAAGAAGCTTATGTTTATTGAATTGCTTAATTACAAGAAATTTACAAGTTATGCACTAAGTTTAACATCCAATACATTTAATTCTATTAAGAGTTCGTATGGGCAGTTCTTTGTATATTCAAAATTGAACAAATTGTAAATTGTGTTCCATAATTTTTATGGTTTCAGCAAGGTGCCTGGGATTGGCTGTATTTGGTATCTTATGTGTTCGGCACAGAACGATCGTACTATTCTTATATGGTATGAGCCTAAGGTAAAAATAATTAGATCCTCATATGTCAGATAAATTATGTATACTGTTATATGAGTTTTTAGCGAAAATGTAAAAAATAAAAAGGAGAAAATAGGAAATTTGAGCATGAGTTGCAGTTACACAATTGTGATTATATCTATGGATGCCCAAACTTTTAAGATATAAGCTGAATTCTAGCATTTCATATTTTGCAATAAAACTTTTCTTGTGTATTTTTTATTATTTTACTTTTTAGTACAATTTATCTATTTTAAAGTTCTTTTAATATGTTTTATTGGAAACTGTGGTGGTGTAAGTTTATCAGCAAATAAAGTAATATTAGTTTTGTTATAATAAAAAATTAAATACTGATGGCTTCCAAAACAACCAACGAAATTCAAGTTTGTGCCAAAAATAAGGCTGCCTATAAGACTCATGCTATAGCTGATCTTATATAAGCCCATAAACTGGTTTCAGAGGAAGTTTACAAATTACATTAACGGTGGAGTATCCCTTGGTTAACGCCAAACCGTTATAAAGAATTAAACGACGAAATCGAAATACTATTAAAAAACTAGGAAAACCCAATGCCTTAACCTCAAAACTGAAAATCCAATTAGTTAATTTCATTATTGGTTTTTATGTGTGAGTTTGGTTCATAAAATTTCCTGGAAACCATTTATTCTGTGTTGATCTTTCTTTTTTAGGCTATCACTGGAGAGGGTAAAAATTTAAAAAAATTAAGTTGATACTGGCGGATACACATACAGACACGTATACAAGCCAAATAGTTTTGGATTCATATCAACAACAAACACAATAGCCCAAGACCAAAAAAAAAAAAAAATCGCAAGTATATTCGACATATGTATACACATATCAACAATTACTACGCTAGGAAAATTTAATTAGAGTAGTGGTAGCACATTTTATCTATTTTATTCTTTTTATAATTTTTTTTTTTTTCGTTAATTACTTTTGTTGTATCTTTTGTGTTGTAAAAACCACGTGGCGCCCACAAATCCCAACTTCAGAAACAAAATGCTCATTTTTATTGGGTCGACTTATACTGATATGGATCCTATTCATGTCATTCGATTTCTCTTGAAAGTCAAAGAAAATGTCGTGCTTTTCTGCTTTAGGCATTCGGAAGATATTTGTTATTCAAAAACATTTCATATTTCCCAAATACACCGGAAACTGTTGGGCTATTCATATTTAATAAAGATATTTCCCCAACGTTGTCGTTGTCCTGCTAGAATTCTTGTGTAAAAATTTTAAAGCTGCAGCTACTTTTAAATCAGGTGGTATGTATTCTCGTCTGATAGTTAGCGGAAGGCTACTTTTGATATCTAGATTTTTTTTACAACGCTAGACTCAGTACTAGATATAATGAGAAACTTATGTACAATTAATGAAATACCATTTTAAAATTTACAGCACAAACAGTAGACTTGGCAGCTTCAAATCCCATAATTATTTCAAGCACATTCTTTCATCAGTTTTTATCATACAGAAAATGTAATATAAATAAAATCCATAGCAAAACTACTCACAAATTAAATTTTACGTTCTTAGAACCACAGAAATGCAATTTACTTCAAACTAACTAATTATTTATACAAGCCGAGGAATAAAAACCAATTTCCGATAAAATATTACCTGAAGCTCAGAATGGCAACAATTGAGTAGTTTTATAAATTGTAAACATATCCATGAAGTTACGTAGCATGATACGATCGTATTCAAAAACACGAAACTGAATAAATCGAGTAGTCAACTAGAATCCACGTATCAAATTTTCAAAGTGGTCATTTCACAGCAACTACAATGAAAATGGGTAGCTACATAGAATAATAATACCATAAAATATCATAAAGGTAAATTTATATCATTCAAGATTTTTATTTTGACAATATTAAGAAAATTCTATACAATCTTCTAGAAAAACAGCGATAACGAATAAATCTCTTAATTTCGTAACTTCAGATGAATTTTTATTTTGATTACCTAGATTCTCGCCTTGTCAGCACCACAATTTATCAGTTTGAAAAGTTCCCATAAAAATTCTAGTAAACAGAAACTAAAACAATAACATAAATTTTTATGTTCACCTAAGAACATATATAACAAACCTTTTACTGTACTCTGTACAAATTGTATGTAGGTAGGTAAATCCTGATTCTTCAGTATCGAAAGTAAAAGTCTTTTATCTTTTGGAAATCTAACAGAAAATGTGTTTTTGTGTTTCCCGAACGACGACTCCAATATGCCTATTACTTAAATTGAATTTCGACATCAAATTTTCTGCTGATCGAAAGCTCCCATTGCGAATGATGTAAAAGTTTACCTTGATGCATGGGAATATACTGAAATGTTAGTGTTACGCAACTAAACGACGCCAAGGCAGCACTAAATTATTGAACAGGTTTGTATATAAAACAAGAAAATGTTGATTGTTAAGAAGAAATATAACCCATAATTCTAATACTAGACCGAATGGCGTCCATAGTAGCATGAAATACCTTAAATCAGCCATAAATGTAAGAATTTTTCCGTGAAAGTTTGGAAGATTTTGTAAGGATTACATAAACCATAAAGAGCCTACCTTCTTATTTGTAATATGCCCATGTACACAACGTTCATTTTCTGTCACATTTTAATATTTCTCAACTAGTGATGCTTAGTGGATATTTAGTGATCTAAGATTTGATTAGTTCATAGACTTCTATTACTTATCGCGGAAACTTTTAAGTTCCCCCCAACTACAGTACCTGGCCAATGAATTACACTCAAAGCATTTTTCTTCAAAATGAAACAATAATGACTACAGGTACAATTCCCTTGTGGATATTTCCATCTTTTAAGACCAGTAAGTAACTAACCTGGCTGTTTTGCTATGAATTTATTACCATGTTTTAATTATCTTAATTCAACATCTGACTAGGAAAATGTAAGCAAACGTTTTTTTCTAATCTCAAGGTATTTGGAATTGAAAAATCTCACAAGTTTGATTCTCTGATAAATCCCGGATCGAAGTGACTGAAGAGCAAGGAATTTATGTAAGAAGGAGACCAGGTGAAAGACTGCTGCTTGAATGTGTTGAGCAAAGACGGGTTAAGCACCCAATGATATGGGATGTGATCTCTGGAAAAGAACTCAGACCTTTATATTTTGTCGAACTATGACCATCTATCTGAAAGCTCTCAAGGATGTTTTTCTTCTTCAAATGGCAAGTTTGTTCGAAGAACAGGACGAATATAACTTTATGCAGGACAACTTACCCTGCCACACTGCTAAACGTGTGAAAAACTTCCAAAGAGAAAATAATAGTAAAAGTTTTACCATGGCCATGGAATTCACCGGACATGAATTCTATCGAGAATGTCTATGGGTAGTATTAAAAAAACAAGTTAAAAAATCAGTAATCACAGTAAAACAGAATTCTTTTAAAGAAGTAAGGTTTCATGATGATCTAATAAAAAAAACTACAGAAAATAACATAAAAAATAAGGAAACTCGTGTAACAGATTTAGTAAAGAATCGAGGTAGTTGGACGAAATACTAGCTTTTATTATATTTGAATGTCTTTTCTTTAATTATTACCGAAAATGAATTGAAAAATATTTAATGAAAACTAAAACACAACAAAAATATGCTGCATACATTATTGTCAACTGAAAAACTTTAAGACTAATATGCTAATGATTGGTTTGAGTATAATTCATTGGCCAAGTACTGTACATAATATAATGTTATACGACTCGCGCATAGTTCTACCATCTATATTGTATCTATTTAATGTAGATAACTATAACGCCGTTAAGTAGCTCTGCAGTGCGCAAAGGATCGTTCAGGAGACCGAATGGTTTATTAGGTAAAACTAATTTACATAACGTTAAACTTTTTCGGAAGATAGAGCACTCCAAAAACTATAATAGTGTGCTCCTGTGGAAGCATAGAACTTTCGCTTTTCGTACCTTTCTGCTTGTATTTCTTATACACTGCATCTTTGCAGAGAACAACACTTCATTTGAACTCCCATAGTACTGCTCTTGTAAAGATTTTGGAAGAGGCAATAGAAAAGCTATTTCAGAATATCTATAATAAAGAGCAAACATACACTACCAGCAAAATAATATTAATTTTGTCGTGTAAATACGAAATACAAGAGTTCAATACAAAATCTTTAATATAAGAAATGAAATATAATTTTTTAATTTTAATAAATAAATAAAATTTAAAGTATTTATAGATTAATCCGCAGAAGTTTCTAAGTTTGCTTTTTTTTATGAAATCCATTTTTCATCGACTGTTCATGGAGCTTTTTTTTGCTATACCAGTTACCTAAAATGCCGCCTAAATATCCCAAAAATTTTCAAATTCATGTTTAGCAGAACAATTGGAAATATATTTCAAGTTGAAAAATTAAGCAGACGCTTTTAATTATAAAAAAATGCAGTTAAGTGTATCCAACATGAAATGAAAAAAATCAGGATCGGATCGGAAGCTGAATTCACCATTTTAGGCAAAAGAGCTGAGAAATTTTGTACGAATTCGGAAGACAATGGATATATGCTCTAACAAAGAATACTCTTTTGTGCTTTATTTTACTGAGGAATCCAAATCTCAAATAAAATAACATGAATTATTACAACATTTTTATTCTTCTAGTACATTAACTAAATATTTGATATTTGAGAACGTTGAATTTCAGAAGTGAAATGAGAAGGCGTTCTAGTTCGATAAGAAAAAGATAAAGCTTATAAAGAACCAGTTCAAGGTATTTAGAAGACAAGGTCTTCCCATTCAAACTTTGACACATTGCAGCTGATAGCCTGTGACGTAATTCTGTGACTAATGTATACAAATTTTTATTGGAAAGACAGAGAGAGGAGAGAGAGTATTGTGTTCTATGTATCGTGCTTTCCTAATACATTTTCACAATATTTCGTCACTAATGGCAGAACGTGCTTTGTAATGGGAATATCTTGTATTCTACAGGGTTTTCCAATAAGAGGTGCTATTTTGATATTCAAAGAAAAATGCCATTTTTTGAGATAAATGATCGGATCGGAAGGTATGCCGTTAATAATGGAAAATAACATCAGCCAAATGACCACCATGACCACGCCTACAGGACCATATCCTTTTCATGAAATTTTCCATAACCAAATCTCAAAGTGGCTGCCCTATGTCCTCGATGGCCTCACGAATTCCATCTTTGAGGTCTTGAATCGACGCTGGGCTGTTGGCGTAGACCTTCTCTTTCACGTGGCCCCAAAGGAATAAGTCGCAAGTTGTTAAGTCACAAGATCTCGGTGGCCAATTGTGATCCACTTCGAGAGATAACACGGTCCGGAAACTTTTCCCATAAAAGATCAATGGGTTCGTTGCTTGTATGGCACGTAGCGCCGTCTTGTTGAAAGTAAACGTTGTCCAGATCAATACCATCCAATTCCGGCCATAAAAAATCATTAATCATCTGTCGATAGCGCAATCCATTCACCGTAACTGTTGCTCCAGCCTCATTTTCGAAAAAGTAAGGTCCAATGACCCCGCGGGACCATAAACCGCAGCCAACAGTCACACGTTGAACATAGAGAGGCTTTTCAACAATAACTCTTGGGTTTTCCGAGCCCCAGATGCGACAATTTTGCTTGTTGACGAAGCCATCGAGGTGGAAATGGGCCTCATCACTCAAGATGAGTTTTCGATGGAATTCCGGATCATTTTCATGCATTTCAAGGACCCTATCAGCATAGACTCGACGTTGTTGATGATCGGCCGGCTTGAGTTCTTGTGTTAACTGAACTTTATAAGCCTTAAGACCCAAATCTTTATGCAAAGTACGGTGTAACGACGTTTGTGGAATGCCTAATTCCAAAGAACGACGAGGAATGGACAAACCTGGGTTTTCTTCAACACTTTCGGCTACAGCAGCAATATTCTCGGCTGTTCTTGAGCGACGTGCACGGGTTTTATTCTTCACATCACTAACTTGTCCCGACAGCTCAAATTTTTCTACCAATTTCTGTATTGCGGTCCGACAAGGTGCTTCACGACGACCCAAAAATGTTCGAGTTTCACGAACCGTCTCTGCCACATTTTCACCATTTTTATAGTGAATTTAATTTTAATAATTTCAATGCGTTGTTGAATCATGTATCGTTCCATTTTTATTAATGGCGTAGTTTCTACTTGTCAAATGTCAAAAAATGACAGCTCCAAAAGTGACATCTACCGAAATAGCGGGCTAATTAAAATAACACCTCTTATTGGAAAACCCTTTATATATCTTGAATCAGTTGACATTACATCATAGCAGTTAGCCAGACTAGACAGCTGGGACGATGTGCTGCAGAATTTGTTTTATTTAAGTACTTGTGAGTAGGATTGAAAAAGGTACACAGTTAATATATTTTATTTAGTTTAGATCTATTAAGTCTTTGATCTTTAGGAAATACATTACAGATCATGGCAAGAACAAAGTCCAAATTTTCGGTGGGAGTACAAAAAGAGTTCCCAATGTTTAAAAGGACAAAATGTGCACATTAAGTATTATATGAATCGTGTAATGCAGTTGTGTCCGCTGAAAATAAAGGAAAACATGATCTCAAACAACACATTTATTCCCAAAAACACAAAATGTGCGTTAGGGGTACCAAATCACTGCAGGATAATTTTATTAATAAATTAAAAGCATTGAACCTCAATATAATCAATACTCTTCCAACTCGTATTCACCAAAATGGTGAATCTCTGTTGGACCTTTTTATATCTGATAATTTAGACTTATTTGCTTCGCAGACTACAGTGGCTCTTCCTGGTCTGGTATATCGGATCACTTTGCGGTTCTTGTTTCGTTCGCGATTAAGTTTTTGAAAAATCCCACAAATAATACTTTGTTTTATAGAAGTTATAGTAGACTAAACGTTGACGGCCTTTATGCAGCTTTAGATAGTACTTACTTTGATCAGAATATATTTAACTAATAATGTACATGCAAGTATCCATGTTTACAAATACAATCAATTCACTCTATGACTTCTTTGTTCCACAAAAAAGGATAAAGTCCGTGCTGAATGCCCGCGGATGATCTGTTGTATGCTAAAACTAATCGCGGAACGAGATTTTGCTTACTCGCAATGTAAACGGTTTGGTGGAGACTATCCATGGATTAATTATAAAAAGTTGCGCAATATTACGTCTTCTGTCATTCGTAAGACTAAGAACGAATTTATGCGAAAGAGACTTGACACTTCTCTTCCAGCTCGTAAATTATTGCAAAATATGCGCAACTTAGTCCTAACCAAAAATAATGTCAGTTGTGATGTTGATCCTGATCACCTCAACGCACATTTTATTGGAAATTTTCTGTCTTCCACCTCTAATACTATATTGCCTTTTTCCATGCCTGAACTAGTTGACCATGATGTGAATCTCGATAAGCCAACCTTTTCTTTTCATTTTATCTCGATAGTTGATGTTATTATAGCATTTAAAAGTGTTAAATCTAATGCCATTCATTTTGATGGTGTTGATTCAAGATTCATTAGAATTATTTTGCCATTCATTATAAAACCTATAACTCATATTTTTAATACTATTTTTACCACTTCCAACTTCCCTTCCTTATGGAAGTCCAGCCGCGTTACTCCTATTACAAAGGTATGTAGACCTTCTGTGCCGATTATGGACCAATTAGTATTTTACCTTTCTTTTTCAAGGTGCTGGAAAAAATTATGTCAACACAGATTACCAGTTTTATTGAGAAGAACAAGCTCCTGTCAGACTTTCAATCTGATTTTCGGGCAAAACATAGTACTGTATCCTCCCTTTTATACCTTGCTGAAAGATAAAGAAAATAAAGAAGTAACGATACTTGCACTGCTTGACTTCTCGAAAGCTTTTGAATCCGTAGACTTTTGTATACTCTTGCATAAGTTGATCTCTCGTCATCAATTCAGCTTTGTTGCTGTTATGTTAATTCATAATTACTTAATAAACCGTAATCAGACCGTAGTATGTGTATCTCGACATTCTGCTGCTCTAAAGATAACATCAGGCAAGTCCTACAAGGCTCTATCCTTGGTCCCCTACTTTTCTCCCTATTTGTCAATGACCTACAGACATGCACCTCTGAATGCCATACCCAGCTTTATGCTGATGATGTGCAGATTTCCCTTTCTATTCCAATTTCACTTATCTCTATGGGCATTGAGAAATTAAATATAAATCTTGCAGCAATTGGTTATTGGGCTTCATTGAATAAACTTAACTTAAATCCTGCCAAATCTCAAGTCATGGTAGTGTACCATCGTAATATAGACACTTTTGTTCTCCCTCCAGTGATTATCAGTAGTACAGTTATTCCTTTTTCCTCTAAGGTTAAGAATTTGGGTATCGTATTTAATTCTAGGATGGCTTGGGCTGATCATATCTCAAGTTTAACTGGTAAGGTTTATGCATCTTTAAGAGCTCTTTGGCGTCATTACTTATTAAATTATTTTCAATCTTTATCATCTAGTAGAACCAGACAACTATTGATTCCTACCCACAAGTTACTTCTTAGCTCGAGATCTTTCCCTGTTTTTGGTGTTAGAGTATGGAATGCTTTACCTGTCGATATTCGCCTCATTGTGAATGCTCGCAACTTCAAATCCAAGTGCTACATGTCTTTCAATCGAATAATATATAATTATGCAAATCTTTATCCTTTTAATTTTACTATTTTTATCATCTCTGTTTTCTTTCTTTTTATTTGCTTATATTTTCTTTCATTTTCTCATATCATTTATAATTTCTTAATTGTCGCTAATATTTTTCGTTTTTTTCTTAAGACTGTAAAATGTTGTTTCTTATTTACGAATTTGATTAGGGACACATAAAAGAGTATTATGTGACTCACTTGTGCTTGTTAATACAGAATTATTATTATTATTAAATTGTCAAATTAAATGGATTTTTAGCCCCTATTTCGGAAGTTGATCATATCAGTGCAGCTAAAGGGGCTCTGCCTTACCATACTGTCTGTCATCATATGAGCTATAAATCTATGGATTGCACATCGAAACTGAAAGGGAAATCGTTCATGATTCGAAAACTGCAGCAAGGGTTTCCATTCCCTAACATATCTTTTTGATTTTTGAAAATTAAAGAAATTGAAAATCAAAAAACTTCTATTTTTTATATAATTTTTATGAAATTTTAAATAGAAATTATTGACCCGAAAATAAAAAATAAAATTATAAAATCATATTTAATAACATTTGTAATAAAAAACATAATGAGGGTTGCTTGTTCCAAGAGTAAGAGTAATAAATATGGTAAAAAAACTTTCAATAACGTAGTGCCTAAGATATTTAATAGTTTATCCAGTGACATTAAAATAATGGAAGATTTTGTAGTTTTAAGAAATTATTGAAATCATGCTTAATTTCAAATGTTCACAGAATGAGGTGCAACTGTATGGAAAAAATAGTCGCCTGCATGATCCCTGCATTTTTTTTTTGTTTCAACATAATTTTGATAGATGGAGACTCAGTATATAAATAAGTGGATTATTTTGTCTTTTCGACAAGTGAAACATAAAAAAAAATATTGTAGTTGGTAACATAGGCTAAGTTTATTATTTTGTTAATAAAATAATATATTTGGCACCTGTTCACAAACCAAATAGAGTTTAAATAAGAAGATTTTATTATGGAGGCCAAAAAGAGAAAAAAAGCTGAAAAAAGAGGTTACATGATCATCAGCTGATGGCTATGTCACTGCTGCCTTCATTAAAAAATCATTCCACTATCCAAAAAATTCAGTTCATTTTAATGGCTGTAGATGGCACTTTTCTTGAAATATCACTAATATGAAGTAAAATTTCCATTTGAAATTAAAAGGAAATGTTGCAAAAATGATACACCTCATTTGTGTGACATTGCAAATTTGAATTCATTTAATTAAAAACTAAATCATTATGCCTAGTGTATTAATCCGAATGTTTCCAGAAATTTTTTATTTAGCAGATGGAAAAAAATTCCTTTTTTTTTTAATATGGTCGTTCCCCCAAATGTTTCAACCGAGACACGCCGCTGAATATTATCCTTACAATCCATGTCACTTAAATAAAATCGTTTTTACTTCCCACTATTATCTCTATCTAATTTGTAATATTGATTTTGTGAAATTTTGATAATAAAAAGATTAGATTGTCTCAACCACAAAATCAGTTTGTCATGTTTTGAAAAGCGAGGTACTTGCATTCGACTTTCTACTTTAGCTTACAGTTTGATTTTGCAGTTCACATTTTACAATTTTTGCGAATATTTTTTTTACTGATACCAAGGCCTAACAAGAAGCGATGCAACAAATTTCACCACTATAAAATATGGCACAATGTTTCGGGCTTACCGCAGGAAACGCAGTAAATAAAGCCTACAATTTGAATATTTTATAAAACTCTCTTGAAAAATCATCCAAACAAATTAAGACCTTGTAAAACAAAATATTTCTACATGGTAATTAGCACATTAATACCACACAACTGAAAATATTTTTGTAGTCTTGAGTTAAATCTCATTACATTTCTACTTATTTTTACGATTATCCTACACATAATAACTGCTGTGCAAAGTTATAACTTTAGCAATCGCCTTTTATATGAAAGTGCTCAAGCTATACGTATTGATTTTGGCAAAAACTCTCTCTCCTACTACAGCAGATATTAAATGAGTGCAATTGAATTGATGCGAAACAGAGTTCCTTCTTTCTTTGGCTGGCCTAAGAAGTAAGAACATCGTCAGCAACATTACATTCGTGTTACTATCAGGAAATAGTTCTTCACACAGGGACTTCTTTCCGTCCTAAATCACTTATTTTCGTTACTGTCTATAAGATAGCATTGGACCAATCCCATATATCAGCTTCTAGCTGAGCAGCCGAATCGACTCATTTAACGGATGTCTACAAGTTTTCGATATGTTACCTTTCTGCACGCTTTGTTACACACATTTGGCGGGGAGGAACATTCATTGGCGCCACTTAGACGTTGAAGTCCCGTTTAATCGATTAATCCCTCTTTGACTTCTTTTCCCGTGTGTCTTGCACACGAATGCTTATATGTGACACAAGACTTCCTTAAAGTTTTCAGGGTTTTCAATAGCCATAAACTTTCGGATGTCATAAATATAATTTTACTTCAATTTTACTTCAATTTTACTGGAGAATTAACCTTTTATCGGAATTGTTCCAAATTCCAATGATGGAATCTTTTGATCTCCCGATACGTTTCTATACCATATCATCAGCGCGGTGAAATTAATTGCTGTTGTACAGGAATTGCATTTTCTTTCTAATATCGGAACTTTCGGATTTCTGAACGCTATTCAATTTCTTCACAAACAGTTTTGCTATTTTATCGTACATACATAAATATAATAAATCACTTACAAGTTTTTGGTGCGAGGGACCCTATTGTGAATCTTACTAGGCGGATGTTACATGCAAGTCTCTTTATTATTCTGGATCTGTATTGTACATTGTTGGAACTGTATAGATAGTTAGAAAATACCCTCGTGAACGTTAAATACTCTCAAATTATTGCCTGTGAGTTACCTTAAAAATTATCTAAACTACCTTAAATGGCATGCATAGTCAATTCCTAGCTTACCTGAAGGATGTAATGATTGCATGCTGAAAATTGTAATTTAATGAAACCTTAAGCGAATTACACAATTAGTGCCGTTTTGATCAATTTAATCGAAAGTCTAGTCCTCAAATCCACTGCACACACAAAATTGATTTCCCTATTGTTGTAAAATATTGAAATTACTGTGTCGTTTTCAATTAAAGGAGAGATGTTTCTTGTTAAATGCTGTGCTAAATATGTTTTGATTTTTCAATAACCCACTTACAAAAACCTACCGCTACCGGTATCCTCATCGCTATCCCGTCGGTGTGTGGGATCATAATACCGCATAATACTTACAATGTAACATTACAACTATGGAGATAAATTCAAAATTATAAAATAAATAGAATAAAGGAAAAAGTTTTTAATTGCTTTGGCAGTCCCCTTAAATAAAACTATTCCACTATTTTGAAAATGTCCTAATTAGATATGTTTGCAAAGTTATTTTTCATATTTATTTCTATGTTCTAGTACACATCAGAACAATAAAAACATCCTAGGACTGAACATTTTTTTAGTATACATAAAAATTTAAATTCGTATATGGCAATCCTAAGAACGGTTGCCAGATTTATCCATTTTTGAAATTACACGCTAAATTGTAATGCTCAAACAACAACAACAACTCTGTTTGTCTGTAACGCATTTGAATCCCAGACTGGTATTTTTAATTAAAATTTATTAAAAATATATAAAAAAAATTTAGAAAATTTAACAAAATTAAAAAGAATTAAAAAAATTGTAAGAAATCAACAAAATAAAAAGAAATAAAACAAAATTAAAAATATTAATAAAATAAAAATAATAATAAAAAAAAATAAAAAATGAATTTCTAAACTTAAAAGAGAATCTCTTTCTAATAACGGGCAACTTTAACTAGTATTGAAATATAGGAGAAAAATAGGAATCGGGAAAGACTTCTTTCCGACTGTACCTATTTTCGAACTTAGATCTAAGTCTTAAATTACAGGGTGCGTATTAAATTCACATGGTTTAAAATGTTCCTGTCCATCTCCTGTTGATTAAAGTAAGTACCTACGTAAGTTATTCATTTTATTAGTTCTCTTCTGGACCAGATACTAGAAATAAGGGGATCGTATGAAAAAAACACCATTCAAATTAGGTCCGTATTATTATTGCCTTGTTTGTAAGGTAGTAGTTCAGGTGACCCCTCGGTCTACACTAACTAACTAACTAAAAAAATTTATCCTTAGGTATTTCACTTATAAAAAGAAGTTTTATTTAAATTTTGCGACAAAACTTTTTTTTTACCAAAATTCAAGATTCATATCAGAACATGAGACTACATATTTACTAAAAACTTACTTTATCTTCCCTACGGCCGTCCTAAAATACAATTCTAACCAAAAATAGTTTTGTTAAAGGAGTTATACCTAAATGCCAAATTAATATTAAATTTATATTAATATGATTTATACTTCATTTATTTTATTTTAATTCCTTTTGGTTGAATACGAGGCAGTGATTCCCTAAACGTGGACGCAATCCTCCTTCAGGCTTGCAGAAATAATGTTGCTTCTTTTATCTGAAATTATACAAAAGAAAAATAAGGATAAAAACTTGACTGGCAATTTGAATTTTGTCTAATTCTTTTTATGTAAAAAAAATAAACTCTTGCGATTTATTGTGTGTTCTATCGCTTGAAATTTTTTGCCGGAAGAGACTTTTCTTTTCTGTCTGTCATATCATTCCCACGATTGTTCCCATTATTTTCTTGTTGGACTTATAAATGCTCCACACTTGTTAGGTTTAAGGTAATAATGGTAATGATGGTCCACATTGGTTGTTTAACTGCTTTCGTCGAGATAAACATTTAGTTATTTGTTGATTTGAGTTTTCTCATGCAGATCAGCAATTTGTTTTAAAATCCATGTATATTTAAATTATTCGGTATTTATTCCAATTTGTTTTGTTGTAAGCCAGGAAGTCTAGGGGTGACCTTGGCTCACATTAATTATCTGAAAAGTTGTATCTTCGGGTACTTTTTTTGAAAAAAGAAGATTCATTTCCTTTGGAGAAAATGATTATTAATTACACGTGATTTCAAGATTCCTTTACAAATTGGTTACAGATTAAATGGATCAAATAGTCTTCCCTACGGACGTCCTAAATTACAAATCTAACCAAAAAGTAGGGTTAGAAGGGTTAGTTACTGGAGTTTTGTTTTTTTTTTTTTTTGTATTGATGCAAACTTTCGTACTAAGTTAGTATTGTTAGGACTACTTGCTAGGTTATTATTAGATTTTAATTTGTATATTTGTTTTTTTTTTATACTCAGCTTCTTGGTGTTCTTGGTTGAGTACTACACAGTGATTTCCTCTCACGTGCGTGCAGGTTAGTCAAATCCTTCTCCAGGTTCGCAGCAATATCGTTGATTTTGCTTCTTTTATTTCGAAATTGATTAGCGAACTTTAAATAAACTTAGATGGAACTTGAAATGTTGCCGGATTCCTTATGTCCAGGAAAAACTCAACTCCGCCACTTTTTATTGTCTTGTCTTGTCTTCTTCTCGCCTGTCATGTCGTTTTTTTCTCTTTTTATCTAATGTTCCCCCTATTTTAATGTTGGGTTAGCAGATGCTCCACATTTGTAGGGTTTAAGGCAATATTGGTAAAGATGGTCCACATATGTTGTTTAACTGCTTTCGTTAAGTCAATTACTTCGTTATTGAGTTGAGTTTTCTTTACGCAGATTAGCAATTTGTTGTAAATTTTAATTATTAAAATTATTCGGTATTTATTCCAATTTGTTTTGTTCGTAATTCATGCCTTTTATCATTATATGTAGAGTAATTTATTTATTATGTTTTTCATGGTTATTATATTTATTATGTTTATTTAATTTATTATTTTCATTTTATTAATTATTCTTACTATGTATAAGGAATCTTGTAGGATTGTAAACTAACATCCATTTATTAAATAAATTGTTAAATAAAGATACAGTTTTTCAGCTTTTGGAGCCTTTCGAAAGTGCCTTACGGTAAGATACACTATCATGCACACTAGGTGTACGTTTTAAGTATATATGAGATAATCCTTATCTTTCAACTCCCGGGCCTGTTCAAATAGTTCTCTATTTGGTAGTATGTGATATTTGATGATGCACTTCTCATCGTGTGAAACGGTATGTTCAAATTTGTTAGCTTTGATAATACGTTTAAATAACTTTAAATCGGCGCAGTATGTCGGCATATATTTTTATTAGCTCTGCTGTAATTACGATGTTGGCACAAAATCGTTTTGCTGTAGTTTCATCGTTGATTTTATCGAGTCCTTACTTTAGAGTGCCAATAATAATTCTTACTGTTTGGTTTTTTGTACCCTTGCCTTCTCTACAAAAACTTTGTGTTTTTTTTTTTTGTGAATGGCGACTTGGTTGATTGGTGATAATCATAACTGGTAGTTTCCTTCAAACCGATTCCCCGGCCTTGTTGAACCCCTTCATAACTCTTCATAATACAATGCATGTTGCCGATGACTTTTTTTCATCAGTCATGTATTCTGTACTTCTAACATAAACCATTATTAAAAGTTTATGACGAATTTGTTTCGTCTCACGTAAAGTAAATTCTGAGGAGCACCAAGGTACATTCTTTTACATATAAATTAAGTTAGTTTAGAGTGGCGGCTCTCGTAAAATCTTGTACAATCGACCACACTTAGACCATCTATGGTCCATTGTGATGCCACCTTATTGGGTACCTACCTGGAAAGAATGCCCTAAACTGAAGGGATGCGTTGAAATCAGCCACAAGAATTCATAAACCTTATTTACTAGGTCTCCAAACTCCTTGTCTGCTAATTATTATTATTATTAGTTTATTGAAGCTTAATTATTGTACAACAATTCAAATCTTAAATATAATGAATATTTTTAAGCTAATGACTCACATAAGCTAGGCTTGTGTGTGAGCACAGCGCGGCCTTGAACTAGGAGCTATTTACAAAGTTTAAGGAATATATTATTTTTCTATTACTGAAAGTATGTTTGTATAAGTATAGTTTATGTTTACATAAAATAAGTATTTATCTGAAAGACATTTGAATGATTTTTGACATAGATCTTAGTTAATTTTTTATAGTTAGCCAAATTCAAATTTTCTTTGACCTCAGGTGGTAAGTTTTTATAAAGTTGGTCCTATTATACTGGCATGTCTTTGTGTTAAAGCTTTTGAATATCGCTTAATTGCCAAAGGTAATGTTGCTTGCCTACGTGTGGAGTAATTTGTGTGATGTACTGGGAAATTAGATAGATTCAAGAAAATAAACTTTACTAGTGTAAAGCAGTAGATCTGTCGAATAGTAATTACATCGAAATCTTTGAAAGCTTGCATGGTTGAAAATTACTTTGACTTCCTTAAACATAATTTTATGATTTTAGTTTGCAAGTTATGAAGTGGCATAAGTGTTGCTGTGAAGGTCGCTCCCCAAGCTGTAATACCATATTGTAATATAGACTGAACTATAGCAAAGTAAACCATCCTCATAGAGCTAAAATCGAGAATACCACGGAGCATTAAGATTTTGTAAATAGTTCTCCTCAGCCTCTTAGTGACAAAAAGTATATGCTTGTCCCATTTTAGCTGGCAGTCTATTATAATTCCCAATAATTCGTTTACTTTTTTAAGCACAACGTTATCGACTAGTAAGCACACTTCCTCATTCACGTTAGTGGTAGCCCCAAATAACATATAGTTTGTCTTATCAAGATTAAATGCTAACTTATGTCTACATAACCAAGTAAAAATTAAATTTAATCCACTGTTTGCATTTATAGATACAGTTGATCAGGCATTACATACTTTTAAATAGCAGAACTGTATCATCAGCAAAGGCTACCACTTTTCCCCTTAAAGTAAATTCACTAAATCTGCAGAGATCATTTATATAAATAAGAAAAGGGATGGGACCTAATACAGTTCCTTGCGGGACTCCACATCTTACGGTTAGTTTAGTACTCAGTGTATGATCAATTTTTACGATCTGTATCCTATCGGAGAGATAGGACCGAAAGAGTGATAGAGCATTACTTTTAATACCAATATTATCAGTTCGCAGAAAAACTATAAGCGTATTATTCCTATGCTGAGCAAACTTAGGGCACTCGCACTGCAGGTGCTGAACGCTCTCAATCGCTCCCTCGTCCGTACAGCTGTTATGGCCCGATACACGGAAGATTCTTGCAATAGCCAAGGGCACATCCTGGCAAAATAATCAGCGATTGCTAAACAATTACCTCGCATGGAATTGTTCTGCAGCCGTCGGTTATTTTACTCATTAGCCCAACAGCTGGCTGCGATGAGCGCTTAGGGGAGCAATCGACGATTACGATAATAATAATTAATCTAGCATGGTAAATATTATGTAAAGCGTTTGCTTACTACTAAGCGACTCAGGTGCTGTAACCGCGTAGAACAAACGAAAAGGTTGTGTCATTTGTTTACATCCGAGTTGTGAGTAAAGTTTACTTTCGAATATTGGACATAAAAGACCAGTGACTTGTCTGGCGGGCGCAATTCAGTGTGCAGTCGCAGTTAAGTTTTATTTGTTACATCACCTCAAGTTTCACGTCGGCTTAGATCACCTTAGCTCCGGTAGCTTAGAATAAAGTAAGATAGATCAGTTTTGTTCGCATAATAAAAGAATACTAGTAAATTAACTTAGCGTTTTTATTGAAGAAGTTTGCCAGTTTTATTGATAGATTGCTCGAGGATTACGACACAGCTTCTGCAGTAGTTTTTGAATCTAGCTGACCTTTTGCTTAATTTTTCTTTTTAATATGCAAATTTAATAGACTGCAAGTAGTTGACGGACGATAGGCGAATATTTTTCGAGGTATCTACAGTTACAATTGATGAAGTTGATGGCTCATTGAATGAAATTGTACTGTGTCGGCGCACCATCAAAAGTATGAATAGCATTTGCACTTATTTCACTTATTTTTTCCTTATATTGGTTTTTTTTTCGGGATCATTCATTACACACTCATTTACTAAGTATAATAAAATTTGATTTTGCTGGCTTCTGTCAGCATTGACGTTAAAATTCTTGTAGATGTGTGATCCAGTAAGTCCTGATGCTTTAAAAAACGCCACCGTTTCACACACCTGTAAGATTTTTGGGAAATATTGCAGTTTTTCCAACAAAATTTCAGTATAGCTTGGAGACGCATTTTTTCTATTTTAGTGCAGCGCGAAGAATAATGCCAACGCTTCTTCCGAACTGAACATTTTTAGTTCATATCGAGAAGTGAGAATACTCTCGTTTATTCTATGGATGCACATAGGATGTATGAACGGAATCTACTATTTTGGCCTACTGGCTTCATCTTGCTGCGTTGTATCTCTGTACAAAAAGTTAAAAAAAACTTCCCCTTGTGAAATAATTTTTGCAGACTTCATATACAAATTTTTCTTCTTTTGGTTGACTCCTCAAAATCTTCTTAGTTTTTCGATGATCTTCTACGAGCAGATATATCTTGCTGAAGGTTCCACTTCCAGAACGTTGTCCATCCAATCGCCGTGTAGAACGTTGAAAAAATATTTTTGCAACTACCCACAAAGTAGTAAAACTTAAAACGAAACACAATTCGCTACAGTGAAACCAATTATAATCCGACACCAATTTACAAACTGGTGTCGGAATATTCACCCAAACTGTTAATTTCTTATATCAAACTATTTATGTCAAGTAAAAAAACTAGAATTCGTAAGACCAATTCTTAGGATACCCTAGATGAATGCCCGTATGTAATTTCGTATCGTCCCACCTGTGGAAGTTTGATTTTTGTAGTGGTTATTCGCATATATTTCTAGAACAGTTCGTCTGATAGTAAAAATGATTATAACCAATTTCATAGGATTTGATATTCTGAAGAACTTTTCACAGTACAATGAAAATATCTAAGACTGATCATTTTCACAGTATACGTAAAAAGCCCAAATTCTTATATAGCAACACTAAGAAGGGGTTACCCGATTTAGTCCATTTTTGAAATTATATTTACTATTTCTATAAGAACACCGTGTGCAACATTTCAATTTTCTACGTTAGCGCGTTCTCAAGCAGTACCCAAAAACTAAATTTTTTTATGGCAACCCTATGAAGTGTTGCCCGATTGGTCCCATTTTCGAACTTAAATTCACCTTTTTCAGCAATCTAAATGAACGCGTTCTCAAGTTAACATAAGGACAAGTGCTGCCGCTTGTACTCCAATTGGAGTATTTGTACTCCGAAACCTAATAGCTTACTCCCGTACTACTCCTTTTATAAAAGTACTCCATTTTCGGTATTAAGGAAACCATTTTATTGTAAAAATTTCTCTTTTTGTTAGCAAACCAAGTTTATTAAAAAGTTTTTATTCACCTATGTGCGGGAGGACCGAGTTGAGTAACTATGCATGGTACATAGTATACAGGTTGAACTTGAAAGAATGGTTTGGTAGTGGTACTGCGTTGTAATATACCAACTCGCTCAAAGAATATAGAATTGTAGAATTTAACTTAAAACTTTAATTTTAATTGCTCCTTTTCTTTCTCACGAAAGTTAAGTTTGCCTTAAGATCTCGTTCAAATTCAAATCCGTTGAACATTACAAGAAATAACAAAACAATGCAGAGATTTTTATGTAATGGAAAGAATTATTACGTCTTATAAATTATGAGGACCCACTACTTAGAGCAGTTGAGGGAATGGATCCAATTTGTTTAACTCCAATCTTAATACCTTTAATCACATTTTTACCAAACTTTATTGATCGAAATGATATCGATGCATTGGACGGAGAAGGGCGTGCTGTGCAAATACAAGAATTTGTACCAAAATCACTGCTATTTAAAAAATATTGGATTTTTAATGTAAAAGTGCTCGAGTTGAAAAAATATTTCCCAATTTAGAAAAAGTTATTAAAACTAAAATCAAAAATTCTCTTGATGTAGAAACTGTAAAATTCATAATGGTTGTTCAAAAAGCGTTATTAATATTATGAAAAAAATAAGGACAAGGGCTTTTAGACCAATTCTTACTATACCTTGACGAATTACTACTAATTGATGATTTTAACTTACCCAATATACAAAGGGTACTAAACGAAGATGACGGTGACTATCTTCCCAACTTGATAACTAGCTCTTGCTACCAGCCAAATCAGTAATGTTATGAATGACATGGGTATGCAGTTAGACCTGGAATTTTCTACTGTCGCGAGGAGTAACTTATTAGTTGAACCTAGTCCAGTTATAAAATCGACTCTTCACAAATACCACCCCTCTACTGACTAGATATTGCCATGAAACTGAAAACCGCGCAATTTGTGCGAAATACAATACTTTTTCAATTTTAGAAAGGCTGACTTTTCGGAGACTTACCTCTATTGATTTCAACACATTGCTGTCTTGAAATAGTGTTGATGAAGACGTTTCTAAGTTTTACATAATTCTTTAAAAACTTTAAATTCTCTAAAACGTCTCCGCCATGGTTCAATAAATAGCTAAAACGTCTTAAAAATAGATAGAATTAAAATTGTGGACAAGTTATATGAGGGACAAAGACATTATAAGTCACAACAACTTCCTTACATCCTATAATGAGTTCAAAGAACTATTCTCTTCACTCTATGATGAGTATATTAAAAGTATGGGTACGAAATTATTTAGTGACCCACGTATTATTTTTAAGATTATTAATATGAAGAAAAAAACGGACAACTATCCCAATATCATGAGGTAAAAAGATTCTGCTAGTGATGATTCGTCTGAAATTTGTAATATGTTTGCTTCATTTTTTGGCAATGCATTTGCTTCGTCAAATTTTCAACCTCGAAATATTAACTTCAGTCATATGAACGACTACAATAATGTTTCAATCACTATCATTTCAATTACACAAAAGGATATACTCTATCATATTAAAGGGCTTCCAAATGACTTCACAAAGGGTGCGGATGGAATCCCCCCAGCCTTTTTTAAGTCTTCCTGCCTTGCCCTGGTAGCTCTGCTGAGAGTTATTTTCCAAAAATGGCTTCATAGTGGTTGTTTCCCGCAACTATGAAAAAAATCCTTTATCATACCTATAATCCACAAAAATTGTAGTAAAAATGAAATTTCTTACTATAGGCCTATTGCAAAATTATCCTGCATGCCCAAGTAATTCAAATCAATCATTTATTCTCAGCTATCGATTTCTCTTCAAACCAACATGGGTTTATTTCGTGCAGATCTACAACCACTAACTTGTTGGAATTTGTCTCAGATACCATTGGCGGGTTTGGAACTGGCTACCAGACAAATTGTATTTATACAGACTTTAGTAAAGCGCTGATACTGAGTATGGGTTTCCCCCTTTATTTCTAAAATAGTCTTATTTAGATAACGGAACATACCAAATCTATTTCCGCCATTCCATCTCTGGAGTCTTAAAGGCTTCATTTGGCATACCTCAAGGTAGTCACTTGTCATTGTCTCTGTTGTGATATATGCTGACGACATTAAGGTTTTCGCTCAGATTAAATCGGTTAACGACTGTGAACAGGCACAGGGTGATCTTCACAAATTTTATGATTGGTCCGAGTGAAATAATTTTGTACTCAATATCGACAAATTTGAGGTTATTACTTTTCACAGGAATCAGAAACCAATCACTTATGATTAGGAGCTCTCCGGATTCGTCGATTCGCCGTGTGGGTTCTGTCTGTGACTTGGGTGTCAAATGTGATCACAGATTAAATTTTGTCTCCCATATAAACTATATGGTATCAAAAAGTGGCTCTATGCTGGATATTATAAAACGTTGGTCCCGAGAGTTTTCAAATCCTACCATAACATTGCGTTTGTACACATGCTTTGTGAGACCACTTCTTGAACATGCTAGTCAGGTCTTTGGAATTTGGTTTTGCTAGTCCTGCGGCTAAACTTATTTAAATAATAAGAAGCAACTCGTTGTTTGTAACTCGAAATCTTCCTAGCTCTGTTCTGTCTATTCAGGCGTGTCTATTACCGTCTTTATATTCCAGGTCGCTACATCAATTCTTTAAACGTAAATGAAAATAAATGAGAGCCTATTGTAAAAGTTATACTACCATAAACGCCACAAATTTACCTATCAAATGGGCTAATGTTTGTAAATTTTCTACGAATTACGAGATGAATGTGTAGCTCTGTTGATTCATTGATCAAAAAATACTTTGTGTCATGTCATGAAATGAAAAAAACTGACTCTGACTTTTTGAATTCAATCGCGGATCGGATCAGAATTTTATTATCACTTGCTTTGACAGTGAAGAATACATCACGAAAAATCTGAAAATCTAAGGCCTCCCGGTTTTATTACTTAAGGCAAAAACAATTAGAATTCAAGATTTATATGCTCTGGGTGATTTCAAACTTCTCCGTCTTTACAGCATAATATGTCAATAAACAGATGAATTTCTTCATTGCGGGATAGATGGTAATTGAAAAAAAAAGATAATAATTGTTTCAAAGGATTGTTTAACTTCAAACTTATTCACCACATTGATCTGTATTGTCAATGAGGCAAACTCAATTTTGGCTTTCATAAAACTCTGGACAAAGGTAATTTGGATCTCGACGCCTTCTTTACGCTATCCATCCCCATCCTATAATATTTTACTCTTCTTTGATATCTTTCATGTAAACATTACTTTCTTCTCATTGTTTGACGCTTAAAAATAAAACACAACTGGAGCAAAACTCAATGCTCTTGTCACATAGTAAATAGGTTAGTAGGTACGGTGAATATTCAATTTTTTTTTTATACAAACGATATAAATATTTAAGGACTTGAATCTGTGTTAAAATTGAACTTATTATTACAGATTGTACCTGCTCCTTTCTCCTATTCTAAATTCACAGAATTTTTCCATAAAATAAGCTTGGTTCCACTTCAATTTTCCACTTTTTCTACGTATCATGATTTATTTACATATAACTATATCTATAGAAATGTATGCAGCCATATAATGTGGATATACATACATACATCACATAAAATCTTCCCTACATAACCTCCTGTCTTCTCTTCAAGTTAATCGCATGTATCCATTCCATATGTGTACAGGTATATGTGCATTGCCTAACTTTTCCATTTTCCTGTGTATAGCAACTCAAGAAGCAATTTCTTAAATAAAATCGCCTAAAGGAGGACATTTAGAAATGAAACTTTAAATAAATGATGGCTCTCTGGCCTCTGTGTTGTAGGTAGATGTCAATGAATTTCCATAGAATTAAATGTAAGTGATACAGATGTCTTCGTCTATTGTGATTGATAGTCCCTGATTAATTCGAATGTGTCGAAGAGCCGTGTAGTTAAGCTTTGAGCGAACAAATTGTGTGAGGTTACTTGAGGACATATTCATTGTACAAGTCAAAAAACTTTTCGCTTTATTTCTTGTTATATTTTAGTTGGCATTAAAGAATAATTCAATAAATGGCAATGGCCAAGGCAGTCAACCATGAAGAAGATAATGAAAGACTAATTCGCGTAAATTATACTCGTATACTTTGTAACAGAGATTAACAATTATTTTTCCCACATAAGAAAAAAGTATAGAAATTAAACGATCATTAAAGCATGAAGAACTTCTTTATAGATGCCACAAATCTACAATATTTATATTTAAAATAATTTTATTTTCAGTTATATATTTATTCTTAGTGTAAAGATTATTAATCAACAGATCATGCCTATATTAACAAGTAAAAAAGCTAGAATTGGGCTAAGAGCAATTCTTATGATACCCTAGATGAATGACCGTATGAAATTTCGTATTGTCACCCTTCTGTGTAAGTTTGATTTTTGAAGTAGTTTTTCGCATCTATTTCTAGAACGGTTTGTCGGACAGAAAAAATGATTATAACCAGTTTTATAGGATTTCATATTCTGAAGAAGATTTTAGTACAAAAAAATGTCTTGGACTGATCGTTTTCACAGTATACGTAAAAAACCTAAATTTTTATATGGCAACACCACGAAGGAGTTGCCCGATTTAGTCCATTTATGAAAAAATTTTTGCTAGTACAATGAAAATACCATGTATCAAATTTTAGCGCTCTCTATATCGATGCTTTCTCAGGCAGTGTCCAAATATATAGTGGAAAACGAAAGTTTTGTATGGCAACCCCACGAAGGAGTTGCCCGATTTGTTTCATTTTCGAACTTAATTTTACTTTTTTTTTTACAATCAGTGTACAAAATTTCAACTCTCTAGGTATACGCGTTCTTGAGTTACCGTGCGCACAGACGGACAGACGGACAGACGGACAGACGGACAGACATGCAAAAATCAAAATAACTTTTAATATTATTCGTGGGTGTCCAATCCATTTTGCTCTACCATCATTATTTCGAGGTGTTACAAACGGAATGACAAACTTAGTACCTATACCCTATAGATTTCATCTAGGGTATAAAAACTAAAAAGTTATAATTGGTCTAACAAGGAGAGGGTCATCACCGAATTCGTCCAAATTCACAGTATAAGTAGGGCTTGACTATAAATGAAAGTCACGCAAGTGGAAGCTCCAGATAACCAAACGAAACCGAAATAATGCATAGTTGTAGGGTAGACCGGGGTTTTGTAGGCTTAACCCTCGGAAAATGCTCAAATTTGCAAATTTTCGAGGGAGTTGTCGCTGTTAAATTGCAACCGAATTTGAATGAAAGTGCCAAATTCATTCGGGTTAAATACCAACCATATTGGAGGTATGTAGATTTTCGTTTCTGTAAGTGGGATTTCCGTGCATTTGCAAAGATCGCCGGTAGATGGCGAATAGTGGATATGCAAAAGTTTTATAGATTTAATTTTTTTTTAAATAGGTATAAATGACATCCGATCTTCCTGAAATTTTGTTCAGATAACATCTTAGTAAAAGCGCATCCATAAAAAAATGGATTAATCCATAAAATGTAAAAATGAAATGAGTTTTTCAGACAGAACTTTGGCCGTCGAATATTAAATTTCGCACCTTAATCAGAAGGGGAGGGAAAATATCAAATAGCAAAAGGAATTTTGCAAATCCGATATTATTGACCCCACCTCCCTCAGAGCACCCGAATTCGAAAAATGAGAAACTTTTCCCATTGGTGTATTTGAATGATCTTTTGACATTAAATTTATCGTCCGATTTTGATAAGATTGTGTACGAATATTCTACACAAATGGAAGAATATAAAATAAATACCCCACGCTGGAAAATAATTTTTTTTTTAATTTTTTTTATATTATAATAATATATAAGTAACCCACCACGGGTTACCACTCTGTTACCCGCTGCAGTACTAATCTCGTAATAATTTCAAAAATCATAAAAAACTCACAATGAACTTAGCAAAAAGAATTTTGAAAATCGGTTGGAATTTGGCCGAGAGATAAAGGTGGTAGCTCTACAGTATATGCTGCTAATTATTGTAAGTTGAAAGTAACTTAGCAAAGCAAACCCCGCAATCTCATTTTGGAAAATGTTTCTAAGCTAATCGGGTGATGACCTCTAGTTTTCTGTATACTAAAGATAACAGATTATAGATAACTGTAACGAAAAGAATGTGGCTTAAATGTTGCGAATATACCCGCAAGATGGTAATTATCAAAGTTTTCCGAAAAGTGTTAATTTTAACCCCGGGTTCACCTACATTATGCATTATTTCTTCCTTCCTACTTGTGTCACTTTTATTTCTAGTCAAGCCCAACATATACTGTGAAATTGCACGAATCGGTGATGACGAGTACGGACCCTCTCCTTGTAAGACCAATAATATTATACCTTAAATGAAAATAAAATGCTAACCAAAAGTTTGAATGGTTTATAAAAACGCTGCGTACAAAAATTCAGCTCCCTACGTCGAAATATATACTGAAAACAAATTTTACTTTTTTTTTTTAAGTGCGTGTACAAAATTGCTGCTTTATAAGTGAACGCGCTCTCGAGTTATCGTGTGCACGGACAGACGGACCGAAGGACAGACGGACCGAAGGAGAGACGGACAGATGGACCGACGGACCGCCGGACAGACGGACAGATGGACCGACGGACCGCCGGACAGACGGACCCACGGACGGACGGATATGCAAAAATCAAAATAACTTTTAATATTATATGCGTGGGTGTCCAATCCATTTTGCTCTACCATATTATTTCAAGGTGCTACAAACGGAATGACAAACTTAGTATGCTCTTTAGATTTCATCTAGGGTATAAAAATAGGCAGATCTCACGGGGCGTCCTGAATAATTTTATAATTTTAAAGGAGAACTATGGCACAAAAACTGGATCAGGACGTAAACTATCTTTATCTGAAAGGGACAAACGCCACTAATTTTCAAAGGCAACGCTGTTACATCTTACAGCTGGTTAGATTAAGGTTGAATTGCGGTTGCCATTGATCACCAGACAGACGCATTAGGCAAATCCTGCATAAAAATAATAATTCAGTCTGTAGAAAACGCGTTAAAAAACCAAGGCTGAATGAGGGACACAAAACGGATGGAAATTTTGTTTAGCGACGAAAATAAATTTAATATGGATGGCCCAGATTGGTTGCCAATTTTATTGGCATAATTTACGAAAGGCCCCAGAAATTAGAATGAGCCGAAATTTCGGGGGTGGCTCTGTTATGGTATGGGGAGCGTTTTCCCATTATGGCAAGCTTCCAATGGCATGGGTTCCCACTTGTATGAATTCGGCAAGTTATACAGAGCTATTAAAAGATATTCTAATCGACAGCGCTGAAGAAATTATAGGGCCGGACCTTATCTTCCAACAAGACAAAGCGGCTATCCACGTTTCGAAGTATACCAAACGTTGGTTTAGAGAAAAGGATATACCTGTGCTTGATTGGCCGACTTGCAGCACTGATCTAAATCCCATAGAGAATGGGGCATTCTGGTTCATCTAGTTTACAGGGACGGCAAGCAATACAATACTGTCCATGAACTGAAGACAGCAATTAAAAATATGTAACAATCATAATAAAGATACTAGGCAGCCTTGATGGCTCTGAGCGTCCCTCGGATAACATCTAAGTTACTGGGAGACTGTAGATCGTCCATTGATAAGCTATGTATCCACAACAAGGTGTCTCTTCAGTGGGGTCCTGATCACATGGAGATCATGGGGAATGAAAGGGCTGATCTTCTAGTCAGGTCTGGCTTTGACTTTTCGTTCCTTGGACCGGCATCCACAGTAGGCGTTGCCACATCGGTTATCGGGTATGTCATCAAAGCGAATGTTCGTATGAAACATCAGCAGAGATGGGCAAACCTGACCCACTGACCGGTGCACAGAACTTTTTCTTAATGGGCCCAATAAAAAAATTTCTGATTTTCTCTTGGGGCTCGGAAGAAAACGATGTAGAACTGTGGTTGACATCATCACCGGCTACGCTCATCTAACAAGAATGGGAGTTGTTGACATCCTCGAATGTCTGTCGTACCTGGAAGAAGCGCCTGAGACAACCGAACACTTTCTTTGTGTTTGTCCGGCCTTTGCCCGGAGCAGGCTGGAAACGCTTGGGTCTCCCCTCCTATCTGTGGATGATCTGAAGAACTTTCCTCACCAAAACTTTCTGCGCTTTATTAAGAGGACTGGAGGTGAGAGAACAATGGCCATCCTGGTCTCCGTGTTTGGAATCTCTCAGCCGCCTGCATAAACAAAAAAAAGATACTAGGAAAACAGAAACAGGCATTTTAAAATAAACCCTATCATGATTGAAGGCAATTATGCTGCGCTACATGAATTAAACAACGGCTAACATGATTGCTGGAACGCGTAATTTATTCTATGAAAAGCTTCAAATGGAATCAGATACAGTCCTTAACTGTTATTACAGCATATAAATATCAGTAATCTTAAAAATAACAAGAGATTCCTAACAAACATAATATAAACAAGTAATAAAGCTAGAATTGATCTAACACCATTTCATATATATGATGACCCATCTCTACAAGTTTGATTGTTGAAGTGGTTTTTCGCATACCTTCGCTAGAACGGTCGTCGAACAGTAAAAATTGTTATAACCAATTTCGTAGAATTTCATATTCTGATCAACTTTTCAATACAATGATAATGTTTATGACTTATAGTTTTCACAGCATACATATAAAGCCTAAATTTTTATATTGCAATACCAAGAAGGGGTTGCCCGAGATAACCCATTTTTGACATTATCTTTACTATTTCTTTGAAAGCACTGTGTATTTCAACTCTCTACTTTGACGCACTCTCAGGCAGTGTTCAAATATATAGTGAAAATCGAAATTTTTGTATGGCAACCCCACGAAGTAGTTACCCGATTTGTCCCATTTTCGATCTTAAATTTATTTTGTTTTTTTTTTTTATAGCTAGTGAGCAAAATCTCATCTATCTAAGTCTACACGTTCGCAAGTTATCGTGTAGACGGACGGAGAGACTGACATGCAAACTTACAAGAAAATATAACGATTATCAGGCATTTTAGCGGGAAAATCGTTAAAATTTAAAAATATTAGGAAATTTTCTCCATTTGTTTTTTTCTTACTTTTACGTTCTATAACAAGCGGTATGAGGCGAGTGGTGGAGTGACAGTTTGACATTCTTTAGACGGTCTACTATCATCTAGCTAAAAATCACTTTCATAGGTTACATAACAAGAAAGTTACTGGGTGTTTTGTGAATAACTAGCATATATTCATAATCATCTTGTAACTCCGAAATGGTTGAGATACCCCGTCCACTGCCGTAAATTTTTTTTTTACTAGGTGAGTACTATCACCTCCTTCGCTATGGACCTCTGAGCCGGAAATGGAATGAAATGATAGCAGATGTAAAGACAAGCAAAAAATGATATGGTGAGAAACGAAGGAATTTCTGGCGATGTCCGATATAGCAGGACTTCCGTTGAAGTTATTCTAAATAATACTCTGTAAATGTAACATTTCACCGTCTTTATTTTGATAAACTTTTACCTAAGGCCTTCCAAAAATAGATGACAATTAAAATAACAGTAATACAAATATAAGTAACAAACACATTGAACCAACCCCACATGACCCTACTGGAACAAAGAGCGCTCTAAGATACCTCCTGAAGCCCTTCTCTGGAAGCTCGCATTCCTTCTTTTCTCTATCCACACGACGAAAAACCAGCACTTCTGGAAGAAGCATAATTTAAGCTGTTATATTCGGCGGGAATATTCACTAATCTATCCTGAAAAATAAGCAGAGGCTCAAGTAAATAACTCAAGAGCTTCTATAGCCATCATTTAGAAGCTCTATAGAAGATTATTTGATAAGCTCCAGCAGAAGTGCAAAAAAAGGGTAATTAAATCTAATTCTCCACTAATCTAAACTGTGTAATGCATTTCTCATTTTCAATGTTCAAGTTCAGAGTGATTAGAAATAATCTGCTGAAATTATTGTTATAAAGTGAGAATAAAATTGAGAATGTTGGCATATTTAATCAACATAATAAAACTTAATACCACAAATAATCATGAAACAGCTCAAGCACCTTACTAATGTTCTCAGAAGCAGTCCTGATGTCCTCTTATAATGAGGTTAAGGAAGAAGCACTGCGATTATTCAAAAGACACTTTAAAAATAACTTCTTCGTCCATCATTTAGCATAGGTACCTACCAGAGTGCTTCTTAATAACAGCCGTAAAGCGCTTGCCTCTGCGGACATGCCTATATTAAAAAGCAATGAACTGGAATAGGGAAGACAAGAGACGCTGTGAGTTTCCAGAGAATTGCTTGAGGAAGTTTCTTAGAGCGTGTATGGTCGTAGCCTATTGCATACAGCAGTATGCTACACTGAGGCTAGCTGCGTCATATCAGCGCGAACTGCTGTTTGTATGTATAACTCAAGAGCTTCTATAGCCATCATTTAGAAGCTCTATAGAAGATTATTTGATAAGCTCCAGCAGAAGTGCAAAAAAAGGGTAATTAAATCTAATTCTCCACTAATCTAAACTGTGTAATGCATTTCTCATTTTCAATGTTCAAGTTCAGAGTGATTAGAAATAATCTGCTGAAATTATTGTTATAAAGTGAGAATAAAATTGAGAATGTTGGCATATTTAATCAACATAATAAAACTTAATACCACAAATAATCATGAAACAGCTCAAGCACCTTACTAATGTTCTCAGAAGCAGTCCTGATGTCCTCTTATAATGAGGTTAAGGAAGAAGCACTGCGATTATTCAAAAGACACTTTAAAAATAACTTCTTCGTCCATCATTTAGCATAGGTACCTACCAGAGTGCTTCTTAATAACAGCCGTAAAGCGCTTGCCTCTGCGGACATGCCTATATTAAAAAGCAATGAACTGGAATAGGGAAGACAAGAGACGCTGTGAGTTTCCAGAGAATTGCTTGAGGAAGTTTCTTAGAGCGTGTATGGTCGTAGCCTATTGCATACAGCAGTATGCTACACTGAGGCTAGCTGCGTCATATCAGCGCGAACTGCTGTTTGTATGGACGGAGCGGCTGTACATACCGAACGCCACCTAATTGAGAGGACGCACAAGACAGCAAAAAAAGAAAGGAACAAAAGAAAAAAACAAAAAAAGGAAGAAGAAGAATCGAGGCGGGCTGTCAATTGTGTTCTTGGCAAGAGGACGTGAAGATTCTAGGCGAGTGACGAAGAGATTAGAATCAAAAACCGTCGGCTAGTTTTACGCGAGTAAAAAGTTTTCAATTTGCGCCGCAAATGTGTACATTACAAAAGGTCGAGAAAGAACCAGTAATTTTGTCGGATGATCTAGATTAAATACTGAACGAGAAAGCGAATGAGCGATAATAAAAAGTTTCAGCGACGTGGACCTAGTCAAAATGTGCCATTAATTATACCATTAAACTCGCCAGAAGCCAGAAATAATATACTGTTAGTATAATAATAATACGCTGTATAACCTTACATCGTGGTGGTACCCGAAATCACGGAGGAGTCACGTTCACCTTTTGTAGTACCCGTTAAGCAGCGTGAAAGGTTTTTTTGGATATCCATTGTACGGAGTGGTCACTTTCCTATTCCTTGGAAGTAATAAATGTGTAGCTGTCCAGCCAGAAAGTCATCTATATGAGTTCAACAACTTTTTCCCGAATTCACAAGTCGCAAATGTAGATACACGGCAGGAATAATTTGCAACAGAGCAAGTCCAGTGGTCGTTTAAAACGCGCCGAACCTCCCACGTGGACCCCCTTTTCAACACATCAAACGTAGTTCATTGAAATTTGTAATTTATAAATTAATATGATTTTTGTAAAGGAATAATCCTTTTTTAGATTAGCAAGTACGCGGCTCGGCCAAATCAAGTATAATACCGAATGTTCGAAAAAAAATTCAATTTCTCTTGACAGTATCACGGCGGATAATCTCGGAGGCCTCTGCGGTGGATTCCCCAGCACAAAAAAAGGAAAAACGTAAGTCGTTACTCTCTTAATTTATTAACTATATTAGTTTAAACGAAGTATTATACTTTGACCGGAGCTACTGAGTGGAAGGTCAAAAGAAAAAGAGGAAATCAATGTATATACAGTTCAGGCGTAGTTAAGCAAGATTTCTTTTTTTGAAAAAAAAAAAATTAAAAAAAAAATGTATTTTGGATCTTAGAATAAACTTAGAGGGAGATAAGAAATTTCAAGTATAGTGATGAGGTAACCTTAGACTTTAGAATTAGTATTAAAAGTTCATACCTATGTATATATGTACATATATTTATCTGAATTTGAACAGATATAGCTCTTACCTGCAACAATATGTATTAAATTTTTCTGTGAATTTGTTGTGACTACAACGATGTCAAGTAAGAATTATTTTGTGAAGTTGATTAGACCGCATATGATGACATCGAGTAAAAGTTTTTTTTTTGCTTCAAATTTGATTAAGCCATAACAATATAGAATAAAATTTTTTGAATCCGATTAGACTTCCTTCAGTAGTACTGACCAGGAATGCTTGCGCTATTGCCTGTTCCTTCTCATTATCGATTGTTGATTGACTAGGATATAACAAGTGATAACTTTTAGATTGTTCCTCGGAACACACCATACCATGGTGCTATGGTAGATGTATCGGAGTGTAGGCACTGAAATCACTGTAATAAATTAAGGTAGTTTATCTGTGAGGGCGATCTCCTAGCAATAGGTAAATAATAGAGCTTTCCTAAGAAAGTGAATAAAATTTCCTTTATTATAACGTAACTATGATCTGAGGTTTTCACTGCTTTCTCCTTTCACTCTCCCGGAGTCCTCTTATGTGAGGCTTGACTAGGTCCGCTCCTTCACTCCTCGCATTTCAGATCATTAAAGGGATACCGTATGCCTAACGCCGTACAGTATCGTTGGGTGGAAGGGGCAGTGGCATAAGAAAGCATTAGATCTGCGCTTTCATTACAAGGTAAGGTAGGTGGTGTACGGGCCCCTTCAGGGCTGGATGTGTGCAGCGGCAGGCTTTTGGGTAACCCCCCCCTATAACTCTCCCACAGTAGCGTAGGTGCTAGCGTGCCGCCCTGCAGTCAACGCTATCCACCGAGTGATCTGTCAGTTCATGCTGGCAGTTGGGACTTAACGTCCAGTCGTCAATCACCCAACATACAACCATAACAAGAGCTCTTTTTTCCAGTGGGTTTTCCTATGCTATGAATATGTGAGTACGTTGCATGACAAATTTCTAACCCTTTAAGAGTTTCTCTTCAAAGCGCAGCACAATTCTAGAGATTCCTCTTCTTATTCTTTTACCTCTTCCCTAAAAAACCGGCCTGCATACTGTATCAAGAATACTCGTTTTGGGATGACTCATTGTTGGTTAATCATATTTAACCAATCAATATCACCAAGAAGAATCATGATAAGAACCTCTTCTAAGCGAAGCTTAAAATCTTTCGAAAAATACGGCCATCAGCGCCATCACACATGAATGACAGAACAACTCACTGAGTTTCTACTAGTTTCTATAATCGGTGGTTTTAGTACTTTTCTGAGCCCTGGCCCGTACGCTTCAATATTCCAGTCTTTTCGTTGATGAGAGACACGTGAGGGGAGGAAAAATTCCTCCCCCCGGTTGTCTCTCATCTACGAAAAGACTTGAATGTTGAAGCGCGTTGGCCAGAACTTACTAGACAAATCGCTTCGTTAAAGCTTGTGATGGAACTAGACAAATTTCTTCGATCAGTTAGATTAATGTGCACATTTTGAAATGCATTTTTTAACTAACAAATGTTAGTTAAAAAATGCATTTCAAAATGTGCAAAATGTGTTTTTCCAATATTTTTTGGCATACATACACACTTAGAAAATAGATTGTTTGATTGATGTAAAAAGTTAGCCGACTCTTTGATTGGTTGATTGAAAGTTTAGGTTTAGACGCTTTACAGGGGCTCGGGAACGTAGGCCTATTGTTCAACCTAGTGATGTTAACTCAAAATTTCAAAATACTATGCAGCTGGAAAAAAATTACTATTTTCATGGAAAAATTACTGTGTGTAAACGTCGTTGCACAAAAAAATATGTCATAAAAAGCTTAATCCTAATCTGTTTCCTAAATATTTCTGGGCTAATTTGCGCAAACTTCAGATAAGAGGAGTCAAAGCAGTAGGTGTCTGTAACTTCAATGCAGATGAGTTAAATGGATACTTCATCAATGCTAGTAATACGTTATCGTCTGTGGATAATGTTGTACTTCCAATGCTAAATGAAGATGGCTTTAGTTTAAGAAACGTCGACCAAAATGAGCCATATCCAAAATAAGATCTGATGCTACTGGTCCCGATAATCTCTCTCCCTGCTTCTTGAAGCTCTTGCTCCCAATCATATTGCCGTTCGTAACCCATATTTTTCAACACCAGCCTTATATCTGGGTTTTTTGCCACCAAATGGAACTGTATCAACTGTACTTGCTGTTGCAAAAATGAATTCTCCGGAATTACCATCAGACTTCCGTCCTATCAATTTTCTCTGCTTTTTATCAAAGGCTCTGGAAAAGCTTATGACATCACAAATGCTTGGTCATCTTGAAACTTCATGTTTCCTGTTATGCTGGCAATCTGGTTTTCGTCGTGGACATAGCTGCGAGACAGCCTTGTTAAAGGTGACTACAAATCTTCGATTTGCACTTGATACAGGTGAAATTGGTTTGCTGTCCTTGTTGGACTTCTCGAAGGCTTTTGACAATGTGAATCATTCTAAATTACTAGCAACACTTTTTTCTTTGTATAACTTTTCTTCGTCAGCCATTGCAAGTATAAAAAGTTTTCTGTCTAATGGGTTCCAACAAGTAAAACTAAAGAATGATTGTTCTATGCTTTTACCATTAGTCTGTGGAGTCCCACAAGGCCCAATTCTGGGACCATTGCTATTTAGCTTAAATATAAATGATCTTCCTAGAGTTGTTAAAGATTCAAAAGTACACCTGTATGCTGACGACGTTCAAATATACCTTAATAGACCGATTGGTTAGATCGAGGATGGGTTGGCAACGCATGAATGACAACCTTCAGCGAATTTACTCATGGTCAATCGTAAGTAATCTGGCACTCAATGCCAGTAAATCTTGCTACATGTTGCAATATTGAAATGACATTGATGTAAATGATGTACCTTCGATAACTCTAAACGGTTCACCTTTGCCGTACATAAGAACAGTCAGAAACCTCGAGATGACAATGTTGAATGATCATATGACCTGTAGCGACTTTATCAAGGCTCTTATCAGCAAAGTCTATGGCTGTCTTCGACAGTTATGTTTAACTGCAGCGGTATTATCCATAGAAACCAGATTTAAATATAAAAACCTTAGTTATGCCACATTTTAGTTATGGTAGTCTAATGTTTCCCTCACTGGACTCTGTCTGCAGTCGTAAACTTGACGTAACCTATAATGATTGTGTACGTTTCATCTATGGATTGCGACGTTCTGAACACATCAATCCGTATCAGCACAAACTATTTGGATGTTCCATTAAAACTTATCGCACATACAAGAGTTTAATTTTCGTGCCTAAAATTATATATCTTTATGAATATCTAAATTTCCTTCGTTCTGAAAGGCACAGACAGCTTGTAATTCCTCGCTTTCTCTCTGTACTTGGGCAGTGTTCTTACTTTGTGCATGCAAAAACTATCTGGAACTCTCTACCTGCGCACATTCAACGGACGACCTCAGCCAGCCGATTTAGAAGTAGTTTAAAAACATTTTTAAATATATCCCAATGATTATAGTTTACATGTGTGTTGCTGCTCCTATTCTTCACGGTTTCTTAACTTTATTCCACCTCCGGCTCTCGTTATCTACCTCTGAATTGTAATATTTTTGCCTATTAGTTGGTGACGTAGTCACTTAGCTTTAATTATATTTTGGATTACATTGAAACTCAATTAAAATTAAAATTATTATTTTGTAGTTATTAAAATTAATTGTGCAAACAAACAAGATTTTAAGTCTTGTTGTACGTCAACCAGTATAAAAAAATTGAAATTTCATAACAAAATTGTCGATTTTATCATACTCTCTTAACATCTTTGATAACTTTTTTTGAAGTCTGCCTGGCTTCCAGTTGTGGAGGGCTCTGCGGGATGGCCTCGAAGGCCTAAGAAAAACCGGTTAACTTACGTGATTTCATAAGAGCTGATTTTTGGTTAAGCAGCGGAGAATTATATATGTCATGATCAATGGTAAAAATTGTAGACACATTGGATGGTGGGAAAGTGGTGGCAAGCGGCAACAAAGATGCTGAGAATGTGTATAACTTACATCATACGCAATATTTTTTGGTATCCAATTTCGCTTTTTTCCTTGTTCAAATTAATATGAATATTCAATGTAAATAGTAAGCTGTCGAGAGCGTATTCTAACAAAGCTGCCGTAAAGCTGACAACCAAAGTCGAATTGTTTTTTCCGAGAGTTCCTTTAAATTGGGGTTCTTTGATACTCCTGGAAACCTGTAAAAATTTACGTTGTTGCGTCCAGTCCTTAAATAACAACCCCTTACGCAACAAATTGTAGCTATACTAGAAAAAAAACTCAATGTTAATAATATACCAATAAAACAAACTTGTTTTGCTAGCCATCACGTCCGTAGCAGAATTACAATTCCATTAAAACCAAAAATTACTACACTTACGTGCTAATGCTTTAAAAAAAAACTGTTAAATATTAAATATTGTTTATTATTAAAAATTTTGAAAGTAATTTTAAACTCAAATTTATCACAAAATTAACAAACAAAACTTATTCCCGATTCATTCCTTACAAAAGTGGACAACCACGTACATAATTTTGACAGAAGAAATGTCATCTTTTAATGGTTTATATGTTATTGACAGCATATTTATATATATATATATATAAGACATTTAAAATACTATAGTCACATAATATATTGCGAAAATTATTTACCAAAGGAATAATTGATGCATTTTTTGAACATTACTAGGATCTAAAATTTCAAAGTATTTCAAACATTTCATTTATTCGAATGGAAACCATTTTTAGGGTTCCGTACCTTAAGGGTAACAACGCTGTCCGTCCGTCCGTCACCAGGTTGTATCTCATGAACCGTAATAGGTAGACAGTTGAAATTTTCACAGACTGTGTATTTCTATTGGCGATATAACAACAAATAATAAAAATTAAATTAAATTAAAAATTAAAGGTGGCCCCCATACAAGAACGTGATTTTTTCTGCGTTTTTTTCCTCGTTTTATTCGCACTCATCATTATTATCATAAGTAAGCATTTTTTTTAAATGACAGCATTATTTTTCAAAGGACTGCATTATTTTTTCACATGACGCTTAATTAGGGCTGCCATCCGAACGGGTTTCCCTGGATTTGTCCTAGTTTGTGGGAGCGTCCGGGGAGAGTCCGGGCGGGGTTTTCTATTCTGTCCGGGTTTTAAAATAATTTTGGAAACCAATTAAATAAAAATTTAATTTTTTGTGTATGTACGGTGTAGTTGATAATGCCGACAGTCAGACCGACTCGACTCTGAGTCAAGTTCTCTCTTCTGGTCCCAGCCAGTCTTAGCCCAGTAACGAAGCTAGCAGTACAACAATTGCTTGTGTAACTTGCCTCGTGTACCTGTGTTTGTTTTATGTACATACATTGTTAGAAAGAAAGTGAAAAAGCTTTAAAAAAAATTTTGCAAAAATTTTACGGGATAAAGGTCAACACAACAAAGAGTGATTATTTTTTTTCAAAAATATTCAGCCCCCATTGCCGAAAAAATGTCTCTTCTGTAAAACCATTACTATCCCAACTTGAGACTTCCATCTGTTCGTCTGTCCGGTCGTCCGCGAGTCCGTCCGCACGATAGTTTGGGAGCGTGTATATTTAAAGAGCTGAAAATTTGCACACGAGCTTTAAAAAAAAAGTAAATAGTTCGAAAATGGGACAAATCGGGAAACACTTTCCTAGGGTAGCCATACACAAATTTCGTTTTTTATTGTATATTTTCACACTGCCTGAGAGCGCGTCAACGTAGAGAACTGAAATTTTGTACACAGTGTTTTCATGAAAATAGTAAATATAATTCAAAAATGGACTAAATTGGGCAACGGATTCTTGGTGTTGCCATGTAAAAAATTTAAGATTTGTACGTATACTGTGAAAACGATCAGTCCTATACGTTTTAATTGCACTGAAAAGTTCTTCAGAATATGAAATCCTATGAAATTGCTCATCATCATTTATACTTTCCAACGAACCGTTCTAAAAATATGCGACAAACCAATTCAAAAATCAAACTTGTGCAGATAGGTGACCATTCGAATTTACGTACTACACAGCATCATAAGCATTGGTCTTATACCAATTCTAACTTTTTTACTTGTTTTTCTTATAAAAGGCATTCTTTATATAACTTTCTCTGAAATAATTTAAAGACCGTGCCTCTGTGATAGGTATTTGGATTCAAAGTTATCATTTCTTTAATATAACTTTCAGGTGTGTAATAACTACACATACCAAAAATTGGATAATTTTAAGGGTTTCAAAGATAGTTTAAATTTAGTATAATTCAGGCAGTATTCATCGCACGACAAAAAAACTTAACTTTGAGCAAAAGAAGAACGTTGGTAAAGTGTAAATTTTGTTCGATTTTCGATGAAATTACCCTATGATAAATTAAATAAAAATTAACAAAAAACCTTGCCAATCTCACTCCACAGTTAACAGCAGAACTCACAATAGTCTCCGGAAATCTAGAGACGAAAAATGAGCAAACTTCGAAGACTAGAGACCGAGCATGGAAACCCGATTGATTTGAAACACACGACGGGAGACCGGAGCCGGAGAAGAAAACAATTTCAAGTAATTTGGTATCTTTAGAGATTCTTTTGCATCTCCAAAGTGTATGTATGGGTCTCTGGTTGTCCAGAGATCGAGAAAGTGGACTTCAAGAGACCACTAAAGTCTCTCGCCATGTAGCTTCACCTTTCCCGAGAAATGAAGCTATTTTGAAAGCTATAGGTATGGTACACTAAATGTACATGTAAAATTGTATTTCTAATTTTTATTTTTGTTCCTAAATGTAAGAGAGATTTAATTTAGTTCATTCACATCGTTTTATTTTACGGTTTTTTGTAAACTGACTAATTTTATAATAAATAAATAAAAAAAGACACTATGCATAACAATTTCAACCTATTTCATTAGTAAGTAAAACAGAAAATTATTTAGAAAAATGTCCGGGTTTCAAGGTGATGTGAAAGCAAAAGCGAGTTTTCGGTGTAGAACTTATCGGTCTTCGGTTTCGATGTGAAAGTGCCTTTAAGACACTTTCACATCAAAAACAAGAACAGAAAAATGTAAACCGAAAAACTCAATTTATTCCACTTTAAAACAACATTTTTGTTCCAATGATTAATAAAATCCAGAGAAATAGGATAAACTAAGAACTTTACTGAGAAAATAGTTATATTTATTTCAGATTTTGAAGAAAAACACAACTTTTATGTTTTATCGGCCGAAAACTTTTTCGGCGGAAAAATTCATCCGATAAATCATAAAAGTTGTGTTTTCTTAAAAATTCTAAGATAAATATACTATTTTATTAGTAAAATTATTAGTTTATCCTATTTCTCTGGATTTTATTAATCATTGGAAAAAAAATCTAGATTTATAGTGGAATAAATTGAGTTTTTCGGTTTACATTTTTTCGATTCTTGTGTTTGATGTGAAAGTGCCTTTACTCTCGTTTGAAAAAATGAATAAAAAGTACATTGTGTTAAACTTTGTACGATGGTATGGAACCCTGCGTGCGTTATTATTTATTTGTACCGCACTTTCAATATAAAATTTTAAGCAAGTGTTTCTAAATTCTAAAATTTCTTTAGAACTTAAATTTGTATCTTCTAAAAGACATGCTGAGACCTTTCTACTTCTTCAATTGGAAGATGTAAAAATTCTGACAAGCACTAACGAAAATGGTGTGGGTATATTTTTGTTAAAAAATGCTAAGCATCATGTACTAAATTTTTGTTGTAATTACTTCGTACTATTAACATTTTTTAATCAATTTATTTCACGTGGCGTAGTAATCCTACAATGGCATTAAGCAACCATTATATTTATTCAATTTTATCTGTCAAAGCCCGCACTGCTTGCAGTGCGAAATTTGTTATCTTACTTGGACATTAGGCTGTGTTTAACCTGGAGAGGTTTGAAGCGGAGCGTTTGGGCCCGAAACCGCTTTAAAGCTCTAGAAACAGAAAGCGTGAAAACGTAGAAGCGGTAATGTGCTGATTTCTGTTCATCTCGAAGCTGTTTCGACCGGTTGATATTTCAGTGTTAAACATGTCCAAATCAAGGTTAAAATATTAAAGGAGCATTTATAATGGCAGAGTAGAGTGGAGTCACCCGATTGCATTGTTGCTCCTTGTCTCAAGCTTTCACTCTAATATTAGTTCTTTGCGCCTCCCACCAGAGTGGATTTCACAAAGTAGCGTCAGATTTGAAAAATTGCTAATTTCACGTTGTTGGTGACATAATGAGAGAAAATGCAGTCAGGTGACTCCACTCTACTTTGCCATTGTAAACGCTCCTTAATGCGAGTTATCCCAGATAACAAAATGGAACATGTTCTAAAAAGATACTTGTTGGACACAGACGATCGGCTCCAAATCGGTAAACTTCATTCAAAAGTAAAATTATTCTACTCGTTCCTGCGTCGATACAGCAGCGTTCAGATTTGTGTAAAAACTGATACGTTTTCAATACCTTATTTTATATCGAATTTTCGTTTCGAAACGCAATTTCGGTTAATGTTCTCAGTCAGTTCTAAAATGTCTAATTTGTGGTGGTTTCTAGTGACTAATTTCGGTAGTTTATGCTTTTTTTTGTCAATTTTATATATATTTGAAAACGTCCCAATATGGGTTTCATCCATATCTATTTAATATCGCCCTGAATAAATTTTAAATATGGTTCTGTGTATGCTCATTTATATCAATTTTATATCCTTTAGAATACGTTCTGAATATGTTCTTTTGGATACGCACTAATACCACCGATTATCACACGATCATTTTTGACTGACGTCCGAAAATTTCCCTCGGCAGGGCGGACATGAGTCTTATAAAAAGCATATGGAAAAAATATGTTTTTTAATATCAATACGTGTAGTCAGACAACGTGTCCTCATCTCCTGTGGAGCATATCGAGAAGATGGTCTGTGTTATCTGGGATGAAAATTCATATTTAAAAAAAAAAAAATCAAAAAGAAAATTGCAGTGCATCCAGAGAAAGATTTTATGCGTATTTTCAGATAACAAGTGCTGCTTTTGGATACAACTGACTTCTATTACAACTTTATCCCATAATTTTCTAGATCTCGCTTAGAATAATTGCTATTTTTCATTATCCCACACAGCCAGGCGGTTACGAATACTCTAAATCAGCTAATCAGTATCCATATCATCGAATATTTCCACAAATGAGGATTAACAAATTGTCACTCACCCAATATACAACCGGTTTCACGCGACTGGAATCAAAAATTTTCATCTTTCATTTTACCGCCTCTAAACGCTCTGGAACGAATCGTAACTCACCGCTCTTAACCGCGTCAGTATGAACACTCGCATTGTTTTCCATATCTGTGACTGTGATGAAAAATTACTGTATATTGCATGAAATTACTGTTTTACTGTATACGGAACTAAATTACTGTCAAAAACTGTAATTACTGTACTGTTAACATCACTGGACTTACGAGTAATTGCTCATAGGTCCTAACCGGACGCTCTTATGAATTTAAGTATTGCCGGCTTCGTGCAGCTCGTCCAGGAGGTGTGAGCCAAGGAACCCATAACGCTTTCCCGATAGAGCTGGACAGTGATAAAGACAGTGAGTCACTATCTCGGGTTCCTCTCCGCATTCCCTATACATGTCTTGTTTAACCCCACTAGTCTTTTTGTTTTTGTTTTTTTGGGTTAGGTCTGCCCCACAGCTCCTTTATATTTCTACCTGAAGGATCATCTAACCAAAGACGATTGTATTGGCGGTCGGCCCAGGCAGACATATGAGAAATAAGGTGATTTGGTGCGATCGTAATTGTGAAGGAGAATGCCTCCGAGGTTGCACAAAGGGAAGCAAGTTCGTCCGCCTTTTAATTTCCGCTAATGGCACCCAAAGTCCCAGTATCAGACTCCTTACTTTAGTTGGTACAGATTATATAAAAAACTCGTACTAAGTGCATAAACTAATAATGAAAATATCTCCTCCTCTAGATAACTTCAGAGGTACACTGACAAAATAAATTTGAAAAAATAAAAATAAAATCGATGTTCTACTGCCTGCGGTAATTGCATCCCTTCATTGGAACGATGGCTTTTACACTCAGTTGACCAAAGAGTTAAAGAATATGGTGAGTTTTTAATTCGATTACCATCAGCCTTTGGTCTACAAAAAATGTATGCACATAAAGATCCTGGAGCTGAATAATGTTCCGTGAGCAATTTTCTTAAATCCGAAATCAATTTCTTTCCTAATTCATTCAAAGTGAAAAATGTTATCTCTCTTTGCTACGCTATGAGATTACAAAAGTCAATTTAGACGAATTAATAATTTCTTTTAATCTTACAACTGAGCTTCTAATTAAAAGGTATTTTTTTTTTTTACCAAAAAAAATCTTTTATATTTTCTCATCCCTCCGATTGTTGCTCATATATTAATGGTCTGGGCAATGCAACGTATGGCACGGAACATTAACTTATGGCGGAATATGGAAGCATGCAAACTGCTGCGTTTCGATTTTGTTTAGCTACATGCAAACCTTTTTCGATGGTTCGCCGCCTATTACCGGTTTGTCAGGTGTGTAAAACAGACATGACATTTACTGAGCAGCTATTTGAAATTATAAAAAATTACTGGCGGTCCCCGTTTTACGTCGTTTCAAAGCTACGTCGTTTAACAATTTATACCGGGAACCGCATTACGTCAAATCGAATTCGAAGTTACGTCGCTTGAAAGAAGAAAAAAAAAATTTTATCTTTGAAAAATCAATTTAAACGGAAAATACAGCTATTAAATTCACTAGAAAAAGCTATAGAAAAAAGACATGTGTGAAATGAAATGTGTTCGATAGTTTGAAACAGACATGAACTTAATTACTGCTTTCCCGGAAATAATCAGACCCATTGAGCCATCCCACACGAGTATTCTTGCAAACAGTATGTATTCGAACCAGTTTTCTAGGTAAGAGGTGAAGCGAAGCAAAGAGATCTCTTCAAAGTGTAGAGATATCTTTTTGCTTCTTTTCACCTCTTCACTAGTAAACCGGTTTGCATACTGCATCAAGAAGAATACTCGAGTAAACACACAGATAAAAAATAGATAAAAAGATTTTAAAGAATCCCTTTCTTTTCTTACTTTGTTAATGATGGTTCTTCAGTTGCTTCCAGACCTTATGAAGTGTAATATCGTAGATATTTTAAAGAGGAAAATGAGTGCAAGAAGTGTTCCGTCTGGTAGTGTTTCTCGGAAACGACACGCTGGAAGTAAAAGGCAAAGTCATCAAATTAAGTGACGGAGATTTATCAAAAACTCAAATCGGAAAAAAATTAGGTTTACCGAGAACTACAGTTCGAATAATAATTAAAGACAAGGAGAAACTACTAAATGAAATAAAAAGTGCTTCCACAATGGATTTGACAACAATATGAACTAGGGCGGGTCTTGTTGCAGAAATGGAAAACTTATTGATAATGTGGATTAACAATCAGACTAAAAAAAGTGCCTTTAAGTTTAGCGATTATACAAGCTAAAGAATTGAGTTTATTTGAGACTTTGAAAAAACAAGAGACTGATACTGCAAAAAGTTAGCGAAGAAACATTTTGTGCTAGTAAAGGATGGCTCTCGCGTTTTAAAAATAGATATTCCCGCCATCATATATCTTTGAAGGGAAAAGCTGCGTGCGCAGATAAGGAAGCGGCAAACAATTTCCCAAAAATCTTAGAAGGCATAATTAACGAAGGAAATTACGTCCCCCAACAAATATTTAATTTTGACGAAATAGGACTATTTTGGAAAATAGTGCCCGCAAAAACTAATTTAGCAAAGGAAGCAAAATCGACGCCTGATGGTATGACAATGTCAACAGATAGACTAACTTTGTTGTTAGGATCCAATGTGACAGAAGATTTCAGAATGAAACCCCTTCTCATTTATCACTCTGAAAATCCAAGAGCTATGTATGAAAGGCTACGACAAAAACTCCTTTCCTGTGATTTGGAAATCAAATAAAAAGGCTTGGGTACGGCTCCAAATTTTCAAGAATGGTTCGAGAACCACTTTGTCCCAGCAGTAAAGAAATATTGTGACGAAAATAATTTGGCTTTTAGAGCCTTACTTTTATTAGATAATGCAACAGGGCATCCTCAAAGGCTGAAAGAATTAAATGCAAATCTGCAAGTGGGATTTTTGCCTCCAAACATAACGTCGTTACTTCAGCCCATGGACCAAGGAGTGATTGCCTCACTTAAATCATATTACTTGCGCATGACGTTTGCTGATGTTATCAAAGCTACGGATTGGAAAGATGGTCCTAGTCTCAAGCTATATTGGAGAAAATATAACATTTTAGACGCTGTAAAAAATATTGGGAAAGCGTGATCTGAAGTGAAGAAGTCCAGTTTAGAATGGACATGGAAAAAGCTGTGTCCACAATTTTCTAATCACACAGATATGCTGCTTCATAATCACGAAGGGAACAACACATGTATTTCTTGTGAAAAAGATTTTACACCAAAAATATTAACATTGGCTAATCAACTAGACATAACGGATGAAGAACTCATAATGACACAAAAATTACTAGAAGAAGAACCTATCAACACAATTTCCCCTTCACTATCAATTGTAATGTTGGAGGAGGCATTTGAGCATTTAGAAAAAGTCATGGATATTTTTGAAGAAGTCGAATAATTTAATGAAAAACGTATACACAAGTTATAGGGAAATATATAATGAGAAAAAAATGATAAGAGTAAAGCAAACAACAATTTATGACTTTTTCAAAAAGTAGGTATACAAACATAGAGTGTGCGCTATTTTCGTTTTATTTTATATCATTATTACTTACCCAAATAATAATTTAATTCTTATAAGGATTCCAGATACGTTTCCAGCACCAACTTTTAACACCAGTTTATTTAAGGTTTGGTGCTGGAAACGTTTGGGTGGCTTTTATAAACCCCTTATAGACACATTTTGGCACTTTATATAGCACTAAAATTGTTGTAATTTTGGACTTGTAAGGTTGCTATGTATAGCCTCTATAAGTCTATAAGCTCTATAAGGGTTCCTGTAAGACATCTTATAAAACTAAATGCACTAACTTAGTAAGGTCATACGAACTGTTATAACACTTATATAAAGAGCCACAATAAGCGTTAAAGTATGAAGAACTTCTATATGGGCGTCTTAAAGAACCTATATTTTGTTGTGGTAGGTATCATCTCATATTAAAAACTTACACTGATTGTTTTACTTATGCAATACTAATAGTACATATGATTACAATTTCTATACAAGTAATTGGATATGAATAAAATTAAATGCATTATAAGAACGAGTATACGAGTGACTAAAAGCTCATATAGACTTTAAAATTGTCTGCGCGTCGATATTTAATGGACATTTTTCAGAAATAGGTCCGAATTATACAACGCCCCGTTGAATTATTTAATATTTAACAAAAGATATTATAATTAAAATCATTATTCAGAACTGTTATAGCACTTAAAGTTTTATACGGAACTAAAGGTACTATGCGAAGCCATTATAATACCCATGGTTTTAAATGGAACCGTAAGAGTACCTAAAGGTTCTCTAAAAAATATCGCTTCTATGGCAGCTATTAGAGAGGCTATTATGTTTCAATGGGGATCATAGTTTTATCAAAAAGATTTTATTATTTTTGGTTATTTCCATATTTAAACCTTAGAAGATCTCAGAATTGACTATAACTGAATTAAGCCACCAACACAGATATCATCATCTAGGCAAGAAGCCATTTCAAAACTATTATAACACCTAAAGAGTCATGAACAATTCCTTTTAAAACATTATAGCACTTAAAAGGCCAATCAGGTTCGTTGTAAAACCCCTTTGACACTCAAAGTCCCAAGAGGTTCGATGTAGAGCTGCTATAACACTATAAAACTTCGAAGCCATAAAAAGAGCTTTTATAAGCCTAAACACTAAATGTTTGTCATTTTTCTTCGGACCGTGCTAAAAGTTATTGTTTGATGCACTGAAAAAAGTTAACATTAATTCCATTTTCCAATACCAATTTCATCTCTTCTACAAAAGCTGATAGGAATGCCTTCAGGTCTGTCGGCTTCCTTTTTCCATTGTAGATACCAATTACCATGGGTTAGCTGAAAGTATCCGGATAATTTGCTATCCGGATTATCCGGAATAATTGGGATCCGATTCCTGAGATCCGGGTATCCGGATAATCCGGATCTGAACTATCCGGATCCAGATCCGAACTATCCGGATCCAGATCCGAACTATCCGGATCCAGATCCAAACTTACCGTATAGTTTGGATCCGAATCCAGAATAAGTAAAGTGGTAAATGTAAATGCCATCGAACAACCCAAAAAGAAGAGAAACAACAACATTTAACACTCCTCAACCATCCAATCACACATGTATACCCTTACCCCGCTTTCCATCTCAAATTGAAGAGTGGGGATATCTAGTAAAAAAAATAAGTTTGAGAATAAACCCCAAATCAAAACACAAATAATTTATTTTCATTAAAAACGTCATAAAATATATAGCACACGTAATTCAGAACGATTTTTAGTGATTTGTTTAGTGTCTCTCAAATAAACTAAATTATATACCCATTTTCAGATTTATAGTTTTTTAATTCCGGATGAATCATAACACTTTATTTGTTAAAAAGCTGCCGATTTTGATATAAGAATACCAACTGATCTACATGCTCCGAAGACAGGCAGCTTTTCTTGGCGGTGCCGATATTTCCCGCTGTGGAGAATACTCTTTCAGAGCCAGCGGATGAACCAGGAATGGCTGGGTAATTCCGAGCAAGCTGTGCAAGTTTTGGGTATCGCTTTTCATTATTTTTCCACCATTCGTATGGGTTCATATTGTGGCTAATCTGCGGCTCTGCTAAGTACTGTGTCTGCTGAGACTGCGCGTCGTTGGTATCAGGTGTTGTTTTAAATAAAATATCCCAGCACTTTACTAGTATTATCTTGTTCTAATGGTGTCTCTGCATTTTGCCCAATTATTGACCGAATAACAGGTCGTGACCCCGGTGGTTCTGCGAGCATATCCTTGGAACGAGGATCTAGGAAACTTGCTAGCGAGCCTACTCTAATACGTGGAAATTCAAGGTGGTCCTCCAGATCCATGTGAAAGCGTTCAGTTAGGTCTGTATAGCAATCCTTCTTAGGAAATACAATCATATCGCAATAATTCTTAGAAATGGCACACTTTCCATGAATTGAGAAATGATTAACTTTCTTTTACATGTGAATTTTATCGTTGTTGTTACTTCACCCTGTTTTATTTCAGTCCTTCCAAGTAATGAAATTTTCACTTGCGAGGAAACGAATAATAGGAAAATGTTGCAGTTTCTTTTATTTGTATATTGTTTGATGAAATTTCTATGTTCCCAATAAATATAATGCAATATGGAGGAAATTTTTAAACTTCTTTGCTTAGTCTGGATCCGGATAGTTCAGATCCGAATCCAAACTATCCGGATAGTTCGGATCCGGGCAGTTTGAATCCGGATTATCCGGATACCCGGATTTTCATGTATATTAAACAGTATGGGCCAAAACTCATCTCTGGAACTTTTGTAAATGGGAATTGATTAATGTTTCGGAAACATTTTTTTATGTTAACTTCTAAACCATGGTGCCAGTACTGTCCCTCACCTACGTCAAATACCGTAATTGCAGTCGGCGCTTTCAATAGTGTCCGTGGATCCATTGCTAACACATTGCTTAATCTTTTGTTTGTATGTTTTAAAATTTTATTAAAGCAGCATGTTTAATATTAAAGGAAATTGCCCAAGCTATCAAATCTTTATGAAAAATCTTCATTTTTGATATCCTCATCTTTTGAAAGGGATGCATCATCACAATAAATATCATCTTCTAACTCTATAGACTAATTTGATTTCAACCGACTTTTTAATTGGGGATGGTATAAATATTGATCGTTTTTGAGCTTGCTTCTTTGATTTCATTAAGAGAAGCATTGAAATGTGTGCCTTGCGTTTCATATCTAATTTTTTTTTTTTTACTTTTCGACGAATAGAAGTATTTGTTTTTACGAGTTTACACTGAAATTTTTCCATCTTTGTGTTAACTTCTAGCACTATATACAGAAATGTCAAGAAACTAAATCGCAGACTCATTAAACTCCTATTAGGAGCCCATAGTGTTGATCGAATTTCTCAAGTGTTGTAAGAGTTCTAAATAAAACTTAGGTTTTAAGGAACTGTAAGTTTTATAAAGGTGCTATAATTTGGTGCTATAGAAGTTTCCAAGCCCATCGTTATTACATTATTACTCTCAGCACTTAAGTCCTTATAAGAATGGTGCTTAATACGTTTATAGCAATATGTATATATAGCACTTATGGTGCTAGCACTAGTAGTTTTATAATGATAGTGCTGAGGACGTGCTTATGACCAATTTTATTGGGGTTAAGTTTCCGAAACTAAAAGGCACGATCACGAATCTGTTAAGAACTATTAACCTTATGGAAACCAAGTGGAGAACTTTATAAAACCAAAATTTCAATAAGAACACCAAAGGTGTCAGAGAATGGTACTTGGGTACCTATTATGTATTTTGCGGAAATGAATTTTTAATATGTATTATTATTACAAAACTTATTAATAATATTGTTACTGTCACAAAAAGTGTTTGAAAAATAAATACATAAGTACATTATAAATTTTTTTTTGTTTATTATTTAAAGCCATCTTCTCTTTTTCTTTTTTGTGTGTGTAATAAAATACGAACAAAAAATTAATATTCAAGTACACTTAAACTGTTATTTTATGATTTATTGGGGTAGGAATCGACTTAAGTTGAATTCGACTTAAGTCACTTTGCAAGGAACGGAACCTGACATAAGTTTGGGGACCACCAGTATCCTGGTTTTGTATGATTTATCATATCCAGATTATAAAAATATTCGAAAAAAAGATAGAAAAGTGTGCAATGATACTCTGGCGCGGAGATAAAAGGAAGATGATAATTTAAAAACAACTAATGAAACATCTCATACTGATTTTTTGTTTTTTATTTATAATAAGTTAATTGGTAAAATTCAGACTTTAGAATAGAATAGAAAATCATTTATTAAAGAGCCTCAGCTGACGTTACAACGTTAGGTACATCGAATAAGAAATAGATAATTGTCATTTATGAATTGAGTACAAAATTGTTGAAAACTAACACAAATGCAATGAACAGACTCATTGCAGTAGAAACTGTCTTCGTAAAGTATTAGAGATAATAAAGAGGTACTCAACAATTAGAGAATTAAAAGTCAAATAAAATCAGAAAAAATTAAATGAAATAAAATAAGGTAACATAGAGTAATTACAGGAAACATAATAAGCGGAGGTCCACAGGTATCCGAATCACATCCATATGTTCTGCGATTTTTTGTAGTGTACGAGTTATAATTTTTTTCGTGATTTTTCACCAAACTACAAATTCAAACACTCTTTTGGTCATAGTGACTTGAATAATTGAGATGAATTGCCGATTTTTTTTTCAATACAGCTAAATGTTAGGTCCATCCAATGCAAAAAGATTTCATTCCGTAGCTCATACCATTACGTCAAAAGAAATTTTTAAATTCCATAAAAATCAAAATAATAAAATGTACCAAAAACACATAACTTTTTTCACACAAACCTATTTTAAAAACTTCCTCATTTGATTGGCTATTTACCGTGTGTAAATTTTATTGAGATTTCTATATGAAATCATATCTAAAATTCGATTTAAAACGTACCAAGCCTTTGATCTACTCGAACTGGGGAACTAGATTTTTCGCACCTTAGATCAGCCCTAAGTCAGGGGCGCACCGAGAGGGGGGACGAACGGGACCGGTCATCCTCCAGAATGTTAGTTTTCTGAACATAATTTACAAATTACGTATAAAATGTGGTCTGCATATCAATACAAAGTCCAATAAAATAAAATAAAACCTTTTAATCTACAATAACCTACAATAGCAGTCCTTAAGTGCTCAGATGGGTGCAGGACGCGACTTTAGAGCCCTATTTTTCCGACTCGTTAGGACTTGGGACACCAATGCCCCCCCCAAGCCAAATCCTGGGTGCGTTACTGCCCTAAGTCGGTAGGGTTACCTATGTCCGATCGGAAGACAGGTTTCACCATTAACCTCAGCACTATACCAGCTACAATTCGTGGAAGAAATTTTTTCCCTGGATACTTTTAGTTGATGGAATTCTTGATATTGGTATGGAGCTAGGCATTGACCACAAAACTGTTTTGAACCATTTCTACAAATCTGACCATAAAGAAGCACGATGTATGGATTCGTATGAGTTGTGCGCAAAAAGCATGCGCTGCTGAAATGCAATCCAATCGAGCCCTCAAACCTCACACAGCCCTTAAATTTTCACACTATAAGAAATTCACTAAAAAAACGCCACGCACTTTTACATAGATCCAATATTTAGTATATGTAGTTGCATGATCTTCTCCTTATCTAGTACACACACTGCAATCATTTTTCCAATAACGGTGTAGAATTGGGGTGCTTACATCTATTACATAGATAGCAAGCTGTGAATATGAACTTTTTGGCTATATTTTGGAGTTTGAGACAATATAAAAAATACAGTTTCTAGTCCTATGAACTATTGCACTCTATATGGACTTCTTTCATTATATGAATTGTATGTACATGCAAAAATAACGGGTGCCGCAAAAGTAATGAACCTATTTGGTTCAGCTACAACTTCTTTTCTAAATTAGTAAACCAGAATTAGTTTTTTATATATGTATATTTGTGCCATGAAATTTCGTCGCATTAGGATTTGAAGATGTCACCATTTCAGGGTCACCTCCAGAATTGATGCACATTTCAGCCCAATTTATGACATTTACCATAACTTGCCGTAACACTTCCTGTGATATGTTTCTTATTTCTTGATGAATGCTTCCTTTTAGGGCTGGTTCACATACACCAGTGATTTCAATTAACCCCAAAGAAAGTAGTCTGGACAGGTCAGATCGGGTGATGTTGCAGGCCAAAGCAAATCGCCAAAACGAGAGAAAAGCGTCCCTCACTAAGTCCATAGTGTCGCGCGCTGTGTGTGCCGTGGCGCCGTCTTGTTGGAACTACATAGATGTGCTCCAGCCCCAATTCATGCAAACTGGATATCAAGAACTCACGTAACATGGTTCTGTAGCGCTCGCCAGGGACGCATTACTTGCAGCGTCTTCGAAAAAATAGGATTCGATCACTCTTTCAGCACGCCACACCATAAAGTAACTTTTAGTGGGTGTAAAAGTGTTTCTTGAATAATGCGTGGCTTTTCAGTGCCCCAGAAGGGACTATTCTGCTTACTGACATGCCTCGAGAGATGGAAATGCGCTTCGTCACTCATAACAGCAGTCTTCAATTCTTTGATCAAAATACGCTGCAGAGTTCGCCTGGAAATGTCCAATTGCGTGCCTCGTGCGTCGCCTCGTTGATGTTTCTGGACACTCTTCCGCATCTTCGAACACAGCATCGATATTTTCGGCTGAACGGCCTGTTCTTGGTCTGCCAGACTTAGGTCTATCCAATGTTGCACCAGCTGCATCGAGACGTGTGGCAAAGCGTCGCATTGTGCAACCAACCGGTGCCGGACGGCGCGGAATTCGTCGACGAAATTCACGTTGTGTTTTTATCACTGATGAATCATTCCGTAAAAACATTAACACGATTATTATACGTTGCTGGGGAGTATATCAGTCCATGTTTATTTTTAGTAATTTTACATTTGTTTACTACACAATTTTCAATATCAGAATGACAGGAGATGTCATTTAAAAAAAAATTAAGTAATTTCTCTAGTGCCAGTACTTTTGCGCCACCCAGTATAAAAATTGCTAGGGTGTTATATTAAGCTTTTGTCACTGAAAAAATCTTTGCAAATATAAGTTATCTGGGTTTTAATTGGTTCACATTATCAAATCAGAACTACATTAAAAAATTTGATAAAACATCCACACTTCAAAATCAATTTTTAGTAATCTTTTCACAGTTAATCATTAATTAAAGTATTGCAAACTACTTAAAATAAAAACCTTGCTCTTTTGTATTGTTCTGATTAAGTCTATGCGGCCTAGCAGGAACAGTTCAGAGCGCTCCAAACGATGTCGGTTTGGAGCGCTCCCAATTAGATCCGAAGGAAGCGTTGCAGAAGCTTTTCAAAAAAACATATATTGCGAAGCGTCAAGTACTCTAAAATAAAATCGCTCCAAGTATATGATTAAAGAAGTTTTGGTATGAAACTGAGTTATTCATATACTCAAATCTCTCGTAAACTTATTCTGAATAAGCTCCCATATATGTACTTCTAATTGTCTCCTCCAAACTCTCTTCTGGAGCATTTCCTCTGCGGACATGCAATGGTAAAAAGTATATGCAAAGAGGTACGGGAAGCGAGCGCTCTATGCATTCATAGTAGGAGCCTGTATTTTGAGTTCTCCATTTACCGCTGGGGTGCTCTAAAATTGCCAAGTGTATGATTAAAGGAGTTTCGGTATGAAATGAGTGATTCATACATTCAACTCTGACGTAAACTTAGATGTAAAATATAGAAGTATTTTACTCATTTAGCAATTCGAGAAGTACTGATCATTTGAAATCTTCTAGTTGAGTTGTGCACTGTGTAGTAGATATTCTGAAAAATTTATTCAGGAGCACTACTTTTTCTGTATTGTAGATATTTTGAAAAAGCCATCCTATGCTTGGAATTGTCTCTCCAAAATCTTTTGTGTGGGAGCTCAAATAAAGTACTGACCTCTGCGGACATGCAATGTAAAAAAAGATTGTAGATAGATCTCATACGAAAAGCGAGCGCTCTATAATTTCATATAGGAGCGCTCTTTTATAATTTTTGGAGTGCTACATTTCTCGCTGGACATGAACTCAATAAAACACATTAAGCATTCACATCTCATCTACAAAGAAAATTTGTTCAAAAATTTTACTACGCCTTTTTAAATTCTGTGTCTCCTGCACAGACAATTTTTGAAGAATTGATATGCTCTATGTATCTCGTGTCCTAGTTTCGTTTTATCACAGTCAGAATTAAAAGGAAATGATTGAAATATTGCGAATATCAAAAGAACAAGAGACTGCCCCCCCAATTTAAGTGGACTGAAGATTCTTCGAAACCACCTTTACAAATAATAAAACTTCATTAAAAGAAAATCTCTTTACCACTATCACGTGCATCGGGAGATCTTCTTTAAAAACATTAAAAACAAAATCTCGGTATTATAATTATATTTTTTTTATTGAACTAGAATGTGATCAACTCTAGTTTTATATACAGAATTTAGTAAGCGCGATGCCTTCCTTCCCTTTAATTTTACTTTAGACACTCCGTGACCAAAATACAACCCATTTCGAGTCTTATGTCCATTCTTAATCTAGGTAAAATCCATAAAATATTCTGATAAACTCCTTAAAATTTCTTCTCTGTATTGGTTTTTCCTAGAAAAAGAGATCGAGAGATATTGGAAGTTTACTAAAAAGTCTTAAATCCATCAAAATATGGTTTTATTGTCTCAATGATTTCATTTAAAAATAATAATTGTTAGCGTTCATCTTCATATTCCTTTGAAAAATTACTTCTTGGAAAGTTTGACTGCAGCATAAGTACTAGGATTAACATTATGTAAACCACCATATCCATCCAAAACAATGATATGTAATGGGCTGAGTGAGTATAATTTGAAACTGTGAACTAGTAAATAAAAAAATTTGTTAAAATTACTTAATTTTCACAATTAATGTACATTGCACACATACCTCCAATCCACGCACGAGCAGCTGGATGTCTCCTTAAGAACTCCTGTTTGCCATAATTATATTGATTACTACCTACTGTAACCTTCAAGAATTATTTTTATAATTATTACGAACATTAATTACATTCATGTATTCATATATTTGAAATTATGTACCTCCTTTAATGAGCCACTTATACTAACTCTAGAACAAGTTGGCTCCATTGGATCAGTTCCATTTTTGGAACAGCTTAAATCTTGTTCGTTTGTAAACAATACGGTAACATTGTTTCTTTTCTATTACAAATCCAAACAATAAAAATCACCAAGTACTTATTTTTCATAACTTCCTACCTTCATATCCTTTGTCGAATAATCCAAATCTGTTAAGAGGAAGAAAATTTTCCCATTTGGATCATCAACCACTGATTTTACACCGACCATAGGAAAACCTTCAAATCCTTTAAATGTTGACGAAATTGTTGCAAAAGCTGTCCAGTTTGCCTTGTGAACAAGCTGGCGAGCTATTTTTGCATGATCCTGTGCTGCCTTTTGAACAGGAACAGCTTCAATAGCGCACATAAGTGCAGCGACAATAGATACCCACAACATTTTTTGTTTAAACATGTTCAATCTATACTAAATCGTTACTGCTTTCACTTCTCTCGACAAATTCGGATTTATATATAAGAAATTTTTCCAATTTGTATGTACACCTTAGGCATAGATAACCATTATCATGTCTCGACTTTATCAGAAATAAAAAATGTTAATAGGCTACATGACTTCTTTATCGTAACTGTAATCAGATATAGGTACATGCTCACATATTGTGCTCACTTAACGATCAACATTGATTTCTTGACGATCTTTGCACGCAAGTAATTAAACAGGAAATTTGAAGGTCATTAACACATATATTAAGTAGTTCACCTGCGTGACTTGTGAGAATTGAGTCTTACAGAAGGGTAGTTCTTAAATTTTTGGAAATTCTGGCTAAAATTAAAAAAACTATGAAATATACAGATTTTACAGATTTTTCGCTCAAAGAAAGCACTTGAATTTAATTGATCGTTTTTAATTCAAATGATAACTAATTTGGCAATATCCACCGTATATATTTCTGTAAATAAAGACGTCCCTCCAGGGCAGTAGCTAGAACCATATAAAGGAAATTTGAAAAAAGGCGCAAGTTTTAGGTGCATTTGGGATACATCGGTTCAGGTGAAGGGAAATTTTTTTGAAAAAATATGCTATAGAACCGTTATTTTCTTACATTTTTTTATAGGTAAACTAAAACAGGTCTTACCTACACTGAAAAGATATAAATGGACCAAACAAGAAACACAACATGGTAAAAATATTCAATATAATTGCAGTCTTCTATTTAATATATTCTGGAATTTTTGTCTATTTTGTCTGTTCTTTTCCGTTCAAATGCTAGATACACCAAACCTGCCATTATCTCGTGAGCCATTGACATTCTTTGAGGCTTAAGTATTGATAACAATTAGTTTCGAAAAGGTAGACTCGCAGGAAACAGCAGGTACTACATTGTTGCGACTGATGCAAAAGGTTCATACGTATCACTGAAGAACTCTATGTCGGAATAGAACTTCTAATAATTTTTCGCTCTGAGCTCGACCATTCAATAGTAGTTTCTTCTTCGGAAGGAATTTTAATACCTGAAAAATAATTGCAATTACTCATTTGCTTTTTTTCCCATGAATTTCTTCAATAATTATATATTTATATGTTTAACAGACCTAAACAAGACACAAAATTGAATCTAGTAGATCTTCATTGTCTGCAAATCTTCTTTTCATCTCAGCTGTTATTATGTCTACAGTTTCATAATATTTCGATTTAAATGGCGAAGCGTAAATTATGCCTCCAGTGTTTCCACGAGAAGGTGATGGGTCATACAAAACTTAATCCTTAATCCTTTTGCCTTAACTTGTCTCTTATTTTCTGAGAACTATTTTCAGATTCTTCTCTACAGTATTCTCAGACTTTTCCAAAATTGTCTCATACATTTCTTCAGACCTCAGTCAGGTTAAGAATTTCTTCCTGGACGCAATTTATTATTGATATGATGATATCCTTCAATCCCGTTGCTTAGACTTATACCCTGTATAGCCGAATCAGCCGGTTGCAGAGCACATAATGTTTTTTTTTTGCTACGATCATTCAGTCTTCCATACTTAACATAACGTCAATGTCAATGCTTGCAAACTCATCACCATTGAATTTACCTCTCACTGCCTTGTTTGTACGAAGATAAGACGATTGGTCGATTATTTGAAAAGCGTTGGACATTTGGCTGTTACAAGAATTGTATATGAACATTATTCCCTAAGTACTACAAACATGGCCGAGTAGTGGCTGTCTGGTCAGTGTTTCCGATCATACAGACTCACCGCAACGGCTTTTATGGCGTAACGTTGCCACACAATACGAAATAAGTTGTCAATTTTGAAGATAGGGCATTGCCCCTCTTTCCCCTCCTATAGCTACGGTCCTGCGTCCCTCCATTTCGAAAATGCTCTTGGAAGGTCAACGTTTTTTCTCGAATTTCTATGTAGAGTGATTTTGTCGGACGATAAAAATTGCATAAACAAACTCTATATACCTTTCAGTAGTATACATAGGTACATTAAAAATGTCTGCAACTGACCGGTTTCCTAGTTTACATTCAAAATGGGAATTCTCGTATGACGATGTTACGAATGATATTTAGTTCATTTTTGAAAAGCCACCTGAAAGTGTAATGTAATTACTGCACCAACAATTTGAAGTATCTGTGTTTCTGCGCATTTCAATTTTTCGAGTGACGTGATTGTTGAAATACTCGTGTATGAATCACTGCTCTATTTATTAAATTCGAAATTCAAACATAAATATTTTAGCGTTCGTGTCTGGATAATTTACTTGACCGATGATATCTTCACAGTATATATCATATCTTGCTGACACTGACATTTGGAGGTTGTTAATAAACTCTGACTCCATATCACCTTGAGCCTTCCGTTCAACTACCTCCATAACTCTCCTTTCCAGAGTTTTGAGGCTCCAAAATTTCGTTTTTTTTTTACTTTTGTTTTTAATTTTTCCGCTTTTTTTTAATAAAAGACAACATTAACATACTCACAACCCCACTAATATACGCCCCTTCTTTTTTAATTTAACATTTAACAGTCTTCTGCTCTAACTGTAAGCGTTAGAATGCTATTAGGACTTATTAAAGCAACAAAATAGATTAAAAAGACGTGGTAAGGAAGCAGTAAACATACATTTTTTATTTTGCAGCCATAAGCTTCTTCATACTTCTAAAAGAATTACTTCCAGCAATCCTTGTTCATGTTGTAAAAATACACAAATTTATCCCAAACCAATGTTACAAGCTGTCCTCCATGTTTAGATGGTATTTTCAATTGTCCAGTGGTATAAATTATGATTGTTAAAAATGGCCGCTTTTTGAAACAAGATTTATCAGACCACAAAATGTAATTGAAAAATTCAGTCATCAGTTTTATAATCTCGATATTCGCCGTATGCTTGTCGTGGGATTCCACCTTGTATGTAGTATTATAAATGTAATCTCTACACATTACTTGCACTAACTGGCATCCGACCTTTCATGTATGCATTGTGAGCGCACATCACTCGGTGATCCCTGAAATGATCTCAGTTGTGCTGATGGCATTTACACATACCATAGGGAAATTTCATGCCATACATTTTGGGTAATATGAATAAAAAATAAATCGACTGACGGAAAATACAACTAAGTACAGGGGCGGATTTGATCACTTGGCCGCCCTAGGCCTATGGAAGATTGCCGCCCCCCCCTACTCCCTGTAAAACACGAAAAATTGAATGATCTATATCCAGTGAAGGGACCCCAGGCTAGAACTAGCGGAGTAGGCTGCCTCATAAATCGGAGAAGATTTGAAAAAAATGGAGTAGAATTAAAAATAACACTTTCCAACGAATTATTTTATTTAAAAAAACGAAAAAGTATAAAAATGTAATGAAATACCCACAACTACAAGAAAAAATCAAAAATCATTCAAACATTTTGCCGCCCCCTAAATCTGCCGCCCTATGCCCGGGCCTACTCGACCTATAGGGAAATCCGCCCCTGACTACGTACCGATAGCTTGCAACTAAAATAATTGCTCCGTGACCAGAGCGTCCGTCTCATGATTTCCAGGTATTATCAACTACTTAAATTGAATTGTTATTAGAAATATAGTTAGATCACTTAGTTCCATCCTCCTGCATACTTCTTAAAAATTGTACTTTATTTACATAGGTATCAGTATCACGTTATATTCAATAACGTGGGTGCAATTGCACGGGCTTAGCAATGATAATGCCGAGGATAGCAACATTACCAATGTCCGAATGCGTGTGCCACACACATCTGATGTAGGTTAACCAGTAAGTAGCCGGATAACTTGGGCAATGCTTACAATTAAGTTTAGAGAATTCTACTATCCTTCTGATAAATCTGATATAATTCAAGCAAACTCCAGTACATTATAATACAATACAATACAAAAAAGCTTTATTGAAGAACTCTGGCCTAGGCCACGTCCATAAACGGTGGGTTCATAGATCAAAAATGGCCACTTAATTATTAGCAGATCCGTAATATTACACATCCTCAAAGAGCAGTGAAATTGTACGTTACCCAAAACACGACTATCCCAAGACTAAGGAGCTCAAGAGAAACAATTCAACTTCATGCAACTAGGACGCATTCAGATGTTCAAGAACCCGATCCGTGAATGAGCTCTTGGAAGCAGATACTCTAATCACCCTGGTGAGAGAACTCCAAATGATCGCTCCTCGAGAAAAGAGACATATTCCACTAAACCGAGTTCGTATTCCGCCAAAAATGATCCCTGTTTTATCCCTCTGACTCAGATCGAACGTTTCACTAATATACACCGAAAGCCCACTCTGTCTAGCACGTAAGATTAAATAAAACCAAGCATTCTGAATTCAAGAGAGAGCGAGTCCGAACGAAATTCCTCATCTAGGGCTGAAACATGTGCGCGGTTGTTCTGCTTATACACGTATCTCACATAGACGTTAAGTGCTCGGAAAATTTTCGCAAGAGCATAGGCATGAAGGGGATAAACAGCAATATCTGCGTATAGAAAATAAACAAGGATCAATGCTCGACCCTAACCAGCCCGCATCGCTTTCAGGGAGAAAAATGACACGGCATAGAGAAAACGCAAACCAAATTAGACTTTCAATCAGATTCGATTAACGTAAAGACCTCAGTAAAGTCTCTGGTCCATTAATAGCCCGTAATTCTGCACAGGATCAGTGGAAAAGGGAATGACTTGAGCAAGGAGAGAAATTGGAGGGAGAACAGCTGAGAAAACACTATTGAACCCAATTAAATAAATTGCTTGTACCTTCCCCGGGTTCAGATCAAGCCCATTAGCATTACACCAATCATTCAAAAACCCTGGACAGAATCGCGTTAATACCCGAAATCAGAGTAGGAAGGTTGTTCCTCGAGGCCCCAGCATAAATTTGAATAACGTCCGCATAAAAACGAAAAAGAGTTCCATGTAACTCATAATATCAATCCGGATAAAACCACCTTAGAAGAAGACATTCTCCCGTTGAAAACCAGAAAAACACAGTTTGTGGCCTTTCCTTTAAATAATGACAGGAAATTAAATTACACGCCGAATAGGAGAAGTCATATTGACTCCGTAGCTTGACAACCGGTAGTTGATGAGGCATTCATTTTTAAAAACGAGTAAAATATGAATGACATCGAATATCGGCCACCACTGAGATAAGAACAGAACTAATCGAGTGTTTATGCCTGAAGCCAGACTGAAACTTCAGTAGGATAACCAACAGTTAGCTTTTTTTTAGAATAGAATAGAAAAATCATTTATTAAAGAACCTCAACTTACGCTACGTTACATTAGGTACATCGAGTAATTAATAGCTAGTTGGCATAATCGAAAAAATAGAAAGTCGTTTAGCAAAATAAAAAAGGAGCAACGAACAGACTCATTGCGGTAGAAATCATTTACAGTAATATAGTCACACAATAGAGAGCACTAAGCACTCAACTATAGAAATAGAATGGCAAACACCATTTACAAATAAAAATAAAAATGTGAAGGTAAAGTAAAGTAACAGCTGATAATAATAACTAAACTTAAAGGTAAAAGAGTAAATAAAGAATAAAAATAAATAAATACAACTCATCAACTGATAATCCATTTTTTTTTCATTTTTATGCTCTCTACATGATCTAGTATTTGTTCTATACAACAAAAAAACATTGTTTTACGAATTTGTATTTCTTTTTTTAAATAAACAAAATCTTGAATCAATGTTTCTTTAATGTTTATAGAGCGATGAATTTTAACTAAAAATAACTTCCTTGGCGCCTACGTCAACATTGTTTATCAACCCAATGAAGATTTTCTAAAACAAGTTTTGTTAGTAGTAATAAAAATGGCAAGCAAATCAAGATATCCTTACTTGTAACAATCTAGATCTCGATCAGTCTGAAGTTCCTTTAAGGCTTTTAAAACCTCAACCCCTTCTTCAGTATCATTTGGTATTTCTGATGACAAAAAAATAGAAACAATCTTCCGCATGGCATTTATTTTAGTGATTAAATTGTTGGCATCTGTTAGTTTAGAATTATCAATTGAACTCAGAGAATCAGAGGGTTTATCTGTTTGACGACATTTGCGCAAAATATCATTAATCTGTTCAATCTTCTGATCATATGAGATCTTTAACCGCAGGATGGTTTCACATTTCTCTGCTAGGGTTTCATGGACTTTTTTTACTTTCTGTAGAACTCTACAAGATGTTTTCACTGATGAATATTTTGAATTCATAATTATAATTTGATTACCTTTCTTTTCCTTCCGGTGATAAATCTGAAAATGCTTTTTTTCTATAACAAGTTTCAATAATACTCTCAGTATTTCGAATGGATATGATTACATCTTGCATTGCTTTCTCTCTAAACACATTAATTACTGCTCTAGGATCATTTTCTTCTTCTGAATTCATTGTTAGAGTACATATATTTTTTTAAATGAGCCAAGGAAGTAAAATTATAATAAAAAGAATAATTTTTTGGACTCCTTATAAAAGTTTGAAATTTTGATTGTCAAAATTAGACGGCCAACTGTTGCCGCAATGGACAAATACTCAGTCATAGATGGCGTTTTAATTTCCAATTGGAAACAAAAGGCTATTTCTTTTCTCATTTTTATATTTGTCAAAAGAAAAAAAATTTTAATTCAACTGAATATTGTTAAAGTTAACATGATTAAATTAATTATCTTCCCTTTATTTAGTTTTTTTATACACAAAGTATCTCTGAGAAAGTTAATTGCTTCATAAATTGTAAGCAGCTTTTCCTTGCTGTCCACAGCTCAACAGATGCTTAATTGTCTCTGGCATAAAATATTCATATTAGCCTCACTCAATCAATTGCGTTTTGTTTCTCTTCTAATGAGTTCAATTTCATAATGATATTATGCTCTTAATCTATTTTTGTTTATTTAAAATGATGACGTTACTGCACACAAATTATTGTAATCTCTCCACTTCCAACTCTCTTCCGCTATTAATTTCATCAAATAGAATATTATTAAGAACAGAACAGCGTGGTCGTTGATTTTAAATTTCAATAAAGACGTTTATTGCTTCTCTTGGATAAAAAAATGAACCTGACACGTCACGATTGTCTGTAGATTGAATTCGTGTGGAATTTTATAAATGCAATCTCCTTTGGTCCCTTGAAAATTAAAGATGAAACGAAACCTCCATTTTTATCGTGAATAGGTACAATAAATTTGTATTCTTTGTATGGCTAAGACACACAAAACAAATTAACAAACGACAAACTCTCAACACCGAATACCGAAGAGAACTATTCTTTCGGAAAATTTTTCATTTTTCTGATATATATATATAAACTTACCGAAGAAAAAATGTTAAAAACGACAAACACAAAAAAATCTTTTTTTCTTTTCTAATTTTTGACACCCATAAGCACAGCATTTAATCCGGCTTTTCTCCGAATAGGGGGGTACTTTTTCTCTCTTTTTTCCTTCCCCGTCGGACGGCTTTCAAAACGGAAAAAGTGAAAACTATTGGCGTTATTGTCGAAAACGGTTTCTGTAGGCGGACGGGCGTGAAAAAACTGAAAAATCTATTGGTTACACTTACAGTTGGCGTAGCGAGCTTTTTTGATTTTCTACGCCCCGCTGCTGAAACGGGAAAGAAACGAAAACCGTGGCGCTAGTGTTGTTTCTAACAGAACTCCAAACCCACTCGTACCACTGAACTGAAAACAGACAGTTAGCTTGGCAGTACCAAAAAATTGACATTGTACGATACGGGCTGCAGCAGCAGGCAAAGTCTGACTTTTTGTGGTGTTTTTCACTTTTTGTATGGTCGCTGTAAAATTAGTGAATGATTAGAAATAAAAGAAGATAATCTCTTAAAATACGGCATCTTGTATAGTACTTGTTAACATATAGTGAAAAGCACAATTATAAGGTGAGAAGGATGTTATGTTATCATCCTGTTAGCTTTGTTTAGAAACAGGCGTTGTCGTTGCATTTCAGTCCTAAACACTTTGCCTACAGATTTTATTTAAAGTGTTTATCATTTCAGCAAAAATTTTGATGAATGTATGAATCTGATAATGAATATTTTCTGCGGAAAATGTTATGGATTGATTGATATTTTGATTGTCCGTCACCCTTGCAGTTTTTATCGGGGCTCGTAGATTCAAGTGTTCTCAATTTCACCTGCCTAATCATTAAAAGGGGTACATAGAGATAATTAATTCTTTAAATTGTTAAGGGCAGTTTCTCACTCGACAAAGCATTTATGCAAGCACAAGAGTAGTGAACCTTTGTTTTTTTCATGTGCTGGTTTTTTAGTATAGCTAAGTTCTTTAACAGAAAATGGAGCATTTTTAGAAATCATATTGTTCCGATTTGGGAAGCTTTTTTTCATGTTTTGTTTGAAATTCGATACAATATTTAACGCTTGAACCCTGACTGAAATGTCTTGAATCTAAAAAACTCTCTCCCAATTGAAGTCTTCGTCTTATAAAAGTCACATTAGCTGAATGAGAACGAAGTTACCTTAAATCAGTCATAGCTCTATAGGTAACATTATGTTAAATGTTACCTACAGGACCACCACAACACATCTTTTGAAGCTTTCCTAACTTTCGAACTCTTATATTGATGCAGGACCCTATTGGCCGTCGCAGGTACATTGCTTGACGTCATTAACTTTATGTATAATACTAATATTAATTTCTACTGCAATGAGTTTGTTCGTTGCTTCTTTGTTAGTTTTTTTCTATTCTACTCTACATTTCTAGTTTTTAATACTTCAATATACGATTCGAATTCTATGTGATGGTTAAAGCGTCATCGGGTATAATATTTGAGTTTTTTTTCAGGGAAAGGGAGTACTAAGGTTGTGGAAAATGACGAACAATTTTTATGGTCACCGATCAGCAAAAATTCCAAATACAATTTAAAAATTATATCTTCTATAATTTATTCATATGGCCTACAGGCATGGAGTTCCAACATTGAATATTCTGGCGAATATTTCGCCTGTTTCATTCTCAATTGCTCTCACCAAAAATGTAAAAGACTATTCTAGCTGATTCAGCTCACATTTTTTTATTCTTACAAGACTTATCCACTTAAGTAACACGCGCTATTCATCATGTCTTCTGTCAATATAAAAAACGCAAAATCCAAACAATTTCTTCCTTGTAAGGGAGAAGATAAGATAATTAACCCAATAAAACGTTACAATGATCCAACATTGATTACGTAAGTATGTAAGTAATTTACTATCGGATATTTTCGGATTTAACAAAAACAAAACTAAATTATGGGTGGAAATTTCTCGTCTATAGTAGACTGAAATCAACTGAAAATCATTTGCACATTGCCTTAAAAATCAAACTTTTCAACCAAACGATTAAAGAGCTCTCATCGTGTGGTTATCTCTGATCCCCCTAAAACTAAATTAAGCATTACGGTCTCAAAATGTTGATTTTTACCCTAATTAATGTCAATAATCTTGCAAGGTCTGTAACGTCGGGCGTGGTCATATGCGGATAGCTTGTGAATAGTCCAGGGTCAAATTCCTCGACATTTATATGATTAACTACAAGCTCGAGTCTAAAGTAATTCCTTATTTATATTCTTGTTACTAACAATTTCATAGATTTGGTAATGTTTATTTATTAAATTCTATTTCCAATTTATAATTCAATCATGTAATTGTATTTGTATTGATTATTATGTAAAGAGACGAGTAGGGTAATTGAATAGGGTGCCCTTAGCGGTTACTATTTGTGCGGATATTTTTACCTAGACCAATGTATGCACATCTTACACGACGATTACACGAGTCGAGAAACTGATGGTCAGTATTGAATTCGTCTGTGAATTTTACTGACTACAAGCGCGTTGTGTTCGATAAACTGATCAACATGTCGTCAAGCGGTCTTTTGTATGTATTTCTAATGGTTTCTTCCTTATTCCGACATTTTTCTCTAAAAAAAAAAGATTACAATATACAATATTGAACTTTTGTGAGTCAATTCCCACTCAAAAGATAGAAGATTAGAGATATAAATACAAATTTTCACTAGCATCTATATTTTACTTTCAGTTTCAGCCATTTTAATTTTACGTTTGACAGTTTATTGGCCGGAAATCTAGTCAGTACCAACTAGTTAGTAGGGGTTACATAAGGCTGTGACAGTGTCAACTCTGCCAGTGTCAGTTCTACGACTCGAGTAGTCCCCGGGTTAGGTAGAAATGGTACTGGGACGAAAGTTCTACTCTAGACCAATAAAAAACGTACGCACGTCTTAGGCAGAAACAGCACGGGGATGGGTAGGTGGGAGCTAGCTGGGTGATGTTGACAGTCTGCACTGCTCTATTTATATTGCTTCTGGTCTGATTATACTGGACTGGACCTCTACTTCTGCTGGTCCTCTACTGGTCGGATTTTTGGTATTGGCCGGGCTGGTACTGGTCTGTTCTATTCGAGCTCTGAATCAAGTCTCTACTTTTACTTTAATTGCTTCTTTTATATGTATATATTGCAAAAAAGTATAGTCCACTTTGCCCTCTGTATTCTGAAAAGTTTGCAAGCACTCTAGCATTCCCTTGTTATTCGGCAATAGAATTGCAAATATTAATAGAAGTAATCATTCTTGGTATTTGCCAAAATTCCACTAAAACATTTTGTTCTTCTAGAATATGCTCTTCGAAAATCCGATTGCTGCTCGATAAGTAGTTTCTTCTCTTCTAAGTAGTGTTCTAACTGAATTTGCACCACTTTTGCAAAGATTTTCTCATATATTCACATTATGATCTATTGTCCGAAATTCATTTGTAAGGCTTGCATTTTTATTTTTCCCATTGGAACAATCACACTTCCACACAGATTTTTTTGTTACGATCGTACAAATTGAATGTCAATTCTGAGAATGTAAACTTATCAATAAATGTGCACTGATGAATTGTATTGCTACTCTTTACCAATTTTCATGAAAAATTCCTGCCAGTGGCCCAGCTTCCACACATTTGGAAAAATACTTTAATTAAAATTAAATTGATTTATTATTTACTCTAAAGGCTCAGGAATGAAAAGCGAGTTATTCAAAGTATTATTTTGTTTATTTTATTGAAAACTTCTTTTAAGTCTTTTCGATTGAGATTTTTAAAGGTAAAAGCTCATTCTGAAGTGAATTACAGTATTAATATAATTCATGGTTGATATACGGAACTCAATAAATTTGCCAGCGATTATAGCTTCATCTGATTCATATATCATCATCTTTAATGTTCTCTCATAGAAATTGGACACTCTTTACTTAATGTAAAGTGACCAACTTGCAGAGTAAATTTAAGCCTATTCGCATAAGCAGGATCATTATTACATTCATATGTTTCATAAACATTGCACCTAACTGAATAACTCGACTGAAATTGAACACAATGATGGTGTTTACATGTAGACCACACCACACCGAAAAAATCAGTTTGGTCGCATAGATGGTTTGTTAACGTTTGCTTCGTACCATATATCAAGACGAAATAAGACTAGTTCGGATTTCTAGTGTTATTTCGTTCTGATGTATGGTGCGAAGCAAACGTAAACAAACCAGTTTGCTAATAACATTTGATTAGTTTTGCACTAAAAATTCATTTCAGAGTCCAAAAGTGTACATATAAAATCGATTTATGCATTTATTCTTATTATCGTTTTATTTCTAAAAAATGGTACCGACTTATGGTTCTCCGTGAGACTTTATAACTCACATAAATTGTTGGTAAGCCCTATAACCCTAAATAATTTCAACCAGCTAGGCATAAGGCAATACTCTCTACCTTTCTTGTTTTTCGAAATGAAGGAACTCTATATTCGTATGCCCCTAAAGAAGACAAGTATGTTTTATTGCTTTCGAGCATGCATCCAACTCCAGAAATAGATGACACCCTAACCCCTCAGTGCAAGTTTAATTGTTAAAGTGAATTTTCGCATTAATTTCTGAACGGTTCTTTGGAGAGTAAAAATGATTATTACCAATTTCATGGGATTTTATACGTAAAAAACCTCAATTTTTGTATGGCAACACCAAGAACGGGTTACCCGATTTAGTTCATATTTGAAGTTGTATTTACAATTATTTATTATTATTTATTTTGATAAAAACGCCATGTACAAAGTTTCAATTTCCTACGTCGAGACGTTCTCAGGCAGTGTCCAAATATATAATAAAAAATTTTTTTTTTGCATATGACAACCCTACGAAGGAGTTACCCGATTTGTTCCATATTCGATCTTAAATCTGCGCAAAATATAAGCTCTAAGTGAGCGCGTTCTCAAATCATTATCGTGCGGACAGACGGACATTAAAAAATCAAAATAGCTTTTGATTTTATGCATGGGTGTACAATCCATTTTCCCTACCTGCATTATTTCTATGCGTTACGAATGGAATTACAAACTTAGTATACCGGATAGATTTTATCTAGGGTATAAAAACAACAGCCCTTCCCGCAATTTCCTCGGCTAAAAATTGGTTTTTCATACATAAAACTACTTTTTGTAAGATCTCAGGAAGACCTGAAAAATTTGATTCAATAGAAAAGTAGATATACAACTTTTAACGTCGAAATAGTACCCGGCGGGTACTCCGTAAGGCTTAAACAAGACAGCACAGTACAGACAGCAAGTTTATCTTTCCTTTCATCCCAGTAAATTCTTAATCTCTAGGTTCAACTTTGTTTTGTGTGACGAGCCCAGTTTATCAAAGGCTCTGCAAATTACATATTAGGAACTTCAATTCTTCTGAGATTATATGTTTTTTTTTGTACCACATTTAAATTAAGTCCATTACATAAAAATGTCAACGCTGCCGGTTTCATTATAACTATAGCAAAAAATATCTCTTTTATTTATAGATGTCCTCAGGGCGACCAATAAAATGTGTGGTCGTTGGAGATGGAACTGTGGGAAAAACGTGTATGTTAATTTCATATACAACGGATAGCTTTCCCGGCGAATATGTTCCCACAGTGTAAAGCATATAATGATATTTAATAAGGATCACAAAATATTATTCTATATTAATTTTATAGCTTTGATAATTATTCAGCTCCAATGGCCGTTGATGGAATACAAGTTTCATTGGGGCTTTGGGACACAGCTGGACAAGAAGATTATGATCGTCTAAGGCCTCTATCTTATCCTCAAACGGATGTTTTTCTTATATGCTTCAGTGTTGCAAGTCCGTCTTCCTTTGAAAATGTTACATCGAAATGGTATCCAGAGATAAAACATCACTGCCCCGATGCACCCATTATATTAGTTGGTTAGTTTTTAATATTATTTATATGGAGTAACTAATAAAATAACATTTTTAACATTCTTTCAGGAACAAAAATTGATTTAAGGGATGATCGAGAAACTTTAAGTGCTCTAGCTGAACAAGGTCTCTCTCCATTAAAAAGAGAACAAGGTCAGAAATTAGCGAACAAAATTAGAGCTGTTAAATATATGGAATGCTCTGCGCTGACGCAAAGAGGTTTAAAACAAGTGAGTAAAATATATTTTTTTTAAGGGTTAATAAAATCCATTACAAACTTTTACATAGCTGATCTTCCACGAAGAAATCGTATAAACCATAATTCAATTCCAATTCAATAATCTATAATTCATTCCATGAAAGCTAACTCTCACTCTTATCTTTATTGAAAGTAGTTGGGAGTGCAGATGAAGATCATTGCTATGTTTCTTGGCAATTCATTTTGGTAGATTAACTTTTAGCTTTTCGCGCTATTTAAGTTGTGTGTATAACAAGCAATTTAAGAAAATATTTCAATCAATTGAACAATTGAAACAATTACGATAACTAGACTGCAAATTAGCAAATAGAGATGTAATTAAAATGTACAATATATATGTAGTATTGAAATTCCTACATTAGCACGAGGGGTTGCCTAGTTTGTCCTATTCATGCAGAGAGGAAGTTCTTTGTTGAAGAAATCTGCTAATTATTCCTCCAAGCGAATTTATTTTATGCTAATGGATGGTCCCATCCTTAATATGCTATAGATAATATCACTTTATGTTTATACATATATGTAAACATGCACAGCCTTGTCTGGCAAAGACGTTGATATTAAGGAAAAGTAAGTAATAGAGAAATCTATGTATGTATATATTACATTTGAACTAATTATACATCCGGTATGTGATAGAAAAATAAATCTACACAGAAATGTGTTCGCAGAAAAGCAACTTTATATAAATAACTGTCTCATATTCGATTTATACCATCGCGAATAATCTCGCAACGGCCATTCTCGACAATATAAGGAAACGTAGTGAACGGCAAAACTAAACATTGTGTATCAGTGAACTTGCATCAAAAGCAAAAAGAGTGGTAAACGAAAGCAATAGTTGGGCAAGATGGGTGCTGTCGGAGATATCTAGCATGCTTCACTTAAACATCCAGCGGGTCCATTGTGCCCCTTGATCTCATTGGATATTCTTTTTGAAACTGCCCCAGCTCCATCCTACTTCCCTAATCTCAAGATACATCTGAGCTCTTTACTTTACAGATTTGAAAAGACGTAGCTACGTAGATAGGGTACTTACCACTTTTACTCATAAGAGCGAGGAGCTCGCAAAGTACGTGTTGGACGGACTCGATTTCTTCCGAATCCTTACAGCTCCTGCAGAAATTGTTCATCGCTATTTCCAGTCTACTAGCATGATCTCCTATAGCGAAATGACTCCTACTAGATTACTTTTAACAGATCTACCATTAAGGAGTTTTTGTTTTTATCCTCTTCCTGTCATGTGAAGGTCATAATTGGCTCGCAATACAGCAGGTTTCTCTGTTGACCCACCGAACTCTTGCCTTTTGATAGGCATCTCTTCTTTTAGAACTCCGTTAAAACGTGAAAAAATATGAGTTCAAACGAAAACGAAAATTCTTATTATTTTTTCATAAAACTCCTAATACCTGTCTTGACAAATGCTGAAATTGGACCTACAATTTTAGGTTGGCTTCGAATCATGAAATGCTTTTTCAATTTCCGGGGATACATAGGAATATAATCGATCAATAATTTACTAGGTAGGATAACTACCATTTATTGTTTTTGGTATTTTAACTACATTAAGTTACATTTTTACGAGGACAATAGCTTACGTAAGTAATTTCATTTTGACATATCCATGGAAATCTTCTACACACGTAAGTAATTGTACGCTGTTTGCATCGATGTAAGTAAGTCACACGACCGTCGTAATATTTGATGCTGGAAAGTTTATTTGAAAGTAAGATCGTTTCTGCATATAAATGACGCGAATGTCAATAATGCAATAAGGAAAAAGATTCGAATTGGTATAATACCAATTCTTACGACACCCGTAAGGTCTGTATTCAAGCTTGTTTATTAAAATGGTTTTTCGCATCTATTTCTAGAACTGTTCCTCGGACAGTAAAAATGATTATAAACAACTTCTCAGGACTTTATTTATCTTATGAAGAACTTTTCAGTACAATATAAACATCTAGGACTGATCCTTTTCACAGTATGCGTAAAAAACATCAATTTTTGTATGGCAACACCAAGACGAAATTACCGAATTTAGTTCATTTTTGAACTTATATTAACAATTTTTATGAAAACGTCGTATGTAAAATTTCAGCTGTTTACGTCGACGTGTTCTCAGGCAGTGACCAACTATGTATATAGTGAAAAACGAAATTGCAAAAATTAAAATTATTTTTATGCGTCGATGCCCAATCCATTTTGCCCTTCTAGCAGTTTTTCTATGCTTCATAAACGGAATATAAAAATAGAAGATAAAAGTTCCTTACAATTACAAAGAGCACAAGCAAAACAAAATTTGCATCCATTTTGCTTTGCTGATACTATTTGCGTAACTAACTAATATGCTTATAGTATTTTCATTGTAAACAAATATGTCATGACATTTACTTACGTAAGCTACAGTCGCCGTGTATATTCTTTAATTAGCTTGGAAAACACAAACATTGTCAGAAAAGAATTGAGGATCACAAACTATAGTTAAAAGGGGTATGATATTCCATACGAATTTTGGATAAATGTTGTCAGTATTCGTCCTATTTGATTTTAACCATGTAAGGGCCATCTCATTTCATGCAGAAATCGTACATAGGTAAGCTAGGTAAGAGCCCGGGTACAAGAAAGGTGGCATCACGTAACTTTCAGACTAATTAAATTCTTATCCTGGATTTTCTGCAAAGTAAGAATAATTCTTTGCAATATGATCCACATATCAACGGTTCATTTTCATAAACAGCAGCAAAGCGTAAGTAGTTTGTGACATACATTTTTCGAAGGTATATTTAGAATCAAGTATATAGAATTAGTACCATCTGTCCTGCCACAGTTTATTTGAATTCCTTTTTAGAGTCCTTCAATCGCTTATACTCACATTTCAACAATGGATTTCAATGAATCTTAAGATTTAATGGAACATTTGTCTTATTTACTAATTATATAACATTTTTGATTTGATTTGTTTTCAGGTTTTCGATGAAGCTGTAAGAGCAGTTTTGAGACCTGAACCTCAGAAACGGCGGCAAAGAAAGTGTGTGGTAATGTAAATAAGTTGAAAAATAAATAATACAAAATATTTTATTTAAATAATTCTGAAGAAACAAGTCTACACGCATTTAATTTTAGGCCTAAAATACTCAGAAGAATATTTAGAATTTGTAAAAGTTTTTATAAATATTTTTTAAAAATCAAAACAATAGTAATTAATTTAATTAACAAATTACAACAACAACAACAAAAAACATTAAAATAACAAATAATATTATTATTATGGACCTCTGATTTAACTGTTTATATACGAAAGTAGGCGGCGATAATGTTATTTTTTACAATTCTCACTCTTAATCAATTTATTGGTGCAATTTGATTTGATCTGACAGACGAAAATATCATGTACGTAATATTCTGCTTATTGCAAAGCAAGTAATCAATTATTATTTGAGATACAAAGCATTTACTTTCACTGTTCGTTCTACCGCTATCTGTAATACGAATACGTAATCAATAACTAGATACTGGTCTTTCCTTGGTATCATAAAAATTAAAAAGTCTTGGGTTATTTTAAACCACTGACTTATAACAATGGACTGAGCAACTTGCTATTTCATGTGGCACAAAACATATTGTGTTTATGTATATCAGAGTTTGAGCGCCTTTTAAAGCTTTTACTACATAAAAAAAATGTAAAACTCAACCAATCAGATGAAATTTTAACCCGAGAATCGAATTAAATTAAAAAAATATCTTTCTTGTGTTCAAGTGATATTTTGATCGCTTATAAGCACTCTTATAAGAAATTAAACTCATTCCGACTTTAATTTTCAAAAGGTTAGTTTTATCTGAATCCTGGGTATTATGGGCAAGAGAGACGGAGCATGGTAGACACTATCTTTACATTAATCTTCCTGCGATTTACAGTCAAGATAAAAACATCAAATGATGTTGGTAGCTCCAACTCAGCCATAGCACGAAAGAGAAAACTATAAAACTTGTGCCATTCTTTCCTATAGGAAAATGATAATACGCTCAGTCCATTGTTATAAGTCAGTGTTTTAAATCGATCTATATCTACAGTTTAATATTTTAAAAATGTGTTTGCTGGTACCTTGCTATCTCTTCACAAATGATACCAAGTTGAGCCTGTAGCTGTTAAACAAGCAGGCTCTTAAAAATATTTCTTTTTATTCCTACTGTAAGTAAACGTTTGAGTCTTTCTCGATTTTACTGTATTGAGAGATTACCATGAAACATAGATATGAAACGAGCTTCCAGCCCAATTTTCATACACAATGACCTTGAATTTAGTATTTTATTTATCATTATTTCTCCCAATAAATTCTAGTTGGATAGGATAATGATATAAAAAAAATCGGTTTGAGTACTTTTTGAAATAATCTTTTTTATGAGAGTATAGGGTTAGGCATTGGAGGTTGCAATACGACATTATGGACGTTAAAAAAAATGTTGAATATTTATTGCGATAATAGGGTAAAGTAAATAATTCGTGGCGATAAAGTCATCGACAAAAGTTAGAGAAAATTTCTAAACTTGTGTTTGTCGCAGTGCGACATTTGAGTTTGATAGTCGGAGAGTTGGTAAATTTTGCGTACGTTTCTTATAAATTTCGCATAACTTCATATAACCTTTATATGCAACTATACTTGTTCTTAAAATATGTAAAAAAATTTCCGTTAACATCACAAAACGCAAGACCCAACTCTACTGTCAGGAAATAACAACGACGAAAATGGCGCATTCATTGTACTACGTCTGCGATAAACAACGACGCCCATTGCTGCCAATTACGAATTGGCATACTATTTTTTTTTACTTCGTGAAAAAAGCTTAGGAATAGACTTATACGTCAAAATACCCTGGTTGACAAATCATGATGAGCTCATCAATAAGCTCTCCATGAGTACTCAGATGAATGTTATGATGAAATTTGTTCGAGCTAGAATAAAAACTCGGAAAAAAAATCATTTACTTACTTCTTCACAGATAGTGTACATTTGATACTTCGTCCCTTTCTCCATTTTTAGAAATGTATACCTTGTTTCTCTTTTGTGTATATTACAATATTCGATGAGCACGTCGATAAGTTTATAATGAGTGTCACGATGAGTTTGTTAATGAGCATATATATGTATATATAGCTGTGTTCTTTTATGTCCGCAGAACAGGGCAGAACAAAAGATACACGAAAGAACGCCTCATACATGTTCATAGAAGATTTATAAATGAAGCGAACAGTATAAATAGTTCGCTTCAATCGACAGATCAATTTGTTTTCTCCAGTACATGGGAGTTCTAGAACAAGTTACACAAAAGAACACAGCTTATACATCAATGAGTATCATGATGAGTTCATAAATGAGCATATCAGTGAGTGTCATGATGAGTTCATAAATGAGAATCAGGATCAGTTTTATGATTTTACGATTAATTTCATATATCCGGTTTCAGATCAATCTCACCTATTTTCCAGTATGTTTTCTAAAATGAATGTAACAATGTGATCTGCAAGATTGTGCAGGATTCTGCAAAATATTTGGATCAGAACAGTGGTAGTAGCTGCAGGGACACTGAGGGGCAAGGATTTGAGCATATAGTCCTGTGCAGACGACAATCTTACCCAGAAAGAACAAATTATATTTTTCCTATGAAAATTAAAGTAAAAAATTTATTTAAAATTCAATAAATTGCAAAAATGAATTCAAGTTTTCCTAGTAGAAATATCATCAATGTGTCAATTTAAGGAAAATCATTTATTTATTGCTGGTTTTGTATATAGGGAGCAATTTAATGATATTTAATTAGGCCTTCGCTGAGATACTGAATGTTCAACAAGACTTAGTTTTCTTTTATTCTTTTACAATTACAAACACGTTGATGCTATTTCAGTCGAGCTAGTATTCGTGTACATAAAAGCTGCCCCTTGCGAGGCATTAGACATGATGAAACTATAAGCAATTTCTACTAAGGTAGTGTGGTTGTTTCAATGGTAAGCTCGACATGCACATAAGAAAGAATAAAAACGAAATTCAAGTGTTCACATTTCTTTAACATTGAAGGGCACTCGCGTTTGTTTTTTTTTATCTTCGAGAAATTATTAATCCTTGACGACAAGAAAAATTTAAAAGTTTTTGTTTGGATGCAAAGAAATTTATAACTATGAAGGAAGGTAAATCTTTTTGCTACACTAGCGTACAGAAATTTTACTGTTTCTGCTTTAGTTCTTTCCTCGTAAATTTCTAAGCTAATCTCTTCCTATTTCATTATTATCCGCATTTCCTATATGTAGTTTGCTGAAAGCTCAATTAATTACTTGTAAGAGCAACTAATTTTAAATTTTCATGTCGTGAAATATTAAAATTACAAAAGTAGAGAACAGAAACATTTGTTCCAGTTTATGTGAAGACTTGATGTACACTTCAATCTTAGAATAAAGAACTAAAGAAACGAATGTTTGAAGTAATACCCTGTTCATATACTGTATTATATAGACTTCCATGGATCCGATCAATTGTCCTCATCGCTTGAAGTTATTTCATTTAAACCCAGCTTAACAGCTTTGATTCGTAGAAGATAAAATCCGCGAATAAAATATTCGAGATGATGAAAGATAGGTTACAGATAGTTAGTTATTTAGGTGATTTGGTTCTTATATCCGCCAAACGCTCAAATATCGTTACATTCCATTGCACAACAAAAGTTAACTTCACATTTTAATAATAGTTAAACGCAAGATCAAGCTCCATTTTTATACATTAGATTAGTTCATAGGATATACTTTGTCCATACGTTTACAACGCATACAAATAATCATGGTGCAAAAAAAAAAATGAGTTAGATACACATGCATAGAATCATAAAATGGATTCAAGTTTGTATATCAGTAAAATTTGAGCAGCACCTTGATAATGTTCCAATACAACAATTTTTGATTTTCACTATACATTTCGACACTGCTGTTTAGCAAAAGATCTGAAATATTATAGAAAAATGTAAATTCAGCTTCGAATATGAGTAAAATAGGACAACTCCTTTGTAGAATTGTCGTTAAAAAATTTCAATATTTTATACTTTTTCGCAAAAATGTTTAGAACGTGTTGACCCTGTGAGCTGAAATAATGCTGTCATGGACGAATTTCGAGTTTTTAGTTTTTCTCTATTTTAAATACTGTTAAGAGCGCCTTTATTTATAATGGGGCGCAGTTTTTGCATACGACAGTACGTCAGCCGGTTATATATGTATGTAAATATATGGCGTAGTTGCGAATATTCAAATAAGCAGCCATTCATTGCCTTGGAGCTTGGAGTATTTACAATTGGACAAATATATCGTAAATTTTGGTGCAAAATATTCTTCAATTGTATAATATTCTTACAATGCAGTAGATGAAGGCATAAAATAATTTGAAAATAGCTTTACAGAAAGCAAACTAATGCTCTCCATATAATTGACTTGAATTTATTGTAAAAATTATTAAATTGTTCATATCAGAAGAACTCTTGTTTAATAATTTTTTTTCCTTCATGAGTGATACTGTATCAGATCAAACGCAAATTGAAGCCAGCTTAGATTATTTTGCAATATTAACTCGTTGGTGCGAAACTGAGTTAGGCAGCCAATTGTTTTTTTATATATAAAAAAAGAAAAAAATTAAATCACTAGGCAACATTATTTATATAACTTTTCCGAAAGTTTAGCGCTAAAATACTCATTGTATATTATAACTAAATTCTTTTAAAAAGTTGAAGAGATTTTTGTTTGTTCTAGAATCTCAGTTACTAATATTATAAACTTTAAGTTAAAAAATTTATTAAGTTGTAAAGACTTAAGTTAATGATTCTCTCCTTTAAAGAGAAGGTAAAATATTTAATTAAATGAAAAATGCATTTTTATACAAATGTTTAGATTTAATCATTTTATTTAAATCATGTATTCATTTAATACCAAAGTTTTCACAAGTTAATCGAATGTGCTAAAAATGTCGCATTAAGTTTACTTTCTAGTCAGCATCATTTTTGTAAAGATAACCAGTGAAATGTAATTTTTACTGTTGTAGTGGAGTTGAGCGGATGTATAATTTGTGCCATTTCAATTTTTTTTTTTTGTCTTATAAACTTTGTATTTTTCTTCGTATGCTTTTATCTTTTTCTTTCATAAATGCCTATCAGGACTAGCTTAAATTCCGTTTGAATTGAATTGTATTTCCATTCCGATGGAATTAGGAATAAACCCAAAAGCAATATTGTAAAACAAAAATCATGTAAAGATTATTATGTGTACGATTAGATTGTACATAAGTATAAATCAAACTTAAATAATATCAGTAAATACAATATACTATCTTTGAGATGATTCATCTGTCCTTGATAAGGATTGGATCTGTTATTTTGGATGGGCTCCCAGTGAAATATCAATCACATATTACAGCAAGTGAATGACTTTTTAATGATTAACCTGGGACCCTTTCATGAAAACTGTTTGCTAGCGAATAAACTCCGATTCGCTTCACATTATACGATCATGAAAAAAGAGCGCTTTCGCATCTTATACGCTTGTCTGCATTTTTCATTTGCATAACGATTTCAAGCGAAAATTCCTCTGAAGAATCGTTTTTGAATTTTGTACGAGTAGCCTCAATAAATCGTATACCGTTATAAAAGGGATAGTGGGCGGCTATTCCGAAATGTATCAAAATTCGCATGTTAATAACGCTAAATTCTGCGTAAAATGGCTTTTGTATTTGCAATCTTATCGAAAGGACCAGATATTATAACTAATTGATAGGTTACGTCTATATCCTATTATCGTATATGGATCTTTTATTTGCTTAGCAACTGCATCAATAATAATTAGCTGTTTGACCTTTTCTGAGGTCGGGTGATTTTTAAAACCAATTCTTTTATACAGGGGATCTAAAGATGTGGTATTAATCAAAGTTGTATTTTTTTCTAAATAATCTGTGGATTACACGAGCAAATACATCTTGCTTGCATGCTGTACTGCCATACTACTTGCTCGTGTTGTTTAATCATCATGTAGATAGCTCAGCTTTCAGCGATCTTGCAAGCTGAAAAATCCTGGCAGCTTAGGTGATAGCCATTTGACAGACATCAGACAATTTTCAAGATGGCGGAAAAAAATATTCAAAAGCTGACCTTTTAATTAAATTAATGAATTTATAACGGGATTCGCCTGTCTTGGTTTTATTGTGGTGTAACGTCCCTGAATCTTACCTGAATATTGATATTGCGTTTTAAAGTTTTTTTTTTTTCATGTATACTTATTGTGACAAGAAAAGCAGCCTACCAATAAAGCCTTGATGACCCATTAATACATATCTTGCTACCTAATTGGCGTTTATGTTTTGACACAAACGTTTCGCAACGCTTTTTTAATGATTTTTATAGGCACAGAGATGTGTTCATTATTCATACATTCGACAATTATTTTTGAATTCTATAATGATTTAAAGAATAGGAATGTCCGCTACTCTACTCACAATTCGAATAGCACAAAATAAAATGTCGAACTATAGTTTTTTTTATTATTATTATTTATGCTCTTAAGTATGTTTTACGTAAATGAAGCTAAGATTTATTATGGTAAAATATGTTGTCAATTTTTGAATGAGGGCGTAATTTTAAAAGGCTTTCAATTAAATCCACCAAAATACTAATATATTTTTGTAAGGATTCATAATATATTAAAAGGACTAAATAAAATAATAATTTTCAACAAGAAAAATAAAGAATCAAATTTTATTATTGTTTTTGTATGGACTTTTAAACTTATATGCGTGTGAAAATAAAATCGACATCAAACCATACATTGACTGTGTTTTTGTTTTGTTTTTTTTTTTCTTGTTTTCTATGGGGTATGACGAATTCAATACGATTCAGATCGAAATTGAAATCGAAAATTTTGCACCCGCGACAGGTGTGGGGGACTAATTTGATTGGAATGAAAATATTTTCGACGCCATTAGCTATAGTATTTATTCAAAGCGAAAAAACGATTTGCATAAAGGAAGATGGGAGAATTGTTCTTATGCCATTGGAAAATTCAATTCATTTATTTCCTGTAAACCGACACGATTATGTTTACAATATTTTTACAAGTATGCAATAAAGTGGCAAGAAAACTCCGTAAAAGCCGAAGCTAACTTTGAGTAGGTCCGGCCCAAAGAACGGCAGTTCCATTTGTGAAAAAATAACTTATCAATTGGATCGTGTCATAATGGCTAAAATCTATCTAAATGTCAACCTTTGTTGCACTACATCTCAACAAACCCTTGATTATCCATAGATAAAGTTGTTCGCATCAAAACGTATTATAATCATAATACATTTTATCTTTTACTGAAAATTTGTCAATGATGGAAATATAGCTCTTGGGGCTGGACCGACCTGAATTATGTTGATATAATTAGATATTAAAGAATTGGTTATTAACATTTATTAAACACAAATTTAAACAAGCAAAAAAAGATATTTACAAGAAAAAAAGAAAATATTGATTTGAAGAGCAATAATATTTGTGGTCAAAGAAGGCTCCAAAAAGCTGCATGTACAGGTAACTGCAGGCAAATATGAACTATGCCAACATTGGATTTAAGGAGTCGTTTAAAGTTTTCGACGAAGTTGGCCCTCTAGATATGATGAGGCTGCAAGCTCCATACCGGTTGAAAAGCGCGAAGCAAGTTAAAAAGGAGAACCAAAGCTTTCTGTTTCAAATATATATCAAGCGGCGAGCAGCGTAGCAGGGTGACATTATGTGGATATAGATAAGAGAAGCGTAAGTGAAATGTTGTAGAATAGGAGATAAAATAAGATGATAACGAAGCACTGGCAGACAGTCAGAGATAAGAAGAGATGAGAGGAGTATCATAAATTCTATATTTTAGTTAACGGGATAACAGCATGTCATGCTAAAGTTTCAAGTAATGACAAGAATTCGAATTCGATGGGAAAAGCGCCCACCGAATTGTCACCCCACGTTACAGGATTATTTGTAAAATATGCTCTTTTTTTCATTAAGCACGATATATATTGAAAAGTACTGGGTATACGGTCTATTTTAAGACGATATTGTATGCAGAACGTTAAGATCTTTCCTATATGTAAATGGTAAACCTCCTCTCCAGAGCTATAATGCTTCAAACTCAAAATTTCGGTCATTAAATTTTATTTTTTATTTTTCCGTTTTTTTTTTAATACAAAATTTCGAAATCCCAGAATCTCGTCTTTAATTTAACTGATTATACTTACGTTCTATCAGTGACGGTTAAGGAGTTATTAACTCTTAACCTATTCGCAACCAAGCAATATGGTGAAGATCAATATTAAGCACAGAAAAATCATATCAATCCAGGCTTGTGGCGATTGTAGATGGATTGCTGAGGCATTAATTGTAGAGTTTTTAATCAAGCTCAAACGGACACGATAGAATACTATAGAATAAAAGTAGGCATAATTAATGGTTTTCAAGAAACGTATGCCGAGCTCCCTACAGAAATGGATTTATTGAAGCAATAAGCAAGAAAATTCATAAATCGAATCTCCTACCCAATTACGTACTAAAAAATAATTTATTATACATATACACTGGTGTGCAAAAAAAACGCAGCACTCGAATTTTAAAGAATATATTTGATTTACTGGATATTTACATTTCAAAGTTCATCGCAATTGTTCTTAATTTGGATACTTATTATGGTAATAACATTTTGTGACAACTTTACAGTAATTATTTTTTCTTTTATTGTTAATATTTTACAAAAACAAAAATATGTAGTTAAGCTAGAATATATTCAAAGAGCATATTTCTTGAGGTAATTCTCCTAAGTTACTTCGAAACTAATTATTATGGTATACATTTTTATTGCATCTAATTTAGTTTTATTATTTAATAATCTATTGGCCCACGACGAGCCTTGATCACCTCTATACAGCAGTCTTTCATACTTCCTGCAAGATTTTTAATAACATCTTGAGAAATTTCATCCCAGACTTCTGAAATTGCACTCTTCAATTCCCTTTGTGTTTTTGGACGTTGTCTCCTAACACGTAATTTTAGAATAGTCCACAAATTCTCGATTGGGTTGAGATCGGCACTATTTGGGGGCCACCACAAAGTCTCAATACAGTTTTCCAGTAGGTAGTTCGTAACCTATAATATAGAATGCAAGCGAAAAAATTAGATTCACGACAATATAATCAATTGAATAATAAGGAAGACATTTCTGCCATTCAGTTTTAATAAAATAGTACCTGTCTAGCTTTGTGGCAAGGCGCATTGTCGTGTTGGAAAAGGAATTCCACATTTTCTGCAAACAGCTCTTATGCGGAGGGCTTCAAGTGATTCTCCAGAACATCAATGGAGGCATTGACATTTATTCTTCGGCTAACAAACGTGAGATGTCCACGTCCGCGTGAACAATAACATGCTCATCTCATAACTCCGCAATCCCGAGGTGGTACTTCTTGTACACGTCTAGGCAGAAGTCGCTCTCCTTTAATTCTCCGCACGTACAGCCTTCCATCAGAAGAGTGGAGGTTGAACTTGGATTCGTCTGAATAAATTACTCTATTCCACATATCCTGTCGATGAACGGTGTTCGCGCGCCCACTGGAGACGTAATTGTTCCACTCGAGCTGTTAAAAGGGGCTTTTTCACCCATCGACGACCGTTTATTCCTTCTTGAATGAGTCTTCGTCGGATGACTGAGGAGGAAATATCGACGTTATGCGCACTCATAAGCTCTTGCCTTAAATCCGGAGATGTTTTGAAACGATCCGCCAAAGATCTAGGGAATAAAAACCGATCTTGACGAATGGTAGTCTTCCGCGGTCTTTCCTATCCTTCAGGACGATCTACGCTGCCTGTCTCTTCGAATTTTTTAATTAGCCGCACAATAGTGGAATCGGAACATCCTAACCTATGACTTGTTTCACGCATAGAAAGATTTTCCCGCCACAACGCGATTGCTACAGCTTTTTGTTCACTACTTAGTTGAAGCATATTTAACAAAATTTTCTTTCAATACACAAATGCTTTCACTATCTGAACACTAAATTGAAAAAGAAATCAATCTCGCATCTTTTGCATCTTATATAGTCTATTGTGCCATATTTTTCAGGGACCTTCGGGAGACTACCTACTAATTAGGAGAAATCATGATTTTCCAAGGATATCTGGCAGTGCAGCGTTTTTTTGCACACTACTGTATATATTCTAATTAGGTACCGAATTTTATCTCGTCAAGTTAGGAGCAGAGATTATTCCGTTATATTTTACACAACAGGCAAATTTGTAGAAATGCTATATGCGAGCACTATTTCTTTTGTAGAATATTAAGAAGCTGCTGCCATGCTTTGGTATTATATACGTATTATGTCACAGGATTTTGAAACAATTGAAGGCTGTCAATAGTAATAGTTTTTTTTTAGTTTTAGCGTAGGATGTAGGAGGGAGGATGTCGAAAATAGCGGACAAGGTTTGATTTAAAATATTAAGTTTTAAATTTTCTTAGAATCTGCAGGCTGTGATTTGGTATTTTTTTTAATTTGGCATTTGGAAATTAGTTCAAATTAGCTTTCACATTCTCAACGGAAAATGCTTATTAAAGTCTTATTTCATTATTTTACACGTCGCATTGGTAATTTCTCTTCCTTTCATAAGAAGAAAGAAACGTAGTTCTGGTTTAGATGTTTTGTTTATAATTTTTATGTTTTTTTCATTTTTTAAAGGCAGGGGACAAGAGATCTCTGGCACGGAGGCCAAAGCGGCCCATTATGCTGTCATGCTAGAAATCCTATAACCAAAATCTGCCAGTCTTAATGAGGAAGGGGTTTCAACTCCTCTACATATAGGAGGGCAGAGCCTAGAGTATCCAGCCTTCTCCGGACAAGCACACAAAACATGTTCGGCTATCTCAGGCTCTTCTTCCAGGCAGGACGGATACTCAGGGCTGTCAACAACTCCCATCCTTGTTAGATGAGCGTGAAGCGAACTGTGATAATACCAACCACAGTTTTACATTGTTTTCTTCTGAGCCTCAACAGAAAATCCGAGATATACCTATTGGACCCCTCAAGAAAAAGTTTTGTGCACCTGTAAATACTCAGGTTCGCCCATCTCTGTTGATGCTTCCTATGAACATCCGCTTTTATGATAGATCCGATACCCGAGGTGGCAACGCTTACGGCTGGTTCCGGTACGAGGAACGCAGAATCAGAGCCATGTTTATGTTATTTATATATAAAAGATGTATTCTTGAATTAAGAGTCATTTAAGAACAAATTTTAATTTATTCGAAAATTCATGAAAATAAACTGTAATCGGATATGTTTCCTGGATTTGGTTTTCTTAATGTAATTATAATTAGTTTATTCAGATGAATGACAAATAAATGCGAAGGGAAGGCACTTGAAATTCAACCCAACCAACCACAGGTTTCGGACAGAAAATAGACTTGATCTGGCATCACTGAAGACAAACGTAGAGATTAGGAAAAATAACGGAAGAAATCTAATTGTGAATGATTTTAGTTGAAAAGAAAAAGGAAAGGAAAAATAACGGAAGAAGTCTAATTGTGAATGATTTTGGTTGAAAAGAAAAAGGATGGTCGAAAAAGGAGGAAGAGAGAAAATGAACAAGAAGAACTTACAAAAATGTTGGCAGTGGAGTCTCAGTTGTGTACTGGGGGCCTATTGAAAATAAGAGCCCCTGGTCGTGAGGAGAAATAAAACAGGAACAAAAATTAAATGGGTGAATGCAGTTAATGAAAATTAAATTAAAAAAAAAAAAATTCTTGTGATCGGTAGTTTTGTGAGTTGGAGCAAGGTATATAAAGACAAGGTAATCCCATTAAAATTTTGACACATCACAGCTGATAGTCTGTGACGTACTTCAGTGAATGAATAAAAAAGAAAAAGGAAATCTGACAATGACAGTATAGAATATTGTCTATTAAAGTTCTTCTAAAAAATTATTTCATTTAAGTAATTAAGAGATTTCGGAAGTTTCTAGTGTATTTTAAATATCGAGCGCTATCGGTCGGAAATTTAAAAGCGCTGTGAAGTTAATTTCGAATTCCAATTATACAAATTGCTGTAAACATGAAAGAATTTGGTGAAATTGAAGACAATTATTTCGAACATTATTTACTTTTTAGTGGGCCTGCTATTTATTAAATCAATTACCTTCGATTTTGTTTACCGCACAAAGTGAAACCGTAATAATTATTGTTGTTAAAGCAATTTGAAATGAAAAGTATTAAAAAATTACTTAAATATATATTCTTATTTGTATATACAACTCATCAAAATAAAATTTCATTTTTATTTTCCATTTTTTTATAGTTCCAAGATGAGAAAAATTATGAAAACAGGGAAAATCGTACGCATTGCAATTTGGACATGCTCTCATAGCTGGGATTGACAGGTATCCAATAAAATGGACAAGGCGAAATTGAAGAAGTCTAAGATTAAGCCATTGTTAAAGAATCTCAACTATAATCACTTCATGCCTACGCGCTACACAGTTCCAGATATTACATTTTAAAATGTGTCTGTCCAGGAGGAAAACAGAACGTTTCAAGACCAGAGTAAAATTTGAACAGAAGTACAGGGTTAGTAAAGATAAAGGGTTCTTCCAAGAGTTGCGTTTCTAGGTGGTATCTCTACATAAAAGCGCGAACCATTTTTTAAGATCTTATTAAATTTAATAAAAGATAATGTAAAACTTGAAGTACTACATGTATTATTTCTAATTTTAGCAAGGTATATACGAAATTTATTTGAAAAATTTGTATGTGGTAATTTATCGGTCTGCTAGTGTTTAAGGAAGTCCAATATAGTAAAAGCTCACTGGAACTATTTTCAAGAGAAAGGTGATATAAAGAAGAATATTTGAATAACATAGTTCTTAAGACTATGACTTTCCAAAGGAATCAGAGACCAGTCACTTATGATTATGTGTTCTCGGATTCCATGATTCGCTGCCGCGAGGCTGCTATTTGTGATTTGGGTCATAGATTGAATTTTATCTCCCACATTAACTACATAGTATCTAAGAGTAGTTCTATGCTGGGCTTTATCAAACGTTGGTCTCGAGGGTTCTCGAATCCCACCATAACATTGCGTTTGTACACTTGCTTTGTGAGACCTCTTGAATACGCTAGCCAGGTCTGGTCTCCATTTTACGATACACACATCGACCGCATTGAGTCTGTTCAGCGGAACTTCCTGCGCTTCGTTCTTAAGCACCTACCCTGGAACAATTCATTGATTCTTCCACCTTATAAGGATCGCTTGAAGCTTTTGAATATGCACTCCCTTGAAAAACATCGCATGGTTGCCGATGTAACTTTTGTCCATCAATGCGAATGTTGATTCTCCGCTGCTACTCAGCAAAATCTGTTTCCGTGATAGTGGGCACAATTTGAGAAGGTCTATGTTTAGTTTAACATACTAATACTAACACCGACTATTGTTGACCGTTTATTTATTAATCGTGTCCATGCAGCGAGCTTGTGTTAAGCTGGTTCTGATAGTCAAAAAAAAAAAAAAAAGACATTACTGAAGCGCTTGCCTCTGCGGACATGCCTATGTAAAAAAGTAATGAACTGGGATATACAAAAGAAGCCATGCGAGCCAGTCAATTTTTTTTCAGATGATTATAATTAAACGGAACTTTAAAAATCGAGATCTTAGAAACGGGATTTTGTGCCCACTCCTTTTAAAACATAATTGCCAGCACTGATGATAAATAAAAACAAAATTTAAACTTACAATCAGTTAATATTTGTATTGAGTGTATAATTACTGTTTTAATACCCACAATAAACGTTTATCACATAGAAATACCGTGTTATCGCAATTCAGATAAAATAGGTACTACAATTAAAATCATGTGGTTTAGAGTGCAATGAAGCTAACTAAAAGATAGATTCAAATGGAAAACGGCCGGGCCAATCCTCGAAAGTTCACTGTGCATCAATTCCTACTTCATTGTTGTAAACTTCCATGATATGCTCAATGCTTCCCAATGTTTTCCTTTGTTAAATCATTAACAAAAACCTAGTAAAATTTAAACGCACGTAAGTAATTTAATTTTTTTTTTAATTTATCTTTTTAATAAAACTTACATAATACCAAATTGTGGATTCATCATTTTCATCAGTCAGGGGAGTATGTGCTCCGTAGGTCTGTAGCGCTAGTAATAGATAGCATATAGCAATATGTGATAGCTTATAATTCAAAATTGCTGAGTTATGGTGGAAGTCCTAGGTATAGTGAAATTTAAAATCATTTTAAAAATATTCAAAATGTGTTTTATGCTTGTTTATTAGTTTTTAGAACCATGTATGTATGTACACATTATTACATAAATATATATTTCGGCAATCAGATTTGAATTAAGAATTACACTTAGCCAATATTGGAATAAATCAACACAAAAATTAAATCTCTAATGTGCATGTTGGTTGATTGATTGGTTAAAGAGGAAGGTGAGAGGCCATTGTGCTCACCCTCCCAACTTTTTCAAGCGAGTAGGCTTAAGAGCCCGCGAAGAGATCTGTCCACCAACTCACTAGCTTCCAGCTGTGTTAGCTTTATGACACATTCAAATAGAACCGGCCAGCAATTCCTTTACCACTCTTTTTCCTCATACAATTGAAGCAAGTTGATTATACTAAAAGAAATAAAAGTTTAAGTCAATCAAGCTTAACAAACCAAAACAATTACCTATCAAAACCACGGTAGTACAAGCGCAAAGAATTTTGACACATTGCAGCTGATGCCGTGACGTACTTCAGTGAATGAAGAAAAAAGGAAAAGAAAATTTTAGAAAAATGGCGGAACGTGGTTCGTGGCGGGATTACCTTGTCTTCTATATACCTTGAGTTGGAGTATGAGTACTTCGAAAAATATTGAGTTTGACCCTAGCGTTTATAATTATTTAAGTTGCGCATATTATATAGTATTACATTCCACCTTCCTAAAACAACAATTACCAATAAAATCTCGGCACAGCCACAAATGTTCCGATTACACATTCCTTTCTTCCAATTTAATCGCAGTCTGTGATAAACAATTCCCACTAATCGCATCAAGTTACCTTCCCACATCCAAATATTTATACAGAATTTTCAGATTTAATTACACATTTTCCAGAAAGAATTAAACCTTTTTCACAGAGAATTAAACAAAATCCAGATAAACAATATAACTAAATTCATAAACAATTAAACCAATGTTTTTTTTATTTACTTTCATTCCTTAGAGAGCTTATAGGTAAAATTTCGCATACTATAGAAGATGCATGATTAATTTGGGATTATAATACTGTTTGAGAGGTTGTTGCCACCGGTAATAACCTACGACTTTAATTTCTCGCAGATACAACTGTTGAGCCAGAGTCTTACTTCGTTTATAAAAAAATAGCGGTAAGGAGATAAATGCTACAGATGCTGTAAATTTCATAATGAATATGATGATGAAAATTAGTCCTGCATCCCGTGGTGAACCAATTGACTACCCAAAAGCTATTTACGAATGTAAAAATAAAAAAATCATTGGTTTAATTGTTTATGGATTTTGTTTAATTCTTTATGGAGAAGTTTTAATTCTTTCTGGAAAAGGTTTGATTAAAACTGAAAATGCTATCACAGCAACATTGTATCGTTGCTCCGTGTAATTAAAAGCCGACGATGTAATTCTTTATCATTCTTTTACGTACCGTTTAAGATTGTATTAAAATATGTATTTTATCGTATGTGCAAAATTATGTCGAACTAATAGGCTGGTGCCAATACCTTTTTGAAAAGAAAAAATTTAGACCAGGCAAGAACCAGCCGGAAAATTTCGTTAAGGTTATAATTAAGAGAAAAAACAAAAATTAAACCCGAGAGAACGAGAAATTTTGAAATAGGGTTGCGGTGTTGAAAGTGTGTTTTTTGCAATTTTCAGCGAAATGTGTTCTAAAATATCTAAAACAAAAAAAATGACTTTTCGAATTAGAAAATTTTTTAATATTCTTTATGATTTTCAAGTTTTTTATTATTTCTGTTAATAATGGATTAAATTGCAATTACAGAATTTACTTTGATGTAACATTACTATAGTTGAATGAATTTAATCAAGGAAAGTGGCAGAAACTACCCTGAAACGTAAGTTTTTCATGACAATGCACCGTACCGTACTGAAAGTCGTAAGTTAGAGTTAAGACTCGCTGGCCCAGTGTGCATGTTTATTAACTTATATTTTACGATTTTTCTTACTAAATAAATAGTATGACGATGACTTATCTGTTTTAGGTATATGTACAGGGTGCTTCCCCGTAGGAGGTCCAGGGACCGAAAATAACTGGTATTTTGAAAACTTTAAACAAAAAAAGCTGGGGTAAATCATGATCGTGGAATTTTGTGGAATATACCAAAAGATGTCTCGTGAAACCCGTTTCGATTCCTGCAAAGCTTTTGAAATCTTAACTGTTTATTAAAAAAAGCTAAAAAAACCAAGCTGGAATGGCTTTTTATTTTATCTGGCAAAAATAAAAACCCAGCTTGACTTTTTATTTTTTCGAGCTGGAAGTAACAGGTTTTGAAGCCGGAAGTATAAAAACCCAACCTGGTTTCTTATTTTAAAGTTCCGTATCAGTTATGAATTTTTACGAAAAAAGCTTAATTTACTGTTATTCTTATCCGGTAATAGTTTTGAAGCTAGAGAAGTAAGCGCAACGGCTTGAAATTTTTTTTTTCGGTAAAAATATAAAAAGCGAACCCGAGAACGTTCCAATTCAAAGTCACGCAACACACTTGTGAAAAATAACCAATGTTTGTTGGTGTAATCCTACGATATTTGAAGAGCACGTGCTCCTATACATTCGTTCTGTTCTGAAGAGATTAAGTGGGAAAGCCTCATGCTGGGTTCTCTGATATTTTCGGGAAAATGAGAATTTTACATCTCCTTTCAGCACCTTGGCCAAAGCGTAATTTATCTTTTTCATAAAAAATAGAGGTAGTATGACCTGATGTTCATTACTATGAATAGTTTGATAGGATTTGGACGGATTCAACAAGATTTTGTCGTTCGGGTAATTCTACGTTCTCTCCATTTTTGATTTTAAATTCATTGTCCCAGTCGCACTAGAATAGCGCATAGCCAAGTTCTTTTCCCCCATTCATGCAAAACACGAAAGTATATGACATTACTTGTTTCGGTGTAAAAAACACGACAAATTCTCAATTTTTTTCGGCTGCTTCCTATTTTTTTTTATGTTATTTTTGCCGTTGCCGCGCTGTAGTGCCGACAAAATAGTTGATAGGGTTTCCATATCCGAATTATTTTTAATGGAAAGGAAATTTATTTTTTCTAGCCAAAAATGATACTCGGCTAGGAAAAAATAAGAAACCAGCTTGGCTTTTTATACTTCCTTAAAAAAATAACCAACTACAAAGCGTGTTACTTCCAGCTCGAAAAAATAATAAAAAGCCTTTCCAGCTTGGTTTCTTTTAGCTTCAAATTATTATTGGTCAGGAATATCAGGTAAAGTTGGCTTTTTTTGTAAAAAGTCATAACTGATTAGGTCCCTCCTTTTAACTCGATATTCTTTGGACCGTCTATATCTTCCATTGGGCCATCCCAGACGAGTATTCTTGATGCAGTATGCAAACCGATTTTTTAGGGAAGAGGTGAAAAGATGCAAAGAGATATTTCTTTGTGTCTTTTCACCTCTTCCATAAAAAACCGGTTTGCTTACTGCATCAAGAATGCTCGTCTGGGATGTCCCATTGCGTTGCATACTTCAATTAAAATGATCATAGTCAAAATAAATTTACCTAAAACATTTTCAGACCATACACGACCATGTGCAAGACCACCCTGAATTTTCATGGACTCATGAAGGCTTGTCCAATAGCAAGGGCGGATCCAGACATTTGCTCTAGGGCGGGAGGAGGGGGGGGCGATCGCCTCATAACCGCACTTGCCATGCGTTGTAGACCGCTCTGGTATAGCATTCTCTTTTCGTTTCAGCATGAAAATTTCACTGGGATTCAGATATCACCGGAGTTCTTTTATTTATATAGTATAAGTTTTTGATCCGTAAGCATAGTAAAATTTAGACTCTTATAAAATGGACATTATACACTTCTTACTTGTCTTACTGCTGGTGTTTTTCATATAAAAGTTGCTTGCATTTCGTTAATACACCGCAATTTCCTGGGCTGGACAGCAATTTCTTGCAAATTAAATGGTTAAAGAAAATATGTATAAAATTAAAATAAATATTTGCAGGAAACTGAATCTAAGATTAATTACCGGCTATGATAATTTTTCCAACATACTACTTTTCATCAAAATACCCGGCTTTTGTGAGCTTTGGATCACAAAAAAGTTCACAAATTTTGCTGGTACTGAAAATTCCTTAGTGGTATAACTTCAAAAATTTTGATAATAATTCATGACTAAAATACAAAAAAATAATTATTATAACAAATAACTTTTTAAAAAACTTTCTAGAGTTTTCTTTTCCATTTAATTAAATATTAAAATTTTCATGGTATACACAGAAAGCAAAGTCAGAGCAAATAATTTAATTAAGTATTTTGATAAACATTAAGAGCTCCAAATTTCATTGTTATTCACTGTAGTGTTAAAACTAATACTGTCCAGGAGCTAGAATCCGCAACTGTGAAAAATTTGCCATTGCACACGATTTAAGAAACTCATCGTGAGGGAAAATTGCTGAATGAAAATGTTTCTGTGCTGAATGTTGTTTGAGTGAGAAAATAGTCTTTTCGCAGAAGTTAAGTTCAGTTATAAGAAATTCACTAGTATTAAGGCGATTACGGCTTAGAAAAAGCTAAAATAAATAATATAACAAAAAATTTTGAAAATAATGCCTGACAAAAACTCACAGGTACCTCTCCAAAATTCACGACCAAAATGGCGAGGAGAAAATATTAGTTAAAGTGCACAAAATTTTGACAGAAAAACTCATTTCCATTTTTGCGGAATCGGAACAAGTGGTGTACCCAAAATTTTGTGTGCACGCGTAAGCTAATAGTTGCGAAATCCGGCACCAGATCTTGCTTTCTTTGTATATCTTGAAAATTTTAAAATTTATACACAAATGTAATATAATTTAAATATTTAATTAAAAGCAGAAGGGAAACTCTATAGAGAACTTTAGTGATGTATTCATTAAGTGAAGGGAGACATTATTTTTTATTTTTTTTAGTGCGGATTTAGAAGATTTGAAAAGATGTTTTTTCTATATTTTCCATTTAATTTGATTAGAGTATAAATTTTGATTAATTAGAGCTCGGGGTGATCGCACCCCCTCCCCCTGTTTCCGCTCTTGTCCAATAGACATATCAAACCTTTAGACCAAAACTTTTTGTTCCTTCTGACAGTAAAAAAGCTTTGGGACGTAAATAAGTTTGTCGAATGAATTCATATTTAGACAATGAATATCTGAGTTTCCGCATATCTTGCAGATATAAATGTGCAGACTTTGCATACAAAAAAAAATTCCATAAACACAATTTTTCGTTATCTCGTGTTTAATTTTTGATTTTTCTCTTAATTATAAACTTAACTAAATTTTCCGGCTGGTCCTTGCCTGGTATTAATGTTTTCTTTTTTAACCTTTACAAACTGCTTTGGCACCAGCCTATAAGCGAATTGTAATTATAAATGTCGCGTTGACGCTAAGTAAAGTATTATTATTGTTTGAGAATTGGAAGAGTTGTAATTTTCTAACAGAAGTGGAATTCCCAGGAAAATCGAAGTGTCTTCAGAGAAGTAGCGGTATTTGCATTATCACGACAGTAGGAACATTTTAATATTCTGGTGTTTCACCAGAATATTCGTTTATCAAAGCACTGCTTTCTGCACCAGGGCTTCTAGGTTCAGGTTACCTAAGCGCCAGGTATAGTGATTGCAAAAATTATTGTAAAAATAAAAACCGATTTGTTCGGTTTTAGTTTTACTAAAACCGATTAATCGGATTTTAATCGGTTTTTAAAAGAAATTGTTTTTGAAAATTTTTTCTTGTCAAATTAGTTCAATTTTTTCATGTTGATAATTATAGAAAATATAATATTTATTTAAAAATAAAAAAATGTAGATAATTCATTAACAATACAAAAATGAAAAGTTATTTGTAAAAATCCTGGAAACATGTTTTTTAAATGTAATTGAAATGAGCACGTAGAAAGCATAAGTTATCAATGGGTTTATCACTTAAAATCGTGATCTCAGTTTGTTACAAATTTGTAGATACTGAAAACAACCTCTCTGGTTCCACACTTGTAGGAAGAATTGATATCAAAGTATTATAACCACATTGAGATAATAGGCAAGATACAACCAACTTATTGAAAGAGACTATATATTAGATCTGCTTAGCATTTTCTTCTGGCATCTGCGGCAGGCAGGAACTGGCTGTACTGAAGAGTATTGGTTCCTGCTGATACGAAATGCCTTATACACATTACAACCAACTTATTATTTCATAATATAATTTTTTTATTATATTTAATGAACGCGTCTGATCATTAGAGAAATATCATAAAAACTGAGTTTGGAAGATATTCCTCTGATTATGGTACCTTAGCTACCGAAAGTCCGTTCATTAATTATAATGAAAAATTTATATTATGAAACAACAAGTTGGTTGTATCTTGCCTATTATCTCAATATTTATGAAACTATTTGTTAAGGAAACGATAAATGTCGATGTCAAGGAATGGGGGGGAATACATTAAGAATCTCGATAAGAAAATATTAAAAAAAAGTTGCTTGGAGGTCTAAGAAAAGGTAACGAAGGCGTTAAGAATAACTTTAAGAAAATTGCAAAGATTTCCACCAGAAACCTGTAAGAAATTGTCAACTCATGTCGATACAAGAGGGGAAACTACAAGAATTTTGACAACCATTGTGAACCACAGATGTATCGTTTGTGGCAAAAAAAAGTTAACGCTTTTTGAGAAGTTTAACGAAATTTTTAAGTGAAAAGGCTGAACTACAATAGAAATAAATAACTTTACGAAATTGAGCGAGACTGAGGTTTACTTACGAATAATTGGTATTTTTAGCCTAAATATACATCACATTCCGTAAGAGTTATTATCTTGGAATTTAATGTTTTCAATGTTAAAAAGTGGTAAAAGTCAAAAAATTAACAAATGGAAGATGATTTAATTGAAGATTTTTCTATTAAATCGCAGTGCCATTTTTATTCCATTTTAATTTTTGCATTGCACTTGTAATCATTTAGTAATAATTTAATTGTTTGACACATCGCGTTCTTACGGAATGAGCGATTCTTACCGTACTTTTAATTTTTAAACTTAACGAAAGTTCCCCTCACACGAGTTAAAGTTGATTTGTGCACGCCTGTTAAATTAAAGGAAGCGTTCGCTTTACGTAAGTAAATGTACTTACGGATACGTCTATTGTAGTTCAGCCTAAACTCTCACTTTCGTAACGTTTTCGGCAAGTTGTGTTCACTGGGTATTCACACACAGCATTGCGTGAGCGCCAGTGCAGTGACACTGCCAGCGTATCAGTTCAGTTCTGATTCGATTCTTTCCGCTCTGTTCTGTGATTCAGCATCCCGCGATTTGTGGAATTTTTCATCTTTTTTTTTACAAAGAATATTTAAAGAAACGAAAACATTTTCATTAATACAAAATCGGTTTTTAGGACGCTAAAACCGATTAATTGGGTTTCTGAAATCGACCGCTTAAGGGCCCGATTAATCGATTAATCAGGTAATCGAGTAACCGATTTTGCAATCACTAGCCAGGTAGCTTAGCTAAGAATCAGGGAAAGTCTAGAAATAGAATTTTATGTATTATGTATAAAAAACCTAGTAAGAGAAAAAAAAAAGATCTTTTTTTTTTTGTAAATCGAGTCGTCGTGTGATTATTCTTTGCTTTGGAGACACAACAGCTTCAGTGTAGGCTAATTCTGATGCATCTTTCTATCACATCGCAGGATTTTGACATGAAAAATAGTTGGATATGATCCCACGGCCTTGTACATATATCTTACATTCTGGTGCATATGTAGACTCCTTCTTCTTGCCTTTTTTCTATGATTCGTTGTGTAATGTAACAGACGATCCGTGTGGGAGCTGCAATATGGTAATATTCACTAGATTTGACGATCTTCTATGATCAGTCCAAAACGCCTCCCAAATTTTATGCTCTTGTAAATTGTATCTAAGAGCTACACATAGATACTAGCAGAAACTTTGTAAAATTTTGAAACTTTGTAAAATTATATAATGACCGGCAAAGTATTCTGAAACAGCAATTTAGCATTTGACTCGAAGATTAATACAAGTTTTTGTTAGTATATAATAGTTCAGTTTAAATCATCACCATAAATCTAAAGGCTAAATCCATCTACGTAGTATTCATAAATTTGTATAAAAGAGATGTCTGAAAATTTGAAGAAAAGAAAAAAAAACATCTCTTGAATTTTTTAGTGTTTTATTTCTTTATGTTTGGACAACATTAACAAATATTTGAATCTAATTTATACATGAAGAAATAACAACAATGTTTTCAATACTGAAAATTTCTTATATTTTTTGTACTGCAACTAAGTTCAACTTTATATCTTAAAAGTTGACCAGTGTCTGTAAATATATGTATATGTATGTATTTCTATGCATTTTTAGATCTAACAAAGTTGGAGGCGATAAAAGTTCCCAAATGGCTTTTCTTTTAACTTTAAATTCATAAAACGATGTCTCATGTAAAAGTTTTCGGTGTTGCGCCTCCAGTTAAATTGTAATCAACTGGTGTCACCGAGTCTTTATATTATGGAAAGTGTAGAAAAGACACCACTCTCATCGCTTTTAATATAAAGAACAAAATTTATAAATATTCTTTGGTGCTTTGTTCATATAAGAAGTGTGTAATACTTTTTTTGTTTTTAATATTGAGACAAGCTCATTCGCTAATGTCGAGAAAAAAATTGTTTATGGTTTTCCTTCCTAGTAAAGCCTGAATGGTTTTGGATGAAGGGCATGTCCTTTTGCTGTCTTCAAACCTGCACTCTTTGGTCTTTTCGGAGTAGTCGGAGCTGACATTGATAATACAATACATTCTGCCGGAAGTGACATCGATGATGTTAGTGTCGTAGTCCTTGTTATTTTCGGAGTCTTCCAAAACTAATGAGAAATTATGCTCAACATGATTACAAACGTTCAATATGAATTTTTGAGAGAAAAAAAAACAGACTGTAGGTATATAAAAACATAAAACTTATGGTTAGATAAGAGATTCATTGTTAAGAAAAAATATGTAAAATGGATATGAAATTCAAGTTCTACGGAAATATTATTATCTACTTACCTGAAAACTGAATCCTTTTCGTTGCCTATATAATATTTTTTTGTACGATATAAACTAAAAAAAGCAATCTAATTTAAAAATAATTATATGTTTAGAAAAAAAGCTAAAAAATAGGTACATGGCCCCTTGGTGATGCGTTCTATATACAAATCAGTGCCATTAAGTATAATCATGGAACCATTTTAATCAGACTAAAATTCTTTAAGATTATGGTTTAATCCACATCGTGGTATATTTATGGGAAACCACTAACATTTGAAATAATTAGTAAAAAAATTTGGCAACGCTATTAAAGTAGGCATGTTTTTGCATTTTACTATAAACCTTAAATTAGAATATGTAACAAATATCAAAAACTTTGTTGGTTTTGTTGTGATAATAAACGTAAACGTTAAGATTTTTAACATGAAACTGATACACAAGAACCATGACAGCAATAAGTTATTAAGACGATTTAAAAAAAAAATGCTGTTAACACCCAATATCCTGAAATATATAGAAATCTTTCACACTATTCTTTGCTCTGTCAACAAGTTAAAATGATAATAGTTAAACGAAAAGGATTGTAGCTTCGAGGTCAGAATGGAGCTTAACAGAGCATTGATTGCATATATATGTATATCCGTTCGGAAGTATCCCATTGTCCCGATTTCATAAAACTCTCGATATATCACCGTGCAATGGCTCCTGATAATCAAGTCTAAATATCGAGCACTATAATGGTCCTCTTAGAAAGAGTTGAGCTAAGAGTTATTTTATCATAAAAACATTACTAGTAAGAATCGAATAAAAACTATGCATTTGGACTGATTCTTGTAGATGACAAGATTTGGCAAATAGAATGTGGTGAGAATATCATCACGGTTATGGGACTCATGGAATCTGGTCGCATAATTCATGGGAGCATATTTACGCAAGTGTTTAGAATCCTACTTGTACTCTGACAAACCTTTAATACAATCATGTAAGGACCGCGTGGGAATAATACTAACCAAAGCAGCAACACCGAACGATTTTTTTTTATATTAATAATGGTATTTAAAAAAAAATAATAGTAGTATTATTTATTATTGAGGATATCTAGCCCCTTTTATATATATATTGTTACGCGCCACAAAGTGATACAAGCGACATCTATTGGAAATGGAAACAACTTTAGGTTAGTGACATCCTAGTAAACTCGGTTTGGAGAATGGAATATTCAGGAAGGTTCTAGGATAGTTCGTAGAGTATAAATACGGCGCTGCTCATATCCAGGAGGCGAGTATTATTTCAGACAGCGAAGTGAGAAGTGAACGAAGTAAACTATTTGGATTGCGATAATCAGAAGTACAGTACTAGTGATAAATAAAGAGTTGATTTGATAATTATTTGTGAATTTGTGAGAGTAAACAGTAAAGTTAAATAAAGAAAGAACTTTTGAATTATATCTGAAATATTGTGTTTTAAATAACGAACTAAGGCCACGCTCGTAACAATATATATATGTATTTGTATTTTGAAGCGTTAAGCGTTAGGTATTTCTGTGGCAAAAATCCATTTCGGATAATTTTAAATAATTTATACCCTATGATCATGGAGTTTTTAATTTTTTACTCCGAATTGTGTAAATATTCCCCTCTATATCCGAATGAGACTTGTTTTGTATAAAAACTCAGCGGAGCTCTATCTAGCGGAAAACTTCATAAGTATATATTTTAAAATTCCGTTCGGTGTAACTTAGCTGTAGTCTCTCTAAAAATATTGTATCTAAACTCCGGGGGGAAAGTAGTCTGTGAAGCGCAATGCTGAACAAGGTGAAAGCTGTATAAGAGGAAAGCATGCATACTTGATGGAAGGAATTTGTTGAATTTGTTGGTTTCTTGTGGTGTTTTGGTGTTTTGTAAATCGCTTTGACATCTCCCAGGAGAGTACGTACAGTAGTGTGGTATAGTTAGCTGAGTTCAATGGGCACGAATTGGTACTTATCAAGGCGGGGTAACTTTACCTTAGTGAAATTAAAATTGAGATTTTTGGCTAAGTGGGTACTGTAGTACGGCAGGTGTGGCTAGCCGATTGTCATGGTGCAAGAAAGTATGTACTCATAATAGTCAGTATAATAAAATCTCAGACATAGTGTGTGAGAGGAGAAAGACAGACATAGCCTCTTGGGTAGGGGGCGAAAGGATATCTTAGTTGATGAATAAGTTGATAAAAATCGGAAATCAGGTATGTATGTTAGTAGTGCTTATATGGTTAGTATGCATGGTCAGCTATAAGATCCAAGTGGTGAATATTGAGGCCTATCCAGACTGAATTGGGCATATCTTAACCTTCACGTGGTCTGAAGGTATGAAACTGGGAGTATTCATGGTGCGTTGATCATGTTTTACGAAACCTATACCAAATGGGCGACCCAACATTGGTTTTATCCACCTCAACTTGGGATGGCCCTTTATGGGAGCATCGTAGTGGCTATGGTGTAGGGTGCCGTGACCCGACATCGGCAGAGATTGGATAGGTCTCGCTTCTACCAATAAGCTGATGTCATGTCATGCTTATTTGGCATACTGGTACTCGCTGTTTCGACACGAGGAATCTGATTGATCTTTATAATTCGTGCATGAAGAATGCCGTGAGATTAAGCCATACTTGTCAGGTGCTCACGTAAAACCTGACAACTTTCTGTATCTAAACTCCGTTCGGTGTATAATACAACAGGTTCTATCGTGCTTAGAAAAAATTGTGAAATGGGTTCATTCGCAATTGCATGCAAGTGTTTCACAAGTGCAAGTTGCAAGCTTCAAGATAGTATTTAGTTTTAATTTTTTTTTACACGTAAAACATCTTTCTTTAGAGCGAAGTTGCAGAAAAGTAAAGACATATTTCTTCCTTGATAGCAGACTAAAAATATTTTAATTTAGATCATATATAAAACTATTTCATTTCGATGTAGTACACAGTTTTGGATAATATCTAAAATCAAAATATTTTTATTTTTCAATAACGACCTATTTAGTAATTTCTGTCCAAAAGAAATATTAAAATCAGATTTGTACGCGATACGGTTTAAAATTACACAAAATAGGGGGTTTCGAATACATTTCCGATCGAGGTATATATCATACTTCTAAAGAAGTTCTAAATATTTAGCGTACACAGTAATAATTGCCCTATGCCGGAGTTTTGTAAAATTATATTTATAAGTAATAACAAGTAAAAAAGCTAGAATTGGTCTAAGACCAATTCTTATGATACCCTCTAGATGAATGCCCATATGAAATTTCGTATGATCACTCATATGTTTGATTTTTGAACTGGTTTTTCGCATTATATTTCTAAAACAGTTCGTTGGACAGTAAAAATTATTATAACCAATTTCATAGGATTTCGAATTCTGAATTCAGCTCTCTATATCGATGCGTTCTCAGGTAGTGTCCAAATATGTATATAGTGGAAAACGAAATTTTTGTATGGCAACCCCACGAAGGAGTTGCCCGATTTTTCTCATTTGCGAACTTAATTTTACTTTGCTTTTCAAAGTCCGTATAGTTATCGTGCGCACAGACAGATGGACAGACGGGCATGCAAAAATCAAAATAACTTTGAATATTATGGGTGTCCAATCAATTTTGCTCTACCATCATTATTTCTGTGTATTGCAAACGGAATGACAAACTTAGTATACCCTATAGATTTCATCTTGGGTATAAAAATTACACCGCCTTAAAGGGACAAATGTACTCCAAAAATGTACGAACCTCATGGTGTGGAGATACGAATTTTTTAAATAACAGTTGCTGTAAATTTCTTTGAAAAATATGAATTATTTAGCTTCATTTGACGTTTGAATAACAAAAATCGGTTGATCCATTCTCGAGATATAATTTTTGACAATGACAATCACGAAATACCTAAAGCGGCTCATACACGGCGAACATGTTGTCCAACTTGGTATGTCACATATGCAACACAGAAACATATATCAGGAGCTACTAGAACTGTTAACTGCTATCTTTTCTTCAATAGCGCACACTTAAGAATGACGAGTGCGTGACAAACGTCGCCCAACCCATAAAATATGTTCTAAACATACTGTGCGTGTCACACCGCAAACAAACCCACACACGGTGAAATCTGCGTGACAACATCGTTGTACTACTCGAGTTGGACAACATCGTTGTCCTACTTAAGTTAGCCAACATGCGTGACCGTGTGTGAGCCCCTTTACATTTCCGTACATTCTTACCCGTCATAACCCAGCAAATATTCCGATTGGCCTACGAGTCCCTTTCTTATAATTTCTTATTGCCACAAAGAGCATTTTGTTGCATCGCATATGAATCGTGTAAGTAATTCATTTGATGATCGCCATGGCGATAAATATCCTTTTCTTCTTTCGTTTGGTTTTTCTAGACGACCACACTTGACGAAAGAACAACTGCAAATGAGGCAATTTCCACAGGTAGATTACTGAAATATTGTCGATAATGGATGTCTCGCTCTCATCACATCTAGTACCAGCGATCTAGGCAATAACAGTGCAATAATATGGCAATAAGCAAGAGATTCGTAGGCCAATCGTAATGTTTCCGGGAATCTAATTGACTTTAGCTTTCGAGCTATTGCAAAAACATTGCCATGGTAATAAAAGGGCAGCACAGTTTTTATTGCCATTTTTATCGCCACAGCAATTTATCGCCACAATGTTTGCTCGGAAGAATTTTTACAGGCTTGTGCCTGCCAACTTTTGGACAGCATGTTTGACAGTGTGTGGAGTAAAAGCTTTCATGTGTGGCACAACCAGTTGGATAACATGTTCGCCGTGTATGAGCCGCTTTAATCTTTCTGGAAGATCAAAACGGGCAGCTCGATTAGAAGTTGAAGTTTCAGATTCCTCCAACCAAGTTTGAATAAAGCGCAGTGAAAGGGATACAAAAACACTTTTTTAGTCTAAATGTTATATCTATGATTGTTTTAATGGACTATATTGGGGGGATTCTGTATAGGAAGCTGTGTATTGCGGTCTATGCGGACTTTTCCCATAGTAGAGAAGAAAATTGCAAATATACTCGATTTTTGGCACAACAATCATTCTGTTGTGAATGCGTAGTTTATTATTTTAGATGACTTATAAACTCTAAATTTTAAGTCTAAATAGTATCATGCTTTCAGCAAGAGACAGATTCTAATCCAGTTCATATACGTTTCTGAATTTATTTAAGAGGTAATCGATGATTTGCTGCGCCTTAATAAATCTATCAGCATTTCCAGGGATGTTTCTGTTGTCAGAAATGCTGTTAGTTTATTTGTTATTTGCTTTAATTTGTTTTATTTACAATAGAAATAGAAATAAATTCCGTTTTTATAGTTTAACTAAAATTGTGACAGTTGCATAATTTAGAAATTAATTACATTTTTCTCATTTCTGTTGCAACAAAACCATAAGCAATGAAAAAGTACCGGCATTTCGAGACAATTCATTGTTCCGTGAACAATAATTCACTTTTTTTCGCTTAAGTTTGCAAGTTTCATATTGCAACTCATTTGCTATTTTTTCAAAAAAATTTATTTTATAACCAAAAGGAATAAATTCTGAAATAATGGATAATCAAAAAAATACCAACAAAAGGAATAGAATTATAAAAGTTGATTAAAATCTCTTTTTCATACACAAAAAAATAGAAATTGTGAAATAAGGTTAACTGATACCACACAGTAAAATTCCTAAAGTGAGTGGCAACAATTTCTGCCACTAAGCTTTGGTATTTTTTGATAACATTAAGGAAAGCTCCTCCTTGGAAAAAGTGGAATAGGTTTTTATCCCTAAAATATAGGTACATCCAAATGTAGAATAATTAATTGAATTTTATCTTCCTTTTATCCGAGCAAGCTTAACATTTCAGGAATCTTACGTACTCTATAAGTTTTATGGTGCCAAATACCTTGTAATAATATAATAGCTTTGATGTCATACGATAATCTATCCACGATTACTTATTCGTCATGACTTGTACCAAGAATATATTTGAAAAGGCAGACGACTGTCGAACTTACTTTCAATGGCTAAAAAGCCGCTGTTGTGATGGTATTTCTTCATACTTATTCAAATGGCAGAATATGCCAGAGTTCCTTCTGTGGCAGAGTGTGCCGCTATTTTATATTTAAAGGCAGAGTATGCCGTTTGATAATGTATGGCAGAGTATGCCGCTGTTATACCTGTACTAAGGCAGAGTATGCCGATGTTGTATTTTGCTAAGGCAGAGTATGCCGATGTTATATTTTGAGAAATAAAAAGACACCTTTCGATAGTCAGATTAAGTCTAATTTTTTATTGAACAGTAGCAGCTTATTTATATAAATCGATTACAAAGGAATCAGTATTTCTTTATAATTCTGAAGGGGGGATTATTGCAGAATTGCAATATACAAAATTAATAATCAAAAATTGTAGTGTCAGCATTTCTGATCACACAATTTCTGAATGAGTCACAATGTATCGATATTGTAAAGCAATGACTTCAGAGAAAATGACATTTATTATTCGGAAACAAGTAAAAAAGTTAGAATTGGCCTAAGACTAATTCTTATGATACCCTAGATGAATGCCCGTATGAAATTTCGTATTGTCACACTTCTGTGCAAGTTTGATTTTTGAAGTGGTTTTTCGCATATATTTCCAGAACGGTTTGTCGGACAGAAAAAATGATTATAACCCCAATTTTATAGGATTTCGTATTCTGCAGAAGTTTTTAGTATAATAAAAATGTTTTGGACTGATCGTTTTCACAGTATACGTAAAAACCTAAATTTTTATATGGCAACACCAAGAAGGAGTTACCCGATCTAGTTTATTTTTGAATTTTATTTGATAGTACAATGAAAACAATGAAAACAACATGTACCAAATTTCAGCTCTCTATATCGATGCGTTCTCAGGCAGTGTCCAAATATATAGTGGAAAACGAAAGTTTTGTATGGCAACCCCACGAAGGAGTTGCCCGATTTATCTCATTTTCGAATTTAATTTTACTTTTTTTTTTAAAGTCCGTGTACAAAATTTCAGCTCTCTAAGTATACGCGTTCTCGAGTTATCGTGCGCACAGACGGACAGACGGACAGACAGACGGACGGACATACAAAAATCAAAATAACTTTTAATATTATGCGTGGGTGTCCAATCCATTTTGCTCTATCATCATTATTTCGATGTATTGCAAACAGAATGACAAACTTATTATACCCTATAGATTTCATCTAGGGTATAAAAACGTGTCTTAAATTTTGGGAATTGTCCCACCTTTTTTACAGTGCAATTGAATTAATCGAAAACAATCATTATATGGTAATTTTTATCATAGAGCTCATAATATTTACAGTTCTTATTAATAAGTAAAGAAGAAATCTTTCTTTCCAACTCTGTAGCCATCCCATACAACAAGGATTTTTTATAGTATATGAACCCAAGGAGATCCCAACTTGAAATTTTTACAGAATATAGCTTAGATTTCAATATATGAAAAAACCCGAAAATCACTACATGACCCACCAAAGATTTTTTCACGAATATAGGACAATCCTTATCCTCGACGTTCCTTTTTTTTTACAAAAATTGCACGAAGGTTATTTTTCTTACAAAACCTGAAATTTATCCTTTCTATAATGTCGCATATCATTAAAATTGGACTTAGGTCGAAAGGACCGAAATTGGTCTTTTTTTGCGATATTCGAAGAGATGTAGCCAACTTCCGAAATAGGCGGAATTTTGCCGAAATATTTAAATTGTATTAATTATTTATATAAGGGAATAAGCCGGCAAAATTTCAGCAATATCGGTAACGTCGCTTCAGAGACTTGTTCGGGAAATGATTGACGTACCTAGTCGAATTGCGCTTTGAGGATTATCTTTGGAACAATTTTCACATCAGTATCAAGTTCGAAATATTCATTGTTTTTTTCTGTATCACAATCTGAGCAATTCATATATTATTTTTCTTTTTCTATGTAACTGGACGAGGATGATGACGATGAAAACACCCACATAACACGTAATCTTTGTAATCCTGTCACTATTATCTGATCAGTTTCATTTTAGCATTCACTTAATATTAATTCAAATAAAGAGCCCGCATAATTCTGCTGAAATACTAAATCTTCACTCCATTTTTAACGATTTATGGGACCTCTCGGGGATTAAGATGTGGAACGTATGGATAAAATGTAGACTAGCTAAATAAATGCGACCTCGATCATACAGGGTGATTCAGATCAAGATAATTTTCGGTATACCACGCATATATATATGAGTATAACTTTTGAACCACCCTATAGATTTTGGTTATTGTTGGCTTATTATATAGCCAAAAATAGTAGCTGTCGAAAAGTGTATTCCTCCGTATTTTTTTTATTAAGCATCTGAAAATTATTCTCAAATATTTCCAAATTTTTGATTTTTTTTACACAAATTTCATAAATACCGTTATTTATTTCAAAAACTTTCTTCCATGTAACCCAAATTAATTGCTTCTTATTAATGCCCCTACTACCCTCTATCACTGGAAAAAAAAACGCATGCATATACCTGAATCAGTTTTAGCACTGGAGGTTTATTGGCACATTCAAGCCAGACACCGCGACAAAACTCTTGGCTGTGTTAGTTGTGGAGAAGTAAGAAGAATATTTCTCAACTGATAGTACTGTCTGCTTTTGTTGTGTTTTGTGAAGGTACATAGGTAACTAAGTTTTTCAAATTGATTTATGGGCTCACCACATATCCTGGCTATGTTTACAAAAACAAATTATGGAAATCCTTGAAATACTTACAGAGAAATAGGGATTTTGGTGTCTCAAGGTATGTTATAAAAATTTAAAAAATGCACGTTAAAGCTTGTATGTAGAATTAAATCGCATTTACATTTTGTTCTCTAATTAGATATGTAAGTATTTTTTGAGTCCGATAAATGGTTTTGGCGATACTTAGCTGCAAAGATCCTTTTTAGATGAAAAAATGGCCGTTTTTTGGTACAAAAATGGACATATTTTCAACTCATCATTATGAAGAACTGGTAAGTCGTCGAAATTCACTTTCCATGAGAAAAATGTTCGCAACAGAATACTAATGAATGTGAAACAAAGAACGGAAGAAATATATGCAAAATATAAGAACTGGGGTGTATATGACCCAATCGCAAAAATCCATCTTTCGGCGGTAAAGTCAGCTATGAAATTAATATGATCAACAAAAAAGTACAGCACTCGATTACCCGCTTCTCCCTCTTTAATTTGATATCAAACATTATGTATTTTGGACAATCCCCAATGAGGGTGGCAGGACCTCCCATCCCCAAAAGCCTCTCCAAAAAAATTATTCGTCTATATTTTTGTACTCTTGACCCTAAATCCGAATGAAAAAACCCAACGCTCTACGACAAAACCCTCGAGAATACTTCACAAGCAATGAAACAGACTCCCTCACTACCCAATGAGAGCCCGAATGGAGTCCTAACATTCTAAAATATTTGCAGCGCTCTTATGTAAAACTGTCAAAAGTTTGATTTGAATAGCTCCTCCGCTCCACTCCGCTTCAAGAGCAAGTGCAAGGTTGGTGTCATTAATGTCCAGGAGACGCTCGTGGATATGGATGACGAAGCGTTGTACAACACATGGGGCACCACTTTCCACCGTTGCGGTATTAGTTTAAGCCACCGTGGCTAAGCACTAAGATGTAGTCGTTAATAGAAAAATTCTTTTATTTATATTCTCCGAAGCCCATCTGATACTCTTTCGCGTATATCTTTTTATAGTACGTTATGGTGAATTCATTTGCTCATTTTCAACAGAAGCGAAATTCAATGTAATTCTAAGCTCAAATAGGATGCGGATAATTGAAACTGTGATGTCTTTTTCGTGCTGCATAAATTCTTCTGAATATTTCTTGCGGTTATTCAAGAATTTTGTGTATATTTTTGCAAATTTTCAGTATTTTCCCGCTATAATTACCGTGGCGTTTTCAATATTATTGGGTCATTTAATTGATTTAAGGTAGCGAACCTATTAGATAGTAATTGGGGACGTCGTCCTTGACATTTTTGAGGCACAATTGAAATTATTCAGCTCGTGCTCGTCGAGAGTAGACTGATCTCTAGTTATTTTATTAAGCTCTTAAACATTTAACAATTTTGACACTTGATAAAATGTGAGATGATTGCACTAGGACTACTGACAGCTCTCGAGCATTTAAAATGTAAGAATGATTTTATTGTTGTAGTAATTAATATAAGTTGTACCTGTAATTCCTGCACATAAATATTATTATTGTTTCCAATTCATTTACCCATCGGACAGCATTTAATTAATTTGTTCTTTCTGCTTTCAAGCCAATTTTCGCACTCATTGCACTTACTAAGTCAATTAAAATATACCTACTGTCCTGTCAGCACTGTGAGGCAGGGCAATAAGATTTCTTAGATGTAAGCAATTAATTTTTATAAAAATCAAGTTGAAAGTTTACAGAAAAAAATTACTTTTATTTATCTCTCACCTTATCCAACAGATTCAATTATTTCTGCATTACTGATTCACGTGGTGTGTCGATAGATGTCACTGATTATTTCCATTGTATTTTTGTTTTCTTCAATTATTTCGAAAGCTTTATTATCGCAATTTATCGAGCTAGAATTTCCTATTTGGATTTTTATATTGATTTCATGGAAATCTTTTTTTATTTCATGTAGAACTATGCAGTTTGTTTTTTCTTGAATAACTAAGAAAATATTCTTTATCAAATACAGTGTGCATTCAAAGTTCGGCTACTTTTTTGAACATGCCATATTTGATTTTTAAGTAAGTAGGGAAGCCCGGGGAATAATGTCAAACGGGACATAGTGACGAACAAATATTATCTGCAATTAGCATTATTCTAAACTCGTGCTATGATATCCAGAATGTAGGATTAAGTATTGCCAACATACAACATACGCCACCGAGTGCCTTTTCTATAATGAATTTTTCAAAAAATATTTTTTTACTGTCGCAAATTTTAAATACGCCGAGGATTGCCTTTTCTAAAGTAAATTTTTCAAAAATTAATTTTTTACTGTCGCAAATTTTAAATACGCCACCGAGTGCCCTTTCTATAGTAAATTTTTCAAAAAATAATTTTTTACTGTCGCAAATTTTAAATACGCCAGGGATTGCCTTTTCTATAGTAAATTTTTTACTGTCGCAAATTTTAAACACGCAAAAGTTTCTCTTTGCCAAGGATTTTTGAAGAGATATTTTGAGCGTTTTGATTGGAATGGTGAGTAAGTCTAGTATACAGGGGGTTTCCGTCTAGGTGGTCCATAGAGCAGGAGGTCATAGTACTCACAAAGAAGAACAAAAAATTGTTGGGGCGGGGAGGGGGTATCAACCGTTTAGGAGTTACAGAATGATTAAAAGAAAAAGCTAGTTTTTCACCCAATACCCTGTATCTTAAAAAGTAGTACAGGGTGCACGGTTGCTGTCAAGAGCTAATTATATGTAGAACTTCCTGGCCTTTTTACCGAATGCTCAGTCAACCCCGTACTTCTCTCCTCTCAGGAGTTATTGTGGTCTAAATTAAGAATTTCGATGTTCTTACAATTTCTTTTACTTTGACCTCTATTTTTTTTTTTTTTTTTGCAAAACGGTGGTTAACATAACTTTTTTTTTTATAAAAATTCTATACTGTGGACCTCCTATGTGCTATCTGTACCCGTCAAAGAGTTATTAGCTCAAAACCTATTCTCAAAGCTAGTCTTAAACCTATTTTCAAAGATAATTTGTCCTTTAGTGAGTGGAAATCGTGTTTTAAAAAAAATCGTCTAATTTGCGTATGATCTGAATAGGTTACTAAACGGAAACACACTTTATTTATGGTGTGACGTTTATGGGGATAATGATAGATTTCATATTAGTTTTCGATAAATTTTGCATTAGATATCGGAAAAAGACTAATGTGTGGTGGGGCATAATGACGAGCTTTTTACGGGGCATACTAATTTTTCCATTAATTTTCTGGTAGGCTTAACAAAGATTCAGCGGATTCAGAAGACATAATTTTACATTACCAGAAAATTCTTTTTTCAAGGAAAATGACTCCAACAATTAGTATGGTTACCATTTCGAAAAACTGTGAATTTTTCCAAGTTTTCGGAGGACGTTGGTTGCTCAAAACCGAGAAGTCGGAATTTTGTAAAACCAATATTTTTTCGAGTTCTATGAATACAAGAGAAATTTTGGAATGTCAAATTATTTGTCCTAAAACATCCGAAATCCAAGTATTATTTCAAAGGTAAAATATCAAATGTCTTCAGTTGGCAAAAAGATGTTATTTCATGTATTAAATATAATTCATTATTATTCCCCGAGACCTTCGTCATTATGCCCTGTATATGGGGCATAGTGACAAACTAGTCATTACTTCACTTAGGACAACAGCGGACTTCATAAGGATGCTAGACGGTAATTATCTATATCACATTTTGACCCTAAGTGACCCTGCTTGGTATTGGTATATTTATTATTTCAAGAAATCGATTCAGGGACTATGCCCCAGGCTCCCATATACAGGGTGTCTCGAAAGTTGACGTCAAGCCATAATCGGGTGATAGGCCAAATCATAATAGTTACCAGAAAAATATAAAAAAAAGTCTAAGTCATGTACTTTTTAAATTATAGACATATCTTTTGTTTTCGAGGAAATGTACACCCTGTGATGGTTCTTTAGCTCCTGTTGCTACAAATCTTTACTTTTTTTCAATTTTATTTTTCTTATGTAATCCCGAATATTGCTTATGTAACCTGTTGCTTTAAGTTCTAAGCCAACTGCTTCAGCTTGGAAAAAAATGTCACATTTTGTCGAACCAACAATAGAAAATTAATATTTCGCCCAACTTTAACTGACTGTGCTGAAACAAATGTACTACGCCAGTTTGGCAACTAACAGATGCATGACTTAAATTTTTTTTATATTTTTCTGGTAACTATTATGATTTGGTCTATCACCAGATTCCGGCTTGATGTCGACTTCCGGGACACCCTGTATATATGTGTATATTTTTTCTTTGGGGTCTTTGTTTTTTTTAGTATAGTTGACTGATTTTTTTTCCTTTTAGACTTTGATATGAAAGAGCGCATTACGATTATTGTATTGTACAAGAGTGGTATGAAAAGTCAGTCCTGATATCGTTAAGACCACCGGATATGGAAAAATTTAGAGAGCAGTGAATCATTTTAAGAGGTTGAGCGAGCGGATGTTTGGACAATCTTTGGAGTGGTCGTGCGGGCATCGTCGTCACCTCGACGAATGTGAACATGGTGCGATGCCGAATCAACCGCTTTCCGGAAAGCTCGATGCGAAAATGGCGAAGGAAATCAAAATCAGCGAAGGATGCGTTCGTGTAAACCTCCACTAAAAAGCTATAAGATTCATGGTGGACTCTTCCTCAACGATGCGATGAGAGACAAACGGTAGTCGCTTCTTGTTCTTCACAGATGAGAAAATTTTCACTGTTGGTTGCAAGTACTCACAATAGATAACTATTGAATAAGCTGCTCAGATGTACGCAGCAGCAAAAATCATCAGTCATTTCCCAACATCGCCCATGATTTGTGGCGGTATTTGTGGAACTGGAAAGACGGAACTGGTGTTTGTCGAAATAAAGGTGAAAATCAACGCGGGCGCCTATCAACACATCATTCTACGTAATGTTTTGCATCCATGTGCGATGGAGTATTTCGGCGGAAATGAACCAGCAAGACTGAGCTCGACCGCATTCCGAACGACCACAACGATCCGAGTCTATAAAGAATTGTTTCTGAGCTTTTGGGGGAAAGACGTTTGGATGCCGAACTCGCTGGATGCAAATACAATGGACTATTCCGTGTGGTCCATTCCGGAAAATAAAATCTCTGAACCCGAAACAAGTCAACAGAAGATTTTTTGGCTTTGCGGTTCTCGCATGGAACGTTATATCAGTGGAAAAATATACGATCATAGAGGACAATTTTTGCAAGCCAGTTAGAAAATGCATTGATGTACAAGGACGAAAGTTTGAAAATTTGTTGTAAAACCTGATTTGTTTTATTAGGGCAGTCATTTGCTGCTCAAAAAAAGAAAATAAAAGCTTTCCAGGAGTTTTGAAAATTGGTATTTTTATAGATTGCGACGTGCTCTGTTCGAATTTTTACTTTATCACCTCGTATCTTTGCCGCACGCGCCACTATATTCAAAAAATGGTGCCCAAAAGCAGTTATTTGGGACAATATCTCCTTTCCGACTCATTATACGATGGAAATAGTTATGTGATAAATTAAACTAAACTAAATTTTCTATAATTTATGTACTAACCATTTTTTTTTTTGTAAAAGAAATACGGTCGATCGCAGGTGTAACGGAACGCTCCCTCTTTGTTTTGGGGCTCCTTCTACGGAACGTCTGTCGATAGAGCTGAAATATCCTACCAGAATCATAGCTTCGAATGTATTGTTCAACTGTGTCGTTCGCATTTTCAGAGCCTTTGCGTCTAAGGAAGTGAACTGTTTTATTTGTGAAAATCCATTGCAAGAAGGTGAGGTGACTGAAGTGAGAAAGAAAATATTGGAGACATTTCGTATCTAAGTCAAGTGTTAAAAGAAAGGTCAACAAGGGCAAGCTTATGGAGGCACTGAAATCGAAATTGGTTCACGATACGTTTCGAAAACGCTATAATAATAATGACAATGGCCACTTCTCATATGAAAAGTCTTGTCACCTAACATATTTGCATTGTATTCTTAATTTGAACATTTGAACCAAAGAATGACAGCTGAAGTATACAAATTTTTCACAACTAAAAGATGCTTTACAATTAAACGTTCTGACAAATTTTGGTGTGGTACATGGCAGATATCTGATCATTGAGCAATTGTTGATGATGACGATGAAATGCCTTGGTGGCCTTACTCATAGACGAGGAGTCAAGGACAGCGTGCATTCCAGGTGGGCTTTAGGAATGGTCTTCATGCACACATCTTTGCGACGAAGTTGAAAAATCTTACAAGGTAGGTTTTTCCAGTTCCAATGAGAATCCAGCGGATTAATCGTGACAATGACTACATAATAAAAATGAATGGATTGGTTATGCCAACATTCTCCTTTTCCAGAAGTAAAGAAACTCATGTCGAGAAGCGCTGGAATTATCGGGGATGAGAAGATAAACTGTCACATGACTCAAGAAGTTGCTAGTGCTGCGATTTCTAAAATCATCGGCGGGGATTTCTGTACCGTAAGATTCAAAGGAATTTATAGCAGTTGGCGTTATGAATGCCAGGCATCCGGATAGAAGACGACATTATCCCGATTAATCCGTTATTAATTTATCAAAGAATGCGCATTGCAAAAGAAGCTGATGAGGAACTTGAAAAGTTCCCTACATACGAACTTGCTCCGTTTCCCTGGTAGACATATCATGATGAGCTCATCAATGAGCTACTCATGAGCAATCAGATGAACCTACCGATGAAATTTATTCGCGTTTGAATCAAAGCCGGGAAAAAACTCATTTACTTATTCACAGATAGTGTGCATGAAATATTGCATCTCTTTCACTTTTGTAGAAATGCATACTTTGCTTCCCCTTTGTGCATTTTACAATATTAGATGAGCACTTCGATGAGTATATAATGAGCGTCACGATGAGCTTATTAATGAGCATGTCAAGAGGGTCACGATGAGCTCATTAATGAGCATGTCAATGAGTGTCACGCTGAGCTTATTAATGAGCATAGCAATGAGTATCACGATGAGTTTATTAATGAGCATGTCAATTAGTGTCATGATGAATTCATAAATAATAATCTGCATTTACGATTGATTTTATATATTTTTCAGAATTCAAACTCCGGTTGGAAATCATACTCTAAGACACTGAGGCGTAAGGATTTGGGCATATATTTGTTTAGCATATCGGCGACAGTCTCTCCGCGGAAAACCAATCAAAAACTTAATTTAAAATAAATAATTAAAAAACTTAAATAAATAAATCACAAAATCAATTCAAATTTTCCTAGTAGAAATGTCATCTGACAAGGTGATAACAATAATAAATATTTATTTATTGCTGGTTTTGTATATAGGGAGCAGTTTCATGCTATCCAATGAGCCCTTCGATGAGATTTAATGAATGCTCATCAGGAGGCTCATCGGGACTTAATTTTCTATATGTTTCTTTATGAATTGCAAATCCTTAATACTTTTCAGTCAAATTAGTATTGGTTTACATAATAACTGCCCCTTGCGGGGCAGAAGACAAGGTAAAACAAAAACTGTGAGCAATTTCTACTAGGGTTCTGTTATCGTTTTACATTGATATTAGGCCTACATATGGATAAGGACTACTGGGGATATAAAAAAAAAACGCACCACTAGGGTGGTGTGGAAATGAGTTTTCTCGCCAATACGCGTATCGGAGTAGATTTTACGGCGCTCATAAGGTTAGCACTTACATAAATTACCGGAAATTTTCTATAGTTCAATTTATCGCACAACTATTTTGGAAAGGAGAACTTGTCAAAAAACTGTTTTTGGGCGCCAGTTTTTCATATGGCGGCGCGACAGATGAAGATTCGAAGTGGCACGTAAAAATTCGAAAAGAGCACACCGAAATCTATAAAAAAAAGTCAATTTTCAAAACTCCCCCGGGAAACTTGCAAGGAAAAACTACCGAATGACTACTATATTACATTATGATGTAAATAAATGGTATTGTTTAGTTTTTGCATATAGTTATTTAATTAACTGGACCCATTAGGAAAAAGAGCGTTTCAAAACGCTTTTACAAGCGCTCTTGCGGAAGCGCAAAGCAACTTTTATTCTGTTTAGTTCCTACTTATTTTAACATTTTAACATTAAACATATAAACATCTCTATCCCAGTGGTGAACCTTCTTCAAGTGGACCTTGCAACAGAGAGTACATTCAAATTTAGTTTTTGTAGTGAGGAAACACTGTATGACACATTAAAGAGGTGCAATAATAAAAAGGACGTCATTGGCCTGAGCTGCGATATGATTGTTCAATCTATAGAGACTATAGGGCATATATTAATGAAGTTAATAAATCTAAGCTTCCAAAATGGAACATTTCCTTGCTGGAAAGAAACTACAACGAAATGTGAAGAATTCCGTCCAATTAACATGTTGCCTAGCTATGAAAAGATTCTAGAAACAATAGTGGCAGATCAACTGGGAGAATATGTAGAAAAGAATAAGCTATTATTAGAAGAGCAGTCTGGCTTCAGAAATAAACATTCATGCGAAACAGCATTAAATTGTGTAATATTTGAATGGAAAAAGGAATTGGATGCTGGTAAGAAAATAATGGCAGTTTTCCTAGACTTCAAGCGAGCGTTTGAAACATATAGATAGGGATATTTTACTAAAGAAACTTAAGACATACGGCATAAGAGGAACTGAACAAAAGTGGTTCAACTCTTATCTCTCTAACAGAACACAAAAAACGAGGGTAAATGGTATAATGTCTGATACAATAGATGTGGATTTGGGAGTACCCCAAGGTTCAGTACTGGGCGTCACATTGTTTCTTCTGTACATAAATGATATAAAATCAGTAATAAAATACAGTCAATTGGCGTTATTTGCAGATGACATCTTAATATATATCTGTTGTGATCAAGCAGACGAATGTATTCGTAACATAAAGGAAGACCTTGAGACCATTGACAACTGGATTAAAATGAATAAACTTTAATTAAATGTTGAAAAAACTAAGGCAATGTGCTTTAATGTCATTGATCCAGAAGATATGTACCTTGACAATAAAAAAATTGAATATGTAACAAAATTTAAATACCTTGGTGTAATAGTGGATAATAAATTGAAATTTCATGAGCATGCAGACTACATGTGTGGAAAAATCGCAAAGAAAATTGGTTTCTTAAGAAGAATTAGGCGATATTTAAGTGTGGACACTGCTATTATGTTATTCAATTCTCTTGTACTTCGACATTTTAATTATTGCTCTTCGCTGGTACCGTAGGAATGAAACACAGGCTTCAACTTCTGCAAAACAAAGCAATTCGGAGTATACTGATGTGTAAATGGGATATACCCACGCGATACCTGCTAGAGATTCTCCAGTGGATGAATATTAATCAACGTTTGACATATAATGCAATGATTCTTGTATTTAAGATGAAGAATAATGAAGTGCCTGAGTATTTATACAGAAATATTGTATATGTTGGGGACGTTCAGCCATACAACCTGCGAGGAAATCACTGTTTCTGGTTGCATAAATGGAATAGGTAGAGTTAGTACGAAGAATTCTTTATTGTACAAGGGTTTAAAAATTTTTAATGGTTTGCCTGATAAAGTTAAAAATGAAAAAGTTCTAAATTGTTTTAAAAGAAAACTAGTTCAATATATTTTAGAAAATGTTCCTTGAAATGTAGATATAGCAAATTTTAATATTATGTATGTAATTAATGACGTAGAACTGTGAATTTGTTAAATATTCATATTTTTAGTATGCTTTTAAATTACATGAACTAATAAATCAATCTTATCTTATCTTATCTTATATTGTAACGAAGTCACATGACCACCCATTAATTCAAACACATCCAGTCCCTACCAGATACAATGTCCAAGTGAACACCTGCTGATAAGCTCTTCACAGAAAATCAGTAGATGACTGCGCTTCTCGGTGGGCAGATCGCCCGACACCATAGTGATCTACACCTATATAAAGGGAGCCGCCAGAGCAGATATTTTTAGTTATGAACCGAGAGTCATCCAGTACAGATCACCAGAGACCAGCTTATTTTCACCAGTAAATACAGACCAGTAGACCAGTCAAAACCGCCAGTCTGATAACGAGCCGATTGAAGTCCAGTAGGCCGCCGACCAGCCCAGTCCGTCAGAGGAAGATACAAAAATAGGAGCCACACCAGACCAGCAGCCAGTTGCCTTCCAGCATCTCGACTGAACACATCGGTCCCTAGTTTTCCCGCGTGCTGATTAGAACTATAGCATCCGTACGTTATCCGTACAGGCCGTAGTAATAATATTCGCACACACCACTCAACCGTATAGTGAACATCTCTTCATGTTTAAGCATCTGAGTGTTAGAAGTATAAGTGCCGACCTACCGTACGAATAAACAGACTACAAGAATTGAAACAAGTGTAATAGTGTTAGTAATCTAGATAATAGAACTAAGTGGAAAGCAATACATTTCAATAATATAATAACATTTTAGAAGTAGATGTACCATAGTAGTTAAGCAAATAAATGACTATTAAAGTGAGTTTATAGTGTTCTAAGTATATTTTTTTCAACGTCGTGGAACCTTGCCCTGGACGACTCCTGACTACCCGTTGCATTCACAATACAGCCGACGTTATGCATATCCGGTACATAAAGGGTTAACTTTCAAAAATCGCATTTATATTGCTTCCAAAAGGCACTTGCATACAACTTTAAAAAAAAATTTTTTCATAGCTTCCTTAATGAGCTTACATACTGCTTCCAGATAGCGCCATTTTTAATTTCTCCTAGAAATCACAATTTCATTGATTCCATAAAGCCCTTGGGTGTGCAGCTTTAAAAAAAAGCGCTCTTTCATCACTTTCTTTTAAAGTGCTTTGTTCACTGCGAACTAAATGCGTTTGTATAATTCTTTCCATTTTTCGGTTTTATAGATAGCAAAGACGGATCTATGCCGTATATTTGATCTGAAGTATTAAGCATACTATATTGATGTTATACCAATGATATATTTTTTCCCCCTGATTATAAGTAAATATGTAATTAAAATTCCTAAGAAAAATTTGTTTATTTGGCATCGAACAATTGACATACATATGTACATATATAAGATGGACAAAGTTTGTTCAAATTTAAATGATGAGTTTGTCACTTCATAGAGACGATGTCCTCATATGTGAAATGTGTCATGCGGAAACATTTGTTTCAGTTTGTTTTTGTTTTTTTATTACTGTTTTGAATTTGTGTGCTACAAATGTGAAAATTTTATGGACCGAATCAGTTATGACTTTTTACGAAACAAGCTTTCTTCTTTACTTACAATTCCTAACCGATAATAGTTTTGATTCTAGAAAAGCAAGCGCGAGAGCTTTAATAACTGTTTAAAAGGACTTTTATAGATTTCCAGAAAATTTAGGAGTGTATTAAAAGACTCTTTGAGAAATAATATTTTACTTATTATACCCTAGATGAAATCATAGGATATAATAAGTTGGTTATTCCTTTTGTAACGCATAGAAATAATGCCTGTAGAGAAAAATGGATTGAACACTCACGCATAATATTAAAAGTTATTTTGATTTTTACATGCCCGTCTCTCCATCCGCATGATAACTTGAGAACGCGTTCACGAAAAGTGCTAAAATTTTGCACACTGGCTTTAAAATAAAAATAAAATAAAAAAAGTAAATTTAAATCCGAATATGGGACCAAACAGGCAACTTCTTCGTAGGGTTATCATACAAAAATTTCGTTTCTCACAATATAAAATTTCACAAATGGACTAAATCGGGCAACCCCTTCTTGCTATTAACATATCAAAATATAAGTTTTTTACGTGTACTGTGAAAACGATTAGAGTAGGAATAATTCGTCCAGGTTCATGGCGCCAAGATCAAAGTCAGATGACTTCTTTCTTACGAATCAAAAAGCTTAGCAAACAGCTGAAGCACAGAAAATTCGGAATGAATTTGCAGGATATTTTTTGCGTCAATGGTTACGTTTTATGGCAATAATTAACAATATTCATTGTTAATTATAATTATAAGCTAATTTTTTATATTACAAAATAAAATTTAAAAATTTTAGAAATAAATGCGTTATATAAAAATTAAATGTTTACGCGTATCTCTGTATCCACTGTTATTCTGGGCTTATTAATATCTTTCAAAAAATTTTTATGGCATTGTAGCAAAACCATGACAGTTTGTATGCAATCTCAACACCCGCCCCTGATTGTATTACTTTTTGATGCAATTTTCAATAAGATGACATCAAACAATCCTTTTTTCTTGCTTAATGCGGTAATAGTAATTTTTCCCAAAAATTCTTGCGAATGTTTTCCCATGCATCATTTACTTGCAGCTTATTTTATGTACCTGGTGCTTCGGGTTCCATATGACTCCTTCCACTTTATACAGCGATAAAAACTCCAATATAACCTCATTAGGCTACTCCATATCTTTTTAAAAAGATTATGTCTTTTCGAATGGTTTGTTATGATTTCAAAATGATACTGCCCTTACAATTTTATTTCGCCATCTATCTAATTTCTACACTGGACAAGCCAACAAAACAAAAACAAGAAAAATTCGATAGGCTTTTTAAAAGTACTCCCCATTTTCGCCATTTTGTTTTTATCTAATATAAAATATTAAAATTAATTATATTTCTTGAACAAATCATGTTGGAAATTGAGTATTGCATTGGCATGGAAAATGCATAAATGCTGAAAGTCATAGAGTTCTAGGTGGTCCGGAAGTTTCTGAAAAAGCGTGTAAAAATACCGTTATTTCTTGGTACGATATGCCTTCGATGTGTGAACTTTTACATGAACTTGATCGCACTAGCGCACATCAATTTGTATAACCATACCGACGATTTGATATGTGCCACATATTTTACAAGTATACACCAATCCGGTGCATCGTCTGCATTATTCATCCAGACGACATTTAACCTTATTTCAATTGAATTCAAAATTATGTAAAACGGAGGAAGTCATTTTTTTAGAAATAGACAGATAAGACCTTGCATCTTAAATGAATACTACTGATATAAAAATAAATAGATGAGCTTAGTTTCGCGACCGCCAAATAGAACTCATCAGCAATATCGATGAACACATTATAAGAAATTATTATTAAACGTGATCTATTATGATTGGAATACCGAATCTGTATTCGTCGTAAATAAGAAATATTCATTTAAATTTAAATACTTACAACATTGTAAAACACTTTGAGAGTAGGTTATGTCGAAGCTTTTAATTGTTGGAATAATTACAATAAAGAAAGATACATTACCTTTTTTGCTGCAAGCATACCTCATGGATCGAACCCTAAAAACTTATTTAATTCAAAGGATTCCTTTAAGCGAAATATAATATTATCAATAAATAACAAAAAAGCATTATTGTGGTAACGTACTTGTTTTTTATTTTAATAATAAGGTGGTAGGTAGGTACGTACGTATAAATAGTTCTCCTATGTTATATGAGTCTTAATATGTGAAAAATTTGTTTAAACAAAAAATAGCATAACTACTTAAATTGTCTATTACGATTATACAAAGTTATTTTGCGTTATTTTTACTTGATTCCATCTCAAAACTAGAATAGTGAGTGCATCGCAACGTATATGTTCTAAAATTTATATATATTACAAAGGTACACATTCACATGACGAATATACAAATATATTACTAATTATATTAATTTTATTTTCGTTTCATTATTTCTGACTAAAATCGAATTATGTCACAATGAATGGGAGAGTAGCTGATGTAGAAATTTTTATGTGCATGGATATGTGTTTAGGAGAGAGCCATAAATTTTTTCGAAAAGGACATAAATGAAAAAAAAAAATGTTGTTGGTTTATGAAATATAAAAATAATAGTTTTAGATTGTTTACGGGGAATTCCTTTAAATCCCTAAAAAAAATCTTAACACTTCCTTAAATACTGCAAGAAATACCAACGCAAAGGGACACAATATGTTCGAAAAGAAATAAAATCTTGGCATCTAGAATTGGAATCACATTTAGGAAAACAATGTAACCAAGAGAGTTAACGCTCGATGCTCTACTTACAGGTCTTCTAGGAATAGCACAGTGACTCTTAATTGTTATGTCAGCTGCAACTCGATTTAAAAGTGCATGTAGTACCTACATGTAGTAGTTAAAGAGTGGAAGCTCAAGTCGGTTAAAATTGTTTCTCAGACCTTAAGCTAGAATCCAGCATAGCAGACGAATTTGTAAAAAGATTGATAGCTGTCGAAATGTCTTGGAATTTTTTGAATCTATTAGAAACTGGCAACAAGACAAAGAAAATATTGCAATTATTCAGCGAAAGATCATGTAGATTATGGTGAAGCACGAATCAGAAAGTCTAATGGGTTCGATTACCCAAAACGATGCATTAAGAGGACTAAAATAGATAAAGTGTGAAAAATGTGGAGCACTGCCTGACTAGTATACATATATAAATTATAATATTATATAATATTTTGGAAAGGTCAAGGTTAGGGTCAGTATCCAAATTCCGTGGGTATGCTATAAGGAGTAAAGTATTTAAAGTCCATTAAGCCTAGTTAACAAATTTGCCTCTGCTCCCATTACGCAATAATATACAATAGTAGAAAAATGTCTACATGCATTATCCAGAATTTTGCAAAAGATCCAAAATGGATGGAAGTAGCGAAAGTTCATAAGGACGAGTAATACATAATAATGTTTACCAGAAATACTGGATTCTGCTGCTAATAACAATGTCAGACATACTAGGCAGTCTGAAAAATTGGTTGCAGTGGTAGTTCACAAGGACGAGCAATCATGCTCATCAAAACTGATAGAATCTGCGGCTGAAATCTGTAAATTAATTTAATCTAAATATTCAAGAAGACGCGCTTAGCCCTAGTGTAGGGCAAAATGCGTCGTTTATTTGTAAAAACGCGAATAAACAAATATATTTTTGGAACTATGTACTCAAGTGTTTTTATTTAAAAAATAAACCAAAAAATCAAATCGAATGTATCCGCCTTAAGTAGGGTAGTAAGGTAGAATTCGTGTAAAATTAGTTTTATTATAATAGTATAATCTAATAAATAGATTTTGCTTACTTCTTCATCAGATTAAGGACGTCAAAAGTAACTATATACATAATAATCTTTGTTTTTTGTCTTCAAGGATAATATTATGTTATAGTCGTTGTAATTATATAATTAAATTTCCAATTCTGACCGTCGATATTTCCATATTTTGTGTTTTATGTTAAGGTTAAAAATACACAATTTACTATTGTATAAAATAAAAACAAATTCCTAAACATTTATCCGAAATTTTATTAACCAATAGATCCAACAAATCTACGCAATTTCGATATTTGGTTGGGAATTGCGTGGATTGCTTGAAAATAAAACCGAATTTCGAAAAAAAATAATAATAATATAAATTCCATGTGATTATTATTTTTTTAAATGTGCATAGGTATAGAGCATGTTTTATGGTTCTATGTAATATGTATGTACGCATGTGTGCATTGGAAACTTATTAAACAGCATTTAATTATATTAAGTATGAACAGAAAAAATTGATCAATAAAATAAGCAAATCTATTCAATATACATACATATATACCAGAAGTGTACCTTTATAGATTTTCATTTCAAACTACATAATATAATAATGTATTGTGCTTATTAGTAGAGAAATTAAACGAAATGCATTTATACAGATTGCAGAAATATAAGTGACTTAAAAAATCGTTTTGCTATTTAAACAAATTTCAAACAATTGTATTCTTTCATTAACTACGTATAAAAGCGGAGCGTATTGCCTGCCAACGCATTTATGTATATACTTTACAAGCTTTATTTATATTTATTCATTTCTCAAATTAATCGTTTCCTTTAAATTTTTTTTTTAATATAAAAAATCTTGCATATCTTAATAAAATAACAAATATACAACAAAACTTTTATGTACTTAGCTACTTATAGTGTTACGAAGAAAGAATTTCCTTAAAACAGAATTTAAAATTCGGCGGCATAAATGAACGTTTTAATGTTTTCATTTCAATGTGGCATAGATAAACTAAATACCCAGATGACGAAGACCATTGTAGACTAAACAAAATAAAGAGTATTTTTTATTTATTTTTTTTTACAACACTATGCGGACCATTATCGTACAAATATCAATGAGAACGTATAATATGGGTACAAACATTAAATTAAGTTTTAAGTAAAAACACACACACTAAAAGTCTTGTGATGTCATTTACTTGTAGATTGTAGAAAAGGTTGAGAAAGGACTTAAGCCAACCATCGCTGATTACAGTGGATCAGATTTAAACTAACAATTACATTCTTATAAAGATTTAAAATACATTTTTATTGCAGACTTTTAGCACCAGTCCCATTTAAAGTTTGTTGCTAGAAATGTGTAGATGGCCATGATAAACTTTATGAATGTACTTTGACACAGTTTTTCCTCTAATCAGGATAAAAGGAGACTATAGATTGATGTGGATATCAAAAACTGTTATGAATTTACGTGGTTTCTTAAATTCATAAGAAATAATCACATTTCCATGCTTTTGTAGAATAAAAAAACCTCAAAATTTGAACCAACTTTTACTCATGTTCAATTTGGACATTTTTTGAAGATTTCTAAATCATGGTAGTTTGATAATTAGCCGCATGTGTAAAATCGTGGCTACCTATAGACATTTTTTAGAACCAAATCAAATTTTAAATTTCTAATAAAGCAGGACAATATAAAAGAACGCAGCTTTATAGCACTACAATTTCATGCCATTTTGGATTTATAAGGCTATGTGTAGACAATCTGTAAATTTTGTAAGAGTTCATATAAGGCACCTTATATAATTAAAAGCATTTTACTTGATAAAATAGTATACGAACTTTTATAACACATAAAATAGAACTACAAAAGGAGTTAAGGTTTTAATAGTGTCTATATGCCTATATGAGCAGTAAAAATTTTTTCTTTAAAGTGAGTGGCAACAATTTGTGCCACAAAGCTTAGGTCTTTTTCGATAAGATATAGGGTAAGCTCCTCTTTGGAAAACGTGGACTATGTTTTTATCTAAAAATGCAGTTAGGGTTTTTTTTTCTAAAATGTAGCAAATTTTAAACATTTTTTGTTTGATCTTTTCCCTAAATGAATCAAATCACTTATTACCTCTGATTGATCATACTGAAATATATCGGTGATTGTCAGCGAATAAAATCTGAGTCCACCTCTGTGTGTTAAGAAAAGTTTATTTTCTACTTTTTCATGCGGCTTGGCCTCCGTTTTGTTTGAAAACTCGTTTTTTACTTATTTTATTTTCTGCCTTTTTCACGTTAACTAAATTGTTATTACGTGCTGCATGGAGATATTTTAAAACAATTTTTAAGTCATGTTTGGTGCCGATCCGAATAACAAAAATTTTTCGAGTATCAAATCGTTGAAGAACTGCAACGGTTTTCTGAAATTCAAATTATGTTTTAAACAGCGCTTTTTAGCTGTATTCCAACTTGATCCCATATAACTTGAATTTTCCCGATTTTCCATGTTTTCCACAGACTTTCCTATTACTATGATTTTTTTTTTAAAAATTTACATGAATTTTCCTCGATTTTTCATGCAAGTTTTCATGATTGTTGAAGAGAAAGTATTGATGCCAGTAGGACGGAAAAAATTATTCCGTATAGCTTATAAAACTTTTTTGTCGGAAAATTTTCCGGAAAAGTCGGAAAATTCCGAAAATTTTCGGAAAATTTTCCAGAAAAATTGGAAAATTCTGCATTTTCCATGAAACAGATTTATCACTAATCGTATCGATGAAAATTTGTAGGATGATTTTCCCGCTTTTCCAGGTTTTCCACGGAGTTTTCTACAAAAGCAACTTTATGCAACTTATTTCGCTCTACAACTTTGTCTTAGGTTGTAAAACGCTCAAACGCTTCCTTGGTCTGAAAAACTCCGGAAAAGCGTTTTACATGAATTTTCCTCGTTTTTTCTGCAAGTTTTCACCATTGTCGGAGAGAAACTAATGATGCCAGTTGATAAGAAAACTTTTTCACCGGAAAATTTTCCGGAAAAGTCGGAAAATTCCGGAAATTTTTTTCGGAAAAATCGGAGAACTCTGCATTTTTCCTGAAACGGATTTATCACTAATCAAATTTATACCAAATTTTCAAATGATATTTCCCGATTTTCCGGGTTTTCCATGGAAATTTCCGGTTCAAATTTTGATAGATTCAATTGTCACGCGACATGAACCTGTGTAATTTCAGCTCTCTGTGATGACGAAAAGTGGGTCTACGAGACGAGACTGTCGAAAATAGTAAAAAAGAAATATCTAAATAAATAGACAGACAAATTCGTGTACGAGTTAAAGGGAATGGCCTCAAAAAGACAATTATTATCGTTAGGAAAGAATGTGTCTTAAATTTAGGGAATTGTCCTTCTTTTTTTTACAGTGTATGGCCTTAAAGGACTTATATTTTATTGTCCGTTACATAAAATACCAACAATATGTATTACAGTTTTAATATAAGGAATTATATGTGTCAAAACATATTAATTTCTTTAAGTTTATCAAATTAAATGCATTTTAGGAACACATACATATAAAACTCTGATTTATAGGTATGCGCGTCAATATTTAATGGTATTTTTACGAGAGATAAGTTGAAAATGTACAATAATCCTTTTAGAATATTCAAAATTTAGGTATAGCGGAAGATATTATAATAAAATAAAAGCATCACACATAACTGTTGTAGCACTAAAAGCACCATGAAAAATATATTTTGAGACTATTCGAACACTCTTAAAAGTGTGATAGGTTCTTTCATACATAAAATCTCCAAAATATTTGTTATAGATTTGACTTCAATGGAGTTTTACTCTGTCTTATTTTAAAAGATCAATAGGACTTCATACCAGCTACCAAGACTGAATTGGTTTTCATTGACTCTACAAGAATGAGTTGAAAGATGCCACCATCCGATGGAGAAAAAGGTATTTCGTTAGAAGATTCTTATGTACTTACTTAGAAAAACACTTTACATGATTACAATAATACTTTGCATTTTATTCAATTTTATATTGAATTTAAAGGATGTTTAGGAGTTTTTCAAGATATATATGACATTCATTGAATAACGTTGTGCAGTTCGATATGTCAAATGAACGACCAAGAAGAAATATCATCTATAAATTGATAAACCTGAGGTGTTTTATACAAACGGAGAAGTGAGAGGTAATTCCTTGCTAGTTTATTTAAAGTCTACAGCCAATAAGAGGAAATCTTCTGGCCAGATAGAAATGTAACAAATCGCAACGCAATATGGTGGACTACGTATAAAACTGACTTGCATCTTTATCACCACCTAAAGAAAATTCAGGATCTACATCTCAACAACGCTATAATTTAATAGACATAAACAAAGTCTCTGAACTAAGGACATAACTTATCTTAATAAGTGAATAGACCGAGGAGGACAATTTCAGTGGACTAACTTTACTCCTGTGAATTGATCCGCATTGGGATACTTAAGAGAAAAACTTTACTCCAATGTTTCCAAATAAAAATATACAAGTAATACGCTCCTTACTAGGTTGGTGCGAAATATGTAGGTATACAAAGGGATAGTAAACAAAGAGGTGATAAATTTAGCCATTTCTGTAAAATCTTGTTTCTTACTTTCATTTGGACTATGATTTTACTTTCTTTTAAATCTACATACATTAATAATTATTTTTTATAACTATATTTATCTACCGTTAATTTGTTTTATTTAAGTACGGATAATCATTTTAATTTGATTTAAAAGAGATGCCTTTTCGCTGTACGTTTGTGACTTTAATTTAGTTTTTGTTTTTGTTTTCAGAATTGATGCGCGAAACATAATTTTATAACATGGGGTTGAGTACAAAGTCAAAATCATGAAAGTCCAAATCACAAAACTAAAATTTTGATTTTTAAGTTCCCGAAAGCTAAGACTCCGACCATTGAAAGTCCCACACAGTTGAAATTCTGCTTGAAATTCCTAAAATGGTAATTTTAAAAAAGTTTGCTGTATTTGATATCCTTGTATGAATTTAATGGTCATGATAAATTTTTAAATTTGGATCACATACATATATTCAAAGGGTAAAGCTACGAGAAAGACCGATGTCGGTTTTTAGCAAAGCTTTGTAGCACTTAAAGAGATCTCAATCATTTTAGCGACAGCGCCAACTAACTGACAAAAATTTAAAATTGTTTGGTGATAAACTTTTTAAACATTTTTAATATGAAATACCCGGTTTTAATGAAATCTGCTTGTATCCTTCTTGTTTTTTTTATAATATATGAAAAATATGGGCTTTTTACAGAAATCTCATATAATCTGATACCAAGTACAATGTATAGAAAAATCACAGTTTAAATTCAAGCCAAATTAATTTCGGTGGCAGAGTGTGTCTGTGGATTTGAAAAATGCACATTTGCTCATAAAATAAGATCAGTTTGTCCACTAGCTCAAATTAATCTCACATAGGAATCTTTATTTTGCTTTATTTAGTTTAATACACTTGCCTTTGTCATCTGAATATTTAGTATATCTGCGATCGTGGTCAGTAGTCTCAAGTTCGTGATTCTTTCATAAACACTTTTATTTATTTATTTATTTTTTTTATATTAATAATTTTAATTATAATAATGTCTATATGATGTTCTGTTTAACGTGACTGGTAAATCTGATAAATAATGCAACATTATTATTGTTTTTCTATAAATGATTTTAACGTATGTATGTATCTTGGGAAAAAATCTGTTCCAGATCAAAAGATCTTAGCGGTAAAATAGCATATAAAAATTACTATTACTCTCAAAATGAATTATACAAAAGGAATGGTTTTAGTTTTACTTCAAAATTACATTTAAATATGTATGTTTTTTTTTTTTTACACAATATCCAGTTACTCTAAAATATATTGGAAAAACTACGAATATTACGGTTATAAACATGTCACCCTTTTGCGTATGAAAATATTTCTAATAACTATTATTATGTTTTTTTTTTATAATAATTTTCTCTCAGCCAAACATTATAAAGAACACAGAAAAACTTTTTTTTCAAAATCGGGTATTTCTTATGGTAAAAAAAACAAAAACAAAAAAAAAACAAAATTCATCTTCAAAATTTCTCTTTAACTCTGCTGTTGATTTAAGTTCTCGTCAGCACCTGACGAAGTGGTCATCGCCGATGGTGTGGGACTCTGTGAAAATGTTTTTGTTTTTTTTTTATTTAATTAAATTAAAAATTTAAATATTCATAACACTCAAGAAAAAGAAAAAAGAAAAGAAAAACATTGGAAATAAATAAAAATAAAAATAAAAAATATTTACAAAATTTATTAGTAACATTTCTGCCGGACACACCACACATTTTTGTTAGAAACTTTTAAAAATGTTCTTTTTTAAATTTTTTTTTTAACCTTATTTGTTTTTGTTTAAATTAAACTCAACATTAACTTTTGACTTACAACCTGACACTGCTTAATTCCCTTTTCAATAAAAGTTGTATAAATAATCCTAGAAGGTAGGTATATGGTAAGAGTTATTATTTTCACATCTTGCAAAGCATTTTCAGTGATAAAAGCATTCAAAAAGCTCGCTTTAGATGTGATATTTAAGTGGTTCTCTACGAGCAAAGAGATATGATATTTTTACTCAAACTATATAAAGTTATTTGTTACTGCTTAAGGAGTTTATATTGTATATAATGTACATATATATGTATGTATGCATATGTATTCTATACGTGTGCAAGAGCTACAAATGTTTTATGATGAATCAATTCAATTTTCCTCGTATTTTTTATATGTCTTCTTCTATATTAATGTGGCTGTCAGTAGCAGAGATTTTCTGAATTCTCTGAATTTTCTGAGTCCTTTTTTGTGACAGAAAAAAAGGCATATGACTTTATTTCCTATGATATTATTTCACGGCACTAGATTTATTTTGTGAGTCTTGTGGATTCGGGTTACATGAAAATCGCATATACATACATAATGTATAAATCCTGTTATTTAGCATTACTTGATTAAAAAAACAAGAGCACTTTCCTTTGTCAGATTGGGAGTGGGGTTATCATTATATTACAACAAAACGAAGCATGTATTTATTGCAAATGCATTTTTAAAATTGAGCGAAATTTTACAACATTGTTCCTGATTTGAGCAATGTGCGTTGGAATATATCATAGCAAATGTCTCAAAAATAATTATTGTTATAGTTGTTAACTGGAATTTAAGAATGTCGTAAAATATCAAAATTCTTTCTTACCACCTTTTTCGCAAGATCCTCCTTCCCCAAACAATATGCAATTAAAGTCAAAGACCATTATATTTCCACACAAAGGAGGTCTTTAATGTGTTCGCAAATCTCAATGTATCTAAGGCCGCTAGGCTTGATGATAATTCTCCCCTGCTACTCAAGTGCTGCTTCAGCTCTTTAGCAAAACCTCAACGCAAACTATTTTAGCTGTCCTATTCGACCGACAAAAGTCTTTTCTTCTCCATGGAAACTTACACATGTTTAACCAACACCCAAAAAAGACGAGGCAAACTAACCTTCAAATTATAGAACAATTGCTCTTACTTCAATTTTTTCGAAGATTTTCGAAATACCCATCAACCCGCAATTGATGAAATATCTAGAAACCAATCAACTTATTACCGATTTCCAATACGGTTTTTTTTGCTGGCCGCTCTACTGGAGATTTACTAACATTTAATACCGAGCTTTGAAATCAATGTATCCAAAATTTTGGAGAATCTAAAATGATTGCATTTGATATCTCGGAGTCTGGCATCCTGCTCTTTTAGTTGAACTTCACAGGTATTAGGTCTCTTTGCTTAAAATGGATTCAAATTTTTCTTTTTCGCCGTTCAATTAAAGTTATATCGGACAGATTTACTTCTGACCGTCATATAATCAATGCCGGTGTACCGCAAGGTTCTATGCTCTCTCCTACTCTCTTCCACATTTTTATTAATAATCTGTTAGCTCTCTCTTTCAATTCTATTCATAGTTTTGCAGACGACAGTACTCTTGATTTTGTGTACTCGTTTGATTCTATAGCTGATTCCCGTGAGAATGCTATGGTTGACAAACAAAGGCATATTATTAGTTCACTAATCTGTGATCTTACAACGTACTCCAACACCCGATCAACCCATTTCTGTCGGTGAAGATGATATCTTGAGCTCGTCATATCTTAATATCTCAGGCATTTAAATATCCACCAATCTTAGTTGGTCCGATTATATTATTGGTAATATTTGTTCAAGAAGGATTTTTTGTTTGTTTTTAGATTCTCCGATATATAGCAAAAGCTAAAAAATGTTTTTAATTTGTTATTTTATCACACAACCCGTTATACTTTTTCAGCCCACTGCGGGCGTATACAGGTTCGATTCGTTTCGAATGAATCTGGTTTTTTTAAATTTTTTTAAACTTTTTTAATAATTTTTTTTTCTATTTTTCTCAATCTTTTTCATTTTTTCATTTGTTTTCTTTATTCTATTTTTCATTTGTTTTTCAAGTCACTCAATTTCGCTATTTGGGACCTGTTTATGAGTCACACCAAGACTTGAAACTTGCCACCAAAAACGACGTAACCTTTGTGGTCTTCGAAGGATGTGTGTCAGCTTTTCACGGCTCGAAATTAAAAATTGTTTAAAGCTAATGGTGCGGTAACGTACAAACTTGTCATTAGCACCAAATTCATGGTTTTATAGCTTCACTCTCTTCATTAACTGCTATAACCAATGATAATACTATTACAACGTTTGTCCTAGCTCACCAAACCACATTCTACGGCTAAATGAAAGTGACAGTAGATCTTTAATAGGAGAAAACGAAATAATTAAAGAATTTCTCTCACTTACACGTGGATTATGGTTATGGTTCTTATATTTGCAAACAATTTTCCCACTGGGAATTGAAGCCATCAGCTGCAAGTCCATCCATAGCTGAAGAGAAGACAAGCCATGTGCTATTATTTCCTAAGCACTTCTTTTTCCCTGAATTGATTAAAATTAATCAAATGACGATGCTTCCAAAATCAATGAACTCCTTTTGTTTTCTTAAGAGTGCTTTACTTTTTTGTCTTGTGAAAGTCGTTCTAGGACTTTCATCAGGATCATCGAAATCTCGACGTAGGACAGTTCTCAAAGGGGCTACTACGAAATTTTGTTATCAGCAGAATTGTTGTTTGTGATCAGAAGACACAAAGTAGGTTTATAATCATTGCTCGGATACGTACATTCCTTCAACTTTCTTCGAAGAAAAACATGAACTTTTTGGAGTCTACAAAGTTCTGTAATGCTATAAGAAACGTTTGAAGGCTGTGTCGTCAAGACAACAATTAATACATCGATTAAAGCAATCTAAGCACACAATGAATGATTGTCGACTCAGTAGTACTGAAGATGTTCCGTAATATCATAGATCTCAGCTTCAGATCTTATGCTCATTCCGTAGGAACTAACAGAATTCATTTTAGCCACTACGGTAACTTTTTAGGATCACATATATCATAACACGATCAATTTGCGTACATATATCCTACCCTTGGATTTTTAAACTTAGTATACTAGGTACTAACCAGTTTGTTCCTTAGAGTTTGCAAAGTCAATGGCTCTGGAACCATTGGTTCTTCATAACGAATTTAAGTCTTGAAGTCACCTAGGACGGCTGTAATATCTAGACCAAAAGCTTTGTTGAGAATCCTTGGTGCTAGTTACAGGGTTATTCTCTGGTGGGTGCTTGACTACCATGTTATATTAGGAAATGAGGCAGCTAATGTACTGGATAGGAAGGGTTCAGCTATGAATGTATGCTTAGCGGAAGAATCCATAGCTAAGCCCATAAAATCAGCTAAGAGATTTCTGGATTTACAAGTCTGTAAGTTGGCTAATCTCAGAAGGAGAAACTAACCACATACGCGATTTCAAGACAGAGACTCTGTCTTTGGCAAACATGCCGAACGCTTGTAAGCTTCATAAAATGACTTTTGTATGAGCTATACGGACATGGTAGAAGTTGAGAGCTTTCGACACCTGCTGTGTGAATGCCTTAAACCTTGCCAAACATAAAAGGAATGGTAGCTACTTTTTACGCGAATTGGGAGAAATACTATGTAGATAATGAATTGGAGGGCCTTTTGAGGTTCACTTTCTTGTGGCTGGTTTTCATGCACCCCCGGAAATGGACCATATATGGTCTAAGTGTGTCTAATCGCAGATATTTCGATAGTCGTCACTTTAGCCTAACCTAGTCTTGTTAAGAACCTATTATGAATACGTTTAAAACGAGTCCATACTTTTCCTATTCTACTATTTTGTTGAGGGCATGCACAGTACTATAGGTAATAGAATTAGAATATACCAATGCACAGAACTAATACAACCATAAAAAACATACAAACTCATAAAAATTTCCTTATACTCATTTTGAATTTACAACGAAACTATATAGTGTCGTCTTCCTGTCGTATTTTAGTACATGGCTACAGTATGAATTACAAGGACTCAACTATGATAAGGATTTATTTAGTTAGATGGTTCCACTAAGCCGGAAGTTTTCGTCCCTTGGTGGATTTATTGTCACTATACCTAACGAGTTTCATGACACTAAAATTTATTTTCATCCTCATCTGTATCCCTTACTTAATCGAATTCGCTAAAGTAGCGTTTTTAGCCAGAGCCCGCAGCAATTTACCAAGCTGCAATATTGGTTTGGTATCTATGTGCAGAGAGTCTGCACGGTACATCTGCATATTTACTGACAATCAGGGCAGCTATCAAGGCGCTGGATGCTGTGCTGATAAAATAAAAAATTAGTGCACTTATGCAAAACCAGCTTTGGAGAATTGATTGCATGACACAAGGTTACCATAGGTGGGTATTTCGCCACAAGGATATCCCAGGCAACGAGATGATTGACGAGTTGGCCAAAAAGGGTTCTGAAATGGATAGCTCTGCAGCGATAGCTTTTGTGACGATCCCAATCAGTGCTTTAAAGAAGGAGATCGTCAGGGGTGCCCATCAAAAGGCACGCGTCCGGTGGATCAAGAGGGAAATCTGCCCTATTACAAGGCAATTGTGGCCTGAATATCAGAGGATGAGGACAAGAGAACTCCTTAATGGCAGTAGAACAAATACCAGGAGTCTAGTAAGGATCATTACGGGTCATTGGGTCATAAGAGACCATACTAGAAGACTCGGAATAGGGACGGGCGATTTTTGCAGGAGATATAAGGATTCGAAGGAACTCGAATCCGTCTAACACGTATACTTTGCCGATGCCCCGCTCTTATGAATAAGAGAGGTGGGCTATTATTAGATAGCTGTTTCTTTTCAAGTCTGGGGGAGCTGCCAAAGTAAAGAATTCAGATGTATCCTGAGATTCCTGAGGGAAGTGGGATATATCTAGGACGGTTTTAAAGGGAGGTCAAGGGACACAATGAACATACTGCTTCTAGTGGTACCCCTTAACCTAGTCGAATTTGCTGTTGTTTCTCATCTGAGCAAATTATTTTTAGGTAGAATCCTGTGTGCGCTGGCGCACAGCGTGCGTCCATAGAGTATTTATACTTCATGTTTCTTTGATTTTTCTCTTCATATCTATCAATAGACTCTTTGAAAGTTTGTTGGTACTTGCATTGTAACTTCTCTACTGATTTTATACCTGTTAAGAAATAATAGACAATATTGCTAGACTTCGACCCAGCGTAATTTCAACGAGACGGTTGTCTTAAGATCTTCGTCTATTCTACTAAGTAATATTATATGACAACTTTAGCGGAGCTAATATGATCTAAGTACTGGGCGTTTCGTCCTTCGAACTGAATGACCCGCACCAATATGTTGTCTGCTTGGTTATGAAAGAGATCAAGTCGAACTGTAGACCAGTATTAAATACTAAAAGAGAGTCTTCCATGGGATTAATTTTCAAATTTCAAATGTTCCCTTCTAAAATATGTATAAAGTTTTAGGTTATGGAGATTTGTATACGTTTCTAATAATAACATTTTGAAGCTCTTGCATTTATGTAGACATGTTTGAAATATATCCTTGTGCAACGTTCTAAATACCGGGTGATTGGAATTCACCCTATGCTCCTTAAGCTAAATTTTTCTAAACTACAAAATCTCAATTAATTATTATTTTGTACTCAATTCGGATTAGGTATTGGTTAAAATTTTGTTTATATTGTTAAAATACTGTGCAAAAAAATGTGCGGCGAAAGAAATTTTAAGTTAAAATGTAGTTTTTCTTTCTTTCTGTTTCGTTTTACCTGTGAAGGTGATGTCAGTGCAACAGGGTGCTCAATATTTTTCAAATATTCCTTGTCATCGAATATTTTCTTATCCCCGCCACCTGGCTTGTATTTTACATTGTCCAGTGATCCAATTTTGCTATGTGCCTTAATTTCTATTTTATGCGTTTGGATCTGAAAAGTAGAACCAATTTTTGTTAGTATAAAATTAGTAAATTGAAAAGTGATACGAACCGGAATACTGAACGAAAGTCAATTTTTTGCTAGTATTCCAGTATCGTTGAAATTCTATAGATTATTTTAGTGTGAAGAACAATCACAATTAAATTAAAAAAAAAAAATTCTTCGTGAAAATTTGTTAAAATATAGTTAAATTAGTTAAATAGGAAAGTTTAAAACGCAGAGTCACATTATAAAATTAAATAAAAAAAAAGTGCCAAATATATTAATACTAATACTATTGCATCCAAGTATTATTACTGCGAGGGAAATTAATGAAGAAAAATCCGTGCATTTTAGGTAATTTTCAAGTGCTGGTAGATACTTACGTCTGCTTCACTCCTTTCCATGTTAGGCTTTTAAGGTCGAAAGAATTAGAAAATGTTTAAAATGATCTCATTTGGAAGGAAGTTATATTTCATGTCGACTCAGGTCGACAAATTTGAAAGCCAATTGGAATTTTGTTTGTTTTCGATTTTTTTTCTTTTGAAACTAAATTTTACGACGATCTTTTTTCCTTTTAAGGATCATGCTGACATATAGTTAGTGTAATTTACGAATTGGTTATTTAAACTATAATTTTTATGCTATTAATTATTTTTTTTTTATGTACAAAAATCTTCGTACGAATGTTCATTTGCAGGATTTAGGGTGAAACTGGATAAGCAGATAATGTAGTAGAGAAAAATCGAATGACATAGAGTTCGGTGATCAGTTTTAGAAAGGATTAACCCTGCCCACTTTGGCATTAGACTACGAAGTACGAAGTATGGCTATTGTACCATTCTATGCTAACACTTAAGAATGTGAAAAGAATACTAAATGGGATTTTTGATTTTATTCCGAAAGCACGCATTGTTTATTAATGGGTGACTTAAATGGCCGGCCTGAAAGACGTCTTTGGAGGACTTTAGGAATGAGTGCTTTCACTATGGCATCTGTGACCTACTTATACTACCTTTGATTTTAGCTCTCTTCAACTCTCTATAGGATAGGTGGGTCTTAATTTAACAATACGAAATATGTCCATCTGGCTTTAGGATAGACCATTAGCTATTAGTTCCAGGTTGAGAAGTATAATGATAGAAGTCTGTTTTTTTTTCTAATAATGGCTAAGATGAACGTATTCTTTTGAAACATTGACTGATGATTAAATGTAAATTGTCCTAATGCCTAAATTATCTATTATACTGAGAAATGGTCCTATAGTAATTTGGAACTAGATTCCTTTGCTTCTCTAAAATATGTGCTCTTTTTGTGAGGTAATCGTAGCTTTCAGCGCTAAAACTGATGTTCATAATAAATTTGTTAATTAAGGCATACCTAAAAATTTGAACATACCTTTAGGAAGCTAAGTAAAAAAACTAAAAATTATTCCAAGAGAATAGTTGATTTTTAATCGAATGTTTCATTCCTATAAGAAACTCTAAGCGACGTTTCAGAAGTTAAGACTAGCACGAATATGTATGAATCTCTGTTTCATAATTTGTCAAGTATCTTCCGGTAATTTTAGGCTTAATGTAATTTAAATTTAGGATAAACACACATTTATTTGACCCTTTAGTTCTACATTTCCTAGATAAAAGGACGCATCTCTTTTAAAAGTTTTTACACATATGAACCCGTAAATCGTATATACTACCCAGTGGCGTAACTAAGGATGTATGGGCAAATCAACATACTTGCGCAGGAAAGTTTAATTTTTTGTCACAATTTTAAGGAAATATTTTTTGAACCTGGGATGTATCATGTTTCCCATAATTTTGTACGGGAGACGAAATTATTTACTTCTCCCTTTTTAATTTTTTTTTGGCCAGAATTGCCCACAATATTCAATCTACTCACTCCAAGCCAGATTTAAGCAAAAAAATAAATAGGTTTCATGGGTTCTATGAGCAGTGTTACCAAGATCTGGATTGCCAAACATATAATGCATAAATACAACAAGTAACTAAGTCAAACTTCGTTTTGCAATCACTATATAGTTCTATACACAAGGGTAATACTCATCTGCGAACGCTGATGCATGCTAGCAGCTTATACGACTAGCCTAAGGAAGTCAGCGAAATATGTCCCAGAAAAAAATTACAGTGTTTCAGTTTCAGGCGTACCTTTTTTCTCCGTTTAAATACAAAGAATAAATAGAAGAATTTTTTTATCATTGTATCATCACTAAAGGTATTTGCTGCAGTGAAAACAATTTTCGCTAGGAATAGTCGGCAAGTCGTATTAATTACGATTGTCATCAAAGTCGGTATTAGAGGTTGAGTCTAACTAAAAAGTTGATGTATACAAAGCTGCCATATAAATTACGGGGATCATAAATAGTATAATAACTAGATCCGTATAGCTATTGTATAAATAGGGTGATATTCCATTCGATAAATTTATAAGTAGCAAACATTCGGAGGAGACACTCTATTGTTCCGAAATCTTTACTTAAGTCTTTTTGTCTACCTAGAACACATACAAAAGATGCTTGCGTAATTCTAAACTCATGAAAAAAATAAACAGAAAATGGGAGCCTTTAGTAACTGATTGGGATTGGGTGTGTGGGTACAGAGCTTTTATGACTTTCAGATTTTATTAGGAATTTGAAAAAAAAACTAAGCCCAAGAAGCCTTAGATTATATTTGGGAAGGGGTGTGTAGGCGTTAGCCTCGAAATCACTGCGACCTGAAAGATCTATTGAGAGGTAGGATGAAGTCTTAGCCAACCCCATCTTGTCTAGGTGATACCTCAAGGGGTAATGTTCTGTAAAATCATTTTGAGCTCTGTTCTTTTAAGGAGTAGGAGTACTTTGTTTGTTACTGCTATTATCTTGTTGGTTATATATCATAAAAAGACACTTCCAAATTTATCAACAAGAAAATATAGGTATGTATATTTTCTTCCTATTTTGTAAAATAGAAATACACTTGCCGAAATATATCACAAGCATCAAGAAAATATGAAAATTTTATCTGATCAGCTCCTGATGCTGAAATTTTTTATACTGGACTTTTTGATGGACTTTATGCTTCATATTTTTCAAAGAAATATTCTTAGCACCCGTGGATGAAAGCTGTAATTCGATTGAGCTACCTAATCCCAATAAAGAAAAGTTTTTTTTTCTTCTTTTAACTCGTCTAATTAGCTGGTACGATTCGCAGAAGAAATGTTTTTTAATAGGGTAACTTTGGGGTGGATGGAAAGTTGTAATCTCTGTAGGGGAATCTCTAAAAAAGTATATTTAGTATCAAAGGAAAGTCTTTAAATTTAAAATTTCCATATTTCTTTTTGCGAATAATTTGACTCATTCATATTGAATGCACAGTTCGATGAAGCTAAAGTTACGCCATCTATGTGATTTTCCTAACAACAAAAACATATAAATATTTTATGTTTTTGTGCGCCCTGCTTCTTTTCTTCGCATATATTTTTCCTTTCCTTATTTTCGCTCGTACTTCTTTGTCGAAAAAATAATTTTCCATTTAATTCTAAGCTGAAAATTCTAAAAATTTTACAAATCTCAATTCGAATTTTGCTACCTACTAGAACAAGCGGAATGTCATAAGCAGCATTTTATAAAATACAGAAGAAGTGATCTGACCTTCTAGCAAATTTCAGAATACTAGCTGATAAACATAGTCTCCGGATTCCTCCCTAAATTTTCCTGATCATATTAGCAATTTGATTACAGCATTTTATTTTAGTGCCAATTAATACATTAAGATTTTTAATTCCTCCAGAACTTGTACTTTTGCGGAATAGATGTTCCTACACTTGTAGAAAATAGTTTGTAGTACTTACAATAATTTGTGGTTTCATAGAATAGTCACCAGGTTCTAGTATTTTGTGGACCAGAATTTTTCTTATTAAGTGTTCTATCCTTTCTTTGGACGTATGTTTTTCAAAGGAAGCCTTTTACTACTACTTAGAAGAGTTAGAAGACTTCAAATGGTAAATAATTTACATACCTTGAAAGAGAATTAAAAAAAAAAAAAAAGTCAAGTATTTCCGCTCTTGGTATAGTTTTACAGTAATGAAAAGAAAAATACACCGCACATCGCGTATTTTCAATTATCTAGTTTTTAGGTTAACCTGCGTTTACGAATTCCTATTGAAAACTGAAATTCAAATCCATTCTGAATTCTTAACTTCGATTTTTATCTTGTTTTTGTTTTTCGATTCATTCGATTTTTCTCCAAGAAAACCTTTTATTCAAAATTATTTTGATTTTTTCGCAAATAATCTGTGACTGCGAACTTTGAGTGTCTGTCTAAAAATATCCTTTTTTGTTACAAGTTTGCTACGTATTGCCATAAATCAATTATTCTTTGCAGAAACGCAAACCTCTTCGTAGATACATATTTGCCCCTTAAAAACACAATGTATGTGGGCGCATTTATCACTAAAGCGGCAGCAATGTATGTAAGAGGTTTAATGGATTAAAAAAATTCTATTATTTATTTTGGATGATTTTATCACAACAATGAAGACCAACAAAAATGAATTTGTTACAATTAGTATATTTAGAAATTTCATCCATGCCATGCATAATCGTTGCAATTCAAAAAAGAATCAACACATGCAAAACTCTCATAAGAAGTTTTGACGGGAAAATACAAGCACAATGCAAACAATTATACCATTATGCGTATGTACTAAGGTATCGTAAATATATATACTTAGTTACCCATAATCATTATAATTTAATCTTTTTTTTTTTATTAAGTTAAAATATGTAATAATAGCATGCCACGAGCAGTTTAGCCTATTTTTTGAAGTAACGCAAAGATTTGAATTGGAGATTTTCACTTACCTTAATATCACCACCGCCTGGGGCATGTTTAACATTATCTTTAGAACCTATTTTAGGTTTTGCCTTGTCTTTAAACTCATGTTTTAAAGTTTCAATTTTTTTATCGCCACCACCAGGTTTATGATGAGCATTTTCCAATGATCCAATCTTTGATTTAGCGCTCCATTGTAATTTTGTTGAAACTATCTAAAATGTGTGAATTTATAAAAATTTGAATTAAAAATAACTAAATACTTTCTAGTTTAGGGTTTTGCACTTATTGCATGAAATTTTAAATTTTATATAAAAATATTAAGTATTATGTAGAAGAAAAGCTTTTTTAAGTTTTTTAACTAAATTTGACTCTGCTCTCTGTCTACGAAAATTCACTGAAATTTATATGTTTAAAGTGATAATAAAGTGTATAAGTAGTAGTTATAATGTAAGTAGTAGTAATAAAGTGTAGTAAGAACGTAAAAAAGAAATATATAGGTAGGTAGTTATGTTTTTAGAAAGAATAATAATTGTCTTATTTTATAATTTATTAACTTAATTTTAAATTATAAATAATATTTTGTTTCCATTCAAATGGAGTCATAATTAAATCCTACTAATGTGTAAATGATGTGGCTCATATTTTATTTTTATTATCTCTAAATTAACACCTTACAAATGAAGTAATTGTTAAGATAACTGTTGAAATATATCGATTTTAATAAAATATATTTAAAATAATATACGTGGGCTATTCCATATGAGACCGATCAGCTTGAGCTCAAGACTCGACTATTTTCTACTAAACTTTCAGATATTAGTTTGTTTGTTTCAAATATAGATAAGCCGAATTTTGAGTTATACACTCCTTTGCAAAGCTATAAACGAATTTGAAATTAATTTTCCGTTTTCTCGAGAAGAATACAATCTGTAATTTTTACTAATTTTCAGGAAATTTAGACTAGACAACTTATCTAGTGCGTTAGAGCAGTCTTGAGTGTCACTCCATTTACTGAAAACGATTTATTACAAGTTATTTTCGTTCTCGAGAAAACGGAAAATTTCAAATTCGTTTATAGCTTGGAAATAGAGTGTATATTATCAAATAATGCGAAACGCTGTGTATTTTTTATAAAAAAAAAGTTAAAGTTAACTCCAACACAAATTTTATTCTAATAAATAATTCGTTCAAAATCGAGTCGCGCTCGTGGAATCAATATTCCATACCAGAAGTTTATCTTCAAACAGTCGATCGGCCGAATTTTAAGTTCATTTAAATCTAATCCAAATTTGCCTGTGATAACTGAAAATGAATTAACATTAGTAAATACGTTATCGATGAATGTTTTTAGCTCCTTGTTTAGCTCTATACTTATTTTTTAAACACTACTATATTTTCAAATTTCATTAATATTTACCAGACGGACGTAAGACAGATCTTATAAGAGTTGGTCGTGTTAGTAAGAGCTTTTATCAGCTACTATGAGACTGACGAAAAATGCGCTAGTTTTCTTGGTATCTATAACTTAATACTAACCTTGATAATATTAAAAATTTTAGTTTAAGGAACCTAGAAGATCATGGAGGGGCGGAAGAGGGCTGGTGGTTTTATCTCAAATTCTGGGCTATATCTTCATAACCAACTTACTAAAAATTTTGAAATTTTTTTTGTAATCCTTGAAAGAAGCTATTTCAAATGATAATCCACACGATACAAACAAACTGTTTTTGAGGGGCCCAACTCACTCCAATAAAATAAAATAAAAACAATATTTCGTAATCTTTGACTGGCGAAATATGTAGGTACACGTTACAAACTAGTCAAATTCCTACGTTACAGCGTTTTCGAGATAAATGTCTATGACAAACAAACGGACGGACGCAACAGCCATCTTATAAGGGTTCAAATTTTTTTTTTAGATACGGAACCCTAAAAATGGCGGTAGTATTCTGATTTGTATCTGAAATATAGTTTTTAATTCATTCTTTTTCTGATATTGATAACATGTTTAACCCTCATGTGAGCGGCTATGAAATTCTCCGATTATAAGCGACGTGGTACAAATGTACCACAGAAACTTTATAACTTCTAGCGCAAGATAAAGTAGGAGCAACCGGAATGCAATCGAGGACGCAGAGAATTCACATAATATATACCATCTAAGTGTGCAAAATACGGCATCAAGATGTGTGGGCCTGTGATGCAGAAAATTCCTATCCATTATGTTGCCAAATTCGTACTGGTAAAAAAAAACAACTGGACATGAAATTAATCCAAGAGAGCGTGTTGTCAAGGCTTTGTGCCATAAGTATAAAAACAGCGGTAGAAATATCGCTATCGAATATAGATAACCTTTTTACAATACTGCCGCTAGCTCGACTTTGATGTCATAGAATCTCAGCGGACACACTGAAGAAAAATAAGCAATATATACCCTTACAAATGTTTCCTAACAAATCACGGGAACCACTGTCGTCTCTGTTTGGATTTAGTATAAACAAAACCAATATTTGCTAAAAAATAAACCAGAAATTATACACTACTAGAACAGTATAAAAGGTGGCATTGACAACATGAATAAAATAGTCACACATTATTTTACAATGCGAAAACAAAACGATGCCCATAGGTTTGTTTTATAATATGATAGATCTAGCTAGCCTTGCAGTCTACATAATTACTTCCGAGAATAACTCCATGTCTGTGAGGAGCACAGATAGTCACCGTATTTTCCTGAGGGATCTGGGAAAAAAGTTGGCAATGTCATCCATTGAGGAACGATCACAAAATCGTCGCGTCTTCCAACACTTCCCGACTAAGTCTGGGATTGAATGTACGCTGGGAAAGTCTTTACATTGCTCTGGTACAGCACTGGGAAATACCAGCAAACGACAAGAGCTCGATGGCATATGTTATTTATGCTGATCATCAAAGAGTTACCGAAAAACTCGAAAGACATGTAATGTGTGCAATCGTCCCGTTTGTGCCCAGAACGCATTTTACATTGTAAAATGATGTTCTTGTACATTATACAGGGTGTCCCGTACGTACCGCATTTCCTTATACCACGGATTCCTCACTCAATTTCGAGAAATAAATTGTATGGGAGGAGAGCCGGGAAATACACTGTGTGGGCGGTAGGGGGTTTTGTGGAATTGGGGGCAAACTGGAGGTTAACCTCTACTTAATGGGGTAAATTCAACACACAATTTTTGAAAAAGAACAAATTCAGCCTACAAACTCGAGACATCAGAGGACAAGAGATAATATCTATACAGGATGAAACTGATTGATGACCTATAATGTAAAGAGTCTGGAAAGTAAGCTGAAATAGTGGCACAATTGCTATGTCATCTGGTAAAACATTTCTAATGACCTTCAAGGTTCAAAGCCCAACCTTAAATTTTAAATACATGTGGATAAGATTTATGAATATTCTTGAATTATGAGAGTGTATAATAATTTCTAGAATCATTTGGGCGTTGACTTCTTCAAAAAATCCATTCAGAGGCCGATATATGTACATAAGTAGAAACTAGTACGCCATGGAATCTGCTATAACCACCTCATAGCAACAAGTTTATTAAAAACTGTTAAGATATCGTAGTAAATCTAATTTATGCCTCCTTATTCCCTAGAAGTAAACACCTTCTGTGAAGAATACTAATTTTCAATAAAAATAAAGTTGTCTACTTTTTTTTATAGGCCAGTCAATAAAGACGATTGACATTAATTACAAAAGCATTGAAATTTTGCTGGAATGTTGGGTGAGGTAAATTAACTGCAAATTTAATTTTGCAATCATCACCGGGGTCCGGAGCATGCGCAAAATTGCAGAAAGACAAAAGTTCTTAAAACTTCCATAAAATAATCTAAAAAGTCCTGCAAACTTAAGGCAATATAAGAGTAAACTTATATTTTACACAAGGTGTAACATTTTCAACTCAATCCGTCCCTCGTAATATCACTTTTTATTGGAAAATAATTCTTCTATTAGTAATGAATATAAAAAAAAATTGTAAAAGTGCTGCTAAACGGTGAAATAGCTGTTGCAACTTACCTGAAAACCTGTTTGCAACCTTTAATATTGCCCGCAACATATTTTTTTTAAATCAATGGAACAAGAATTGCTCCAATTGCTATTTGCAAAACTTTTGACTACCACTGATAGGGTGGGACATACGAACCACTGCATATGTAAAATTTGCAAAGCTTTTGCAATATTTGAACGACTCCAGAAAGTGCAAAATCCTAATTGTTGGTTATTTTTGCTCATTTGTTTCAGGTTGTGTGAGATTGCAAACTTAGCAGATTATGAGCAACAACAATTTGAAAGTTTGCAACCGAATTTCAGAGCTTTTGGAATTATTTTTGATACATATGTATGTAGATCTCAGTCAAAAAATCAATTCTTGCTCCATTGATTTAAAAATAAATATGTTGTGGGCAACATAAAAGGTTGCAAATTGCTACAGGTTTCAGGTAAGTTGCAACAGCTATTTCACCATTTAGCAGCACTTTTGCAATATTTTCATATTCATTACTAATAGAAGAATTATTTTGCAATAAAAAGTGATATTGCGACGGGCGGAATGAGTTGAAAATTTAACACCTTGTGTAAAATATCAGAATAAACATTGCTTTAAGTTTGCGGGACTTTTGGGATTATTTTATGTAAGTTGTAAGAATTTTTGTTTTTCTGAAACTTTGCACATGTTCCGAACCTCGACGATGGTTACAAAATTAAATTTGCAGTTATTTTAGCTCACCCAACATTCCAGCAAAATTTCAAAGCTTTTGCAATTAATGTTAAATTTTGGAATTTAAATGTGTCTATTGACTGGCCTATTAACAGACTTAAAAATGAGGAGGTTTTCAATTCGAATGATTATTTTTATGTTATCTCGATATCTTCGGTATTTCTACACCAATTTAAATAATTTTTTTTTTTATTTAGGAAGTCATGCTATGGTCCTATACGAATATGGTGAAGATCTAGTGAAGACCTTCGGACATATAGAATAGAACTCCTCAACAAATAACACCAAATCAATCGCTTTTAACTTTTTCGTGCATTAGTTTATAGTTTTGAAGTCGGTATTTATTGTTTGTTTTTTTTTTTTATTGTCGTTCACTTATCATAAAAAAAAAAAATTGGAAACATGTGAACCTAAATAATCGTTAATAGTTACGATTTTCCTCCTTGTCTAGTTGGTGTTAAGTATATTTAAAAAAAGAAAGGTAAACAAAAAAAATCACTCTTCTTTCTATTTTCGACTGTATTAAAATTTCACTAAAAATTTAGTGTAAATTTAGAAAATTGTGCACACCAAAGAACTGTGCAACACTCACATGTTACTTTTTACTTTATATTGCTCCTCACAATTACGAAATTCCAAAAAGATTTGATAGAAAAAATTTTGTTAAAATATTTCACATAAATTTTGAGATAAGCATAAATAGAATTGATTACAAAAATAAAGTGCACTTAATAGTATAGAAAAATTGACCAGAAATTACTTTGAATCCTATTTATCTATGTATCTACCAATAAAAGATTTATGAAAGATGAATATTGCTGTAGAAATTAAATTCACTAGAACTATTTCAACTACTTACTGATTGATTAGAACTCACCTTTTTATCACCTCCCCTGGGAACATAATTCTCATTTTTATTTTCGATCTTTGGAGCAGCTCTAACGTCGATTCTCTTCGATTCAATTTTAACATTTCCTCCGCCCGGTTTATAGGATGTATTTCCCAAAGATCCGATTTTCGATTTTATTGCCTTCAGATTAGGCGACGGTGCATTTCCAACTTGAATTTTATTCATTGGAACTGAAATTTGTGTAAAATTTTATTATTTCCACTGAAAAACGATAAGAACTGGTAATTATACCTTTTTTCACTGGTTCCGGTTCAGGAGTTTTTAACAACAATCTCTGTCTTGATGTACTTCTCGATTTACTAGATTTAATGGAAGGAGTAGCACTTTCTGGTCTTGATGGTGTCGTTTTTGTTGGAGACTTAAGTGGAGATCCAGGTGATTCAGGTCCGTTTCGATCCTAAAATTTATTTATAAAACTCTTAGAACTTCACTTTGAAACACACTTAAATATTACAAGGACTCAACCTTAGTTCTATGGATACTGGTAAATTTGATTAGAGAATTTTTAACCCTCAATTTCTGAACCATTTATGGTGATTTTACCGAAAACCGAAAATACGTGAATGTTTCTTGCACTTACACGACCTTCCTAAACCGAATTCATATTTATCGATTTTCTAGGGTTTAAGTTATAACTAGTCTATTGCTCTTTTGAGCTTCTTTATTTTTCGTTTTTCTTTGTAAGAGAAGTAACAGGAACAAAAAAACAACTTTTGCAAACAGCGTGAGTGAGCTTCTTAGCGGTTGTCTTTGGTAAAACTGATTTGTTTGTTCAATCAAATCAGACTGTGCTCCTCCAACCGTGGCGTATTTATAGATGGGAGACAATATACTTCCTGTGATAGCTTATTACACGTAAAGATAGAATTTGATGTTCTTACATCGAAGATACTGTTGTGTCCATTTCAACATACAATTTCATATGGAGTTCGCGATTAAATTAAATTCTGGAATAATGTTCCGAAGCTAATTGGCTATTACGATGTAATCTACATTACCTACCTATCTACTTGCCTACCTATACATAGTATAGACATTTGTTAAAAATAAAAGAATCGAATTATTCTTGTGAAGAAAAGAGGTCGACGTAATATTACGATGTGTAGTTGCACTATTCGGCATAAAACTTCGGCAGTGATTTATATGAGAGTTTTGGCACATGTAAGATTTTAGGTTAGGTTGGAATAGATCTTTGATTGCCTATACATAAATGTTTGTTTCACTACAGACACTATAAGAGGCTATTGTACCATTTATTGGTATTAGTCATGCAGGTCATAATAATATTGTACGGTGAATTATCATTAATTATCTTTTCGAATATATATATATACAAGCAGCCAAACATACACACATATACACGTACTTCTGAATCGTAGGACAACGTAATAATTTTTACAAGTTCCCTCATCCCTTAGTAGGTAATAATTTCGATCTACGCACCTAGCGTAGTTAGAGAATCCTCGGTTAGCATGGTATATATTTTTTATAATATTACATAGGCTCCCGGGGTACTCTAATCACATGGCAAGCAAAGGTAGGAAGTAAGATAATTGATTGGCAGTTCGTCGGCATGGTGTTGACTACAATGGATCGGCCAAATGCTAAAACGATGAATTTTAACCGTGGAGCTAGGTGGTCGCACCTCACTCAATGTGCTGGTGAAAAAAAGCAGCGCGTAAGATAGCGGGTTTTCTTCCGGGACCTACTCTGGTGTATGTTGGTGGCCTCACTAATCACGAGGCTGAAAAATGTGAGGCCTGGTGCACCCATCATGATGTAATTGTGAACAATACAAAGACCAGCTTGCTTCTCTTTTCCAGGAGACTTGCACACATTGTTCTTCCAAAAATATTGAGATATACTCTGCAACTGTCTCCTCATGTTAAGCACCTCGAAGCTGACGATGCAGGTTGAGGAAAAAGTTAATATGGGTCTTTTCTCAATGCAGAAAAAAATTTGCCTGCACATGGGGCATAAAACTAAGTGCTGTGCTTTGGATGTACACCTCGATAGGACGAACCATGCTCACATATGCCTCTTGTATATGGTGGCCGAGGATGCAAATAGGGACTGCGATCCGGAAGTTGGCGGGCTTGCAAATGCTTGCTTGCTTGAGAATTACAGGCTTTGTGCGATCCAGGGCTACTGCGGCCCTTCAGGTATTCCTTAAACTGCTACCCCTGGATCTTGTCATTTAGGGAAATGCCAAAAGGGCTGTGCATAGATTGCGTTCATGGGGATGTTGAGAGGACAGTTGGACGGGTTCTTCCTATTGCTCATTGGCTTGTGGCCTGGAAATGGAAAACTCTCTAGCCCACATTCCATTTGATGCGATGGTACCGGAACTTCGTTTTGGACGTTCCTTCTATGTGGGTTTTCCTATAAAGAAATTGTGGTCTGAAGGAGAGCCTTATTGAGTTTTTCCTGGACCAGTCTAAAAATATTCACCGACGGCTATTTTATTAATAACGATACCGGTGTTTATTTTCTTGAACTTGACATTGGGTTGGAGTACTCACTCGGAAGGCATACTACTGTCTTCTAGACTGAAGTCTACGCCATCGTAATATCAGCGAAGATAGCTCTTGATATGGAACTCAAAGGAAAGGACATTGCTATCCTCTCGGATAGTCAGGCAGCCTTGATGGGTCTGAGTGGCTCTCGCATAATATTTACTGTGGGACTGTAGGACATCTTTGTATAAACTGTGTATCTAGAACAAGTGTCCCTACAGTGAGTTCCAGGGAACATGGGGATTATGGGAAATGAGAGGGCTGCCCTGCTAGCCAGGTCCGGCTCTAGCTCTCCCATCGTTGAAGGAGAACCCTCTGTAAGCGTAGCCAACTTGGTGATCAGATCTATCATCAAAGCGGATATTCGCATGAAGCATCAGCAATGTTGGACAATTGTGATTACTTTTGCGTATACAAAACTTTTTACTGACAGGTTTAACAGAAATTGCTCTAACCTTTCTCGGAAGCTCAGAAGAAAACAATGCACAGCTCACTCCACGCTCATTTAACACAAAAGGAGTTGTTGACAGCCCTGAAGGCTGTCCTGTCTGGAAACACAGGGTGTCCCGTATGTAGTCTGGTACCCGAAAGCTATGGATAGGTCATGCTGAGACAAGCAAAAATTGTAGGAGTGGAGGAGAGGAAATCCTAAAGGCTTCCGGAATAACGGGATTTAAAGATATTTGGGAATGTTTTCATAGATCACTTTAGGTACAGAGTGTGATAGGTCAATTTAAAGCGAAGCTTTTGCGCTTTTTAAATCCAGTATGAAAAAATTAGTATTGATGACGTATTTTTTGATAAAAATAGTAATTAAATAAAAAAACACCGAGTTAAAATTCCGAAATTTTAATTTTGTTGGAGCATGACTTAAAACAGAGAGGTACAGAGGCAATTTATAGATCATTGGAACGGTCCAATGATTACCTTACTTATCTTGTTATTTTATTTTGAATCATCATCATAGAGTGTATCGTTCAGAACCTACAGGATGATCTTTAAAAACATACCAAAATATATTTAAGTCTCATTATCTCGGAAGCCGTTAGGATTTCCCCTCCCCCACACGTAGAATTTTTTGCTTGGCTAAGTATGACCTATCCATATTCTTCGGGTGCTAGACCACATACCGGACACCTTGTATCAGAACTGATCTCTTCTTGTTATACCTTCTTTGCTTGAAATCATTTGAAGTTGGAAGTTGATCGACAGATGAACTTTATCAGTATTTTTAGCAATGGGTTACAATGAGTTAATATTGTCATTATTGCACACGACAAAGTTTTGTTTCCTTGATGTTTAGTTTAAATACCGATTTTGAATATTTGAGAGAGCTCAAACTCAATATCCTAAGGAAAGTTTTCAAAACGCAAATACCCAGCGAGATACGAACCACTTATGGCCACTAACAATTCCGACCATTTCCATTTCAGTTGGTGGAGACATGCCGTAATATTTTTTCTGAATTTTGGTCGTCAGGTACTTGGGTGACTTTGGGTCCTATATTGCGAGCACAACTGTCCAGCTATCTTTTCTATAATATTATCTAGACTTTTATTCACAGGATCCAGATACCTGTTTGATTTTTTTTTAAACGATCACTCAAGATAGCGTCTTTCATTTGCAACAATTGTTTTAAGTTAAGGTAACACATGTGTCGAGTAAAAAGTTACTGTTCTGAAGTTGAAAGTACCACCTGATCCAGGGTCCTAGCGATTTGAATTCAATATACTTGAGGTTGAAAAAAGAAAAATTGTACAGGGTTATTTGTCCGTGTTGCGTGTTATGCTAAAGAAAATAAATTTATCCACTAAGTAGCTCCTAAAATAAAATTGTTGATAGTAGTTTTGCATTCCTCCATAATAGAGATTAAGATACTTACATTTCCTTGAGTGGATTCATCAACACCACTGTCGTTGTCGGGCTCTGCAAATGAAAAGAGTGGTTAATTTTGTAATTTTCAAAAAGTTTAAATAATTACGACTATAAAAATTACGACGTTACTGGCTTCTCTAAAATTATGTTTTCATATAAATTAAATATAAAAATTTCTTACCCATCATCATCATAGTGCTCTTTCGTCGATCGACGGCAGCTTTCGAAAAAAGAAATCAAGAAAATATTTTTTTCATGGCTTGTCCTTAAATAATGCTTTAACTTAAATTAAAAAATTTCTTACTGAATGTACTCTTGCGGCGGTCAGTAGGTCTTCTAATGACTTCCTGTTCCTCTTGTTGTCCTGGAGCCTCTGCTTTTAAATCTATTGCAGTTGGTTCCTTTTTCAACGATGGAGGTCCTTCAGTTGTTGGTCTATTAGTACCATCAGGGGGTGGATGGGAATATGTTGATTTTCTTCTATTACCAGTTGGAGATCCAGGACGACTGACTCCTCTACTCTCAGCACCTTCAGGTTGTGTCAGCTTTTGTGGAACATTTATAGCTCCCCTGCTAGCAAGTCGCTGTACTCTAGGTTTTTCTGCATTTTCAGTTCCATTTCTCATAGATTCTTGCCCTGATTTTTGTGGAGTGGTAGCACGACCAATTACCACGTCATCGTCATCATCATCGTTATTAGCAAATATTGAATTTGAGCGAGACTTGTTATCATCATTCGGAAATATTGAATTTGATCGAGACTTGCTTTCATCATTCTGAAATATGGAATTTGAACGGGACTTGCTGTCTTCATTCGGGTGTATGGAATTTGAACGGGACTTGCTGTCTTCACTCGGGTGTATGGAATTTGAACGGGACTTGCTCTCTTCATTCGGGTGTATAGAATTTGAACGGGACTTGCTTTCTTGAGTGGGTCTGTTAATTTGTGGAGGACCTTGCCGTAGTGGTGGTTGCTGTTGTGGCATTGGTGGTCGAAGAGGTGGTTGATTTGGTGCAGTCACTGGATGTTGTCCAGGAGTACGGGGAAATGGTGGCCTACCTGGAAGTCCCTGTCCTGGAGGTACAAAAGGAAATGGAGGTCGATTTGGTTGTTGATTTTGAAGATTAGGAGGACCGGTCCAATTTGGTGGACCTTGAGGACCTTGCTGTCCTGGTGGAGGTGGTGGTCTTATTGGTTGATTTGGTATTATACCAGGAGCTCGTGGCGGTTGATTAACTTGCATGTTTCCTTTACTATCAGCTCGACGTAACGGTGGTGGACCACCGGGTGGTGGTGGTCTTACTCCAATTTGAGGAGCATTCATATTGGGACGGGGACCTTGAAATTGTTGAGGGATTTGTGGTCTTTGTACTTCCGCTCGAACCTATAAAACCGATTTGTTAAAATTAAATAATAATAATAATTTGCGAAGTCATCAATGACTATAGATTTATTAATAACAAATATCTGATTTCGATTGCTTATTAAATATTTTTTGCTCCATGGGAGTAAAAATTAAGGAAAAGTTATGGGATTTTCGTCAACTATTCGATTATATATATTTTATCTAGTGAGGGTTCTTCTTAATCTTTGCTCCACAACGTTTTTCGTTACTTCATAAGCTGCACAAATATTTAAGGTCAAGTAAAGCATGCTAGAGGCATACCTATTATAAATTTAATTTATTTTATAAATAACATTCTAAGGCCGATGTAAATTTAAGGTTGATTGTGAATGATAGCCCTTTCGGCTTTGCGGCGATATTTTAAAAACTGTTCAATTATTCAATTGACAAAAGTGTTTTCTTTTGAATATAATTAATTCTTAATTCTTTTGAAATATAATTAAATAAATCCAATCATACTTTTTTTCAAATTTGTTAATATACCTTCAATGTTATGATTACTTTTATAACATCAAAATTCAGACACTTATAACTTAAAACAAAAAAACAATTTTTACTACACATTCATTTCAATACGAAAAAGAATTTTTTTTTTCATTCAAAAACCCAAAATAAAATTAATTAAATAAAATTAAGTTCTTATCCGGATAAAAATGGGTAATCAAATTCGTTTTGATTAAATTTACTTTAGAAAATCACATTGAGGCAGCATCAGCGTCAGACTTATGCACTTCAGTTCAAGTGAAATATTTATTTATTTATTTATTTGCTGATTACTTGGGATTGGGCTTCTCGATTCCTTTGTGCGATATTTCAAATTAATTAATTAGACTTTTCAAAGAAATTAAAAAATAAACTGTTTTTATTAATCTATAACATTTGAACCTTTTCAGAAGAGCAACTTCCCCTCCCCCTAAAATATATATATATTTTTTTTAAATTCTCTAATATTAATATATATCATATCAAAAATTTGCGGATGTTCAGCTCTTAGTTTAGGCGATACAATTTTTCTTATTAGCGTCTCTGCAAAATTCATAAGAATTTACAAGAAAAAAAAATGATTTTTTTTTATTGTTTTTGATACTTAATGAAATATGTGTTTAAAAAATATTATAATAACAGTTCTGTGTTAATATTTCATAAATTTTATAATGTCATTTTTATTACAAAACCAAAACCAATTCTTAAAGCGGTTATGACATTTACAGGGATAAAATTGTACTTTTGATTACCTGGAGCTGCTATTAACGATTATATCTATTTTTAATTTTTCTTTGAATATCGGTGTAATCTTTTATTGAAACGTGAACCTAATTTACTTTTGAATTTTTTTGTGAAACAGTTCAATCGTACAACAAGTTTTTGCTGTAACTTCTTCTAAGGCATCGAAATGTCCTCTTCCAAGGCCGGTTGCAAAATAAGTGCCATTCTGCCTTAAGATTGAACTCACTCTTCATATGACATATATTGTACCAAGTCAACCTATTTTTGTATTATTGACCGCCAGAGCTATCCGAAAAATGAAAAAGAAATTTTAACAAAAGATAACCTGTAACTTGTATCGTAACGAAATGGTAACATTGCGATAATAATTGATACAATTTTTATTCACTTTACACAAACAATATTCGCAAAATATTTTTCTATCTATTCACTTTAATTTCAAAGCTAGAAATTAAATTTCATTTCATAATATTGTCCATATAATTGTAAGATGCCAATGTAAGGTAGTATAGTTTTTTTTTAGTGGTAACTAAACATTACTTTCCCTTATATGTATAATAAAAAAAAAATAAAAAAAAAGGAAAAAAGGAACGAGATCATAAATCCCTGGAGTACATTAGTAGAACGAATGTATCAACAAAATAGCTACCAGGGATTATAGGAAGAAAACTCTTTCATTTTTACACCTTCATAATCCTGAAAAATGTTTTATTTTGGGGTTGTGGAGCCAGAAAGCATTTAAGGAAGGCAAACTGGTTTCAAGATATTTGCACTTTGAGATATTAGTCATTCTTAAATGAATAGATTTGGGTGAAGTGAAGTGCGGCCTCGAAGTAAACTGATAGTTTGAGTAGAGTAGAATTTAGTGAAAGAAAGACTGTGTAGTAATAGATGTTGATAAAACGGGAAAAAATTTCTAACTAATTAGGTACTCTGTGTTACAGCGAAAATAAACTTTTGATGAGACATAGTGTAGGTTGTAGGTCTAGTGGAATTAAAAGCAGTGGCATACTAGAAATTTCTCATACACCTTCAAAATCTCATTTTAGACCAAAAAAACCGTTATTCGGTAGGTCCATGTATATAATAATTTATAACTTCGCCATTTTTTATTCGATGTCGAATTTTGTTGAGAGATAGGCCTTTCTACCGTCGAAAACATTTCGAGATTTACCAGTTTTGACACATTTTTTCAACTTTGACAACGATTTGATGGAATATTTTGCTCTACAATATTTCTTTCTGTTCATATCACGAATTCGATTCTGCGTCTAATGAACATTTGTTAACTAAAATCGATTGAAATTTGACTGAGTTATCGAATTTTAGCTCATTACGCAGGTATATTTACGTATAATATTGAACTACAGAGAAAGTTGAAGAGGCACTGGGCTTTAACCGCGAAAACTGTAAAAACGTGAAAAATGCAATAAATAACAACAACTAAAACAACACTAACAAATACAACAACTGCAACAACAACAAATTCAAAAGCCGTTGTCAGAATTAAATTTCATAACTTGATATAGTAGTTTTAATGGCAATTTTGTTTGGAATGTAAGGTGGTAATACCAAGTATCCATGTTACCATTGTGAGTGGGATAGTCCTGAAAGAAATTTAAGTGTGAGTGCAAAAAGTGATTGTTGATGGTCAATAGACATGTTGTAGCCCATTTTACCGTAGGCACTAAAAAATTCCTGAAATGCTTCGCTGTCGATGTTCAAATTTTCACGAACTACTTCATTTAGCCGATCATCAAATGCAGTGACGGTGGTAGGATGACATCTTCAAACCGCACCAATGGAATGTTCAAAACATTTTACTTTCCAATTTGATACGATATGTATACCTATTTCGCACACGACTATTCCACTCACAAAAGTAACAAAGATACTTGGGATTACCGCCTTACATTCCACACCAAATTGTCATTAAAAGTACTACATATATCCAGTTATGAAATTTAATTCTAAGTTGGGGTTGCTGACAACGGCTTTTGAATTTGTTGTTGTTGTATTTGTTAGTGTTGTTTTAGTTATTGTTATTGTTATTTGTTGTATTTTTTCACGTTTTCACAATTTTCGCAGTTAAAATCCAGTGCTTCCTCAACTTTCTCTGTAGTTCAATATTATACGTAAATATACCTGCGTAATGAGCTAAAATTCGATAACTCAGTCAAATTTCAACCAATTTTAGTTAACAAACGCTCATTAAACGCGGAATCGAGTTCGCTTTTAGTGATATGAACAAAAAATATATATATTGTCGAGTAAAATAAGCCATCAAATTGTTGTGAAAGTTGAAAAAATGTGTCAAAACTGATAAATTTCGAAATGTTTTCGACTGTAACTTCGAGACTTTTCAACACGACTAAATAAGGAGCATATGGTTAGAAAGGCCTATCTCTCTTTCTTTCAAATACCATAAAAAAATTCGACATCGAATAAAAAATTGCGAAGTTATAAATTATTATATACATGGACCTACCGAATAACGGTTTATTTTTTGTCTAAAATGAGATTTTGAGGGTGCATGAGAAATTTCTAGTATGCCACTACTTTTACTAGACCTGCAACCTATACTATGTCTCGTCAAAAGTATATCGAGTTTATCTGTTTTTCTAACACAGCGTTATTTTAAAATAGGTGAGTGTTTCACTGAGCTTGTGGTATGGTGGTTTTTTTTATATTAGATCCCTAATTATCTGCCAACATTGTTCTTTAATTTATTTATAATTTCCACCGCGATAGATACAAAATAGTACGTAGGGTGAAATCGCTGCTGAAATTGGCTGCAATATAGTTAATTTTAATGTAGAAAAGGGATCTGTGGCTATTGTGATACATTTAATTGAGAGCATGAGCAGTGTGTGGCCTTCCCTCTGTCTTTTGCAATAAAATTGCAGGTGTGGGTTTCCCCTGTATTTAATTTGTTGTATAGTCAGTTCAGGTTTACCGCTGACAAAATTAATAGAAGGTGCTGTGGTTTTCTGCCCTTCACTAAAGCAATATAGCCATATACACCAATATTGTTGAAATTCGTGTTTACATAGACTTCTACCCTAGTGTGCCAAATTCGGAACTCCGGAATGGTAAGAACAAAATCGGAAAGTGTGCGAAAGACCCAGAGTGAAAAATAAATCCCCACTTTTTAGGGCTTTTTGAAGTTTTCTTAAAAGAAGTGTGAATTCGGATTTTTCCCTCATTTATTTCTAAATTTTGAAGGCATTTCCGAATCATTTCTTAAGCTGCACTGTCATTTTGAGTTAGTTGAAAGTGGATGACGATTTTCTAAAGAGTGAGAAAGGTGAGAAATGTATAGTTAATTATTATTAATAAATATTTCATTACTTTTGTTAATTAAAAAACAAGCTGTTCAAGATCTATAAGAGCCTCTGGATAAACGCTGCCATACTTCAGCAATCCCATATGAACCCAGTGCTTCGAGCTCAATATCTTTCTGTCCTGTTCGATATTCAAAAGTTAGGGTGAGAATTCTTTTATTTGAAGGAGGAAATAAAGGATTTGAACAAAGCGCAAAAGATACCCTTCAACTTACATAAGTGGTATATTTCCTTCGTTGCCTACAATTGCAAAAGAACACTTAAGAAGTCTCGAAAATAAGTGGAATAGAAGTAGAGGCTGCCGAAACATTGGTACGTATGGACCTTTTCTTAACAATGAAAAATGTTTTATTATTATAATTTTACAGAAAGCATTTTTTTTCAACTCTTGGAGGGTTGACTCTGACTATATCCATCAGCAAGCATATACGACACAGAAAAGCGCCTGAAAGCAGTATTTTATAATGTAAAATGCTGATTTAATGGATCTTTGCAATCTATTGATTTTCCGAACTGGCAAAACTCAAATATTAAAAATGTTTTAACGTTTTTATTATTTCCTTTGTTCGTGAATATAATATTGCTTATTTAAAAAATTTTTTGAGTTTTTACCAGTTCGGAACGCATTGATATATATTTTTGAGAATTTGGTATGAAAACCTTAGGATTTCAATCGGAATTCAGATAAGAAGCTTGACAATTTCCTTTAGGAAATCATTAGGAATTCATAAAAAGAGACAAACTCTTTTTGCGTCGGTTTGAGGGGAAATATTCGGCACTTTCGGCGTTTTTGTAAAACTGTACATATTCTGCTCGCAAAGAATTTGTTCGGAAAAGGTTTAAGAATCCGAAATTTTTTTGGAATTTTTTTAATTTTTCTTTAAAAATGCTTAGAAAAAATTCAAATTTGGCACACTGGGTTAATAGTCTGAATATTATGACACATTCAAGTGAAGTAATAGTATCGCATTCCTCATTTTTTAAGTTCAAGGTAATATAAATTCCGTAATCCGACTCACACAGTATTTTTTTTACTTATTGCAAATTACCCACGTTGACTGAACTGGCAGAGTATCCTTGTGGAATGCGCCCTATTTTGTGTTTTTGAGTGAAGTACATGGAAAATTAAGTTTCAAGTAAATTCAAACTCAAATTCAGTAATTTATAATAGAAAGATGAAGATATGATAAAAATCAACCTACAGTTATTTTAGGAGCGGACCCAGCTCATTCATTCGCGACCTCAAACCACTTCAGTGGATACTAAATACTGAATTAATTTCTCTCAGCAAATCCTCGTCGAGCCAATCGTTCTAATATCATTGGGAAGAAAGTTCCATTTACGTGCAACGTGGACAAAGTAAGAGCGTTGCCCAACAAGTGGCGGTGCGAGTGCAAGAAACCCAGGTCAAAGTATAAATAAGAATAAGTAGAGACAGAGGCGAACAAAATTGGAAATTTTCCGTGTTTTTTAGACCGAAAGAGGTAATCTCATATACTTTTGTCTTTTGCATGAATGAGGGAAAAGAACTTGGCTATGCATTATTGTAGTGCGACTGAGACAACGAGTTAAAAACAAAAATCGAGAGAACGTAGGATTACCTGAAAGACAACATTTTATTGAATCCCTCAAAATCCTATCAAACTATTCATAATAATGTACACTGGGTAAACCTACCTCCATTTGGCAAGAAAGAGATAAATTTCGCAATGAACAACGCACTAAAAGGAGATGTAAAATTTCTGTCAAATAAAATTCCCCGAATCCAGCATGAGATTCCCCCACTTAATCTCTTTCGAGCAAAACAAATGTAAACAGAAAAACGTGCTGTTCACATATCATAGGATTACACTAACAAACATTAGAATTCCTGCGAAAAACTGGGACAATTTCAGAAAATCGTGTTCTCATAAAAACGCGGGAACATTTTATGAGCGTAAAATAGGAAAACTCCGCCCATTCTCTCTTATTTATGAAAATAAATCATTTGCCATTCCATTTCGTTGCGTGTAATCTTCGCTTTCACATTTTTTGTCTTATTCGTAAAATGTTCAAAGAGGGTTTGATTTTTTCTCTTCCTTCCTTCCTTTTCTCGCCGTGTACATTTAAATGGAAAACAATCGGAACACTCTCCTGTGTCCTTTCTTTTAGTTATTTATTCTTTGCCCAGGTGTTCGAATAAGTACAATGGTGAACGCGTATTTATTAGACGATGTGGAAACTCAGGGCAGTGACATCACGATAAGCATTCAACGAACAGCCTAGAACTGAGGGAATTCATTGTGGTGATACATGATTAAAGCGATGTAGTCCATAAATAAAACGCACACGGGGATAGGTAATATCTCACTATTCAGCAGTATAGAAGGCAGTATCTCCGTGTCTAGTACTCCACTATAAAAGGTTATGCAAGTCGACTTCTTCGGGTTGAGCAAGAGCGGATTAGATTCAGCCCAAGCGGATATTCCATTTCGATCGCCATTAATGCGAGCAACACAGTCCTCTTGCAATTCAATAGGTCTAGACAGATAGATCTGCACGTCATCAGCATATATATGCAAACTCACATCCATTACAACATGCGGAAGATCATTTATAAACAATGTAAAGAGTAGAGGACCTATACTGGATCCTTGTAGAACTCCAGAATCTTTGCGAATGAAGTTAGATTTAACTCCATCAACTAGGAGGACTTGTTGGAAGAGATTGGGTAAAAATTCGCTGATCATTCTAATTGCAGTTCGGGAGAAAAATAATTTGTTATGTAATTTGTGTAGAAGAAGTGTTTGGTGGAAAGCTTTAGTAAAATCAAGTAGAACTCAATATAGATAGATGATTATTGTCTAGCACGCTTCAAATTCTGTAGTGACTTTCAGTAAAGCAATCTCGCAGCTGTGCCCAGGGCGGAAACCAGACTACCATCTGAAGAGTATGTCATTTCGCTCGACAAAATTAATTATTTGCGAAGCCATTAACTTCTCCAATACTTTCCCTAGGAAGCATAGTATACTTATAGGACGAAAGTCGCTCGCATTGTTAAGAGCAGAGTTCTTTGCCAGTGGTAATACTACAGAATTTTTCCACTTACGAGGAAATGGAGAATACGTGAGGCAAAAATTGAATATGTATAACAGAGAGCTACATATAACTGAAAGGAGAAGTTTAATAAATCTAGGTGGGATACTATCATCACCAGTGGCATCAGATTTGATACCATCAATGGCCTCTAACATCTCAGAAATTGTTACACATCGGAAGCTGAAGTTTACTGATTGTTCTACAAAGTTTAAAGGAGCTGTACCAGCAACTATTGGAGAAGCGAGCGCAATCGTTGTGAAAAAATTATTAAAATCGTTTGGATCTATGCAACACGTTGATTTATTGCTACCATGAATACCCCATTTACGCAGATTAGACCATAGTTTCTTTGGTGTTAGAGAAGGGTGGACTATTCTGCTAAAATAAGCCTTTTTTGCACTTCTGATTTTCTCATTTACTAGGTTTCTTACGGATTTATACGTAGGACGACTGTGAGAAGTTTTGAGTAACTTGTAACGAAGGAAAAGATATTCTCTTTCAGCAATTATGATCTCAATTTCAGGAGAGTACCACGGACATCCGACATCTCTTATGTGCTTGGTTCGCTCAGGTGCGAATTTATCATGTAAATAATTAACCAATGCATAAAATATTTCTAATTGATCATCTACAAAGTTATAATTTTTAACAAGCTCCCAGTGAAGCAATGATTCCTCTTCGAGTAAACTCTCAACATTAATTCCATTGTAGTTACGAGACTTTCGAATTCTGGGCTGAATAGTGAAATGGAACTCGTAGGCTAGGAAGATAAAATCATGATCGAAAATACTAAGCGGATTTAGTTGATTGAAGATTAAAACTTTGTTTATGTCAGAGCTGAAGAACATATCCAAGAGTGAAGGATTGTTGCAGTTAAAATAGGTAGCCTCAGTAGAATTTACCACATTAAGATGGAGTGTCTCGAAAAGGTGTAAAAATGAATCCAAGTTTTGATCGCTACGAAGTATATTTACATTAAAATATCCACTTAAGATTACGTTAGAATACTGATGGGAGATTTGGATGAATATCTCTTCCAGCTTTGTAGTGTTCTCGGGGAAGAATTTGTTAGGAGGACATTAGATACATAACAATAGTAGTATGTCTGGGGGTTTACCTGTCCAGACACAACTTATTCGAAGAACGGTCTTCAGGCATAAAAATTGCAGACGAATTCTGAAGAAATATGGTAAATTAAAGTTCTAAGAATAAAATGAATTCTATATTGAAAAAAAATTTTACTGGCCGAGATGAATGAGTTATTGAGATTTGCTATGAGCTCTTCTCATACATCACTTTGTTAGTACAGGCAAAACCCTCGAGAATACTTCCCAAGCCATGAAACAGAAATATATATGTGTACGTTGGGAGTCCATTCTCTAAAATGTTCTATATTGATACTTATGGAAAAGTACCAAATATTGACTTTATATTTGCTATAGAGCCTAAACTACTATCCATACAGGAAAATAGTGTTCTAGTAATTTACAGCTTAGTTCCTTACCTTCCCAAAGGCTACACTTACTATATACCTTACTTAACAAAATAATAAAATAGTTTTGATTACAGAGTAACCTTACCATTTTACGTTCAATCCCACTCAGATGAGTGATAATTGCATGTGTGTATGTGCAGCCGGAGTCCGAATCTGTAGGCCAGCTACATTCGATATGATCAGCCCACGGCATCCCATGACGGCACATTACAATGATTACTCAGCGGAAAATGTTTGTACGAGAAATCGTAGTCATTTGGTTCAGATGAATTTTTTTAAATAATTTTGTTAAGAAAGCAAACTTAAAATTATCACAACAGCCTTTTTCTGTATGAATAGTATATTTTAGAATGTAAGGACTCTGTTGGGCCTCGCATGTGGTAGTGAGGGAGTCTGTTTCATGTCTTGTGAAGTATTCTCAAGTGTTTTGGTACAGCTATCGGTACCTGGGTATTTCTTGTCTGTGGTGTTTTGTAACGGTTGATAAAGAAGGCAAAAACGGTTTCATCAGCAGAAAAGATCATAGTCACAATTTCTGAGATTCTTATGATATAATATTCCTTGACTATACCTGGTTTGGTTCTATACAGGACAGTAATATTCATCTGAGTTGTATCGATTTTGGAGAATGGATAACAAGAAAGTATTAATGGAGGCTAGAGCTTCTTCAGATGATCGGCTCTGGGATTTCTCAGGGAAGGGTTTATCACTGATAAGTGGAATGTAAACCTCCCACTATCTTTCAGGCAACGGTTTTCGGTATCAAAAATGGTTACGAAATTAGCTTTTGAGATAATATTAAGTATATATTGTTTTCATGTCAGATAGTCTGGCCATTGTAATAGTTTTAAGTGACTCTTCAATAAGGACTAAGTTCATGAGGATGTGTTTGAGATCTTTAGTCCCCGTCCCAGGAAAAAAATTTTGATGAGGAACTTCAATGATTGGTTAGATACTTTGAGATCTTGCCGTTTCTAGGTTCTTCATTAAAACCAATGAATTCAGAAAACGTCATATAAGTTTATAAGTGGACAAAACTTTTTCTCGACGAGTCGAAAAAAGTTCACTGACCTTTGTTTGGTATTTGGTAGATATCAATTAAAAGTTGTGGTCTTTACTCGATTTTAACATGTTTCATTTAGTAGTAAATTGCCTTAGGGTATCCCTATTTAGTTATGTCTCCTTTTGCATAGTAACAGTGAGCTTCAGTGAGCTAAATATATCTATCATACACATAAGTTTCCTGCTTGCGGATCACTTGGGATGAAGATTGAATTGTGATTTTATTACAACAATAATTAAAGTTAAAAACTCTACTCATCATCCGGTTTAAACTGATATTATTACTTTTAGGGGAGACTATAGAGCTCTCTAGTTTAATCATACGTCTTACAAAATTTTTGAATACACTGTCGCCTTAGCCTCCTACTGGAAATTATTCATTTTAGACGAAACTCATTTTGTTAATGATAATTTTCTGTGAGTTGGTATTTGATCAAGTCAGAGTTCTCCTGGAATTCTAGAATTAGTTCTACATTGGCTAATTTCTATACAACGCAATTTTATTATTATTTATTTCCATAATTTTTCCCAGCTGCAGTGCATTGTTTTTTTTCTTTTTTAGTAGTTGGCATAATTGTGAGGAGAATGGCACGAAAGGCAAAAACTTTCCACGATTCGTAAAAATATCCTTTTGTCTACGAAAAGTTAAGTGTCTGCTGGTATATATTTTGGTAACGCTCTACCGAAATAAAAGAATCATCTTGGAAGTTTTTCAGTGCCTTCTTCACAGGGAGTAGAAGAAAAATTGAAAAGTATGAAGACAAAAGTCGTTTGTCATATTTATTGTATTCCAGATATGCATATATATTTTTATTTATTTTTTTATCCAAAAAGGGGAGTTGTCATGAAACGTTATTTGTAATTTGACCTACTTTCGAAATCGCTTATTGATTACACAACACAGTTGTTGTTGTGTTGTTGTCGTTCATAAAAGTTTGTCGTCGATAAACTAGACGATTAGTTTCAATCATCAATGAGAAGCTACAACAGAATTTCCCTTGGTGGATAGAAATGTAATGTAACAAATATGCAAGAGGGTTTTTTTTTCCAGTCATTTCAAATGCAGACACATATTACTTTATTTAATATTGTACTTGGGGGTAGGTACTAAATTTAGTTAACAAATGATTGCGGTACAAGGGATGCTTCTGCATTTGAATTGCAAGTAGAAATGGAAAAATGAATTTATTGCAGCGATTCGAGTATTTCGACCTTCTTGTAAGGGAGAAATTTTGTATCTTTGTACGATGCAGAAATAACTTCAGACGATGACCTCGTAATTATGTAGTATATTTATGAGTTATTAACACGAAAGGTAGCTCAGCATATGATTGTATGTATGTTCAGAAACATATCTGATATCGACAACAATCTAATCGTTGAGCACTGACTACACATTTGTAAACTACGTTCCTTTTTAGATATCTAAAATTGCTTTACATAGAAAGTCATGCGTATCATGTTGTGTTTATTGTGTTGCCTTAATAAAAAATTATATGTAATTGCAGACTCTACCATCCCTAAGTATAATTTGTAAATTACAACGTTGAGCTGGTCATTAGAGATCGTAAAGTAAGTATGAATCTAGATAGGTGATTATTGGTTTAGTGTACCCTAGATAGGTATAGATGGGCGAGTAAATGGTGTAAAAGTGGACATAACTAACAGACGGTTCCTTTTGAAAAAAGAGATCAAGATTGAGTTAAATTTGTAAAATTTAAACTTTTGTGTAGATGTAGTAGTGATAGATTTTGGAAGGCCGAGTACCACTCGATAGGTCATTTTCTCGGCATTTTGATCTCACGGGCCCATTGTGAAAGATTCAAGGAACAAAATCTGCCATATTTTTGCTATCACATCCCCAAGTGACTTATTAGGCGTTCGGTTCGCTTGGCGAAGCCCACTATTTTGTGAAAACTTACGTTTTGAAGTTACAGTTAATGCTACGAAAGCAAGAAGTCTTTCGGTTTGGTAACGAGAGCATTACGAAGTGTAATGTAGCTTCGTTTTCTATGCCATCAACTGCAAAGTAGAGAGTCGTATCTTCCCATTGTATGTAGGTGTTTATCAACTTGCATCAGTGGGCTGTATCGAGTATATTCTAGGTTGATACTTTTTTCGTTTTTCAGTAACAAATTATATCGGGGACAGATTTGCGGTTTCAATATTGAAGTTTGTACTAAACCGGAAGTGTGGCTCTATATACTGAGAAACAACTGTGTATACAGTCGGTGTACACTCGGAATATCGAACATTGGAACTCAGTATTGAAATAGCGAAAAATTTCGCGATGTAGAGAGTTTATTGCAATCTGACCCTAGTTATAAACCATAATCATTCTATACTCGAACCTTTTCGAACTGAATTTTATACAATGTTGGCTGCAATTTTTTTTGACATTTCATATTTGACACTTGTCAAGTTGAAGTCGCTATTTCGTTGTTATTTTCCATATAAACAAGTGTTTTTACAATATTTGCTCGCATTTTGTACGTGCGCGGAGCTTTTATAAGTTAAGTGTCAAATTAAATGGCAATTTAAATGATAAATCAAATGAAAGTTCTCTAATTAATTATCAGTATCATAAACCGCAAATGTGTCTCTGCAATTTTAAAAATATTGTAAATGGTCTTTTGATACCTTGGCATCGAACTAATCGAAATGCTTTTTCATCTACGGCATGAAGGTATGGAATAAGGTCATCAAAAGAATGTACTTAGCGGATTTTGTTAATATATACATAGGTAAAGCCATATGTGCATGTAAAATACTTCTCTTAATATTATCTATGTATCTTAATTTAAATTTCTCCTTGCACTATACAATCACAATGATTAATTCCCATGGTCTACTTTCAGTATCGGCTGGCCGCACATCCTTAGCTTCATTGGATATTGTCCAAAAGATAGCCTTCAAGGTCTTTGGCGATATGACAATAACTTGTCATATCGACTCAGTCGAGCACTGCCGCAATGTTGGATGCCTTTCCCTCCTTTATCGCTACATACATTGTTAACGTTCTGATGAAATATCTAGTCTAATCCCATGTAGGGTGATTCCTGCACGCAATACTCGCGCTCCAAACCGTGCACATCCTTTTACCCTTCAAATTACTTTCGGCCGTAAAGTAAAATTCCGTGATGCTTTTTTATCCCGAACAGTGCGAATGTGGAACAATTTACCAGCTTCTGTTTTTCCTCCGGCATAGAATCTGCGAAAGTTAAAGGGCGACATACATCGGCACCTCCGCCACTCTCCTCATATCCCCTAATCCTTTCCCTATCTCCTTCCTGCCATGCTGTGCTTTGCATCATAGGGAATCTCCTTAGCTTGTCTTAATAATATATATATAAAAAAAAACAAAAACAAATCCAAAAAGCTAAGCTAACTTCTAATACGTTGAAAAATTTATCATCAGTTGGTCTACTATTCCGGAGCCCACGGATCGCGGGGCCCATGGATTTTGGGGCTCATGGATCGCGGGACCTACGTATCGTGGTGGCACGTATCGCGGTGGCACGTATCGCGGAGCCCATGGATCGCAATCCCTAGCGGGCCCATGCGTAGGGATGGCACTGGTGACATCAAGACTTTTGTATTTTTCTTTCGAAAGCAGCAGTAATTCTTGTGTTGTTAATCTATTCTTTTTCCTCAATAGGCTCATGGAAAAGTAAATTGTTTTTGACCTTATCTGCCTCAACTATCGTGAGAGAAAATAGATACATACTTAATTCTCAAAATTAGACATGTTTAGGACAAATGGTTCATTGAAGGTAGTCAATTTAGGTACGTAGTGTGGAAAGAATAAGATAAAATACGAAATATGTGTACATACAATCTATACCTACATCTATAACCGGGAAAAAGTGGGCTCTGAACCCCAAAATAACCTTATGGATCTTCCAGGGCATAGTCAGACCCATAACTTCATATGGGCCAAATATGTGCTAGCCTAAAATATTCCAGGCAATCACCAGGAGAACTCTTGATAAGGTGCAAACGATTGCAAGTTTAGGTGCCACTGGCACCTTTATATCGTGTCCTCAACGCGCACTTGAACCCATTCTTGGCTTCCTTGGCTCTTTATCTCTTTATTCAGAGGGAAGCAGCAGCTAGTATGCTTCGAAAGAAAAGGCCAGATGAGTGCAATTCCTCCAGGGTGGGTCATCTCAGTATCTTTGAGCAGTCAACATTAACGAAATAGAAGATCCAACAGATACTATGGACAACAGATTTTCTTTAGAAAGAGGTTACAAGTTAACCATTAATGAAAGAAACCAGATACTAAACAGAGGACTCCAGCTTCCGAAACGGACCCAAGTCTGGTATACTGACGGAATGGTATATATAACTGGTATAAGACGGGAAAACAGACGCAGGGGTGGTTGGTCCAGAAGTGGAACTATCCATTCCGCTTGGTGTCTCACCTTCCACTTTTCAGGCGGAAGTCTATGCTATATAGGTTGGAGCTGACGCAAGCCTTTAAATAAGGGCTGCAAGAACTCCAAAAATCCACATATGTTCAGACAGCCAAGCTGCGCTCCTAGCTTTTGCCTCTCAAGTCTTTGATTCGAAACTAGTCTGGACTCGAAACTCCAACTACTGTCTAGAGACAACTAAGTAACCTTGGTTTGGGTCCCTGGGCATTGGGACTGGCTAAAACCGGAGCTGAATGTCCGTATACTAGTCCCTACCCGACATTTGCCCTACCAAAAAGCTACTTTAGGGGGACAGCTTAAGTGGGAAAACAGACAACTGGATCTCTTTTGCCGTAGCGCGCCCCATATGAGGCAGGCGAAGAAATTCTTCAACCCATCTCATCTTCAGACACACCACCAACTTATTGGACTTAGTAGACAGTCGCTCAGACTATTTGCTAACGCAGTCACTGATCATGTCCCCTTCTGTCACTTCCTGAAGAAGATAGGCAAATCCGACAGTGAACTGTGTCGACTGTGCGAAGAGGAAGATGGAACCTTGATGCATGTTATATGTGAGTGCCCAGCACTTGAACGTCTAAGGCTGCAAAAAACTGAAGGAACACTTATCTCTCCAGATAGTCTGCAATCTAACCCAAAAACCAATAATCGAGCTCGTTAAAAGTCTCGATTTTGCCTAACCACTTTAGGGGAAGGCAGAATAGATCAACTATGGTCGCGGTGTCCGCAAGGTCCTGGAGGCCTAGTTGCCCCTACTCTTAACATTAACATTATAACTATAGCTAAGACCATATAGAATATCTACAAATTATATTAATTATAAGCTCGATACAAAAATAGAAACTTAAAACTTCTTACCGTGTCTGTATCAGCCATTCTAAGATCCAAGCGTGCACTGTTCCTTTAATATTCAGATCCGGAATTGAGTGAAGATCTATGGCCTTACTCTGTTTTATTCTTTTGTAAATTTCGGCGGATAAAATCTTCTACTTTTTCGAAATGATGGATGATTTCGTTAACTGCATTAGAAATTCGAACAAATGTTTTGTTTTTGTATAGTTTCTTTAGATAAACGTGCTGTGCTAGACTGTGATTCTAAATCAGTTGTGTATTTGCCATTAGTGCAGATTAATTGATAACTTTTATGTTAATAACTGTGCTGAAATATTTATTTTATTTTATTTCATGCATGAAGATTTAGAAATTATCTTTTAAATTCGGTTTATTGAAATGGTTAAACATAGTCAGACAGAATCTCAGTAAGTTGAGGGTTGGTTATAATGTGTCGACCTTAAAATCCTCTGCGTGGTGCACGTCAGGGCTCTGTATTTGGTACCCTATTATTTAACTTATTTATTAATGAGCTTCCAGATATTTTTGAAGATGCAAGATTCTTCTGAGTGAAGTAATGGTTTGACATTCGTTAGACGGTTTACTATCATCTGAGCTAAAATTCATTTTCATAGGTTGTGCAACAAGAAAGTTACGGGATGTTTTGTGAAAAACTAGTATTATTAATCAGTCACCATGTGACTCCGAAACTTCTAAAATCCTAGGATTATGTCAGTAAGCAACAAATAATTCCGGAACTCAAGACCAAGATCCAAAATTACATTGGTGAAATTAGATCTAGATCTCTGAGCAAAAATTTTGAACATAAAAACACAGGTGTACAAACTTATTTGTAGCTGTAAAAGATATTCGGCAGTCATTTTGTTTAAAAATTAATCACAAGTGATACCACCGACATACATATATGTACATAATAAGAAATGAGTCTGAATAATTTTCCTAAATATAGAAAATAATGCCATAAGTTTTTAAGTGTTTGTATCTTTCCCACCAATATGAATAAGAAAAGAATACATTACAAAAATGTATATTAAAACGTTTGTGTCCATTATACTTAGAAACTTGCCCCAAATAATTTCTAACAATAGAGAATTAAGGGAAGATAGTGTATTTATGGTGTGATCACATATTGCCGATACGCTCCCATTCTACGAAATTTGTGTTCCATGAAATAGCAAATCGCGCAATTCATTTCATGCAGGTCAGTGTTGTTGACTATGATTGATTTTTTTATATTATATATAAATTTTTTTGCTTCGGGGTTAACTCTTGCCCTTTGAAGAAGCAAAAACTTGTTCGAGTTTGCGGTTCCAGCCCTGGGTGGTGATTTTGATCTTTTGTCGTAATTTAATGTCAAAATATACGACAAAATGAAAGGAACTTTTCACTGTTTTTTTATTTTATTATTATTCAGCTCAGAATGTCTCGCATTACATTAGGTAGAATAAACAGAAAATGACACTTCATATTACAAATGCGAAAATTTTATTTCTAATTTAATGCTCTTGGTAGGTGTAGAATATCGAAGGACTGTACTAGAAAGTAACGCACCGTTTTCAAAACCTTACTAGATCAATACGAATGCGTAAAAAACAATTTTGTGTTTTTGTTTTGTTTATTCATTAGTAATATTGTTTGAAAAAAAAGGTTTAAAAGAAATATGTTTTTGCCGGGAGAACAGTCTAACTTTTTTCTTAATTGGAGCCATCAGCTTTTGCACAGTAGAATCACTCACTTTCCTACTAGCTAGTTTCCATAAACTAGAAAATTTTTGCAGTGTTGTGGTACTTTTGCCTTATTTTCTGAAGATATTTTTGACCGAAACGCAGTAGCGCTCAATAGGTCGAAGTTGGGGGACGTTGAGGGGATTTATTGCCTTTTCTACAAAATTCACTTTATTTTCTTGGTACCAGCTCAAAGTTTTTCTAGAATAGTGACAAGTTGCTAAGTCTGGCCAAAATAGTGTAGACTTCTTATGCAATCTGAGAAACGAGAATAATCCTTTTTTCATGCACTGGTTTATGTATACATCAATGTTAATACACCCCTAAAAGAGAAGGGGCCAACTTCGTTGACCACACTGACAAATGGCCTACCAAACAAGAACTTTGCGGCCGAATTTTTCTATCAAAATTGATTTGTCAGCATCAGAAACATTGTCTTTATCTCTTGCATTATAAAATTGAGGTCCAGCAAGAGTACTGAAATCATATTTAAAGTACGATTCATCGTCCATTACAATGCAGCTCAACTGACACAATTTATCATACAACTTTCTGGAACGTGTTATGCAAATTCACTTAAGTCTATTTTGTCGTTGATGGAAAGGATAAATTAAATGGACCTCCTTAAGGATGATGTCTGGCCATGTGGGATAGTTGTGCGTAAATTTGTAAACTTGCCAAAAAACATAAATGCTCAGCAGCCAATTCTTCTGAACTCCAAATTCGTGGTTGCCTTATTTATGAGGGTGAGGATCTCGTAACTGGTACTTAACCTGTATCTCAGAAAACTTCGTTGAGTACTTTATTAATGACTAACACTTCTATATCCTGCTATTTCCAAAATTTGAGCGGTCTTAGGACTAAGGTCAACGACATTTATGTTTGCTCTATTCAACACTCATATGATGTCATCGCGATGGTTGAGACTTGGCTTAACGCCGTTTCATACTTCTGGAATTTGTAATCCATCATATTTGGTATATCGCAAGGATCGTGCTGTTGAATCTGGACTTAGCTGTGGTGTGTCCTGCTGGGAATTAACTCAACTTTCCAATCTCGTGAAATTCCATTACTTCATTCGTCTTATGAGATTGAGCAGATTTGTGTTCGACAATTTTCTGCTGATGTAAGTGTTTCTTTCTTTGTCTCATACATCCCGCCAAACTAGAATGTGGTGATTTATGAGAAGCATATCTTAAATGGAGAATATGGTTCAGGACAACGATCACATTGTTGTATTTGTTGACTTCAATGTTGGCAATATCCACTGGTTATGGAGTGAAGGATGTCGAACGCTGTTTGGTAAACGGACTTCTGTCACTTCGGACTTGTTAGCGAAAACTTAGTTTCTACTGTTAATTCAGCATCCTTTACCTTCTCCAAAGATACTGTTAACCATTGTGCACTACAAATTATAATTGGTTTTATAGCTCATAGAAGTAGGTACTATTAGTGATCCTAATTTGCGTGATTCATTATATTTTTATAACTTCAAAAAAGTCAATGATGCAGCTATAAATGATGAGCTGAATCTAATTGACTGGCAGGGTTTGTTTTCTGAATGCGATTGAATGCAGGCGTTTACTAAATTTGCTTCAATTTTTGATAACATTGTTTCTGCTCATGTGCCCTTAGCATCGATCAGAACCAATTCTGGCTATCCATGGAGAAATCATAGATTAGCTAAATTTAAAAATGGTCGAAATGCGGCCCATACGAAATATAGAGGGACGTGTGATGTAAATGATGGTATTCTCTTTAAAAGACTTCAGAAGGAGTATAAGTTTTTGAACAAGTTATTTTACAGGAAATATTTGAGCTATTAAAACTAACATTAAGCATAATGCCAAAACATTTTGGTCCTTTCTTAATGGTAAAAGGAACGCTAATGGTCTCCCTTCCTGTGTCCATTATAATGGTATGGTAGCTGACAACACTAGTGATGTTTGTAGTTTTTTTGCTGACTACTTTGAGTCTGTTTACATCGAGGATACTGGGCAGCCATTACATAATGATCTATTGAATAGCGGTTGATTTGGGGTCATTATTTATATCGATTAATGATGTTACTGATGCCCTTCACAAGCTTGGTACGTTGTCTTCCTCGGTTTCTGATCGTATTCCAGCTATCCTTGTCTTTTGTTGTCTTTCATAAGGAGTGTTCCTTGAACAATGAAAACTCTCTATGCTGCGCCCTATCCATAAAGCTGGTGCTAAAAACGATGTTATGAACTACCGTCCAATCTGTAAGCTCCCTGTTATTCCTAAGCTGTTTGAGAATAGTGTAACCCAATAAAATATCCTTCTTTGTCAAGGAGCACATTTTTCCTCTTCAACATGGTTTCATTAAAGGAACATCTATTGAGACCAATCTGGTATCGTTTGTAAATTATTTACTAAGTGTTATGGAGGGCTCTGGTCAAGTTGACGTCCTCTATGCAGATTTCAGCAATAATAATAATAAGTTCGGCTTTCATTCCTCATTGCTCAGTTGGATTTCTGCTTATTTATTTGATGGTAGACAAATGGTTGTGATAACTGATGTTACAGCTCGTCTTATTCGCCGCATTCCATCTGGTGTTCCACAGGGCAGCTATTTAGGTCCCATTCTTTTTATAATTTTTATTAATGATGTTTCTAAGATTTTCAATTTTTCATCATGCCTTGGGTTTTGCCGTTGATTTAAAAATATTTATCAAGATTGGTAATACTTGCAATGTTGCCAACCTTAAACAGGATGTTGATAGATTCGCTCGTTGGTGCTACCTAAATGGTTTATCTCTGAATTTATCTAAATGTAAGCATCTAACGTTATCTAGAAGGACTTCACTGGTTTTATTTGACTTATTCATTAATGATTCTCCTGTTTCTAAATGTAATTTCGCTACTGATCTCGGGGTTATAGTAGATTCTCGTATGACTTTTATCCCAGCACATTGATTTTATTATGAGTAAGGTAAATTCTCGTCTTGGCCTTGTTAGGTGTGGTGCTGCTGAATTTTCTGATCCCTATACTCTTAAGAGCCTGTATATCTCCTTGGTCAAACCTATTCTTGAATATAGTTCAGTACATTGGAATCCCTACTATGCTGTTCATAGTAGAGGAGATTTACTAGGGTTGCTTTGTCGAAGATAAACTGGAGGGATGATCTACCTCCGTACCAAGGAAGATGTCAATTAATGGTCCGATTGCTCGTTCTGTTCGACATTTTAATCTTTGTAGTTGCATGATTGACTTTAATGAAAGTAGATGCTCAATTAAGAAATCTGTGCGCTGTTTAACTGCCTCTTTCTCTTAGCTGTTTTGTACCATTATATATTTTCATTATGATTATCTTTAATAGGCTAGCCTGCAGTTTTTAGAATTTATTTACATTTATTGATAATGTTTTTAGTATACGCATGTATTATTTGTATATAGTTATATCATAGCTTAATGCATGTTTATTTTTAATAACTATTATTCCTATTGTTGGACTGTGAGATTTTGTAAATCACCCTAGGGGGTGATTCGGATCTTTCGTCGTCAAAATATACGCCTAAATAAATTTAACTTTCGAACTTTCCTACGGATTTTTTCGTGTTTTTATTCAGTTCAGCAAGCCTTGCATTACGTAGGATGAACTGAAAATGACCCTTCACATTACAAATTCAAAAGAAAATTTCGAATTTAGGCACTTGTAATGCTCTAATTACGTGTAGAATATACATTTACCGTAGTTTATAATTTTTGTCACAACCTCGGAAGCAGTTGACTAGTTTGTCGTACTTTTGGGTGTGTATTTTGACATTAATTAATGGCAAATTCATTTTAGTTTATTTTTTGATTGATGAAAATGATAAATCAAAATGAATATGATGAATATAAAAGTACGACAAGTTTGTTGTGAAATGTCAAAATATGTGACAAAAATATATACCTAAGCTACGACAAAAGATCCGAATCACCACCCTGGAGTCATAACACATTTGACCCTTGGTGCTAACTCTGTTAGTCCTTGCTCTAATGAGAGGCAGCTGTAGCCCTACTAATACAATATTATTATTGTCAATATATGTATGAATGAATTGTTACTGAATTGTCATTTTGAAATTCTATGCGCATTTGTTTTGACAAAATCGATACAGACGTGAAATAATGTTTTTAACTTTTTAATTTACTTTAAGTATTTTTTGTAGATAATAACAGCAAATCGCAACCAATGCAAATCAATGGAAAAAAAGTGAAACATGTGCATTGAGTGCTAGCACGAAAACTTCATTGGAGATTTTTGAAATTCAAGCGGCGCAAAATGTCACCACAGTTATTATCTTCCTCAAAATACTCCATTTCCTCACCGCAATGCTCTAATAAATTTAAAACTGCTCAAATTGCCAATTTTTATTCCTCGTTATTATTGTCAGCATTTTGCATGTCAGATGATAAAAGGATTACGGTAACAGCAGTTGTGCTTTTCTTCTGTCTTAGAACTAAAGGAAGGGAAGTATCGTATAAAAATCCTATCGGTGTGAGGGAAACTCGGTTTTTAGGCGAAGTTAGAGAAATGCAACAAGAATTTAACCAAGTTTAAATTGCTAAAGTCAATGTGTCACTTTCGAATTAAACGTTATATTCATAATTTTGCGTCGGGGTTTTGTATTTTGTGTGTTATTTAATTAAAAAGTATTAAATTCTACCGTTAATTGTGTTAATTTTGAATAAAAATATTTAAAGTGAATATTTCAATTATGAATTGTGCTGTGCGGTACTATTATAATAATCGCCGAAATAGTCCCGGAAAGCCGTTTCTCATGCAGGTTCAAGTCCTGAAACTGAGCTAGAAATTACCTTTTCTGCAAATGCGAACAAAAGAAGTGAAAAAAGGGAAGGAAAACAAAAATGTTAAGATAATTTTTCAAAATATTTCTATGTTTATGTTTTTGTGCTCCCAACTTTTTGTTTGATCGTCAATGTGTCAGTGGCAGTTTTGTTTTATTTTCAATAATTACGGCAAACCCTTCCTCAAAAATATTTCCGATTTACTACTTCCATGAGCATAACGAATATACATAAACATAATTCTACTACATAGTGGGAAATGTCGCAATTTTTCGGGTTCATTGCGTTCCCTTTAGTTATATGTTCTAAGGCTTCGGTAGATAAAACGAAAACACGGATTATGAAAATTTCGAAAATGCCTACTATGTCTACACATCCTATTTTAAGAAAAATAGGAAGTATACACTTTCTAATTCCATATTAAAAAACAAATGTATTCTGAAAACTGTTCAGAACATTAAAAAAGTCTGGGATTGACCGTTTTCTCAGTATACGTGAAACTTTTGCAAGTCTGTAAATTTTTATATGGCAAACCTATGAAAGGGCTACCTGGTTTAGCTCATTTTTGATCAAAATTTATTATTATTGCAGGAGCGTAGTCTACCGAATTTCAGCTTTCTAGCTCAACACCTATTCAAGCACTGTCCAAATATACAAATACATAGTGAAAATCTGAGATCTTATATGGCAACCCTACGAAAGACTTGTATAATTTCCCCATCTACGACCTTGACCTTACTTCTCTCATATAATTACTGTTTCTCTTAAAGTCAAATGAGACCTTTAAGCCCGTCTCAGATTGCTGCGCACGGCTACGTTTAGATTAGACACTTTTTCGTAGCTGTGTACACTATGAGCTACCATACATATCAACACATAGCAGGCTTAGCGCATGCTACTTATACCTGCGTAATTATATGACGTCAGAGGCACACACGTAGCTTGCCACGGATGTGCCGGCCGCGCAAAGCTACAGACACGACCCAAACATACGGTAGCCGGGTTTTCTCCCTTCTTCAAATCGTAGGTGCAAATAAAGTTGTAAGTCCTTTTTTTGTAGAAGTGAGATGTTCGTTGAAGAATGTTGTGAAGACCCGATGTAGACGGGTCAGTATGCTGCCTCTGCCATACGAACACTTATTGGTAGGATGATGGCTGGAGGCAGAAATTATCTGTCATCTTACCTTAAAATTTTTTTGCGGCAGAAGTAGCATACTAAGCCATCATGACTGGGTCAAAGGGACATCAATAAACCCGCGTAGTTTCGAAACTTTTCATCGCTTAATGTAGAAATTAAAGTATTGTATACACAATGAATATATCTGTATGACCCTGTTTAGGTGGGTCAGTAAACTTGCTGCTCTTCCTGCCTTACAATAACAAAGAAAAAGCTAGAAATGTTATAATATTAATTCCTACAATACCCTAGATGAAAGCCCGTATGTAACACACACATTTGTGGTGAAATATGAAAATTTGTGACAAAAAAATACGCCTAACCGACGACAAAAGATCAGAATCAGCAGAAATTCATCGTTTTCACAGTTTGACCAAGAAGGGTTTACCCGATTCGGTCCATTTTTAAATTATATTTACTATTTCTATGAAAACGCTGCGCCGCGTGACAAACTGATAGATCAACAGACGGCCAGACGGACATGCAAAAATTACAAAAAGTTTGATATTAAGAGTGGGTGTCCAATAATTCAGCTCCAGTAGCATTATTTTCCACACTTTTACTCTGGATTACACGAGATAGTACCTACAGCTAGCATGCAATTTGCAGTGACATACTTCTTGTACGTGTAATCCCTACTGCCATGCAAGTAGCTCAGTTTTCAACGAACTTGCATGATGAAAAATCATGGCTGCTGAGGTGATAGTAATTTGACATTATACAGTTTTCAAGATGGCGGAAAAGAAATGCTTGAGAGAAATTGATAAATTTGGAAAATGAAATTTTCTGGGATCTTTTGCATTACATCATTTACCAAGACCTCCCTCTTCATTTTTTTTTGGGTTTTTAATATTCTGCTACTTCCTTTATTGCTATAATTTTCCAATAGAATAGAATAGAATTATTTATTTAGAGCTATGTACTACAATAATATAAATATCTTTTATTTAGTACGAAAAGAAGGCGGAAATTAAAAAATTAAAATTAAATCGACTAATAATATAAATTTAAAAAATAAGCAAATTAAAATTAAAAGTTAAATTTGAAAAATTGTAAAATAAATAAAATGAGCAAATAATACTTAAAACATAAAATAATAATTAAAATAAATAAATAAATAAATAAATAAATAAAATAAACGAAATAAAAAATACAAATATATAACAACTAAAAACTATAAAACACAAAGTCAAGACCATCTAAAACAAAACCAAATGCCTATTCGAAAATGATGCTATAGCGCGCTATCTGCTCCATAAACCCACGAGTCGAGCTCGTACGCTGAATACCGGATGGTAAGTTATTCCAAACTTGAACAGCACGAACAAAGTAAGAGTTTTCCATTACTGAATAATGAAAGTTTGGTATCAGCAAATCGAAACGCCTTGTGGAGCCCAAAAATTCTAATTTATTAAATAAATAACTAGGTTTTTTAGAATATATTAGGTTATGTAGAAATGCCAGAAGCCTACGTAAACGGTATTGCTTTAAGGAGCAACAAAGTAGATGGTTACGATGTTGCGAAACATGATCGAATCTCCTAAGGCAGAAAACAAATCTTGTGCAGTCATTGAAAGCCACATTTAGTTTGCCGGAACAGGAGTAACACAAGTAACATAGGAAAAGTACGGCACAATCAAAGAGTTAACCAGCATCGAACGCATGTTCGTAGACAAAGTTCCCGAAGACACCCACAGCCGACGAAGCCCACCATAAATCCTACCTGTCATATCGTTAACATGGTCACAGCATAGCGTTCTAGAATTGAGGTAGATTCCAAGATTTTTACGCTATTCGAAAATTGCAGCACCGTGTTATTTAAAATTACAGGTGGAAGGTCAGATTCCTCAATTGCTCTGCGATTAAAAACTATGCACTGCGACTTTCCTGCATTAAGCAATAAAAGATAATGATTAGCCCAACGTGCAATATTGCGCTAGTTGGAATTCAGCCTGTCGATAAAATCCTCCACAAGTCCTATTGGTCGACTGAGATACACCTGCACATCATCGGCATACAAGTGAACTTTGCAGTCTTCAACAACATTAGGAAGGTAATTAATATACTGGCTGAAGAACAAGGGGCCAAGAATAGACCCTTGAGGGAAACCGCAATTTAGAGGCAAAGCCAAAGAATAACTAAATAAAAGAAAGGACACAGAAAAGTGTTCCGATTGTTTTCCATTTAAATGTACAGGGCGAGAAAAAGAAGGAAGGAAGAGAAGAAAAAAAATCAAACACTTTTTGAACATTTTACGAATAAGACAAAAAATGTGAATGCGAAGATTACATGCAACGAAATGGAATGGCAAATGATTTGTTTTCGTAAATAAAGAGAATGGGCGGAGTTTTCTGATTTTACGCTCATAAAATGCTGCCGATTCTTCACCTTAACCCGCTGGAATCTATAAGAGAGAAAGCTGCAGATTAAGGACACAGCAGAAGAGTGAAATTGGAAGTCTGAGGCCAACTTTATAAGCAAATAGGAATGACTGACCATGTCGAATGCTTTGGAGAAATCAAGTAGGGCAAGAACACACAGATGGTCCCTATCAAGTGAGCTGCGAATATCACTCGTGACATTCAGAACGGCTGTCTCACAACTACGAGACCTCCGAAAACCGGACTGAAAAAGACTTAATAAGTCAAGGTTTTCTAAGTGATCAGATATTTGTTGTACCATCAACTTTTCCAGGACCTTAGCAAGAAATCCTAAAAGGCTAATCGGTCGAAAATCACCGGGAACCTCAGGTGTGTTCGTTTTGGACACAGATACAACTGTAGCGACTTTCCAATCAGACGGAAATATCGACATGGTAAGACAAGTATTAAAAATATGGAGAATCGGCTTTATTATCAGAGGTACAGGTAGCCTGATAAACCTAGGTGGGATACCATCTGGCCCCACTGCATCAGATTTGACGGCACCAATTGCCACGACAATCTCCCTGGCATCGACACATCTGACAGAAAAAGAGGGCTGATCATTATTTGAGGGAAACATGAAACGATTAAAACCCAGCTGTTCAGAACTACGTGACGCAAGGGTAGGGAGAGAAGTGAAATGGGAGTTAAGTAAGTCAGAGTCCAGGTTACACTGGGATTTATCTCTGCCATACACGGAGGCCTTACGCAAGTTTCTCCACAAGATTTTGGATGATAGTAGGGGGTCAAATTTTTTGCTGAAAGTATTGCCTCTTGGCCGCACGTACTCTAGAGTTGACCAAATTTCTAATCAATTTGTAATGCGCACGGCTTTCAGTGGTCTTTAGTCTAAGATATCCTCCGATATAAAAAATCCCGTTCAGCGATAAGTGACTGAATCACTGCAGAAAACCAAGGACAACAATTTTCCCTGATTCTGCGATTCTGCGAGAGTGAGTTGGAGCAAATTTATCGTGAAGATGATGTAGTAGTACGTTAAAACCATTAATTTTCTCATCCACTGAGGTACACAGGCTGATGTCATTCCAGGGCAGCGAGGTACACTCATCTCTCAATTGATATAGATCAATATCATCATATTTCCTATATGATATATCCCTGTACTTTATGCAGTTTCCAAATCAATGCTATAAGTCAAAAAAAGAAAATCATGATCGAAGACGGAAGGCGAATTAATCTGGTTTTGAAAGCTAACAGAATCATTATCAGCAGTAACAAGCAGGTCAAGCAGGGATGGGTTATCCGTATTGAGATAAGTTGGGAGATCGTTAATGACACAAAGGTGAAGAGACTGTAGAATGAGTCCGTCACACTATTATGTCTCAACAAATTGACATTAAAATCACCACCCAAGACAACGTTTGCATATCTTTGTGTTAGATCAGAGAAAGCAGAACGGAATTCTGCTGCGTTTTCAATGGAAAAAGAATTTGGCGGACAATACACGGAGGATAGCAGACATTTATTAGCACCTAAGATTACATCCACACACAAAAATTCTAAGGGGGAACTTCCGGAAGAGTAAACGATTCGTGAATCAAAACAATCTCTGACATAAATGGCCACACCACCACCAATTCGACCCAACCTGTCATTCCTAAAAAGATTATAACCAGGAAATCTAACAAGAGTAGAAGGTATATGGGAATGTAGCCATGTCCAATATACGCAAGACTTTACATCTCAATGCCATTTATTAAATGAACTTGCATACAAGATGATAAAACATCAACCGAACAGCCTTCTGTTTTCAAGTTTAAAATCGCATTGGAAAGGAGGCTTGCATGCAAGCTGTACTATCTCATGTAACCCCCAAGTTAGTACACCCCATGATTTCACCAGCTAGCTAGATATAAAAAGACTTGCTGCCTGTCTGTGCTGCCTTCGAATTTTAAGTTGCACTTCATTCCTGCCCAGTATTCTCAGCCATCAGCTCAACAGGCTCTAGTGGCTCTCCATCCAAAAACTATGCTGTTTGTTCACCAATGATAGACAAATAAAAAATCAAAATCTTCGCCAGAATCATCTTCTGACAAACTATTAAGCAAAAAGAAATTTTTCGCAAACATCGTAGGGTGGGCTTTCTATGAATTTTTGAAGCTAAATGGGCTGGCCTGGCGGCGAGCCTCATATGTCAGCTAGCGCTAGCATTGTGTGGCTGTATCATACGTCATGCCATGCACAGCAATCTGTGGCGGCCTTTATTTCCACTAAATTTTAAATTAAGTTAGCCGATTATGCTGTCAATTAAATGATCTCAAAACTATCTTCCCATCATGTTTTTACAAAGAGTAATGCTTGGAAAATCGTCAATGGGTACTAAATTTAAAGAGAACTTTCAATATGATCTTCGAAAGGAGGAAATATGACAAATTGTCTATTCTTATTTCGACTGTAAATCATCGGTGAAACGGAGACCATGTTATGTGCGTTCCATTCGCTTTTTCATTAAAAATGAATTAAAAAAAATTAAATATCGATCAGAACCCGGCTTTAGCATTAAGGTCAGTTTACAATAAACATTTCTACCGGAAAAAAATGATTACCTACGTATGGAAATATTTTTCAAAATTCAATTAAAATTTAATTTAAAATTCAGTGAAGCGGCAACAGCAATATCAGAAAGAAGGAATTTAAAAAGATTAATTTTCCATCAAAACAATTTCGTAATAAACGGGTAACTTCTATCGATTTCTTAAGGTCTAAATTAGTTCATTGTCTTTTGTGTTGTTTGCTATAATGAAAGTGAAAAAATTTGCAATTATAGAAATTATTTTTATATTAAAAGTATTAACAAATTTTGTGAGAAATTCTTTTACAGAGATTAAGAATTTTTAATTAAACTTATTTTTATTCCCAAGATGAAATCACATAGGGTATATACATACATATGTAAGTTTGTGTATGTTTGGCCGTCTGTCTGTCCGTTCGTCCGTCGTTAGCACAATATAGCATTCTCAGATTTACTTAAACCATTAACAAATAAGTTTAAACTTTAAGCAAATAAACTTGAACATTAAACAAATGCTTTTAAACCCTTAACAAATAAATTTAAACCTTGAACAAATGATTTTAAACCCTTAACAAATAAATTTAAACCTTGAACAAATCATTTTAAACTCTTAACAAATTTATATTTAAAATATTTTATTTCAACTGAAGTAGGCGTTTCATACTTTCCTCAAATTTTGGGCGCATATATAAGCTGTGTTCTTTTGGTTCCGTGCAGTGCATTGCAGAACAAAGGAGATTGCGGATTGAATTGACTTGTAGGATGCATAGAAGTACAAAGTTTTGAAAGTATAGAGAAAATGATCAAATTGTCATGACTTGAATCCTTGCAAAATGTCAAAATAGAACTTGATAAACTTCGGGGCAAAATTTGGCAGGTTTAACGTTTTGTAAAAATTGAAGTCATGGAACCTTGATTATTCTCTCTATACTTTCAAAAAAAAAAATTCTACTTCTATGCACTCTACAAGTCAATTCTATTCGCAATCTCCTGTGTTCTGCAGTTCACTGCACGGAACCAAAAGCACACATCTATAATATGCAATACTTCTTACTTTTCAGTGCAATGGTTGACCATCCACTGCCTTAGGAGTAAGTAAACCAAATCCATTATATAGTTGGAACAGTCATAGATGTGATTTGTTCCAGGCTATCTTCGATCACTGAAAGAAGATTATGTTCTCTACTGATGTCACCTAAAACTGAACGTGCATGTGCTTTCATTTTAGAAAATGATTTTTCGATAGGGCATAGCATAGGCGAGTAAGAGGGCAAAACTTTTAGTGTCAAATTTTTCTGAGATAACACATCACGAAGTTGTTGTGTTTTGTGTATTCTCACATTATCCATATTTCAAAATGCGTCACTAATCATAGGATTTGTTTCCAATTTTTCAACAAGTTCGCTCAGAAATAGAGAAAGCCTATCGGAATTGCAAGTAGAAATTGCAATTCCTTGGTTACTTATCGCAGCAATAAGTTTGTCGTTTCTGCCACGGGCTTGAGATCTTCTAATATGAAGATCAAAACCGTGAATCTAACACTAAACATCTTTAATCTACTCGCCTGTGTGAAACCCTATCGAAAAATCGTTTAGTTTTAGGTGACATGAGTAGAGAACATAATCTGCTTTCAGTGATCGAAGATAGCCTGCAACAAATCACACCTATGACTGTTCCAACTATATAATGAATTTGGTTTTACTTACTCCTAAGGCAGTGGATGGTCACCCGATGCACGGAAAAGTCAGAAGTATTACAGATTATATATGCACCCAAAATTCGAGAAAAAAAATTGTATAAAATGCTTACTTAAATTGAAATAAAATATTTTAAATATAAATTTGTTAAGAGTTTAAATATATTTGCTAAAGGTTTAATTCTTTTTGTTAACAGTTGAAAATCATTCGTTAAGCGTTTATAATAATTTGTTCAAGGTTTAAATTTATTTATTAAGGGTTTAATTTCATTTGTTCAAGGTTTAACTTTATTTGCTTAAAGTTTAAACTCATTTGTTAATGGTTTAAATAAATAATAATGCGCTTGATCACCGAAATCGAACAACATCCACTTTTTCACTTGTACAAAATGCACTATAATATATGGAAGTTGATTTAATTGAAGGTTTGTGCCTTTATGGACATTATATAAAAAATATAGAGCGAATCTGAAGAATAATTTGAAGAAAATTCAACAACAGTTCCAAAAGTAATATCACACTTTCTTAGCTCCTTCCCTTAGAAGGGACCACCACATTTCACATTCTTCTTCTATAATAAAATAAAATAATAAGAGTGTTACCGATTTTATTAATATTTCATTAATATCATTGGATAAACAAACGCGTCCGTACGTAACGAGAGACAGCAATAGCATTGAAGGCAGTAAAAAAAAACGAATAAATTCTACTAAAATTCTTTACTGCTTTATTTACATAACCCGGGGGTTACACGTAATAGTACAGCTTACATGCAAGCTGCATTGCCATAGTTCTTGCACGTTTAACCTTTACTGCCATGCTGGCAGTTCAGCTTTCAGCGAACTTGCTTGATGAAAAATGATGGCAGCTGAGGTGATAGTAATTTGACATTATACAGACTTCAAGATGGCGGAAAAGAAATACTTGAGAGAAATTGATAAATTTATACTGGGAAAATGAGATTTTCTGGGATCTTTTGCATTACATCATTTACCAACAGCTTCCTCTTAATTTTTTCTTGGGTTTTTAATATTCTGCTACTTCTTTTATTGCTATAATTTTCTAATATACGATCGACTTTACGTCTCAGTGCCATTTCTTTAATTGAACTTGCATGCGAGATGATAAAAAATCAGCCGAACTGCCTTCTGCTCTCAAGCTAAAAGTCGCGTTGGAAGGGAGGTTTGCATGCAAGCTGTACTACCTCGGGTAATCCCCGGGTATGGTTCCCAAGATCGTTGGCTAAAAGTAAGATTTTAATAATAGTTGTAGGTGACTCATACGTTCCATACTCGTTTTTTTTTTTTTTTGAAAAAAAGGTGGAGGAACGCTCATATCATTACTAAAAATATAATAAATATAATATCTATAAATTACTTTTATTAGTAGTATTTAAAGCAAATGTTCACAGTATATTCCAAAGTTTGGTCCAATTGTCGTCTAACAAATCTTCTTGATTCCTTTCATTGCTGTTAGTATCCGTGGCCGAATGACGTCCTCTGAGTAGTAACCAGAGATCAACGTATTGGGAAGGGTCGAAAAGTCGCAGAGACAGTCCAACAAATTTGATGAACAAAAGAGCTGAAATTGTCTTAGGCTTCAACGAAGCTCTAGTTGAGGTGGCAATTAGGTTCATTTGCGAAAACCTGCGTTCACAATCAATTGAAGATATTGGAATGGTATTCAAAGTACGTAACAAATGCAATAGTGTTTCTGGTTATCTCTTCTCGAGAATGTATTCACGGAATCCACGAATCGTGTCCCTTTTATTTAGTTGCAGTCTGATTGACAACTTTCTAATTTCCACTTCTCCGAATGTCAGATGATTATTAATATCTTTAGGTCAATGGTTTTGATCAAGTACACTAGACCAATACGCCAACACATCGTCTAATCTTCTTTCGATTGACTCTTTTAATTTTGTACATGGGTCAATGGGAGGATCCCTTCTTGAATGTTTTTCGTGAACTAAAATTCTACGAAAGTAAAGATGACAGAACTAAGCTGCAGTATTGTATTCATACTCAGCTACAAGGTAAGCGGCAGAGTATGCGCCAGCGCCAGCTCCAAGCGCCAGAACGAGCACGAGCGCCAGCACCACCAGCCTTTAATCTAATTGAAATCATTTATTAGCAAGTTGAAAGGTTCAACTGATTTCGAATTAAGCTTGTGATTGTTTGGTAAGAATGTTTGCAGAGGGATATAAACTCAAATTAATTTTTAAAACAAACCAAAATCAAATTTAGAAGTATTCCTTTAAAACTTTTACAATCTGTCGAAAAAAAGGTAGTGGAACTGACATTCTGAGTATTTAAAAATAAAATTTTGAATGAAAAACCGCTCCAACAAAGAAACAATTTGCAATTTCTTACTTTTCACCATCGATTTTGACAGCCCTGATTATGTAGAATTTATGCACTCATTTATACTGATACTTTGAGATATGAGTCGTTTGCGCCGGGCCTGGGTATTTTTTTAACATCCTCTGTTCTTCGTAGCTCTGCCATACAACATTTAAACAATTCTATTTTCCGCATGGATTCTGGATGCAATAATTACACTATACAGTTTCAGGATATTATCGATTTAAATTCGACGACAGACTAATGCGTGTAAACTCTTTGTAGTGCTGTCATATGAAAAATTCAAACTTTTCACTTGTATACCTACTCTCAAAACGGTTTGTCCCAATTGTTTTTAATGTATTTAATTTTGTGTATGTATGTAAATTTAAGTATTTTTTTCTTGTGTTATTCGGATTGTAAAAATGTTATGGTCGCATTTGAATCCGCCCTCAGAAATTTCGACGCAGCTGGAACATCTTTCTGACTACCCTTGTGACATCTGTTGGATGTTGCACCAGCATCAAAGTGAACATGAAACGAAGAGGAAGAATATGGTGTAAGACTTGTTGAGATTTGTCAAATGACAGAGGTTTTTCATATTCTGAAGAAGTTTTTAGTATAATAAAAATATACGTAAAAATCCTAAATTTTTATATGGCAACACCAAGAACGGGTTGCCTGACTTAGTCCATTTCTGAAGTGTTATTTACTATTGCTATAAAAACGCTGTGTACAAAATTTTAGCTATCTACGTCGACGCGCTCTCAGGTAGTATCAAAATATATAGTAAAAAACAAAAATTTTTTATGGCAACCTTACAAAGGAGTTACCCGTTTTGCTCATTTTCGAACTTTATTTAACCTTTTTTTTTTAAAAAAGGCCGTGTTAAAAATGTCAGCTTTCGAAATACATGCGTTCTCGAGTTGTAGTGAGAACGGACAGACAAACGGACATGTACAAATCAAAATAACTTTTAATATTATCCGTGGGTTTCTAATCCATTTTGCTCTACCATAATTATTTCGATGCGTTACAGACGGAATGACAAACTTAGTGGTCCCTATGATTACATCCTCTAGGATATAAAAAGGTGCATATCCCAGTTGTTTTTTGTGTAATTCCGGATTTAAGTTCCAACGAGGCGCCAAGTGGCCACAAGCTCATATAATATTCTCTGGGCGTAGTACACAGAAAGATAACTGAAAGCATGTGCGCATTACGTAGACGTTAATGGTTCGTTGTGTCACACGCTAATCAAGCACACACAATTGGAACCGATAAATTGGATTGGAGGAATCCAACTTGTTCGTGGAGTTTTCCTGACCAAGAAACTAGAGAGCCAAGATTTTGTCCGGCGGAATTGCTAATTAGAGTATGACTTTGATAATTTATCATCATAAAGTGGTCACCTAAGCATGATATTTCTACACTATTGCTATTCAACACGAACATCTTTGCGAAATGTTTTTCTAGAGAATTTGGAATTTACCCGAAAGTTATTCACTACATGATAAAAGCCAGACCACTTCAATTTCGTTTCGATTGAAACCATGCACTTTAATAACTCAGAAATTCTCGTTCTATCGAATGCCATTTAAGTAGTACATTTCCAAAACGTATAGAAAATCTTTCTATACAAAAAAAATCTATGTAAAATAAAATTATTAATAAAATAATTAATAAGAAGTGTGCTCACAGGGGTCAAAATGACGCCTTTGTAAACCTATTAGTGTTGCCATTTCAGCATAAATTATGCTAAACTGGCAGAATTTACGCCTCGAAAGCATAATATTTTTACATAATTATGCCGGCATATTTTTTAGCATAATTTAATTTTCCGCCCATATTATTTTACAATATCTTGCCACGCACTTTCCGGCTTAATAGTGTTGTAGCCTTGAACGCACAATAAATGCAATACACAACAAGAGTTTTTGCAATCGTAAAAACTCTTTGTACAACCGCTGCAAATTTATATAGGGAAGCTTGGTTTTACATATTTTGCAGTGTGAAGTTAAGTGTCACATTCCGTTTTCTGAATTGTGTGAACTGTGAGCGTTATTGGAAAAACAAGTGTTAGAGTTAGAAACAGTTCTATTGAATTCATATAATACGACAAGGAGTGGTAAGGATATTAATATTAAGCATTTGAACTGAGTTCTTATAGAAGTCGGTATAATTTCAGGTTTTTGGTTAAAAAAAAAGACCATTAACAACCAAAGTTTTGAAAAAATTTTATCGACGATTCGGACTGTGATAATGAAGTTCATGTATTACCGAAAAAGAAAAAGCAAATAATAAATTATCAATTTATGCTTTTAAAATAATTGTTATAATAAATATGAATTCAGGTACACACAGAACGCCAGAAATGATTGGCTGAAATGGATTATTATACAGGAAGGAAATACGGAAAGTTAATTGCAAATGTGAGCTTCAAGCAAAAAAGTCAGTTTTAAAGCTGGATATGGTAAGTAAAAAACATATGCAAGCTGAAACTCTTTTCCGTTCTATAAAAAATCAAAGAACTTTAAGCTTCGAAACCGATAGCAACTTTCAAGCAAGGGTGTGGGAAACCAGAATTGCATTGTATATTGCTGTCCATTCCTCTATTAATCCTGCAGATCACCTTATCAAATGTGAAAAAGAAAATTTAAAAACAATGTGCAATTTAAATAATTTTTCATTGGGCCGTACCTACTAAGTGTATAGCCTTCATAAAAAATGTCTGGGGGCCATATTTCCAGGAAAGTCTTTAAGAAGAGTTAGGTAACAGCTCGTTCAGTTTAATTATAGATGAATCTACCGAAGTTACTATTAATAAGTATTTAAGCATAGTTATAAAATATTATAGTGAGAAAAAGAAAAGAATTGTTGTGCAATTTTTGAAATTAGTTGAGCTCACCGAATGTAATTCGAATGATTTGCTCAGTACAATACATTCTGTTTTTAAGGGAATATGGCTTATCGGTGGCAAAAATGTCTGGCCTTGAGACAGATAATGCAAGCGTTACGGTAGGAGTAAAGAACGGAAACTCGAATTTCCCTCTGTAGTCGTTATATGCACATTGTATTACTTTGTACAGATATGTCTACCAAATGTAATATAAATAAATTGTATTTAAAAAATTTTAGTCGTTTTGTACTCAAAATCGTCTATATACAATGACTGCAATTAAAACCCTATTCGATTCTTTCATACCGTTAGTTCCTATTATTTTTTATCTCTCAATTCAAATTTAGCATAATATTTTCCGAAAAAGCATATTTTTCTCCGGAAATTTCCATTTTTTTTGCGAAAATTTCTGGCAACGCTGTGTCAAACCCAATTCAGATTTTTTTATTGAGTTCGTCGTTTTGCGCGGGTTACAATGAGAAGGGTGCTTTGTGTCACGAGAGAGTTTTGTTGTGTATTTTTACTAGTCTAATCAATTCAGATCGAAATTCATAATAGGAAGGATCAAACATTTATGTGTTTGCTCCAACCTACTGGGAGAGAAACTCACTCACGTCCACCGCAACCAATGCATAAAACGTGTTAAGAAGTATTCTACGAATATCTAATTTCCACGAAGAGGATTTTAAACTAGAATCTTACAAATGACAACCCGTATTAATACTTAATTGCTTTCAATTAGTCTACAATGGAATTCCATAACTATTGCTAGAACCTTTCCAAGAATATCTACCAAAATAGATGACATGGAACAACAAATTTGTCAGGAAATCGGTGCTCCAGAACAAATTTTTGTTGCAGCTGCTGAAATTACAGTTCAACGTAGAAAATAAAATCAAGGAAATTATTTATGACCATTTTAACCGTTCGAGATTAACGGGTACCACCAGTATGACACTTTCAAAAAATCGATTTTTGTTTTGAATTTTTCGATAGTGTATACCTTCAAGAATAACATACTAAAATTTCAAGTGCCTATTGCGAATAGTTTTTGAACTACAGTCTTCTAAAAAGCAGAAACGTGCGTAAGCTGAGGGGTCTCTGTCGGCATCCTAAATATTGGAACAGTATTAGGGACGCTACACTGTAAAAATTTTAGGACTATTCCCTAAATTTAAGACACGTTTTTTCCTAAAAATAAATGTAATTTTCTCTGATAGAAAGGGAAAATCAGTTTGATTTCCCCAAATCAATGGAACATTCAATGAATTTAGGTATTTGGCACTAGAAAACCTATAAAGTACGTAAAATTCCCAAAACGTTAGCTCTTTTTGATATGAGGAAGAGAGCATTCAATAAATTTGGTACTATGCTGCATTTTTAATGGAAACATATTTTCGTTAATATAATTCACACATTGTTTTTGAAAAGATGTCATATATTGCTTTCCAATATTTTGTTTAAGTCTGCCCAGTGCACCAATATAACTTCCATACTACTTAGTAGTTATCCAGCTCATTCTTATGTTTTTTAAAAGCGATGGTCTTCTATCACCTTCACCTATGGTGGAGAGTGGTGCGGTGCCATCATCTATTACCTAAATTTTAGGGAATATTCTCTAAATTTTAGGGAATATTCTCTAAATTTTAGGGAATAGTCCCTACGTTTTTGGGGGAAAAAAACGAAACAACAATTTAAAATTCACTATATTTTAGGGAAGGTCCCTACATTTTAGGGAATATTCGCTAAAATGTAGGGAAAAATATTAAAAAAAATTAAAATTCCCTACATTTTAGGGAATATTCCCTAAATTTTATGGGGAAAAAACCAAAATTCCCTACATTTTAGGGATAAAAAACTAATCTTAGTTTTCCATGGTGGAGGTTTCCCTAATCTTATCGACAAATGCCTAACCTGTGTGGCACAAATTGTTGCCACTAACTTTAGGCAATTATTTTTTACTGTGTACTCCCGACCTCTAGATATACAGATCTTTATATATAGGTATATGCCAGTCAAACCATTCATACATTGCCTGGAATAGCAGCTCTAGGTATGATATTTATCAATTTATGAAAATGAAGTCAGAATTTTTATCTTTCTTCTTCTTTCTTTTTTTAAAAACGCGCATTTCCGAATTTGCTACAGTTCTAACACGAATACAAATCATCCGATCGACTTGAATCTTGTTTTAGCGTATTTAGTATTGGTTCCTTCATAGAATGACCCTCCAGTTTTGCGATTGCGATTGGGTAAAAAATGTCAATTGCCATGCAAAAAACCATCAGATTTTTAAACGTATACTTGGAAGTTTTTTTTTCAAAAATCTGACATTTTGTTGGGTTTTAATTTTTTTTCACAGTCCGGCGTCATTGTACAGGCAATTCTTCTAGTTAAACGGACTTTTTCAATTTTTTGATTTCCGGCACTCTTCAGACCGCAATCACTGCAGCAGTGGGAGATTTTTTTTTAGAGTCGGGTAACGGCGCATAAGTTACTGAAAATTGAATACTTTCATTCAAAAAAATTACTATTAATACACAATTTATACACAAATATATTCTTGAAATTATTTCAAAACATTCGATGCAATAGTTTTCTTTCAATCAATTCCCGAAAATCACACTTTTTTTGGGCAGTCACACTAGTGGTGCTCCTTAAGGTGTGCTTCAATAAATATGCATTTAAGTTCCGAATGAGTTTAGGTCAAGCGATTTTCGACAGTACTTTCTATCACAAAAATCATCACCAGCATAATCTGTTTCTTACCGAAAGCACTGAAAAAAACTGATGTATTGGCAGATTTAGACTTACATATATTAAGATGAATCTACCTGGCAGGCGGGGCTCTTTTCATAAGTAGCTGCGAGAGTTCCTCACTTAATGTTACAACTGATATGTGTGCGGCTTTAGACGATGATGAATTCTTCATTCTAATAGCCTTAGACTTTTCAAGGTCCTTTGTTATTATCTCTAAGCTAAGCATTGATTTTGGACTTACATCATTCGTTTGTAAATTAATTGGTAGCTGATTTAATGAGCGTAAGCACCCGTTACTTAGAGATATTTAATGCACTCTCTGATACGGTTGTTTTTGTAAAAGGAACTCCTCAGGGCTCAATTCTCGGTTGTCTACTTTTCAGGCTTTACATTAAGCTCAAAGCTCATTTCTATGCTCTTCAAATATATTTAAATAGACAAAATTGGGCTAATGGAGAACTGTATCGAATATATGTATCTACATAGCTCGATCTACAAAACATTTCTGACGACTAGTCTCAGAGTAATGAGATCTCATTAAACCCAGCCAAATCATTTGCACTTATTTTCAATAATCAGGACTTCTCAGGCCATCAGTCTGGCGTGATGGCTTTCCTTTACCTACCATATATTGACCAGGTAAACGATCTAGGAATAATAATAATAAAACAAAAACTTAAGTGCTGTGACCAAATTAGTGTCCAATTACGAAAAATCTATGATGGATTAAGGTTGCTATGGTTATCTGCTGATGTATTGCCCAAGAGCACCAGATGGAAGCTCGTAAAAAATCTACTACTCCCACATTTCACTAAGAAGTCTCTAGGCTAGATTCAGTGGGAATGGATACGTCCTTGATTGGACTTCGGCCAATTGTCATATGCCCATAAAAAAATAAGTAATTCACGCATTCAGATTTTTTTACAAACAGCTGAGATACCTGATTTCTTTGGAAAATTGTTCGAAGAGCTTGCTGACGACAGAAAGAACAGGGTAAATTGCTTCAAAGTAATGTATACATATATGGAAAAAAAATAATAGACAACCTCAATTTTCACCAAATTTTTGGAGTTGTCTTTAGCTTGACGGAGAAATTTTCCCTCTAACCTAAAATTATGCGAAAAGAAACGTGCTATGGAAGAGTTGAAATGAAAAAAAAAATCAAATTTGGGAGATGACTTACGAAGAAGAAAAAAAGATATCTCACTAAAGATTTGAAAAGTGTAATTTTTGGCAAAATGTCTTTCGGTCAATTTTCAATTTGCCATATGTCTTTAGGTGGGGTGCACCTGTCAAAAGTATTACGTTATTTGATCTTTCCTTGAAAAAGCGGGACTGCCCACTGGGAAAAATACTTCTCTAAGAGCCCTCCTGAAGCGCTTCCCTGGAAGCTCGTAGCGCTTCCTTTCCCTATCTGAGTTCATTGATTTTTAACATAGGCATGTCCGTAGAGGGAAGCGCTTCGATGCTGCTCTTAAGTAGCGCTCAAGGGCACTCTAAATGATGGCCGAAGAAGGTTTTTTGAATGTGTCTTTTCGAAAGCTTTAATGAGCTTTTTGGATAATCATAGCAGTGTTTTTTCCTTAATCTCATAAGAGGACTTCAAGACTTGCTAATGATAATTAGTGATATTAAATTTTATGAAGTTGATTAAATAAGCCAATATTCTCCCTTTTATTCTCACTTATATTAACCAAAACTTCACATTAGGTACATCCTATTAACCTTCTAACTTCATATTGAAAAGGAGAGATGCTAACGCACAATAGTGGAAAAATTCACAGTTTACATTCGTGGAAAATTAGATAAGTTCACCTCTTGTTGCACTTCAATCTGCTGGAGCTAATTAAATAATCTTCTATAGAGTTTCCAAGCGAGGGCTCTAGAAGCACTTTAGTTACTTACTTGCGCCTTTGCTTATTTTTCAGGATAGATCTGTAAAGGGCTGCCAAATGATGGCTAGAGAAGCGCTTAAATTGTGCTCCTTTCAGATGCGCTGCTTTTTCGTCCCAATGGGTGATGTAGGGACTACAGACAAGACAAACGGCATACATTCACACGCATTATATTAAAATCTAATCCAATCTAAACTTGCGTTATAGAATTAACTGGGATACAAAAGAAAACATGACAACACAGACCATTATATATGCATGTTCATATGTACATACATCTGAAGTCACCTGGTGCAAACTGAGCCATATATTTTCGAAGTCTCTCTGCATTCACAATATTTTCCGAGTTTCTGTCCAATTATATTAGCAACTATTCTAGATACCAGGCGATCAGTTAAAACACAAAGAATTGCCCTTTCTAGCTAAGAATAATACCAGCATCTTCCGTAAGGGTGGGTGGTGCGTAGCATTTAAGGGCTACTATAATGATGGAGAGATTATATTGAAGCAAACGAAATTTTTTTCTTATAAAATTAATTGAACTAAAAACGGAAAAAAAATGCGTTTGAATTTCAGACACTTAGCTGCACCAACACAATTACATAATTTCGTAATTACTCCGCCTACAAATGATTTAAAGAGGATTTAATATAAGCTGTTTTCCCAAATGTCATTCCTTTCGCTGTTTTTTTGTTGTTGTTGTTAATAATTGTCTTAAGTTCCTAATTAACATCTTTCTCACCATTTACCTCTTAATTACAATAATATTCAAAGGAAGTGTGAAAAACTCGAGTCTTCTTCTTTCAGAACTCGAAATGTAAAGGAAAGCACAGAGACATTGCGTGCCATTGGAAACAATGTTGTAACTGTGAGCTGGATGGGAAAATGAGTGTTATGCAGACATACTATAACTTTTGTTTTCGTTCATTCATTGCAATTTTACATGCAACCACTTTTCATCGGAGTTTTGTGCGCATAAAAGTTTTCGCCAAAGTTTCAAGACGAACTTCATCGCCGGCCGCTGCCCGCCGCCCACCAGGAAGATACAATCGTCGCGATTCATTTTTGTGTGAGTGTCTTCTGTGCTATAAGGTGGCTATTAGCACTTCATGAGTCCTCACTAATTAATAGTGAAGTGCCTCTATCTCAAAGCTTAAGCTTACGTGATATACATACCTACCTACATACATATGTACATGTCCTTTAACTGTTTTCAAGTTTGGTGATAAATTTGTGATTTTATTACCAATGGAAAGTCCTTCATTTCGAAGCGGTATTTCAGAGCTGCACAAGTAACAAAGTTTATTCTAATTGTATAAGTGTCGTTTATGGCCTGATCGACGGACGCGCAGTGAGTTCCTTGGAAGGATATTATAATCCTCTAACTGAAAAGTAGGCCAACTACATTTGCATATTCTTTCTAAGGGGAACTGGCATGCTTTTTTGATTTCTATTTTAATTTTCGATAATGCACGAACATTTTTCTAATCGCGAATCTAACTTTCACGTTTCACGTTTCTCATTTTTTTTTTTTTTTTTATAAATTATAGAAAAGAAGTTTAAAAGTTTTATGAAGCTAATCCCTCAAAAAGTATATTGAAGGTCGTTTGTTCATAAACCCCGACTATTTACTGCAAACATAATTATTATTCAAAAGAATAGAAAGCTGGATAGATTAGAGTATATTAAACAGTTATTGATAGCAATCAATCAATCAATATTAAATTTGGGATGCTATAATTCGAAAATGATTCGACAGTTTTGTTTTTTATCTTTATAGGAGTGTCGTCAGGGTTGGACACCATTTTCACTTCAGCCCATAACTTCCATTTAAGGAAGAATTTGGTCAATCTAAGCACATCTTTGGAAAGGTCTGGGAAAAGGGGGGCATTTTTGCTCAACAATGCAGATTGATTGGGTGAAAAGTGAAAAAAATTTAGGCATTTAAAAAAAGAAATGAAATGCTGTCAAGGTTGGCCAGTCGACAAAAAATGCGGTGATTGATTGAAAATGATCTGGAAAAATTAATTAAATGAAATGAAAAGCCCAGTTTGTCGGAAATTGTCTGTTTTTTAGCAAAATTTGAATGGCACATTATTAGAAAATGCATTTCCGGCAAATGTCGTTATATTGACGCATTTCAAATGCACTTCTTCCTTTGATGTTTTATTAGCGGACTTTGTTATGATTGGTGCTGGACGTGTTTTGGGCATCTTCCAAGCAAACAATCACAGTGGACCAACCCTAACTACACAAAGTGGGCGCCAACCTTGACAACAAGCGCCATTGCCGCATCACGTAACACCATAACCAAACAGAATTGAATTTTCCTCTTGGTTTATTGGCAAGCATGAGTCACACAACATATTCAAAATGCTTACTTTGATGATTGCCGTATTCAAAGCTGCTAAAAAAAAAACTTTTTTTTGAATTTCAAACCACTGAGTGCACAGCACATACTTTGCGTTCACGCTCAAAATCTGCAATGCCACGAAATGTTTACTGTCAGTGAGAGAAGTTTTTCCAAGCTCGAACATTAGTGACGCTAGTGGTCAAAACTAAAAAAAATTGCAGATGGCCGACCTAGACGACCGGTTAACCCTGACGACATTCTCCTACATATATTCGCATGTGCTTCCTACTTAATTTTTATATAGGTACTATTATGTAATTAAAACATTTTCTCGGACCTATTTTCTTAACATTGGTGATGACTCTGAACTTTTGTCGTACTTTTTGTAACATATTTTGACATTTCACCAATTTTGACATTACCTTGGTTTTCACCATAGTTTATTTTGATTTATCCTATTCATTTTCCATTTTATAAACGGAAATAAGTTTGCAGTGAATAAACGTCAGAATATACGCCAAAAAGAATGACAAACACGACAACTGCTCCCGAAATTGTGACAAAACCATTGTTTTGAACTATGGTAACACCTACTTACAGTAACTCAGATGATCAAACTTAATATATAAAATTTTTTATTTGTATTTCATATTTTCATTTTCAGTTCTTTCTACGTCATGCTAAGCTTGCTGTCCAGCAGTAAACAGTCCATTTAATTTTGTCGTATATTTTATCATTAAAGTACGACGAAAGATCATAGAATCAGTATCCGAACTGAAGATAACAATTTGAAGTATACCAAATTTGTTGTACTTTTTTTCCAATATTCTGACGTTTATTCACTGTAATTTCATTTTCGTTCATTTTGTAGTAGATGAAAAGGATTAATCAAAATTAACTATGATGAAAACTGAAGTACGACAAATTTTTGGTGAAAATTCAAAATATTTTTATGAGAAAAATATACGACGAAAAGAACACAGGGGATCAAAATCAGAATGCTGATTTTGATCTTATATCCTAATTTAATATCAAAAGATACGACAAAATTAAATGAACTTTTCCACTGATTTTTATGTGTTTGCATTCAGCTCAGCAAGCCTCGCAATGTAGAAGGAACTGAAAATAATACTTCACATTACTTTACTACTTGTAATGATTCAAGCAGGTGTAGAATATCCATTTACCACAATTTAAAATTATTGTCACAACCTCGGAAGCACAGTTGAATAATTTGTCGTACTATTAACGGACTTGCAAAGAACGGAGAAATGTAAACCAAAAAACTCAATTTATTCTCTTTTAAAATAAGATTTTTGCTCCAATGATTAATAAAATGAAGTGAAATAGGATAAGCTCAGAATTTTACTAAGAAAATAGTATTTTCCCGTAATTTGACGAATAACACAAACGAAAAATGAAATTTCGGTTGCATCTATGAATTTATTTTCGGTTTCTACAATGTGGGACGGAAGTTTCGTGGTGAAATTTGTTTTCGGTTTTACTTAACCTTACTGTGCAAGAGTCAACTGTGTGTTGAATCAAGATGTTGCACATGGTCCTTCGAGCCTACAAGCAAACGGCAGCACATCAGATCATCGTGAAGATACCTACGGCAGATAAAGAAAAGACAAAGTCTCAACACACTGTTAAGGCTTGCTTTACAATTTCACCAGCTGTAAACAAACCAAAAAATCTTAACACACAGTTAAGATTTCATGCCAATTAAACACAAAAGTCTTAACACACAGTTAAGATTTTTTTTTCTTTAAACAAACAAATTTCAACGGGACCTGAACTGAATTCGGAGGTATACTCTCCGTGACAGTTTCAAAGGCAAAGCATAGTTATACACCAAATAACGGCAACAAAAGAAGAAAGAATAATCTCGGCTCAACAAGAACTAGCCAAACAAACTTCAGACACTTTGCGGAACTACAGAAGAGATACTGGTGAAAGGATAACGAGAGATAATTTAGCCAAGAGATTACGAGAGCTAGAAAAACACTGGTGCTCTTTCACGGTTCTCCACGAACAATTACAAAAGCTCATATCTGAGGATCATCCGTATCATGCAGGAAATTTGTACGAAAAAACGTACATATTATATAAGGAGGCTATTGAATTAATATCTAATTATGGCCAAGCCATCAATCCAGAAGAAACGCCTGTTACTTCATTTCCTTTCACGCCGCTAACTACAGCTCCAAACTTTAATGAAAAACGTGCCCAGCCACACCGGTTACAACAGAATCTCACAAGCCACCAATAATGGTAGAACAGACTTCAAATAGCAAGATGATGGGTTCAGCATTGCTCTTGCAATATATCGAGCAAGGCAGAGACAACAGTAATTTCCCCAAGCTTCCAACAATAAAAGATACCAAAGTTCAGTGGTGATTACAAAGATTGGAAGCCATTTATCGAGATTTTCACGAGCATAATCCACAACAATACGCCAGATAAGTAATGTGGAGAAAATGCAGTATCACCTGGAGGGAGACGCGAGAAGAGTAATCAACCATCTTCAATTAAATAATAGAAATTACGATACTGCCTTGCAGCTAATAATAGCACGTTTCAACAACAATAGGAAAATAATTACAACCTACATAAACACCATAATCGATGCAAAAACCATAGAACACAGATCGCAAAACGATACAACGATGCTATACGACACAATAAAGGAATGTCTGGAAGCATTAAAAAATATGGATTGCAATACAGATGAGTGGGGTCCAATCATTTTCTGCATTGCAATGAGAAAATTAGACGCTGAAAGTCTTCGACTTTTCGAAGAAAATTTGACTCACCCAAGAGAAATGCCGTCGACAAATGATCTACTGCAATTTGTGGAGAAGCGTTACCAGGTATTAGATTGCATGAAAAAGAATTTAAAAGAAACCTTCCCCGCCACCATAAAAGGCTTGTGTATTATCTGTAACAGGCAGCATAATCTCTATCAATGTGGGGAATTTAAAAAGATGAATATTGATGATAGGCAAGCATTCATTAGACGCAGTAATCTCTGTACTAATTGTCTCATGCATGACAAAAACGAGAAATGCAAATCTCACAAACCAGATAAGCAAGGCGACCAAATTGAAAAATCAAAAAGGTTACAATATCAGTTGCCACATAAGCAGATCGAAAATTCCAAATGTTCTACTACCAACCGCAATAATCAGAATCAAGAATATATATGGTCAACTGGAACAGTTCAGGGCCCTAATAGATCCATTGGTCGCTGGTTCTTATCCGGCTCGAAGGACCATGTGCAAGATTCAACTGTGTGTTGAATCAAGATGTTGTTGATGATGCTGGTGAGATTTTAAAAGTCTACTTCAAGATTCAACAGTGTGTTGAATCCAGATAGGCTTGAAGGGTGTGACTGGTTAAATTGTTTTGAATGACTAAGACTCAACAGTGCGTTGAATCTTGATATATTGGATGAACAATTCTAAACACTCTTCAATTTTGACTAGACTTTATTGTATTATGCTAGCTTAATTTATACAAAATAATTAGTTCAATTAAACTACCATATACAACAATAATACAAAAAAAAAACAATTATACAAGCAACAAATCAATTACTAAACAAATTGGTGGGTGCATTGACTCATGGCAAAATATTAAAATTGTTTCGTCACTGTCGTCAGCGATTTTATTTACTTTACCGATGGAGGTGCAAAGCAAGTGGGTCAATTGCAATAAGAAAAATGCGCTGACTAGCATAAAGTAATTAAATTATGCTGCCCTAAGTCTGTGAACTCCGAATAGAAATATTTTATAATGAATTTAATTTAATTCTGATGATTAGAATGATGCTTTGATGGTTGTTCAGGGCTGAACACTTACTTCTGGACTGCTTACAAAAACATTTTTAAAATTCCAGGGAAAAGGTTTGTTTTGTATATAGTTAATAAATAATCTGATCAGCGACCACCACTTAACGGATAACATTAAAACATGCTTTTTCGTAAAGTCCTAATCATACAACTTTTATAAAAATTAAATGTCACTTCTATTTATCCGGAAAAAAGTTTTCGGCTTTTGATGTGTAAACAAAAGAAAATTTCGGTATAGAACTTTTCGGTTTTCAGTGATCGATGTGCTAGTGCCATTAGGCGTATATTCTGATGTTTATTCATTGCAAATTCATTTTAGCTTATTTTGTGGTTGATGAAAAGGATAAATTAAAATGAATCTCGTGAAAATAAAAGTTCGACAAATTTTTGGTGAAATATAAAAATATATGACAAAAATATACGCCTAACCCGGGGATTACACCTGCAAGTACAGCTTGCATGCAACGTGCACTGCCATACTTCTTGCACGTGTAACCTCTACTATCATGCTGGCAGTACAGCTTTCAGTGAACTTGCATGATGAAAAACGATGGCAGCTGGGAGATAGTAATTTGACATTTATACAGTTTTCAAAATGGCGGAAAAGAAATGCTTGAGAGAATTTGATAAATTTATTCTGGGAAAATGAGATTTTCTGGGATCATTTGCATTACATCATTTACCAACACCTTCCTCTTAATTTTTTCTTGGGTTTTTATCATTCTGCTACTCCCTTTATTGCGATAATTTTCCAATATATGCAAGACTTTACGTGTAGATGCCATTTTTTAAATTAACTTGCATGCAAGCTGATAAGACATCAACCGAACTGCCTTCTGCTGTCAAGTTTAAAATCGCGTTGGAAGGAAGGCTTCCATGCAAGCTGTACTTGCAGGTGTAATCCCCGGGTTATAAGCTACGACAAAAGAACAGAATCAGAACCCGCACCAAGGTATTAATGCCTGGTAGTAGGCCTACTATTTGGTAACCCAAATATTCCTACTGTACCCTATATGGTACACTTTGCTCTAAAAATTCTGGGAACTGATCTTTTCATCGCTATCAGAGTTGCTAAGAATTACGCTTCATATCGAAGCATTTAGTTTGTCACCGGAGTTTGAAAGAGAGTTTTATAGCATTTTGTTGAACGTGAGCGATATTATACGAAATAATGTCTTACAAGAGAGGTAAGGTAAATATAAATAATTTACAACTAATATCATAACTGCAAAACAGTAAAATCGAAAGTACTGTTTTTGATAAAACTTTGTTCTTGTAGCGCTTTTTTCACAATGAATTTGATTGGTGTACTGTGATTTTTTTTTTTTTAAATATTACTAAGCCAAGCTCAGGAGATACCCTATGATGGAAAGCACAGCATGGTATAGGAAAGAGTTGTGGAAAGGATAACGCTACATGAGGAGAGTGGCAAAGATGGTGATGCATGTCACTCTCAAAGAAGTATGCAAAATCAAGGGAACTGTCATCGGAAAACTATGGATGGGATTGCAAAAAAGCGAAAACAGATCATTAATGAAAATTAATAAGAAGGATAACAGAGCCACGGGGCACACCGGAATTAATAGGATGAGGTTCCGATGTAATGCTATCTAATGCAACCCGTATTAGGCTACAAATTAAAATACTTTCAGCTCATAATAGAAGAGACTCTATCAAAGACCTTTGAAATGGAAATACCTGGCAATACGATTTGGGACTCACCAAAATTGTGAAGACTACGGTTCCAACGTTTCGTAAGAAAAATCGTAAGTATGTTTCCAGATGAGCATCCAGTCCGGAAGCCATATTGGTGATCGTTGATGAATTGATTAGTTTATAGATACATACTTCATTAATTTTGAGTTAAAGATAGATTGAAAAACTTTTGAAAGAATCGCAGTGATTGCAATTGGTCTGTTGCAAAGAATTACCATATATGGGCCGGTGCTGGTCGCAAAGTCATGGATTCAATAGATATTGTAGAAGAGAACCTTCAAGCCCATTGTAACATGGATTGCCTGGAGCACTGCCGCAATGTTGAATGCCTTTCACTCCTTTATCGCTACATACCTGGTCAATGTTCGGATGAAATATCTAGTCTGATTCCCTTGTAGAATAATTTCTGCATGCAATACTCGAGCTGCAAAAAGCAGTCTACAGAGGGGGGGGGGGGGGTGCTATCACATCTATTGTGGCTACTGTTAATGGATGAAATCCCCATTAAGTTAGAGAGTCAATTTGGATGATATATATGTATCCTAGTAGCCGGTAAATTTCTGTTTACTATTAGTGAAAGGCTCGAGTATGCGGTGCTTAAGCTGAATAATTGAACTTATAATAGTGGGATTGATTTTAAACCCCTCGAAGATAACGCTAGTGCCTTGAACAAGAAAAGGTAGGTGCAAAGTTTCAGACTTCGAATGCTGCGGGCCGGAGGTGTATTTGATTCCAAGCTGATCTGGTTAGTCTCTCATAGAAGTCAGTGTGGCCTTCTACATGTGCAAAAGAATTTTTGGTGGCAACTGGAGATATATGTACACAGCCATAGTTCTCCTGGAGTGATTTCAAGGAAGAAACAGACTTCCCCAACTTTTGGTGGGGGTGTCCATATAATGATGCCCACCAGCTGTAATTGGGATGGTGGTAGTATCCGATAATTCTATCTTAACGGATGGATTCAAGACTAATGCGGGTACATGGGCTGAAGTTTACTCTAGAGACTATTAGTGGCACGAATCTTATAAACAACAAATGTAATATTTTTCAAGGAGAGCTTTCGGCGTTTGACCTGGCAGCAATATTTATATCTATGTGCATAGAGTCCATACAGCACATTTGCATATAAACTGACAGCCAGGCAGCCATTTAGGCGTTGGATGTTGTGCTGGTAAAACTATAATTGGTGCAGTTATGCAAGACCAGCTTTGAGGAATTGACTATATGGCACAAGGTGACCTAATCCTGGATACCTGGCCATAAGGATATCCAAGGCAACGAGATAGCTAATGAGTTGGTCAAAAACGTCTTTGTGTTGGATAGCTCGGCAGCGGTAGCTTATGTGAGGATTCTGATGGGAGCTTTAAAAGAGGAAAGTATCAGGGGCGCCTATCAAAAGGCAAGTGTCCGGTAAATTAATATAGAAACATGCCGTATTGCGAGACAATTATGGCCTGCATATTACAGGAGGAGGACAAGAAAACTCCATAATGGTAGTAGAACTGATACCAGGAATCTAGTAAGAGACAATTCTAGTAGACTGTAAATAGCGTGGAACGATTTCTTAGTTGCAAGGACTCAGAGCAAATCAAATCCGTCCAACACGTACTTCGCTAATGACCCGCTCTGATGAATAAAAGGGGTGGGCTATTAGATACACAGTAAAAATAATTCCCCAAAGTCAGTCGCAACAATTTGTGGCACAAAGCTTAGCTATTTGTCGAAAAGATTAGAGAAAGCTCCACCTTGGAAAACGAAGATTAGGCTTTTATCCCTAAAATGTAGGGAATTTTCAATTTTGTTTGTTTCCCCCTATAAAATGTAGGGAATATTCCGTAAAATGTAGGGAATAAGGTGATAGCACACACTCCACCATAGGTGATAGAACACCTCCCCCTTTAAAAAACATAAGAGTGAGCTGTATAGCTCATTTCTTATGGCCCATACTACTAAGTAGTATGGAAGTTATATTGATGTGCTGAAAACAAAAACAATATAGGACTTGTTTTCAAAAACAATATGCGAATTATATAAACGGAAATATATTTCTATAAAAAATGTAGCATAATACCTAATTTATTGAATGTTCTCTTCCTTATATCCAAGGCAGCTTAACATTTCGGGAATTTTACGTACTTTATCAGTTTTTCTGATGACAAATACCTAAATTCATTGAATGTTCCATTGATTTGGGGAAATTAAACTGATTTTCCCTTTATAGCAGAGTAAAATACTTTTATTTTTAAGGAAAAATGTGTCTTAAATTCAGGGAATAGTCCTACTTTTTTTTACAGTGTAGCTACTTCTTTTGAAATTTGTGGGAGTTGGAAAATAAAGAGTTCAGATGTATCCTAGGATTCCTAAGGGAAGCAGGATGGGTCCATGGCGATTTCAAAAGTTGTCCCATGAGGTTATGGGGCACAATAGATTCACTGGAGGTCTAAATGAGGTATGTTGGTAAGTTAGTCATTTCTAGTGGCATCCCTCTTACCTAACCTAATACGTATAAGAAAAATCGAGCACCGGAGGAGAATAAAAATGGTTTTATAATTTTTCCTTTGTAGACAAGACGAATTAGAATTTTTGTCAACACAAGCCAAGAATTTTTAATTTCACAATCCTTTCATGGGATTTTGTTTTCATCGAATATCTATCTAAACACGCATTTTATTATTATCTACTTTTTCTTTCAAATAGGTATTCACAAAATTTTAAATAATTTTTCAAAAATTCATATTTCAAGCAATTTTTTTAATTTCTTTTTTTAAGGATTTTTTTCCACTCAATTCTCGAGCTGCAGACTTAGCAGCAAACTGAGTCAATTTCAATTGACTTATTTCGATATGAATTTTCATAGCAAAACTCTCTACTTTTTTTAATCACGAAAATCGTCATGTGAAATATTTACACTCTACAACATGCAGAGCCGCCGGTGATTTCACATCATTATTAAGTAAATTTATTCCATGTCCAAATTGTGAGAGCATCCAGGTTCAATGATGGATGTAAAAATATTCTCAATTTAGATATTTCTTGCCACTAATTATGACTGAACTGTGTACGAGATTTATTGAAATTTCGAATAAGGTCAAATTGCCGGACATATAATTTGTCGTTTCTTTTCTGTTAGTGTTTGAATTATATTTTAGAACCCTCTCACGAAAATAAACTTTAATTAAATTCATTACATTTTAATGCTATGATGGGTCATATGTATAGTACCAACGCGTAGGTATAAGCCATTGTAAAAAATCTCAAAATATTTGTAAAAAGTGACACTTAAAATTGCCGGAGTATGAGAGAAAAGTAATAAATTTTATAAAGCACAGTTCTGATATATATAAAATATGTTAAAATCATAAATAACATGAACCTAAATAGATCTCCTCCGAAAATAATAAAGACAACTTCTAAACAACCAGTCGTCGACAAACTATTTTGCTAACAATAGAAGGTAAAATAGCACAAAGTGGAAATTTAGCACAATTTGTCGTGTTAATGTGCAGCACTTTCAGAATCTTAAGCTGGTTTTCGTGTGAACCGAGCACCTTTTTTTTTGTTACTGAACTAATGAAATTTGCGTGCTTTCGCTCAAACAAAGGAGTGGTGCTGTGCTTGTGATAATTTTAAGGTTATACTGCTGTGCTAGAAATTTGACAAAAGAATCTTTAAAGCCCAGCGTAAGATTCTCTTTAACACTTTTCATAGTTATACAAATCAGCTTAATACTTGGAATTAACCGCTATTGTTGGTGTTATAAATACAAATCTTGGAATTAAATTAAAAACACAAAACGTGTGCTTTTTTTAAACAGTATCATCACCCTAATTGTGGGAGGCGGTAGAATACAATATTCCATTTTTGGCGGCACATATTCACTATTTTTACAGTTCGCTGGCCTATTCCTTCGGATTAGTTAGGTACAAAATCAATAAAAGTCCTCATTTGGCCGGAAAGGCTTTTCTTGGTCAATAACACTTCGTTCACACTATTCACAGAGGGGCTGTTTTTTATTTATTTCAAACTAACCTCAATTTTAACTTTAACTAGCAGTTAATTCCAAGTAATTGTTGAAAATAGGAAAAACAGATTTTCTTGATTACCTGTTGGCTTAGATCTCTTGTTTATTATAAGATAAGTGCACACACACAAAGAGCGTTTTGTAATCGGCGTTACTTGCCCGAAAAGCAACCTTTAACTGAACTACAAAATTCCTTGTAAACTATCGAAAGGATGATTTCTTTTCTACGGGAAAAGAGAGTTTGCGCCAAACTAACTTTCATTTCAATGCCTTACACACGGAAAATCTAAAAGAAGCTATAGACAGATGTTCCTCCCCTTTAGGTCTAACCCAGAACGTTTGTGGTTATCCACTTTTCATTTTTTATCATCTTTAACTAACTGTACATACACTGACATCATGTCTTGATTTGGTTTAGAATGAATTTGATTTCAATTAATTGGTAGTTTATAACTCCTAAAAAGGCATATAGAAGCATAATAAATGTAACTAGGTACTGTACTATTAGGTATATCAGAATGTTAGTTGCTTGTTATTATAATTAGGAGTTTAAACAAATTACTCCAACGCCTACCTATACACATATACGGTTTCTTTATTAAACCTTTAAAAATTCCATTTTCTATATTTACACGGATTTAGATCGAAGAAGTTATCATGGTTAGGGAAGTTTCGCTCAATAATTTTCATTGTTGGCTCTCACAAATTCATGGAATGCGTGACCTAATGGAAATCCTTTTTTTTTATTCTACGCACGCATCAACCTACTCATACGCATTGTTACAAGTATGTAGAGTATTTTAGGTTGTTAAAGTTTATGCACTCTACTTTCATGAAATATGAATTTTAATGTAATACCACACGTAAAAAAAACCAGGAATAAATATTACATTATGAGAGTTTATTTTTTTATACACTGTTAAGAAAATTTTACACATTATTACTACCTGAATGATAGATATGATAGTAAAAATACATAAAATGTATGTGGAACAAGTAAAAAATCTAGAATTGGTCTAACAAGGGGAGGGTTCCTACTCGTCATCACCGATTTCGTCTTGTAGGGTGGGAGAGCTCCAGATGGCCAAGCGAAATCAAAATAATGAATAATGTATGGTAGCCCGGATTATTGTAGGCTTACCCCGTGTAAAATTTTCACATTTGCAAATTTTCACGGGAATTGTTGCGGTTAAATTCCAACACAATTTGAACGAAAGCGCCAAATTCATTCGGATAAAATGTCCACTACAGAGAAGATATGTAGATTGTTGATTCTATATGTATCATTTCCGTGAGTTTTCAAAGAGCGCCGACAGATGACGAACAGCGGGAATGCAAAATTTTTATAGATTTAATTATTTTTAAATAGGTAAATGGCATCCGATCATCCTGAGACTATCTACAGATAATCTCTAATAATAACGCCGCATCCATAAAAAATTGTATTGATCGATAAGTCTTATAACAACATTTCGAAATGAATTTTTTAGACAGAAATTTTGGCTGTCGAAATTTAAATTTCGCAAATTAATTGGAAGGGGAGGGGTAATGTAGTTCCTCAAAAAATCACGAAATAATTAGCAGAAGGAATTTTTCAAATCGGATAGTATTTACACTACCCTACCTTTCTCAGAACACCAGAGTTCGGGAAATGAGACATTTTTTCGTATTGGTATAATGAATGACCTTTCCACATTGAATTTATCATTCGATTTTGTTGAAATTTTGTACGAATACACAGATGGTGGAATATTGCATAAATACCGTCACCGCCTAAAAATATTTTTTAATTTTTTTAAATGTTTTATATTAATCTATGGTGGTGGGTTACTGCTCTGTAACCCGCTGCTGTCCGAATTTCGTAATAGTCTCAAAAAATCATAAAAAAGTCACACAAAATTTAGCATCAAGAATTTTGAAAATCGGTTGTTTTCGCATATATTTCTAGAATGGTTCGTCGGACAGAAAGAAGTTTTTAGTACAATAAAAATTTCTACGACTAATGGTTTTTACATTATACGTAAAAAACCAAGAACGCGTTGCCCGATTTAATCATTTTTTGAAATTTAATTTGCTATTACTATGAAAACTCTATGTACCAAATTTCAGCTCTCTTTGTCAACAACGCGTTCTCAGGCAGTGTCCAAATATATATTGGAAAACGAAGTTTTTGTATGGCACCCCAACGAACGTATTGCCCAAATTGTCTCATTTTCAAACTTAATTTTATTTGATTTTTTAAGTTCGTGTAAAAAATTTCAGTTTTCTAAGTATACGCTCTAAGTATACGCGTTTTCGAGTTATTGGTGCGCACAGACAGATGGACGGACGGAAAGATGTACGGACAGATGGCCAGACAGACGGACAGATGGACGGACAGGCGGACGGATAGCCGGACATGCAAAAATCAAAATAACTTTTAATATTATGCGTTGGTGTCGAATCCATTTTGCTCTCCCATCATTATTTCTGTGCGATACAAACGGAATGACAAACTTAGTGTCATTTCATCTAGGGTATAAAAGTAGAGTGAAAAAAAACTCAATTCTCGAGTTGCGGATTTGGCAGCAAACTCAGTGAATTTCATATTGACCTAATTCGCTATGAATTTATTACATGGCAAAACTCTCTGTGGAGAAAAACACAGGACAGGGTAGATTGGTGAGGACTTTTGCATTCGCATTAAATTCATTTACATTTTATAATTAACAAAACTGCAATTTATAGTGTGAGTATGTAAAGAAATAAATATATTACACGAATAAGTAAGTAATATTTTATAGTTAAGCTGCTTAGTACAAATATAGCTTGGCAACTTAGATTCTCGTCGTCAAGAGCAGTTTTTACAAAAAACAAAAAATGTAATAATCGCATTTAATTACATCGATCTTACATATATAAGTAATTGTAGTTCTCGAAGGTAAAATTGCATTTTTTAGGCATAAAATTTCTCTGTTTGTTTATTATGTATTATAAAATTTTTTTAAACTGTAAATATTTCAAGCTTCAATCAGTAAAAGTTTCATAGGTGTGCAGGAAATGAAAATTGCACTAAATATTATCCCAACAACGATTATTTATTTGACAAGAATTCATCAAGATTGATTACAATAATTTGTAAAATTAAAATAAAATGAATAAATAAGTAAGTTGAAAGGTTTCTGTTATTTTTCTTGGGACGCACTATAGAACGAAGTATGAGCAATCTACACTTAACGGGATCATCCGATAATAAGACTCCATTTTCGGTTTTTCTGGGATTTTTTTTATTTCGAACTAAATTAACATACAACTGCGAAATTTTTACCACATTTTTATTCATATTTTGAGCACAGTCTATAATTTTCTCAATCCGAAATCTCCCTTATTACTGAAGTACACGGCAAATTAGCCACTCATCTTCAAAAAAGAGCTTCGCAGTAGCCACGATTGCTGGCGTTCTGCTTATCAGAAACAAAAAAAAATCAAACGTCATTTTAATCTGTGAAGTATGAACTAGTTTCTGAACTAGGATTATTAAAAAAGATCAATTTTCAGCATCTTGTTGAACATTTTTTCATGAATTTTGGTATTTTTTTTACGACTTCTTCAACATGAAAAGAAAACGGAGTGATAAATCAGAATTAGGGTAAACCACCCAGTTTCGAGCCCCCTTAAGAGCTTTTTACTATTCTGTGATTTAGTGCAATTAGTGTATTCTTCTGTTATTAAGTAAGTAAGTTATTTAAGATAGGTTGTGAAATAAGGTATTGTTTTTGATCGAACAACAGTAATTTATATTAGTAGAATTGTTATAATAAGAAATTAACTGAAATATGCGCTATCATCCAGATACGAGCCCCCTTTTGGCTAGTTTCGAGCCGTGCAAATCCTCCTATTTCGAGCCCCCGATATTTGAAGCAAAACCAATTCTTGGAGTAAAGAAACACAATTTGAAAACGAAATAGATAGGTATTTAATTCAAGTAAATTTACATACCTATCATACAAATAAAACAAAACGGGTAATAAAATAAATTATAGTAGATCTATCTATGTATGTAAATAAACAAAAAAAAAAAAAAAAAAACAGGACTTTCAAAGGAAAAAAAAATATAATAAAAATAAGAAGAAATGAGAATAACAGCTTGATTAATTATTCCGCCACAGCTGCTAACAGCATAACGGCATTAGGTTTTCTCAGGTCATATTGTTTATTTTTATTGAAAATTGTTTTTGCTCGCTGTGTAGAAGCATTTGTTTTTTCGTTTGAAACTCTTGAACACTTTAATTTAGTTGTATTTCTCACGGTCTCTTTTGTTTGTGTTTTTTCTTGCCTTTGTTTTAAAAGGAATCTAGCTTTTTCATTCCGCTGCATTTTATTTTTCGCCCGAGTTTTTTTGATTTCCTCTTTCCTTTCTTTGTTATTTTCTCTTTTTATTTTTCGTTCTTCTTTTAGTTTTTGCTCCGCAGCCTTTTTTTCTCTTTTATCTTCCTCTGCTTCTCTAAACGGGGTAGAAGAAATGATGAAAGTTTTTCTTTCAGTGTGCCTGATTCCTTTCCGAATTGGTGTTTCAGGAACAGTAAGAAAGTTGGAAATTGCCACGTTATTATTATTAGCATAGACCATAGACATATCCATTATATTGAATTCATCTAGAATCTGTAACAAAGTAAGTAGTAACCTACTTATAGAGCGAAATTAACTAATTACTTCAGCATTTTGAGCCATTGCTTCAAATTGGTCGTATTCAAAAATAAGGCTTTCATTTCCTTGATGCGTAATACAAACCCCGCTGCCTCCATACAGTTGCGTCGCCAGTTATTTACAGACTTCTGCCAACCAATTTTCAGTGGTCTAAAAATTGAAACATCTGCTGGCTGAAGTATTCGTGTAGAGTTGGGGTACAAACATATTAGAATAATATGCAGCTTATCACACAAGTTTGCCAACTGATAAGTCATATGGGTTTTATGACCATCAACGAAAAAAATAACGGGAAAAGTTATGTTTTTCTTCCTCAAATCGTCACTAAACACATGTTCCACATAAAAACAAAAAACTTCCGTTGTCATCCACCCAGAGTCAGACTTCTGCCATTTGATGCCGTCCGGCAAATTATCTATGATGTCTTGTTTCATCCTTTTATAGGGATAAACTATCATAGGTGGAACGACGTACCCAGATGCAGAAAAAGAAAACATCACGGTTAAATTCTCTTTAGCTTGACCGTGGTCCGTTTCGTAGACATTACGGGAGCCTAAGGTAAAAAAACGTACAATGGTATTGACTAATAACATGTTGTTCTAATACATTACCTTTTCCAGCTAACACTTTTCCGATTTTAGGACATAAAAGAAAATTAGTTTCGTCACCATTAAAAATACGTTCGGGATCTTTCATTATGTCCTGATATCCCTTTCTTTCGAGGTAGCTCTTTATATTTCCAAACCAGCCTCTTATGTCCCTTTCAGATACCTTTGAACTGGCGTCAGTTATTGCCTCTGGTGTTCTTACAGATAGATTTGGGTGGCGGTTGAGGAAGGACTTATACCATTTTTCTCCGGGCATATTATCGTTAAAAGGGTTTTTTCTTGGCGCAGTATCAAGAAACTCTTTGACGACAACTTGGATGTCTTGTTTTCGTCGAGGAAATCCTTTTTCCTGATTTGAGAGCAGCCATGAAACAACTAATTTTTCTTCTTCGCCAGAGAGAATGGAAGGAGGACCTCTAACATTTCTCTTATTTCTTCCATGCAGTCGATTTTGAATGGTTCCTCGAGGAATATTAAATAACTTTGAGGCCTTATGTATTGAAAGTCCTTCTTCAATACGATTCAGGGCCACTTTATTGTCTTCTTCGGTATAAGATTTCCTTTTAGACATTTTTTATACAATCTGATTCTGACATAATGATGAAATAATTTAAATAAAATTGCCTTCAAAAGGAGTGATTAAGCGTAGGCTCGTAATTGGACCGACCACTTTTAGAAAGAAATTTCTAATTCGAGCCCCCAGCTCGAATTAAGAAAATGTGAATATATCTATCCAGTTTTGAGCCCCCAATTAATTCTATGTAAATTACAATTTTAAATCTCTAAAAGCACATCTAAATGCAATTCAACTGATTTATAATCATAAAAAATATCAAACTTACCTTTTTAATATAAAGAACGGTAAAAATTGTGGGATATGAAAACGGCCTTCTTAGGTAAAATTATTAAGAAAACACCCGCACAGCGAAGTAATCACTTTGGAGATTGCACAACTACTGAATTCCGATTGCTGTAAGCGATGAGTCCATCAAAAAGAAATTCTAAGAGCTTTCAGCTATGTATACACGCATGGCTTTATAGTAGATTTCTATCAATCGGCTTAGATAAAGAAGAAGAATCAGGATGGGGCTCGAATAAGGCCAGGGGGCTCGAAATTGGGTAGTTTACCCTATCCTAGTTTGCAATGTCTAGATAGGTACTGCATAAGTCAATTAAATTTCAAACGAAATTTTTCACCAGATTGAAAAATGAAGTTTTGAGAAAAATTCGTTTTAAGGTACTCAGTCAAAACTAAACTAACCGTTATGTTCGAAACAGGAAATTAGTTTAGAGAATATAACTGCTGCTCTATTGTGCATTTACACCTATGTTTGTATTAAACAGACACAGGTGAGAGACTTAGGCGCAATAGAAGGGGTCCGAATCTCTGGCTCATCGATGCTCGAGTGCCAAATATCTGGCTTGGTCAACGCTATAACTTCCAAACTACTTCGAATGTTGGAAAATCAATTCATCCACATATTCTACACTATAGTTAAATGCAATTTATATAAAAAAAATCATTTTTTCTTAACCAGTCACACGGGATGACCGTCTTTAGGAAACTTAATTTAAAGCGTAAAAAAACATATATGTATTCATTTTCATATACCTAAATAAATCAATATAAAACTAATAAAAGTTTAGAATTAAATAAAATAAATGAAAATAAATTAACAAATAAACTTGTAGCACATACGAAAAATTCCTATAAAAATGTGGATGTGAAACGACTCTGGATTCTACTCGGCTGGATTGGACTTAAAGGTTGAACCACAATTGCCGTAAATAACTTTATGATTTGAACGAAACTGAGGTTTATTTACGATTTTTTGACATTTTTGTCCTAGAGATCACACCTTAGGGTGACCTACTATCTTGATTTTAATGTTTTCAATTTTAAAGAGTGGTAAAGGCATCGCAGCCACCGCGCACAAATGCGGTGATCAAGTGCCAAAATCGTAGCCACCAACATGATGAACGCAATGGCCATTGGTGACTACGTCAAGATGAAATTTCAATAAATTTTGTTAACTATATTAATAATAAATTGAGACCACAATATTATTATTTTTTTAAATTTTTCACCACCATAATTAAATTTTCATTGAAACTCATGATGTTCAGCATACAAAATTTTAAAATAAACAAAATATTAATCAGCTGTGAAATGTCAACGCTGGGTAATTGCGGTAACGTTAAAAGTCGACCAACTTCTGTTTGGTGGCTACGATGCCTACGTTCATTGCGGCCACTTAATGGCATTGCCTTAAACTTTCTTCTGCGTGAGATTTTCCTGCGTGGTGGTTACTTTCATTCTGTTTCAGGGGTAAGAATTAACAAATTGAAGTTGATTTAATTGAAGGTTTGTGCCTTTTATGGACATTATATAAAAAATATAAGAAGAATCTGAAGAAAATTCGATAACACTTCCGGAAGCAATATCTCGCTTTCTTAGCTCTTTGCCAAACCTTTCCCTTCACCATCTCTTTTTACATTTTTCTTCTATAATAAAATAAAATAAATAGAGTGTTACCGATTTCGGTCATATTTTATTAATATCATTCGATAAACAGACGCGTCCGTACGTAGCGAGCGACTCTTATCGCACTTTATTTACGCCAATTTGATATTTAAACATAACGAAACTTCCTTACAGACGCTTAAGGTTATTTTGGGTACGCCTGTTAAATTTAAAGAGCACGTTCGCCACACTTAAGTAACTTTTTTTATGAATACGACAATATTGTGGTTCAGTCTTAAGCCGAGGGGAATATATTAAAAAGAAAAAGAAAGGAAACGGAGCGAAGTATTCAATTTCAATTTCAATTTCAATTTCAATTTATTAATCTTAGGCCGTGGTACAATAAGATATAATTATCTTTTGCCTGTACCGAACAACATTGCGGAGAGAGACTAACCAATACTAATACTAATACTAATATATAATTATAATAGAACACAAAAAAAGGAAACATTTGTTAGCTAATTCAAAATTAAATGTTAATGATAAAAGAAAGAGAACAGAAAAAAGAGAAAAAAAGAAAAAAGAAGAAAATACATTATAAATTGGTAGAAAGTTGTTAAAAGAGAATTGTTGTAGAGTCGAGATCGGCGATTTATGAAGATAGATTGTCGAGAGGGATATATTGGGTAATAAGCCTCCGAAAGACACCAATCGAGCGCGTTCCCTGCAATTCAGCAGGAAGTGAGTTCCACACACGAACTGTTCGAACGAAGAAGGAGCTCTCCAGAATGGAGTGTCGGTGTCGAGGTATCAAAATGTTCATATTTCTAGAAGATTGCATGAATACAAGCTCACTATACAAGTAGGTGGGATGTTTGGAATAAATAAGTTTATGGAGGAATATGAAAGCCTTGCGAACCAAATGAACATTTAAAGAGCAGCCAAGTAGAGCGTGCCGATGTGGAGAAACATGGTCAAAGCGTTGCAGCCCGAAAACAAATCGCGAACAGTCGTTGAAAGCAACATTCAACTATCTTCGACAGACTGCGTCTAAATGAGGAAAAATTACGCTGCCACTGGTAAAATAAGGCATGAGTAGTGTTTTGACGAGCTTCAAGCGTAACGGCCTTGAGAGAATACTAGCCGATAGCCATAGTCTGCGGAGACCAGCATAAATACGACGAAGGACATTATTGATATGGCTACACCACGTCATCGAGGCATTGAAATGAACTCCCAGGTTCCTCACAGAATCAGTATATCGCAAAATCTTCGAATCTAAAAAGACTGGAGGAAGGTTATTAGCATCCACAGTCCCTTTAAATATCGCGATCGATTGGGATTTATCAGGATTAAGTACCAAATGATTCTCCACGGCCCAATTCGAAACCCTAACTAAATCTGAATTGACGCGGTCTGCACAATCGTCCATGGGGCCTATAGGGCGTGCCAAATATAGCTGAACATCATCCGCATACAAGTGAATACTGCAATCCTCGATAACATCAGGGAGGTCATTAATGTAAGTAGAGAACAATACTGGACCAAGTATGGATCCCTGGGGGACGCCACATGTTAACGACAGCGCATTAGATATGGAGCCGGCGAATTTGACATGTTGGGATCTATCAGACAGGAAAGAATAAATTAAGCCAAGGGCAGACGAAGAAAAACTAAACTTATTTGACAACTTAGACAGCATGGCTAACACTATCAAAAGCCTTGGAGAAGTCCAGCAAGGCCAACAGGCACAATTTATTATCGTCCAAAGCCCTGCGAATATCAGTCGATACTTTTAGGAGAGCAGTTTCACAACTATGAGCGGCCCGAAAACCTGATTGACTGCTGGTTAAGTAATTATTACTCTGAAGATATTCGATTATCTGAAGGGATATGATTTTTTCAAAAACCTTAGAAAGGAAGCATAACAGACTAACCGGCCTGAAGTCATTTAAATCGGCGGGGGAGATTTTCTTAGATATCGGAATCACAGTAGCGATTTTCCAGAGAGAGGGAAACTCAGAGGTGGTAAGACAAGTGTTAATTAGATGTAAGAGCGGAGTGAGAGTCCAAGGCAGAATATACTTTATGAATTTGGGGGGGATTTCATCTGGTCCGATAGCATGCGATTTAATGGAAAGAAAAGCCTTCATAATCTCGTCAGCACCAACACAGTTAAAGCTGAAGCCATCTGACCTTGTCTGAAAACTGCCAGGTGTATCATAGACTGATGTAATCTGAGCGTTAGAGGACTGCGAGGAAGTGATATGAGTATTTAATGCATCTGGATTAAGATCGCAATCAGCATATTCTTTCCCAAAAACAGCAGCCTTTTTCAAATTATTCCATAGTTTTTGGCTGGGAGATCCACATTAAACTTTGAACGGAAGTAATTACGTTTAGCAACTCGAATCCTAGAGTTCACTTTATTTCGCATAGATTTATAGCGTATGTGATTATCATCAGTTCTGAGACGTAAGTATTTATGATAAAGGAAATTTCGCTCATTTATCATTATGTTGATTTCGTGAGAGAACCATGGGCAGCCAAGATGTTTAGTTGTACGAATGCGCACTGGCGCATATTTGTCAAGTAAATCGACGACGACTGAATTAAAAGAGCATAATTTATCATTAATCGTAGGCTGGAGGAAAATCTCATCCCAAGATAAAAATGAACATTCCTGTTGCAAAGCATCCACATTAATGTTATCGAGGTCACGATAGGCAAAAGTCTTGGCAGCTCTCCTTGCGGAATGCGAAAATTCGTAACTGATAAAAAGCGTATCGTGATCGAGTATTGATGGAGGGGTAATTTGTTGATGCAAAAGAACCGAATTATTATCCGAAACAAGGAACAAGTCAAGTAAAGAAGGGTTAGAAGTATTAAAGTAGGTGGGTAAACAATTAGCAGTGCTCAGAAGTAATGATTGCATCAAGTTCTTGAAAGTCACCGCCCGCGGATTAGTTAGAAGGAGATTGACATTGAAGTCACCACCTATAATCACATTTGCGTAAGTGCTTGTTAGGTGCGAAATGATTTCTTCAAACTCTGAGGCGGATTCAATACTAAAACAATCGGGTGGACAGTATACAGCTGACAAAATACACTTATCATTTAAACTACTCACTTCAACACAAATGAACTCCAAATTGCAAGTGTGAGATCTATAAACAACTCTCGATTTTAGTTCCTCACTAACATATATAACAACGCCGCCTCCCATCCTCAAATCTCTATCGTTACGATAAGACCTATATCCGGGGAAGGAGACCAAAGAAGATGGAATAGACGAGTGAAACCAAGATTCACTGACTAAAATTTCATGAATGTCGGAACCTACAAAAATCTCACGAAACTCGTCAATTTTGGGCTTAAGGCTTCTGGCATTAAAATGAACAACATTCAGGCCTCGAGCACGTTGGCATAGAACATTCAGAAGCACTCCGACCCCGTTCGACGGTAACAAACCACTATTCGCTGGCATTGCACAGTGAACGGCTGATGGGATCTCTCAGACAGCTGACCACAAAAACAATCAAATGGCCAATGAATAACCAAATATTATAAGCCTGCATATATGACAATGGTACCAATCTCAACTCTTTACAAAACCAATTAATTTTAAAGTAAGTACAAAAGAGTAATCTTAGAATAAGAGATAGAACTAGACAAGAAGTGAAAATAAGAGAATATCCATTTACATCAAAAGAAAAATAAAGAGAAAAAAACTCTACGCCACAGGAATTGAGTCTTATCATACATAGTATAAATTGCATGAGTACATATTTAATTACAGTGCCTAGCATCATAGATGCATATCCAATTTATCAAGTTTAGGCTCCCGAATTGGTATTCTCGATCGCACAAACATCAGCCAGTTGCGTTAAGTCAGTTATTCGTAGCGCTGGACCATCTTTTGCTCTCTTCACAAATATTACGCCATTTCTGAAAAATGCAGAGTGCAGGAGGTTGTTGTAGCGCAGGCGTAGTGCTTCACGAAGTATAGCATGGTCTTGGGGTATGAGACTTTCATGAATGTATACAGCGCTGTCAGAGGTGAAGCCATCGATGCGGTTTAACTTGAGAGTACCATGCTTATTAAGCGCTTTAAAGAATGAGCTCCTTTCGGCGTGACAAGAAAATTTAGCAATGATAGGAATGTCATGTTTATTAGCACTACCAGAGCTTTGGGCGTGTGACGGTCGACGCTTGTTGTTAATACGAAAAGCATCAGCATATGCCGATACGTCATGCTTAATGACATTGCAGATACCTCTGAGAATTTTAAGAGGGTCTTCACTTTCACATTTAGGTATACCTCTGATAACGATATCGCAGAGGCGCTGGGATCGATGATCACAAAGAGCTCCAGAATTATGGACTAGCGAAATATCTTGCTGCATTTTACTTACAGATTTTTCCAAAGCAGATAGCCGAGAATTAGATGGTTTCAACATGTTATCGAGCTGGGAAAAAATGCGTGTTTCGCATTTTTTTATAAGTGTATCAATTTTGGAGAGAATCTTTGCCTCCAGGCTGGCCATCAGCTCCTCTATATTGGTGTCGATTGAACTCGTGCTGCCATGAGTAATCTTCGCTGTTCCTCTGGTGTTACGATTTGTAGGACCAGCTTGGGTGGGGGCATCAGTATTTCCCCTAACTTTGCTCTCTTTTGTGGTTTTAGTTATCTCTGTAGAATTTTCTGGCATGATTGAACACCGCTTTTAAATACGGGAACTTTGCAAATTATAAGAAAACACACTAATTCAACGCTTCCGAATATAGTACACAAAAGGATAATAAATAGCGCAATAAAAATAGCACAGTCAGAAATATCGCGGATAAAGAAACAACTTGGAAACAGATTAATATCGGAAAAAATCAGGAGCCACGAACTTAGACGTCTACTCCGAGTCAAGCATACTCTACTAGATTTATTATCCTGCTCGTGATGATTCATTGTTGAACGTAGAGACAAAGAGCTGGAAGTATGCTTTTTATATTCGCAAAAAAAAAAGTAGTAAAAGCCGTAGCAAGTTTTATCATCGTTTGAAAAATCTCCGATTCTTTCATCGTCAACCTGGTTCTAGTCTCGAAAATTCGACTTAAGATCGATGCCCACTTACCGGCATAGCATGAACCGGCACAGACAGAGAAAATACTTTTCTATGAAACAAAGTTAGCTAATTCACAACAACCGGCACCGGCAGATACCGGCACGAAACGGAAACTTCATCGCCGGTGGCTTGAAACCAGAACGGCATTTGTCGGTTACTGATCTAGTTGCGAAGTTAACATGGGATCACTTTTCGATAGTTTTCTCGCCATAGCTGCCTTAACTGACGGCCGTGGAATTTATTTATTTTAATAGGGGTTTTGAAAATACAGCGCTGTGCACCAAATGACTAGAGCTCGGTCTTTTTGTTATTCTTTTTTGGTATCCGTAAAATATAAAAATAAAAAAATCAATAAATGGATGACAAAGTAACCCATAGACCGCCAATCCCATTACAAAGTTATCTAATAAAAAAATACATTTATAAAAAACTTTAATCTCCAAAATTTGTATTTTCATAAATTGATAATTTAATTTTTAAATAAATGTGCGTCCAACGTGAGGTTAGATTCTACAAAACTATAATTTGCATTAATTTATTTAAATATGCGCCCAACGGGGCGGAATGAACCCACAACCCTGAGTTTAAAGAGTCTCATGCTCTATCGACCTTGTTAGCATGTCATTATAAATATAAATATTGATATTAAATTGAGTTCATTCTTACCGTTGAAAATCAGTAAGTTGAAATAAAGACTTCAAAAATAAAAGAACAGCTTATAAGATTTTTAAACCAATTGAAATCGATTCAAACTAATTGGCAGTTAAAGAGATGCGACATTAATGTAATTATCTCGTTTACACCTGCTGCTGAGATATTTGGAAGAAGCTGTATTTCAAGGAACGAGTTATGACGTTTAATTTTCAAAGAATTCATAAATATATGTAAGCTTAAATTGATTTATGTAAGTATGGAAACAGTACATGGACGCCGGCAGGAATATTTTCACGAGATTGACTTACGCAATAAGGCCGGTGGCCTTTGATAAATGCAAACAAACACAACGTATATACACACAAATGCGAGCGTGGAACATTATAAATAAGCCTAAAGCCTCATTGAAACAACTTGTCGTTATCCGATCAGAAAGACTATAAAATTCCCAGTGTTTCCGCTCCCCAACAAACATTGAGATGAAAAATCATCAGCGCGATGATTGGGAGATATCTTCCAGTATAAAAACTGGTTTGTGTTTACTCTTACTTGAAAATTTATGTCAGTTCATTCTGTAAAGCGCTTAGAGTTAGTTATAGTGAAGTTTCCTACATCTATCTATCTAAGTATCTAAGTATATAAAAAAAATGAAATGCTATTCGTTGGTAATCGGATCACTTGAGGACGGCTGGACCGATTTGCCAACTTTCTTTTTTTAAATGTTCGTAAGTCCGAATAAAGTTTTTATGGAAAGAGAAATTGAAATCGGCAACCTTTTCTTGGTATTGCCATACAAAACTTTGGTTTTTCATTATATATTTGCAGGTTGCCTGAGAAGATGTCGACGTGGAGAGCTCATATTTTGTACACGAGGCGTTTTCATAAAAATTGCAAATACAGGTCCAAAAGTGGAGCAATTTGTGCAATACATCCTTGTACAAAGCCTTAGTTTTTCACTATATATGTGGACACTGCCTCACGGGTCAATGTCGAGAGCTGACATTTTGCAAATGACCCTTTCTTAAAAAAAGATAAATTTAAGTTAGAAAATGGCAACAATCGGGCAACGCCTTCGTAGGCTTACCACACAAAAATTACGTATTCACTATATTTGGCATGGCCAAAGATCGCGTCGACGTATAGAGCTAAACTCTTCTAAACGTATGTAGTATGCAGTAAGATTACGCAAATTATTCCGGTTCCTCCTCAAAACTACACATCTATCGGAGACTTTAATTGTCGATCGAGATTTATATAGAATCCCTATAGAAAACATCCCAATTTTTAGGGGAGATGGTGTATAGTTGCAGCAGGGGCAACTTGAAACAGTGCAATTTTAGCTCCTCGGAAACTATTTCAACCAAAAGTTGTACGCCCATGTTAAGCATATCTCTAAGATGTTCATTTAATGTGCTTATTTTATTCACTCTCTAACAGACCGTGGCACTGAGCAGTGTGGAAAAGCTTGTTAGTGGAATAAATTTGTAAAAATCTTATTATCTTTGCAAGTACGTGTTAATTATTTCTTGGTAAGTTCTTGCTACATATTACTATACTTTAATATGTATTTTATAGATTACTGTTGGACAAAAGCGAATAGACGCAGTGATGGGGATAATTGCCATACCGCTTCTTTTGATATAAAACGGGTTGAAACTCCCCCAACACCACCTTTTTTTATCACATTACATTTAGCTCTTATTATATTACTTGAACAGCTTTTAATCTTGTAAGTATCTTAAATTAATTACACACGAGTGAAATGAGAGTATACAAAAAGAAAACAGATCGCGGATCCACTCCAAAGGATGTTTTTTGAAATGGCTGCTGATCTCGTATTACAAAATGGTCATAATAACAATTACAGTATAAGATAAATAGCGAAACAGTACAAAATTCATTAATCGACTTTGTCAAGATACATTAAAAAAAGAAGAGGATTATAAACAACGGTATGTTATTGATTTTCACAAAAATTTATAAAATTAGAATTAAACAATCAAATACTCTTTTGCTTACCTGTGGATACCAAAAGCCTCGCAGAGTTTTTACCGACGATCAACAATCTGTCTGAATACATCATACGTGCCAGTGATAATATATTTGGTCTGACAACCAAAGAAATCCGTCATTTAGCTTATCAGTGTGCAACAGAATTTGGAATTACTTGTCCCTCTTCTTGGAAAAACTACGAATGCGCTTGAATTGATTGGTTCTACGGATTTCTTAAATGACATCCTTCGCTTTACATACGACAACCGGAAGTAAAGAGTATTGGTAGGGCTATCAGCTTTAATAAAACTAATATGAACTCTTTTTTTTTTTTTTTGAAAAGTTGGATCAATTTTATGGGCGAACAAATTGTACCGCTGGTAACATTTATAATATGGACGAAACATGTGTACCGACGGTTCTAAATCCTAAAAAAATCGTAACAAAAAAAGGTGTAAGACAAGTTGAGACAATTACATCAGCTGAACGAGGGGAAATGATACCTAGGGCCGTTGCAGTGAACGCAATAGGAAATGCGATTCTCCTATGCTCCTTTATCCAAGGAAAACATTTCATGACCAATTCATAAGAGATGGCTCTACTAGATGCATGGATCTGGGTGGATGACCGAGGCAGAAATTCTTGTGTTTATTAAACACTTTATGAAGTTCGCAAAGGCCAGCAAAGAAAATCCAATTTTACTTCTACTAGATAATCACTCATTACATTTAAGTCTTGAATTTATGCCGCGAGAGTAATGTAGAGTTGTTGTCATTTCCCCCACACTGTTCTCATAAATTACAGCCGCTCGACTTAACAGTTTTTGGACCATTTAAAAAATTATGTTGCTCTACCTTGAATTCTTGGCTTAAAAACCATCCTGGAAAGGCCATTTCCATACATGATTTGGTCTGAATTTCCGTGAATCCTTTCTTAGGTGCACTAACACCCGCAAATATAATATCAGGATTCGCTGTAGCTGGAATTTTTCCATATAACCCGGACAAATTTAACGACGCAGATTTCACGTCAGCACGTGTTACTGATCGTCTTTTGGTGGAGCAAGAAGATGCAGTTGAAACAGCCATCACATTTTAGTCCAATAGCAATCTCTTAACAGAATAGCATAATGTGGTTATCTCCAGCACATCAATATCTTACAAAACTCGGAAATATACCCCTTTACCTTCTCCCGAAACTGATTTCTTACCGGAATTTATTCGATCATTGCCAAAAGCTGGAAAAAAGAAGAAACTTTCAGCTATTTTAATGGACACTGAAGAGAGAAACAAAATTCATCAGGAAAAATTAGTAACAAAGCGAAAAAATCTTATCAAAAACAGGAGTGATTTTCTGCGTATCAACTCAAAATTCAAGCAAAAGGACTATTTTTGTCTAGTTTGAAAGAAAAAGTATCAAACAGAAAAGGAATGGGTTCAATGTGTAAACAATGTGCACAATTTGTCCACTGTGCTAACGGAAATGCATGTTATGTGTGCCATCTCTGTAAAATGTAAGTTAGGTAAAAAATACATAAGAAGACTAAAATCTGAAGAACCAGATATAAGCTTAAGGTACCCTATAAGTACTAAAGTACGCACTTAATACAAATACCGCCATAATGCAAAGTATTTCAGCTCTGTCCTTGCTCCCAAACCTCTGTTATTAGAAGCAGAGCTGTAAGATATTCAGTATTTAATGGATGTAATACCTGTTAATTACCAATACCAAGCATTTAAGAATTTGATAATTCCTAGTACTAATACTCCTGTATTGGAATTAAGTCCCATTCCCGGAATTGGAAATAATACTTTAAAATACCGGAAAGTAATTGAAATTGCGGTTTCATTAAAAAAAATACGTAGAAATATCTAAAAGGATTTAAATAGTATTTGGGAATTACTATATAATTCCTTTCAATTTTTTTCAAATACTTTCAACTACTTTTAATTACTTCGAAATCTTCAGTACTAAACATGATATTTTACTATTTTGTGTGCCATTTCTACTAAAATAAGGTGCATTTAACTAAGTTTAACTGTTGTTTTTTATGAAATTGCAAATTGAAATATGAAAACATAGCAAATAATAAATATTTTCCTAGAGTGTGACTTTGCATTTTTAACCTCTTGGCCTACGATTTTTTTGAAAACAAATGTACTTGTCTAGACTACTTAATTTTAATGCTCCTCGAAAACGAGAAAGAGGTTCTTTTACAATAAAATTAAGAAGACAATTGGTTTAGTTCATTTCATAATTAAGTACAACATCATGTTTAGTACTGAAGTTTTTGAAGTAATTAAAAGTAATTCAAAGTATTTGAAAAGAATTGTAAGGAATTATATAGTAATTCCCAAATTTTTTTTAAATCCTTTTGAATATTTCTAAGTATTTTTGTAATGGAACCGCAATTTCAAATACTTTCCGGAATTTTAAGGTATTACTTGCAATTCCGGGAGTGGGACTGTAAAATTTTAATTCCAATACAGGAGTATTAGTACTGGGAATTACCAATTCTTAAATATTTTGTATTGGTAATGATAATGGTAATGGTACTAGAATTTTACAGCTCTGATTAGAAGGCATATTTAAATAATTCAGAAGAGTTGAAGTACTTCGCGTTATGGCGGTATTTGCAGTAAGTGCGTATTTTGGTACTTATAGGGTACTTAAGATTATATATGGGACTTATTAGTACCAGCACCTGGATTTGTATTTCAGAAATCTTTAAGTACCAGTACTTGAAAATATTTTAAGTACCAGTACCGGAACTTGTACTTGTACTTAAAAAAAGTCAGGTCTTGGTACTAGTACTTAAATACTTTACGGGTCTGATTAATACGTATGTTCATTTTACTAGTATAACTATAAATAAAACGGTCGCTTTGTTAAAATAAGAAAAATACTATGAAAACATACTTGTGTGCGCCTTTGTTCTACCAGTCTAGTGAGCAAAAAAATAGTTTTCTTTCTGGAGTTCAAACAATCTAATAACCATGTTCTACAAAGGTGGAGACGGGTCCCATACAAAAATGCCCATTCACTTTGGCTATGGGAGCTAAAATATTTGAAAATTATTTTATCACACACGTTTTTCTATTCAAAAACTATATGTTTAGTGGTTATTATTAAATTCTACTAATAAAAAAATAAAAAAAAAACAACAGATTCAAAATCACCTTCTTAATGCTAGTTAATCTAAATTCTAAACTGAATTCAATGCGGATATCCTTAAAATCATAACATAAAAAACAACATAGAAAAACGCACAATAAAAGGAATAGAATTTCTCACACTCCCTGTCTTGATTAACTACCTTTGTATTTACCATGGTCGTAAACATATCCCCGAACCCCTAACGAACTGACTTTGAATTTTCCCAATAACCTAATTTCTTTTTTCGTTCTGCCTTGACTTTGAGGGGTTCCGTGGAGGTTAAACCAATTCCATTCTGCTGCGATATTTTATAATATTTTAATCTTACCCTGATATCTGATATCTTCTCACTACCGGGAGACTCGTCAATAAATTTATTAATAAGGTTCTTTCCGCTTTCCATCTCTTTTCAGCAAATTGTTCATTGAATTTGTAGAAGGAAGCATAGCATAAAACTTTTGCTTATAGGCAAGCATATCCAGAGTTTATATAAATTTTGCGTGCCGAAGCGTACTGAATGTATTGACATTATATCATCACGACTCTATGGAAATGTGTCTTTTGGTTGAAAGGAGTGGCTTTTCCACCACATGCATAAACCAAGGCGGAAGGTTATTGTAGAACCTTCTAACAAACAATAAAACTATCTATAAGCAGCTACATAGAGTATAGACGACGTAAAATTTTCAAGAAGAATATGTTCGCAGAATATTCCTTCCTTGATTAAGTAAGTCATTAACTGTAAGACTTCGATCCATCTATTTAACTCTTTCCGGCGTAAAAAAGTTTTCCCATTATCCGGTTCAAGTTTACGAAAAATAATAAAATTTTATGGTAGCTACCGCAAGAATATGGAAAAATTTATTTTTCTCTCGTTAATAGTTAACATTTACCAAAAGCATTTGGCATAAAAGAATAAATCTGACATGATATAAAACTGACAATGACATTACTAGCTTATATGGGTAGATTTAGGTGAATACAAAAAAAAATCCTTAAGCGTTTAGTTCCTGTATACTTAAAGGAGTTAACTAAAAAGACTTTGTTTTTGCGATATGCATATGAAGGCCTCGTATCTCACTAAGTAGTTTCATTTGATTCTTTTCAATTCTATTATGTATGAAAACCAGCGCTTATGGAGAATCTCTACTGCATATTAAGTGACTCTTTCGGTATGGAAAAACTCACAAGAAAAGCATTCTGTGTGGGCGAATCTCATGATACATCTGAATTGTGCCGTTCCCCCATCCTGGAAAAGAAGTAGCTACCAAATAGTTTACCTCTTTTACTCATTATTAAAGCGGGCACTCGCAAAGTACGTGTTGGTGGGTTCGATTTCCTCGGAGTCCTTGCAGCTCCTGTAGAAATCGTTCGCCGTTATACCCAGCCTTCTAGCATGGTCCCGTATGTCCCAGTAACCCGTGTTGACAGCTACTAAATTCCTGGTATTTTCTCTACTGCACTTAAGGAGTTCTCTTGTACTCTTCCTGTCATATACAGGCCACAATTGCCTCGCAATACGGCAGGTTTAATAGAACTCAATGCAGAAACAAGTTCATTTAGACTAGCCGCACTAAATGATAAAGGATTTATGTAAGTATTGCGTAAGAAATTTGTTTGGTGCTGTCAAGCGATTAAGAAAAAATGACACTAAAATTTGTAGAGAGCATTTTCCTAACTGAGGTAAAGAATTATCTGGACTAGAAATACAATAGGATTTATCCTTGCCAAAAACCCTATATATTGTATATACGGGGTGTCCCACAAATGGTGTGAAACGCGAAGCCTATGGATAGGTCATACTTAGTCGAGAAAAAATAATTGTAATAATTGGGTGGTGGGGAGCAAATCCTAACGATTTTCGCGAAAACGGGACTATAAAATATTTGGGTATGCTTTCACTGATCACGCTCTAACTTCTCTTACGTTTCACGCTATGATAATGATTTGAACTTTGGTAGATAGACAATCGTTGGACCCTTCGAACTGTCTATAAATTTACCCTATCTTTCCCTACGTTTTGAAGTTATGGCTCAACAAAATTGAAATTTCGGAATTATAACTCGTTGTTTTTTATTTAACTACTATTTTTTATCAAAAACACGTCATCAAGACCAATTTTTCATATTGGATTTAAGAATCTCACAAGCACTCTGAACCCAAAAAGTGACCCTTTCCGCGTTTTCTGCACTTTTTTTAAGCAAATCCAGCCAAAAAGTTCAATAAGTGCCAGAAAGTAGGCAATCCAACCCATTTGGGGACGAGCTTTTTTAAGTAATTTTCACTGGATATGTTCAAGAAAAAGTACAAAAAACGAACGCGAAAAGGGTCACTTTTTGGTTGCAGAGTGTAATAGGTAAAGCTACGCTTTTGGGCTTCTAAAAATCCAATGTAAAAAATTAGTCTTGATGACGTGTTTTTGATAAAAATAGTAGTTAACCTTCGAGCGGGCGCGCTGTCATAACTTTTACGACAAATTCCGTTATTTGAATGTTGGATATATCTGGTGGTGCTAATGGCGCCATAACCCTATTCTTCGAAGAATGGTTTGGTCACAAGTTGGTGCGGGTGACTTTATGCTGCAGTGTACAGTTCATTCGATATTGAGACGTTTTGGCAATAAGACGGTTTAACGTGCATTTTACCGGTCGAAGGTTAAACAAAAAAAAAACGAGTTAAAATTCCGAAATTTTAATTTTGTTTAGCCAGAACGTCAAAACGGAGGGGAATAGGGAACATTTTTTGAGACCGATAGAAAGATCTACCGATTGTCTATTACGATTTCCCCCCACTATCCATACAATTTTTTGCTCGTCTACGTAAGACCTATCCATAGTCGTCAGGTCTCACACCACTCGCGGGACACCCTGTGTAAGTGCTCCACGTTCAATAGAGGTCGAACTCCAGGGGAAAGCAATGGACAACCCTACCGCTGAATGCAATTTTGTTTTTACAGAAACGCATTTTTTATACATAACTACATATACGTAGGAAATTAACGAAGTAATAATTATTACTACTTGATGATGGACCGAGGCTACATGACACTATTATAGTTGCAGTAAAAGATTCTACTTGTGGATGGAGCTATTCCCAAGGATTAATAATAGTTTAGGAGCATGAAACTAGATGGAATGATTTGACCATAACAGAAAACTCTATTAATATCCGTGACAAGTATTAAATCAAGCAAATAATGTTAGATAAGACTTTATTACATTAAAATAAATGAACTGAATGAAATACAAAAACTTGTGTGCTGAATTATATTAACTAACTTATTAAATTAACGTTGAAATCATCGTCTACAAAGACGTTGCAGAACTGAACAATACGGGTCTTTCTTAGAGAAATCAGCTGGTGGCTTTTGAGAGCCACAATACAATCCAGGCATATAAGATCACAAGTTTATTTCTACCTTAATAACTCCAGTGAGACTAGACTAGAGACTTCAAATAATTACTATTGCATGTGTAAAATAGGAGGGACGTTAGGCACAAATAAGGTCATTGTATGGTACATTTCTCAGTTTTGCAAAATACCATAACAATTTTCATCGTCTAGCGCAATTATTAGATGCTTTTATCACAGACGAAGATTAAGTTGATTTATGTTTCATTATTCGTGTTATTTTTGAAAAAAAGATGTTCTTAATCCACCAAATCGCGTTTTTTTTTCCAATATCGGACAATATCGGCTACTTTATCCTAAAAGAACTAGATATATTAGAACAAAACAGTTAAAGTCTTTATTGTACAAATGCCATACATTACATAAGTAAAATTAACACGTACCATGTCTTGAATCCCCTGAGATTGACTTCCAAGCACCTTTACCGAAGTACTTATGTATATCTAAAATCTGCATTAAATCCCACTCTTTTTAGTAAAGAACTGAAGAATTAATTAGTTTATTAATTTATCTTAATTATTTCTACAATAAATTCTAGGGCTTATTTGTACAATAACTTTTTCAAAACAAAACACTTACATATTAAACTTACCCCCAAAAATCATTGATCCTTCTGGCTGCAAAAATTTTATTAAAGTTAACTCTATCTCCTGTGTTGGACCCCTCCGGGAACACTTATTCTAGCTTGCATACTACATACTTATCGATACTAATTTGTTGTAAATTTATACATAACCTTAGAGAAGCCAACCTTAATAATTGCCTGTGAATCATTTCCGATTACCTGAAAACAAAAAAACAAAAAAATATATAAAATAAATTTTTATAGAATGTTTTCAATTTTGGATGTCAGTTTTTTTTTTTAATTCGTTTTTCGATATCATAAGTATAATATACAATTAGTAATAATTAATGATGAAAGAACATATGCGGAACACTAGGAGGCCACATTAAAGAAAAAGCAAAACAAAAAAAAACAAAATTTGTTAACTTTTACTCATTTTGTACCAATTTTAACCTTTGGAATTATTTTGAATGATTTTCACGGTTTCTTAGAATATTGAAAAACGCAATGCTTCCGCACCCGGCCAGGGATTTATTAATAGGCTAAATAGACTGCAGTATAGAGCGGAATATTTTGAGAACGGTAAATTTTAAGCAAATGTTATTTAATCCTTTAACTTACGACCAAAGACTCTATAATACAAAGATGTTACACGCATATGGTAAAGCATGTCTATAGAACTAAATTTTCTAAAATAGAATTGAATATCTGAAACTCCACAGTGCTTCACACCCAACATATCTTCTTAGGGAAGCCTTCCATTATTTTTTCTTAGAAATTTACTGTATATTTTTTCATTAGAATTTGCATACATTTTTGGCGGTCGACAACGGCACACAACGGCCACTAAATGAAGAAAAATTCTGGCGAAAAATTTTCTGTAAATTTGTAAATTTGCTTAACTGGTATTCCTGTAGCATGTCTCCACCTCCCAAAATTGTTTTTTTTACAAATTTCCCCCGTACCTGTAGCATGACTCCACGTTTCTCCACAATAGATAAGAGGTGGCGGGTGGGGGCTGTACAGATCAATGACACTCGCCCCCCCCACACAACACACACACATACATCCGTGCGCAAATACACAGGAACACATGCACACACTACCCGAACACACATTCACACACTACCCGAACACACAGACACAAAAAAGCGGCGTGATCTGTACGCCCCCCCTTCACCAGTGGAGTGGGGTAATACTACAGGTACGGGGTGAAATTTGTAAAAAAAAAAAAATGGGAGGTGGAGACATGCTACAGGAATACCTGCTTAACTAGCGTCCACGCTCATAACCATTATTAGCCTCCACCAAGCACCCGTTGTAGAGCAAATGCATACAAATTCTGAAGAAAAAATATCATAATAAATTTGTTGGAAAAGATTGAGGATTTCTCTACATCAGATCCAGGCTGTGGTGCTCATGATTAGTGGAGGCCGTGTACAATGCGAAGTTTTAATAATTTCTTAACAGAGGTGGAATCTCGGAGATTCCACATTATTTTTCACTGAGGCAAAACTACACAATGTGCCTGCAATATCTTTCTAGAATACAGGGTGTTTCCTCCATGGTGTTACATAGAGCGAGGGATGATAGTACTCACCTAGGCAAACAAAAAATGTATGTCAAGGGGGGGGGGGGCATAATAACCGTTTCGGAGTTAAAGGGTGATTAACAAATTATGCTGGGTTTTTACAAGACACCCTCTATCTTAAAAAGTACAGTGCGCACGGTCACTGTATAAAGCTAATTGCATTCAGAACTTAATGGTCTTTCCACCAACTGCTCAACCAACCCCATGCTCCTCTCCCCTAAAGAGTTACTGTCGTCTAAACTAAAAATTTCGGATTTTCTTACCATTTTTTTTTAATTTTTAATTTTTCTTTTTTTTTGCAAAATGGTCATTAACATAACGTTTTTTTTTATAAAAACTATAAACTGTAGACTCTCCGCTTTAGTTGGACCTATTACGCTCTATGTGCTATCTGCAGCCGGTAAAGAGTTATTAGCTCCCAGCCTATTCAGGTCATACCGAAAATAGCTGATATTTCTATAAAATGACGGGTAAGGGGACAAATTATCTTCGAAAATAAGCTTAAGAATAGCCTTGAGAATAGGTTAAGAGCTAATAACTCTTTAGATAGTACATAGGGTGTCATAGGTCCAATTAAAGAGGAGCGTCTATAGTTTATAGTTGTTATTAAAAAAAGTTATGTTAAAGACCTTTTTGCAAAAAATAAAATAAAAAAAAAGGTAATAAAATCCGAAATTTTTAGTTTAGACAACCACAACCTTCGTTTGAAGGAGGGATACGGGACTGATTGAGCCGTCATTAGAAAGACCATGAATACAATCAGCTTTATACGGTGACCGTACGCCCGGTAGTTTTTAAGACACATGGTGTTTTGTGAATACCTAGCATAATTTCTTAATCACCCTGTAACTCCGAAGCGCTTGCATACAATTTTTTGTTTGCCTCCTAGGTGAGTACTATAACCTCCGGCTCTATGGTTCACCATGGAGGACACACCCTGTAGAATCTTTGCTTACGACTTTAACTCTTTATGAACTTTCATTACATCCTAAAACTATTTAATGCAAATTTAATTAAAGAGAAAAAAAAGTAAAACTATATTTAGAAAGACGAAATCTTTAGTCCAAAATTTAAACTGGCGATTGCTTCACGAATGATTACCCCTGAATTAGTATTGTTACTTTAGCTATAATCGTAGCAAATGGCTACTTTAGGTAACATTTGGCTATCCACCTAATATTTTGGCTTTCCTAGAGAATTTTTGAATACGTGGCCAAAATAATTTCTATAATTTTTTGCATTTACTCAGTACTGTAGTATTAGTGTAAGTGCATTATTTATGCTGACTGAAAATACTTAATACAAAATTTTATGCGAGGTGTTGAGGGTTGATTCTCTGTTTATGGCAATGGCAGCTTTGGATTAATCAATGCTTTAAATTTATTAGAATTACCCCATAGCAGCTCTGGTGCTCAAATATTTTTTTCTCTTTAAAACAAAAAAAAATTATAAATAGAACCAATTACATTTTTTTGTGATTAATAATTCTATTGCACTTAAAAAGTATATCAAAGAAAAAATCGGCTTTACAAATTTGGATCCCGCTGAAATATTTGTAAATAATTTTGATAAATTATGAGAATTCTTTTTTATGGTAAATTACGCGGCCGGTTTTCTAAAATGTTATCGTTTGTTCCGCGTATACTGACTATGTTCGGATCCACTTATTTATGCTAACAACTATTTTCTTTAATGAAAAATAATAAAAATTCAGAAAGGTCAAGATTAACTGATCAACATTTATCATAAATTTTAAAATGTGCATCAGTTCAATATAAATTTTGATGACTTGTTTTGTGAAAAACGATGTCAAATATCTTCTAAAAAGTAATAATTGTGATTTGGTTTATATTTTTATTATAACTATTATTTTTGGTTTTTATTAAAAAATATAAAATACTTTTTTAGTTTAAGTTTAAGAAATAACAAAATAGATCATGTGGCTCGTAATATCAGATGAGTTAAAATCTTACATAAATATACTCCATAGAAAAGGCACGGAGTATATTTCCATAGGTAAGATTTTAAGTTGCTTCACCTCTTTTAAATTGTTGTTTCTTAGGAAGTAATTTATGTTTAACTTCAGAAACTCTGTTTAGTCGAAGAGTTCCATTCACAAACAGATTTTTTTCTTGCAAAGCTCTTATCAGCAGAAGACTTGTAAAAATTATCCATAAATTTGTTATTACCTGTGCTTGAAATTCCATGACATAAACGGATAACTGTGTGTTGTGAACGCTCGTTGCTAGACTTTCCTTCATACATCTCGAAACAGTGAACATATCCATCTAGACTAGCCCTGCACCATATTTTGAAGCCCTATTTTTTAGTTTTCCTATCATATATTGCTTTGCAGACCTCTTTTCTTTGAACGGAACCATTTGTTCGTCCATTGACTGCATTTCTCCATCGGATCTGGCTTCATCAAATGATGTATGAACAGCCATTATAACAGGCCTTATCGTTGTTGCAAAAAATGTAGATATCTTTTTATTTCTGCAAATCGATTGCGACTCATAGAATTTGTAATTTGGTCCATTCTTTGCATTGGAGTTTCGGACCAACACATTCTCACATTAGGATATTTTATGTATGTCATTATCTATTTGTCTCAAATACGATCATCTCCAGAAAATCGTCATTGAAAAAATATTTGCAAAAATCATATGGGTCAAATCGATGTACGAATACTTTGCCTTCGCCTGGATAGGCTGGAGGAATTCCGTAAAAGTCGTTATCTTTACCCGATACCCATCTGTAGTTTCTGAGATCCTCCAATGATGACACTATACATGCATATTGTCGTTGATTTCCAAAGCACTTGTTTCCTGAGAATCTTGAAGTCCATCCCCATCTACTTCATCAGACTCGTTGCATAATTCATAGAAGCAGTCTTGAACGAAATCGTTATCATCTCTGTCTAGTACACTACATTCTGAGTCGGAAGGTAAAAATACACAAGTCTTCAATTTCGGTATCTTGTAATGCCGTTCTTTTCTGAAAGTTTATCGAACATTCTGATAGGACCATATTTCAATTAGTTTGAAATTTTCGAAATAAAATGACCGAAAAAGGTGTAAGTATACCATGAAAAACACAAATTTTAAAATATACCGAAAATCTATCATTCTTATAAAAAAAAAACATTGAGCCGGTAACACTATGGATAGCAAAATACTGAAGAAATTATGTGATTCAGTGAAAGTGTCAATTTATTGAAACAAGATAATAAACAACCCCAATAGGATCGATCACATGATGTCACATGCTCCTACTGAGAATATAAAAAATCTAAAAGGCCAATTACTTACATATCAATTCATTCTGAAGCTAAACACCTTAGAAAACACTTTTTAAATTTTTTCGCTTTTAAAAAAATATGTATATTCACAAAAAAAAAACCTTAAACTTTACGTTTTACCCCAACGGCAAATGAACCAAACAGTAGATTGTAAATCAACATAAGTAATGTAGTTGTATGTGGATTGGAATGATATCCACTTTGTGAATAAAATTAAATATTCAAAAGTGCCTGAAAATATGCAGTAGACATTAGAAGAACTTAGTCTAGTTTTAGGATATTTTATTTATCTGACATCATATGATGCCGTTGGGCAATAAGAGGTTAAATAATGTGATTATACTTTTTCTTTCAACTGCTTTCACTAAAATATGTGTAAATTTTTTAATACAAAAATTCCTGTCTAAATCGAAAGTGGGAGGAAGAAATCTGATAGCATGCATATACTTCTGCTATTTGCCCTCCAGCAAAACAAAAGAAGTTGGGGAACGCCATTACTTTTGAGTAAACATGACGATTCAAAAATGATTTACGATTAAGGGAGTTACCACCAAAAAAAAAAGCTCACAGTTTCTGTTCCCAAAAGCTTAGTGAACATAAACGCATAAAAGTATGCAATTTTAATATTGAAACAAATCACCATTGATTATTTATATATAGATGTGCCCAGAATCATTGACATCTTAGAAATGAGATGTCGCTACTTGCAAAAAATGTGATAGAAACTTTTATTTAATGGTACAAATACAATCTTTCCAGCATATATAATATAAAAATGTTTCAAAACTAAATCAAAACTCCTTACCAGTCATTAATAATTCTTTTATTAGAAGTTTTAAAGCTGGAAATAACAAACGAAAGACACGTAGCGACATCTCCTTTCTAAGACGTCAATGATTCTGGGCACATCTATTTACAAATAACGAAATGTATGCGCCCTGTGCTGCTGATCAGACACTTTTCCGTGTAATTTGTCTGGCACTATTTATTGCTTGGGCAAATTTATTTTACTGAAGCCGGTCATCAAAAAAAAAACTCTTCCGAGAATTCTGAGTTGTAATGTACCATATAATTTTGGCATTGTTCAGACTTTGTCAGTTTTACCATTTTATTAACTAGATAACCAAAGGACTACTTTAGAGAGTTAAATTTGAATTTACCAGCAACATAATTTTCAGGTTGAGTTATGTCTTGTAGACCAGAAATCTAGTCATGCCAGAAATATCTTTCTAAAAACGTGGGTAATACGTGGGCAAGGCCATACACCATCCGTTTTGCCGTGGTTTTACTGTTTTGCTCGTTCATAATCAAAGTTAACTTAATAATAAGCTAAGAAGTAGGCGAGATTTCTGAGTGTTTTACATTTAAAATGTACACGGCAAGAAAAGGAAGAAAGAAAAAAAAATCAAACTCTCTTTAAAACTTTTATGAATAAAGATAAAAAATGTGAAAGCGCAAATTGCATGCAACGAAACAGAACGGAAAATATTTCGTTTCCGTAAATAAATAAGAAGTGGCGGAGTTTTCACGGTTTACTCTCATAAAATGTTCCCGCGCTTCTGTGAAAACCGGTTTTCATGAAATAATCACAATGTTACTGTAAATGGACACTACAAGATGACGACAAGACGTGGTGAAGTTGGATGGTGTGTGGGGCTTTTTGTTGACCACGTTTTAGGTTCTTATCTCGACTAAAACGTAGTTTTTAAAACCACAGCAAAACGGATGGTGTATGGCGCCCTTAAGGGTGACACATTTTATTTGTGTAAGATTAGCAATATATAACAAATAGTAAGTTCTTTACATAGCTAACAATATTCAGTTTTCTTTTCTTTATTCCATAATCATTGGCCCAAATTTTGCTAATACGTCCCATGATTAAATAATAGTTACTCACAATTCGTTACCTATAACCAGAATAGAAGTGCCAAAAAAAATCTCGCCTCAAAAACAAAAATAACAAATTACCAATGATAAAAATTAACATATTCCGGGAAATCTACACAAATTCATATACCTAATGCAGAAAATGGCGGCACACACTCTCCGAGCATGCAGCTACAGCCCGCTAAGCTTTCAAAACAAATGAAAGCCTACCAAAAGCACATTACTCCATCTGACGATGATAAAATGAATTGAAAACGCCAAATTGTATGCAAAATATATAAAAACAAGAAATTTTTGCTGTTACCATTGTTAACATTATTGACTTTATTTCCTTTATAATTGCACTAAACAATTTTGGTTTTTCAAAATTAACAGAAAAAGTTTTTGTTACAAATTGAACTTCCTTTGAGATAATATCATAATTTTGGTGTTGTTCGTTCGTCTCTGAAAATAGCAGCTTTCAAACGAAAATATATTAGTAACCAAAACTTGTTTACTGATTTTCTTTCCGTCACTGCATCTTCCAGGCCAAGATCTTCCATCTCAAGTACAAATTTATCTATTTGATGTACCATTATTACCTTTTGATGTTCCAAACTTTGCAAATTTCATGAATTCTAGAGTTTTCTAAAGCTAATTAAATGCATATAGAGCCCCGAAATCTTTATTTTTGACACGTCATTACCTAAGTTTATGCTTTTTCTCTAACTATGTGCAATTTTTATCATGATAATACGCACAGATTTGCAGCAAATTTGTATTAACTTTTCGTATTTTTTAAGATTTCAGTGGTGTAAGGAAACCACACTAACAGCGTAGTAAAAGGAGCATAATTCGCGATTATTAACTCGAGATGCTTCAAAAATCAAAGAAACGAAGGAATCTCGGGGGAAATTCAAAATTCTCATTTGGAGATTATTTCACTAAAATGTCAATATTACATGCAAATGTGCAGGGATGTAAAGGACTCACATTTTGACTCAACTCATCGCTCAATTCAAGCAGTGAGTCCGCTCAATCACTGAGTCCGCTCAACAGTTGAGCGGTGGTTGATCGCTCGAAATTTGAGCGGACTCACTGGTTGAGCGGACTCAATCGTGAGCGGACTCAGTCTTGAGCGGACTCATTGCTTGAATGAACTTGAGCGGACTCAAGTCTTGAGCGGACTCACTGCCTGAGCGGACTCATCATTTGAGTTGAGCGGACTCAAATCATATTTTAAATAAGGAAGGACGGAGGAAGAAGAAATATTGGCTAAGAAAATTAGCAAAAGCTAAATTAATAAAATATAATATAATGAATGACTTTTTATAAGCTTTTCTTATTTTATTGAAATTTCAGTTTCAATTTTAATTAAATCATATTCTCTTTATGTTATTTAAAATATGATTTGAGTCCGCTCGACTCAAATGATGAGTCCGCTCAGGCAGTGAGTCCGCTCAAGACTTGAGTCCGCTCAAGTTCATTCAAGCAATGAGTCCGCTCAAGACTGAGTCCGCTCACGATTGAGTCCGCTCAACCAGTGAGTCCGCTCAAATTTCGAGCGATGAACCACCGCTCAACTGTTGAGTGGACTCAATGATTGAGCGGACTCAAATCCTGAGTTGAGCAATGAGTTGATATGGTAAATGAGTCCGCTCATTTACAACCCTGTAAATGTGTGTGTACAGGATGGGCCATAATTGATGCGATAACTTTTTTTCTAATAACTATTTAAACAATAACATGGACAAATTTCTCAGTTGTATTACGTACCTACCTATGATGAGTGATGACCCATATTTTATAGCTGTCATTACGAGCTCAATAAAGTGTGAGGCTCTCATCACATTAATCAAATTTTATGCGAAAAATGTTTCAATTTCGGGGGCAATATTTGTATTTTAGATCAATTAAAGTTTATGGTTTATTAGAACTAATTTTTTTCTTTAAAGTAATCACAACAGAAAATATGGAGAAGTCATTTCTGCTTAACAAATATGCCAATTTGTGGACAAAATACCTTAAATTAACTACTTCGCGAAAGCCAGGCTAAACGCCTGCTTGGGCACGTACATATATGTACAAAGTCTATATAATAACAAAAAAAAATAAAGCCGAAAAAATATTAAAACTTCCCGACATTCAACATAGCAAATTTTGGCACGTATAAGTCCACACCCACAATAAATGTTATTGTATTTTTTTGTTTTTTTTTTTTTATATATTTTTATTTGATATACCTCCTAATAACATGTTTAGTTTTTAATAGTAAAATTCTTAAGTATAGTTCTTGAATAAATTAATGCACTCCCAAATTACCTTCTTTCTGAATCAAGAATATTTACTATCTTGCTGGCAGTCACGTTTCAAGCGACGGAATAGCTGTAAGTCGGCATTACTTAAACTGATGTCAGTACTTTGATAACGCTCTTGACAGAGATCGGATAACCATACTAGTGTCCTTCTGGATTTCAGCAAGACGATAGATTCTATTAATCATGATAGACTACTTACTAAAATGCAACCGAATTTCAAGTTCTTGTCTACAGCTATCTATCTCATATATATATGTACCTCAGGGTTCTATTCTCGGTCTTCGTCTTTTTTATCTGTACATAAATGATCTACCCACGATCTTACAAGATATTTCGGTTCACCTTTACGCTGATGACGTAAAAATGTACTTAGATAGGCCAATTGAGTTAATCGAGGAGGAGAGGATCTATGACTGGCCTATGGGCAATTACCTAATCCTAAATCCAAGCAAGTCGAATTGTCTATTTGTGGATAAAAGGGATTATGATTGTAATGATGTCTCCAGAATTATTTCTGTGTTACACAGGGTTTTCCAATAAGAGGTGTTATTTTGATATGCAAAGAAAAATGCCACTTTTTGAGATAAATGATCGGATCTTTATTTCAATATAAAGATGAAGGTATGCCGTTAATAATAGAAAATAACATCAGCCAAATGCCCACCACGACCACGCCTACAGGACCATATCCTTTTCCTGAAATTTTCCATAACCAAATCGCAAAGTGGCTGCCCTATGTCCTCGATAGCCTCACGAATTCCATCTTTGAGATCTTGAATCGACGCTGGGCTATTGGCGTAGACCTTCTCTTTCACGTGGCTCCAAAGGAAGAAGTCGCAAGGTGTTAAGTCACAAGATCTCGGTGGCCAATTGTGATCACCTCTTCGAGAGATAACACGGTCCGGAAACTTTTACCGTAAAAGATCAATGGTTTCGTTGCTTGTATGGCACGTAGCACCGTCTTGTTGAAAGTAAACGTTGTCCAGATCAATACCATCCAATTCCGGCCATAAAAAATCATTAATCATCTGTCGATAGCGCAATCCATTCACCGTAACTGTTGCTCCAGCCTCATTTTCGAAAAAAGTAAGGTCCAATGACCCCGCGGGACCATAAACCGCAGCCAATAGTCACACGTTGAAGATAGAGAGGCTTTTCAATAATAACTCTTGGGTTTTCCGAGCCCCAGATGCGACAATTTTGCTTGTTGACGAAGCCATCGAGGTGGAAATGGGCCTCATCACTCAAGATGAGTTTTCAATGGAATTCCGGATCATTTTCATGCATTTCAAGGACCCAATCAGCAAAGACTCGACGTTCTTGATGATCGGCCGGCTTGAGTTCTTGTGTTAACTGAACTTTATAAGACTTAAGACCCAAATCTTTATGCAAAACACGGTGTAATGACGTTTGTGGAATGCCTAATTCCAAAGAACGACGAGGAGTGGACAAACCTGGATTTTCTTCAACACTTTCGGCTACAGCAGCAATATTCTCGGCTGTTCTTGAGCGACGTGCACGGGTTGTATTCTTCACATCACTAACTTGTGCCGACAGCTCGAATTTTTTTACCAATTTCTGTATTGCGGTCCGACAAGGTGCTTCACGACGACCCAAAAATGTTCGAGTTTTACGAACCGTCTCTGCCACATTTTCACCATTTTTATAGTGAATTTTAATAACTTCAATGCGTTGTTGAATCGTGTATCGCTCCATTTTTATTAATGGCGTAGTTTCTACTTGTCAAATGTCAAGAAATGACAGCTCCAAAAGTGACATCTACCGAAATAGCGGGCTAATTAAAATAACACCTCTTATTGGAAAACCCTTTACTATTTCCTACAGATTTTGCTGGTATTATCCTGTTTAGATGGGTCAGTATAAGGTGCGCTTTGAGGTGCCTCAAAATGGTCTTCATGATTACATATCAGTCAACTTGCTGCCCTCGCTGCCTTCAGTCCGTGGAACAAATACATCGACAAATCATGTAAAGTCACAGCTACACACTGCATTGCTTGAAACTGGAATGATCACGTGACTCATAATGCCGAATAAAAATACGTGCTGCCTTCGAAATTTAGGCTGCACTTCATTACTGCCCCCGGCCAGCATCCTACCTACAAGTTTCGTGCACATACTGACCCATCTAAACAGGGTCTTCTTAAATTGAAACTTTTACTGAGTACTGAGTCCGCTTAATACAAAAAATATTTTTTCCAAAAACTGTGAGACTGAGGAAAATAGCTGCAATTTTCCTGTTATCTATGACTCAATGCCTACTAACTATGATAATATTAAAACCGTAATTTTATAAACCAAGAAAATCAGGGTGGGATCGGTATATGTTCTGCATTTTCGGTTTTTTTTTATTTTGTAACCAATTCACCAAAAAAATTTTTTTTGCATCCTTGAAAATATGCCTTTCAAACAACATCCCACAAGATTAAAAAAAAAACTTTTTTAGGAAGCCCAGACCACCCTCATTCGATTTGATATCAACCATTCGTTATTCAAGAATAGGTTCCCTTGTGCCAAATTACTAAGCAGTATAAGGCGACTGTGACTAAATCAGAGATGTTCAATCATATGTACTGAGGTCAGCAGACGGTTATAGATTGCCCCGATTCCTGAGTTCAGCTACGCAAAATCGTATTTAGAGGATTTGGAAAAGTTGCCATTAAGATTAAAAACAGAAACGAACTTTAGAGTGTTTAAAACAGAAATTGTAAAGTAGAATGTTCAGGATTTTTTTTTTATACAGCTAATTAATACTACGCGTTACCTAAATATTATAGATTTTTTTAAATCTATGAATGAATTGTAAATTATTACGAATTCTTTTACTGATTTTTTGGAAATTCGATGGAGGCACTCATCAGTAAATGTAATCAATAATTAATTATGCATAAATTTTATGCTATCGCGACAACACAACAAAAGTGTAAACAAATTATTAATAAAAACAAATGCCTCTAATTTTCATTACCTAAAAAAATAAAATCACATTGTGACAAAAAATATTTAGGCCATATCTATTCAAGTTTTTTTATTACAGATAGCGCCATCTCTTATGAAACTGTAAACCTTAAGAATGCAGGAAGCCAATGTTCTAACCAACCATGCAAATTTAACGAAAGGAAAAGGAAAAATTCTCTACATTAAAGCTCAAAACGTTGTTGCAATTAAATGTAAGGAGATGTCGCTTTCAACGTTAAGTATGTATGTAGGGCTAGAGTAGAGGATTTGGCTGCAAACAGAATTTTGTGTACGAAATGCTCTGTGACCAGACCATCTGAGAAAATTCTATTTATTGATTTTCTCAAAGCATCTTTCAGACAAAAGAACACTTGAAGGGCTTTGTGAATTATGTATATGTATGTGCATAAACTGTATGCACAAATGTATGTACGAACATAAATACAACAGGCACTTGCATTAAGCATTAGGGTAAAGAATTGATTTTTGCGGGACATGATGAGCTGTCATAATTTAGGTACACAGCAAAAATAGTGATGCGCTGTTAGTTTTTCATTTTTTTTTTTTTTTGAATTTCAAAACACTTTTGACTTGTCTCAAGAGACCAATACTTGATTTATGTGATCTTAATTATCAGTATTTGACATCGATGAGACAATTAATTCACCTATATATGTGCATTCGTCCTACAGGGTCAGTTACAGTTAACAGTTGACATGTAAATTTTAAATTAGCTACTGTTTTTAGAAGAAGCAACTCTGGCACATCACTTTATTTAGGGTGAAATACTCAAACGAACTGTTTTGAAGGGTGATAGTATAAAAAATTATAAAGGAGGTGGGGTTTAAATGCGTCATTTGTGCAGTAGAGAAGGGATTAGTCTGTGGGGTTTGGTCTGATATCGGTTTTCTTTACCCCTATAATGTGTGTTATGAACAGGGCCTGGTCTGTCCATAAAATTCTAAACAGGAAGTAGCCATCGTCTGAGTCATTTTTCAGTAAGTAACCACTGAAACTTCTTTTTTTCTTTAGTCACGGCAAGAGTTCCTGAACAAGGTCGGAATGATAGGAGTGGGTGATACCAGATGTGTTAATCTCTTTTCAAACTGTTGATGTTGACAGGCCTAGTTGAACATTGGTTGGCGCGCCGAATTCTGATATGTGAATATATGTGTATTTGAAAAATTTGAAAAACACTTTACACTTACACTGCTTCTAGGATATGATACAGTTCCGATTTTTCTTAAGTTCCTAAGCGTCTTTCTCCACTCTGGAGCGATACTTTCAGAAAATCTCGTACGATACACTTCAACAGCTGTAGGTTTACTACCGATACAAAATCCGTACACGAAAATCATGTGGGCGCGTACCTATCTACGTATAGGAATTGAAAACAAATAGAGTAAAAGTTTAATGCGAGCTAAATACAGAGATCAAATCAAATCAAATCAAATTCTAAAACTTACACCTTAATGGAAATTTGTTAAACTTTAACCTTCCTTCCTCAGGTAATAAATGTTCCGGGTTTCCAAGTAAATAAGGTGAAGAGGTGACAGATACCGAAACTCTTCAACACACATTTGTGCTGGGATTTTACATACGCAAGAAATCTACAAAGTAGGTAGTTCCCGATAGGGGCAATGTTTTCACTTGCGTACAAAAAGCTTGGGAGCAGATACAGAAGGTCCTTCTGGTTTTACGTGGACATCTAGCTAGTTAAACTGAGTTCCACAGCAGTCTTATTGCACGGATTAGTATCAATGCGACAATCAACGCCATCATGACACAGAGAATATGCTGTCCCAATTAGTACCAGTTTCTGCTAGTGTATGCTTGACATTGAACTTACTGGTTGAAGCGTGACCCATCTAAAATCTCTGCCTATCTCTGGGTCACGGCACCCGGATGATTTAGAGGAAATCCATGCCGAAAGCTAAATATCCAAGCATAAATTAATAAGCGAGCATCCTTCAGATCACCGGCGCTGTATGCAACTTATACAAAGGACATACCCTTCTGTTCAAAGAAAAATGTTCGCCTAAGTCATGCAGACTCAGACGCCATCTTACTGGCCGCATATTGTCTACCACAACCACCATGATACTCCCACAAGGGAGCCTTCTCCATGCTGAGGTGAATAGCGCTACTATAGTAGCACTATCCGGGTCTACTCAACCCTGTGGTATCAAGTTAGCAATGTCGGTTACCAACCCAACTGGTATGGCTTCGTAGTTCATGACCATAAGGTCATGAGTACACCCAGTGGTATTTTTACATATAGATATCCTTTTATAAATGGGACTGGTTACTCCATTCGAGCCTAACATCTTATTTGCAACGTCTAAAAAAGATTGTATACAGGGTGTGACATAATTGGTGCGCGTAACTCAAGGGTTTGAAAGCTGAGGTGAAGATAAGCAAAAAATTATATGATGAAGGCAGAAGGGGGTGGGGGTTAAAATTGTTAGTACTTTTTGCCGCTTTACATCCTGAAAGTTTCTTAATATACACCCTCCCTTCCGATGAATGCACAATCATCCTACCTGTCACCTTCCGTCGAAAGTTGTATGAAGTCAAAGTCAAAAAGTTGGGAAAAAAATTCCTGATTTTTTCACATTTTACCGATTTTCCCGCCAAAATCCATGATAAGTGTATAGTTTTTTCACAAGATTCATATACAAGCCCCGGAATGTTACATATAAATTGACTATGCACATGTACCTACCTACCTAAATGTAACCGATTTTGATACATTCCCGTTTCTATGATTCATAATTTCATTAATGTTACAACTGACGATGGTAATCGCGCCTACTGTTATGCAATTCCATGCAAAATTAGCAAAATTAATGAAATTATGAATCATAGAAACGGGAATATCTCAAAAACGGTTGCATTAGGTACATGTGCATAGTCAAATTAAAGGTAACATTCCGAGGTCTCTAAATCTTGTAAAAAACTGCATTTTGGTGGGAGAATCGTTAAAATATGAAAAAATTTGGATTTTTTTCCCAAATTTTTGAATTTTGATGTCCTACAACTTCAGACGGAAGGTGACAGGAAGGATGATTGGGCATTCATTGGAAAGCTTAGACGGTGTGCTATCATCTGAGATAAATCTCGTATTAATGGGGTGTGTATTAAGAAATTTACAGGGTGTAAAGTTGAACGGAACGACGTGTCTTACCCCCCCCCCCCCCTTCCTTTCCCAATTAATTTCTTGCTTGTCTCCACCTTAGCTATCAAACTCTTATGTTATGCGCACCAATTATGAAACACCCTATATATCCAATGCAGGCAAACACAACCATTAATAGACGCTGTCAGCGGGGACCACGGGAGGATTAAGATATACGCGGGTTCAAGTCTGGAGTGACTAGAGATTACGGATATCAGGCCAGTAATCTTATAGCTGCCATGCATACTAACAATATAAGCTGTACTACGCCCATGGAGGCTAATATTTGAGATTTTATTATTCTTACTTGCATGAGCAGAGCACTTAACTTCTTTGTACATGGCTGGGGGTAACGGCCATCACCACACATTATTACAGTACCCAGAGAGTCAAAAATCTCATATTTCATGTCGCAGAGGCATAATACATCATGTACCTATATAGTTACCCCGCCGTGTGAGCACTTATGTTCGCGCATATTATATCTTTCAAACATACTACGTTACTGCAGTAACCACGACTTTTTTTTAAAGGAGGATATACCAATGCTATCTTCAGTAACTTCTAATCTTTTCCCTTTAATCTACGTATTTCATCCATCAAGTATGCATGATTTCATCTTATACAGCTTTCACCTTGACAGCCCTGCGCTTCCTAGTCTTCTTTTCAGCCGTCATAGGGGAACAGATACCGCCAGATCTCCTATTTAGTCCTATACAGGCTCGCACAATCTTCCTCCTTTCAAGCGTGCCACAAGAGGTAATGGGCCTCAAAAGGTCCGCGAAATCTTTGCTTCACATTTCCTCCAATTCGCGGAAAAATAGCTCCCACCGTACTCCTTCTACGTTTATCAAAGTTGGGACATTCACACAGCTGAGCGCTCTCAGCCTCTTCCACGGCCATACAGCTTCTACAGAAGTCATAGAATAGAGATTGCATGCATTTTATATCAGTTGTTTTGAGTGTTCAGAGACCAGTTTTCCCTACTCATTATGGGATTTAGTGTAAGCTGTAGGCAAAAATTTCGTTTTTCATGACCGACATGGCGTTGTTGTTGAATTTCAAACGACTATTGAATGAAGACACTAAAATACTTGGCGTTTTGTGAAGGGTGGAGTTTTTTTATCATTTCAATACTTTATACAGGAACATTTTCGCAAGATCCATAGATTGAAACGTTCAGTGCAAACCTCTTTGTAAGATATTGATCGTCTAAGATATAGCTGATTATCATCCGCATATACTTAAATGAATATTATAACATCCCTAATGAAGTAGAAAAGATCAATAATATATACTACATATAAAGAGAAGAGGATCCAGCATGGAGCCATGAGGAACACCATTAATTACTGGTAAAGTTCTGGAGAGTTTATTACTAATATTCACATGCTAAAGTCGATCGTAAATCAATGATCTCAATAGTCTAGTGGAACAATTCGAAAAGCGAAAGGAGTGGTAAGTTGATTGAGAAGCTCGTTGTAGTATACATTATCGAAAGTAGTAAAAAAGTCCAGTAACGACAATATACACAGTTATTATTATCTTTAGCAATTCTTAATCCTTTTAACATTTCAGTCTCGCAGCTGTGGAAAGGCCCAAAGTCCGACTGCGAATTGGATATTAATATATGCGAATTAACAAAGTATGCATAATTATTTCCAAAGCTGTAGGGGACTATGCTAATAGAAAATCAGAAATATCTTTGGGTGAAGCATTTTTGCGAAGGGAAGTATTACCTGTGCATATGTTAAAATGATCAACGTAGCATTCTCTGATCCTAGTTTGCTGTTTTCTTATTATTCGGTCGACTGCTGAATTCTTCTGCAATATCACGAAATTAAAATTCTCCCCATTTGAAGGACAAGAATTTTGTCAAAACTAAATCGGAGATAATTAAATCAATTTGAAGCTGTCAGATAAAAAAAAGTCTAATGAAGGACTAAGGTTAAAAGATAATTAAGAATTAACAATGAATTCAACTAATTCAATTTTGGTATTTTTCCTATCTACCTACTATCAGATCCTGATTGATTTAAGGATAAATTTGTATAGATTTTCGAGTAATATAAGTAGCGGTTGGGTGATAAACAATAATCGCAAACATCAAAAATGACAATTTGCAGGCAGGATTAGATAAAATTATTATTCGTTACGAAATTCTGAATACCGCAAAATAAAAAAATAAAACGCTTAAAGTGCGAAAATAGAGATAGCAGCCGATGTATACCTGCACTCTAAGTTCATAACGTTCGAACAACTAATGAAAAATTCTATTTTTGTGCAAACAAAAACAATCGATAATCATAATCTTATCGACATAAGTATGCAAAGTGATAAGTACTGAAACTTGTTGTACCAACGAACTATGTGCCAGAAAGCGTATGTAAAATCCAAACACTATGCAGTCATATCCGTGTTTGAAAGATCAAATGGCCACGAAACAGTAATTTTTCCATTACTAAAAAATGGTCAGCTAGGAAATCGACCCCAAAGTGTCCAGTTAACCGTTTGCGCCGACTCTATAATTGGATTAACTCTCTAATTCTGTGATTTAACCCATTGTTTCTTGCTTTATGGCTTCCTTAGAATCGGTGGGCTGTAAAACATTTATGTGAAGCCCACAATGAATACACAAAAGTATAGGTACTAACTAAAGATCTTAATTATGATGTGAAGTCGTTTATATTTTTGTAAATTTTAACCTTTGTTCGTAATCAATGAGGCGTCACATAACAGAATTATACGCGACACTCTAAGCATGGGTTAATTACTACAGTTAAAGGTTCTTTTATTCGACTTGAAATTAACGATTCGTTTATGAAGGTAAATATTGTTTGAGACTAGTGCGTTGCAGTTTATTTCTTTCCATCTATAAGGAATTATTATAAAATTAAAATTTAATTTAATTTCTACAAAAAGAAATTATTACACACCAGTTAAAGATTACTTGCGTATCAGATACGAGCTTTCGATAAAAATCCAAAGGCAAATTAGATAAAAATTTTCTTCAACTGATAAGATATGATAATTGATAAATAGAAGTAATAGCAAAGTATCTCTGCATGCTAAAGATAATATTGATAAAGAAAGATAATAAGAGGAGAATTTTTAGTTGAAAATGTATAATCAATGTCTGGGAAGCAAACAGTTCGTTGGACATCGTTGATATCTCTTCTTGGTCATATCATTGCATTCTTACAGATCCTGCTCAGGTATCGAATGACAATCCGCGCAAGTAATGAGTTATAATAATTCTTTTTTTCTTATGTAAATAAATCTTTAATAAAATGTTATAAATTGATTCTTAAGTATAAAAAGAAACATGTAAGTGGTGGCTCTGAAAACAGACAAAAGGCTCCAATAACTAAATGTAAAAAAGGGGACAAAAATGGATTAAACAATTGTATAATAATTAGTAAGGTACACTAAAAACACAAAAGATTAAGAAGAATTTAGAATTTGTATACAAATAATTTTTCCAATGCCACCGTCATAGAGACCCGCGAGAGCAAGCTGTATATCATAGACCTCTATAAACTGCCCTCATCATCCCCCACTGAAAGTTTCTACAGGAGTGCTTGTACTTCGAATAGCACTTGCAACGCTTCCAAAACGTGAAGAATACCCGTCGACTAGTGTTACAAGTGCTGTAGTCTGTTGTAACGAAGTTACATATATTCTAGCTAGACCCCAGCGAAAACGAGTGTCTAGCAGCAATTAGGCAACAAGATAACACAGCCGCCGAAAGAAGAGTACACTGCTGATCAGCAGCTCAGTAGTGTCCCGTGCTGGTGGCGTGATAGTAGAAGGGAACATTCTATACCCGACGCCATCAGCCAGCCTGCCTATAAATAGCCGGAAGCCAGTAATAAAATCACTCAGTCGATCACCGAGCATCGAAGCAGACACAAGTCGAAAAGCACAGTCACCGATCAGTGAAGAAGACAACTCCCACTAGTGGACTACCAGAAGACTGGCTATAATAGTCAGTCAGCACCGAAAGATTGGTCAGTTGACACATCTCCCGTCCAAGTCCTATCCGCAAATCGTGTTGACTAGTTCAACGGCAAGCGCACGTTAATCGTGCTGGCCTGAGAATTAGTAAGCGCACGCACACCGTCCCGTACCCCCGTGTAGGCTACTCTGCCGATAAGCGCACGTTAATCATTTTGATCAGAAGAGTAGTGAGCGCACGAATATAGATTTCGTCCCCGTACCTTGTTGGCTCCTCTGACGACAAAGTGCACGTTAATCGTGTTGGTCAGATGGGTAGTAAGCGCACACATACATTCCGTCCCCGTACCGTGTTGGCTACTCTGACGACGAAACGCACGTTAATCGTGTTGGCCAGAAGAGTAGCGAGCGCACGCATACGTTCCGTCCCCGTACCCCCGTGTCGGCTTTTCAGAAGACAAGCGCACGTAATCGTGTTGGTCAGAAGAATAGTGAGCGCACGCTCCGTCCCGTATTCCCGTGTTGGGTACTCCTGACGACAAGCGAATGTTAATCGTGTTGGTCTAAGGAATAGTGAGCGCACGCTCCTACCCCGCACCTACGCCGCGAAGTTTTAGGGTATTATAAGTGAGTGAGTGAGTGTAGACTAAGCAGTGTATATTATGTAGACAGCCCGAACCGCAGAGCTAGAACAGCACTCTTAAACTAGCAACGTCCGGGAAACGGCCCTGGACAATCTCCTGACTACCCGCACACCAACAACCGACGTTACACTGTTATCACCAGCAAAAGACAAGATCACCGTCCTAAACCGACGATTGGGATTGCCATGTGCAATTGAATTATGTTTACGTTCATTGTCAGATAATCAAGACATAAACGTCTCTTCAATCAGATAACGAAGTACCTCTTAAATGCTTGTGCATGATGTCGTGGGTTCTGCCTGTCATGTAGTACAAATGAATTGTAGATTCAGTCAGCGTCAACACGAAGCTATTCAAACAACTCACCTGACTTGATCCACATAAAAACAATCTTGTCGTATTTCCGAAATTCGAGTGAATCAACTGACACCTATCGGGCAAGATTTCCATTAAATTTTGCTAAGCCGCGAGCCTGTGAAATAGGGGTGCCTTCACCGGCACAAACTGTGCAGGTCCTCTGAACTCACCGGTCGATATGTGACAACTGGTTAGGATGCGTAAGACTGTGATGCAACAATTTGAATGGTACATCAGTATTTTTGTAATTAGATGGATAATTGTAAACTACTCTGCAAGTTATCCCTACCATCATGCCCATATTCACTGCGAGGTATGTTCGCCATCTGTTGTATTCTGTAAACTCTTGAGGCCTTTTTGACATAAGCACGTCACGAAGCCAAAGATAACCTAATAAGAAGATAGCAAGCAGCCGAACAAAATTGAAAATTTTTCGTGTTTTTTAGAATGAAACAAATAATGTCATTTGTGTTCGTCTTCTGCATGAATGGGGGAAAAACTTGGCTATGCATTTTTTTTGTAGTGTAACTGAGTCAACGAGTTAGAAACAAATATCGAGAGAACGTAGGATTACCCGAATAATAAAATCTTCTTGCATACCTTCAAAATCCTTTCAAACTATTCATAAAAATGTACATCAGTTCACACACTACCTCTATTTTTTAAGAAAAAGATAAATTTCACCTTGGCCAAGATGCTGAAATGAGATGTAAAATTCCTCTCAAATAAAATTTTCATTTTTCCCGAAAATATCGGAGAATCCAGCATGAGTTTCTCCCACCTAATCTCTTCAGAGCAAAACGAATGTAAACAAAAGCACGTGCTGTTCAAATATCATAGGATTACAGAAACAACATGTGTCCATTATAGCAACAACATGTGACGGAACTCGGGTCAATATTTAATGAAAACCGGTTTTTACAAAAGCGCGGGAACATTTTATGAGAGTAAAACGTGAAAACTCCGCCCCATCTCATTTATTTATGAAAATGATTTGCCATTCTGTTCCGTTGCATGCAATTTGCGTTTATTAGTAATTACAATAAGCACCAGATAGTTTTTTTGGTTTTTATCACATTTCTTTTTTGCTCTTCTATCTTCAGCTTTATTATTGCCAAATCGATTACAAATCGTATTCCATCCCAATCAGTTAAAGGTTTTCCAAGCAGATTTGTTATCATAAAATGTGAAATATTTTGAATCAATAAGGAATTTCTTTTTTCAGTTGCCATATTATTCATCACACTGGAAATATCCTAGCTCCTTGAATTATTTCAGGAATATGTGGGTTTGGTAATTAACAATCATTTTTAGAGATAGAATAGAACATTTCATTAGCGTGGATAAATCCTCTAATTGTTTCTTGTCTTCTAGCCAAGGCGAGATTGAAACATTTCCTCGCCATATAGTATAGGATTCAATACATTAAAAATTATTAAGTAGTGAAGGTATAGAGGAACTGGTGAAGTTGTTCCTGATGATTTTGACCAGGGACCAGAAACCTTTGCTACCTTTGCGGTTTGCCAAGATTCTCTGTATAATATTCTGGTCAAAAATGACATAATATTCCTTTATTTGTTCAAAACGAAAGTTTTTCCAGTTTGTTTTGCATATTTCTTAACTTCCTTGTAAGGTTAACTTTAGATAGAATACATATAGGAATAACAGAAAGGTTGTTCTCAATTAAAAATTGCTCGCCATTTTATTTCTTTTTCTTAAAGACTTGCCTGCTTCAAACTAGGCATACTACCAAGCCCACCAAATGTTTTAGTAGCTTGGGGCTATACAGCAGTATACCAAATAGGCCTAAAAGGAGAAAAATAATATTTTTAAAAGAAACAGGAAAAAATTTTGTAATTTTCGTAGAATCACAAATAGATCTCTTTATTTTGGGAAAGTTTTTTGCCAACCATATTTTTTCGTACAAATTTTAAACTTGTGCTTGACCTTGTTCTTAGATTCTATGATAGTTTTAATCACCCTTTTATGTCCATATCAATGTAATTTTCAAAGTTTCTTGTTGCACGCACTTAAAGTTAGTTAGCTATTTATAGAGGGTTGGCTGTAGTAAAAGTCTCCGCTTCAGATATATTATCAGCTGACATTAAAGCAGAGTAAACTTAAGATACTATGAACAAACCTCCGTAATCCAAATATAAAGTCATTGAATGGCGATATTTAATTTTCTAGTTAGAGCAACTGAAATCCAACTTCGTGAAAACAAGGCAGCCATACGTAAAGTGTTGAAGGACTGAAATCTTCATTAGATCATAACGCAATCATCGCGGCGGCAAACGACTATCTGATAGCCATAAGCGATGAAGATCTGAATATGGTCGTAGCATTTAATTTCCGAATTAAGTGTAACATCCAAATTGCGGACATTTTTCACGTACGGAATCACAATACCATCCAAAATGAGAGCTAGTATTTCAAAGAATCAATCGAACCAGACTGATTATGAATTATTTTAAGGTTATGTACAAATTCCCAACTACTAATTTCGAGTAAATGTCGCTGTTGATTCTATTTACGCAGTCTTTCATCAGACATGGGGATAAATTTGAACGTCATCGGCATAATTAACGTCACGAGTTACAAGCGCCCAAGTCATTGATATATTGGATAAAAAGTAGAGATCCAAGAATGAATCCCTGTGGAATTCCACAGTTTAAGAGAAAAATATGAGAAATATTTTCCTCACCCTTGTGAGGAAGTAATTAGTTAAAAGAGTCGCTCTATTTGAAGCATTATTTAATTGTTATGAACTTTACTCAGCAATTTTTTATCTGAAACACTATCAAATGCCTGCGCAAAATCAAGGAGACCCAAAATGGCGATTCCTATATTATCGAGCAATGACCGAATGTCAAATATCAGCTCCAAGATGGCTCGTCATAACTATGCCCAGGACGAAAACCGGACTGCCAATTATGAGGTTATTCTTTAATATGAAGCGTTGAACTTGCCAATACAATAATTTTTCCAGCACATTAATTGGCCTGTAATACTCAGGTCAGGACCAATACCTGTCTCTCTTTTGGAATAGTAACTATACTCGAGAAGTATTCCAACATTCGAAACGCTGACTTAGAGATAAAGATTTTAAGGACAATGGACTAATGATAGTTGTAGCGATTATCTTCAAAAATTTAAGGGACATGCCATCAGGACTGACAGAATTTGATAAAGTGGCAAATGTGTCGTATTATCATAAGTCATGCCAAATATTGGGATCTGCCAATTTCCAACAAAGTGCCTATTCTGCAAGCGATATAAAATTACTTCAGGTAATCTTTTACCAAGCAAAAGGCACTTTGGATGTATCTGTCATAAAATTTACTAGGAACAGTAGTAAAATCGAGGCTCTACAATAGAAAAAACAAAACAAACAATTCGTAATAAACTGTGAAACTACTAGACACCACACGTTGTGTGGCAGTACCGGCACCTACAGGCAGACCTGTAAAGTACTTAAGTACATTAGTACTTAAGTACTAGTAACAGTATCAGTACCTGGACTTGTACTTGAAAAATTTTAAAGTACCAGTACCGGGACTTGTACTTGAATTTTTTTTAATTATACCAGTACCGGGACTTGTACTTGTACTTAAAATATTTCAAGTCCAGGTACTGGTACTGTAATGGATCTTGTACTTGGAATTTTACAGGTCTGCCTACAGGTAGGATGAGTACTTTCTTCAATATGTAATTAGTTAGAAACAATTTACATATTGCTATGAAAAAGGAAGTAAACCAATTTTGTACAACTGACATGTTTCAAATGAGACTTTGCGTTATCAGACCACACTTACATCACGTTCGATATTATAGACTGACGTGACCGTGATAATAGTTCTTCAAACTGATGCTCATATAAGGAAAATATCAGTGGGGATATAGATCTATAAGATAGATCAATTGAAAATCTTGAACCCTTTTTACTGTTCTTATCCCATGCTAATTCAAATGTTACACCTACCACGTCATAGGGTCGAAAATTCTCGGGCATATGAAGATCATTTCAGCTCTAGCTGTGTTGATGCTATCCAAATTGTTCACGCCATTAATGCTGGTAAGTCTGAGGCAGTCGAACCCGCTCAAATATCGCCACGTTTTATAAAAATTATTTTGCCTAGGCTCGTTTATCCCATTATTATTTATTATTATTATTAATAACGGGGGGATGCAAACAGGACTCCCGCCTCTCATCTAGTCACCGGGACCTATAAGATCTTTTGTGACATTACCCCTAAATATCCTAGGGCGCCCATTCGAACTTGAGGTCTTTAATAAAGCCTATGTTCTTGGAGGCGATTTTCCGACAACTCCTGGCAGTGGGAAAGCCTTTCCTAGATGACTTAACCTAATGCGGCACAGAGCTTCACAATCATACAGGATATGTTCAGCGGTTTCATCGTCTTCCATACAGAAGCAACAGGTCTCATCATCGACCTTACCCATCATTTTAAGATGGTATCTAAGTGGGCAGTGCTTAGTAAGTAGGCCCGTTATGAGCCTGAGCTCCTTTCTGCTGAATCTGAGGAATACTTTTGTCCTCTGTTGCGAATACTTTATGAACTTCTTCGCTTGTCTTACGCCCGGTGTATTTCCCCAGTGCTCCTTTTTACTTTTGTCCCAAAGCCTGATCTGAGCTGAACGGTGACTTTTTGGGTGTCCAAAGATAGGCTCAGGCCCAATAAACAAAGATTTGGCTCCTTCCTTTGCAAGGAGGTCCGCAATCTCGTTGCCCTTAATACCTTCATGTCCTGGTATCCAGATCAGCGTCACCCTGTTTGATTCTGCCAGTTGCGTCAAGACAGCAATACAGTCCCAAACCAGTTTAGACTCAAAGCTAAACGAGTATTATGTTTTAAGTTCTGCTTGGCTGTTTATCGTTTATCCCATTGTCCATATTTTTAATGCGAGTTTGACATCCTCGCGATTTCCTAAAATTTGGAAAACCGCGATTGTGCTACCTCGTGCTAAAGTCGCATCTCGCCTTTGACAGCTCCTTACCGTCTTTTTAGACAAGCTCAAATTTTCTTCATCCTTGGTGGCACTTATCAGGAGCTTTATTTTTGGACGATCTCAACAAGACACACAAGTCCATGATTTATTTTCGAGAAGCCTGTGGAGTACCTCAGGGCGCTTTATTGTTCAGTGTGCTCATAAATGATCTGCTCAATGTAATAGAAAACTACAAAATACACTTGCGGATGACACCCAGATATATTTGGATGGACCGGTTGACGTTATTGTGGATTGTGTCGAGAGAAATAACTCAAACTTGAAGACAATCTCTAAATGGTTCAAGAGGCATGAAGTAAGTCATTAAATCGCAATAAATGAACTTCCATGATTTTAAACCGCGAGAGGCTTGATGTCTCACAGTTTTCAACTGTAACTCTGAATTGCATAAATTTATCCTTACGTTTCCTGTGTTCTCGAAACTTAGGAATTACCTTCAACTTTTCTATGACTTGGTGAGACCAAATTAAAAATACATTAGGTTAACTTTATGGTATACTTCGAAGATTGTAGTTGTCTGCGAGGATTGTCTCTCCTGCTCTTCGCTCAAGGCTGGTGAAGACTCTTTCCTTACATTATTTCACAAGTTGAAGTATTGTCTTCCCTCACTTGAATTTAATTTGTAGGAGGAAGATAGATTTCGCTTTCAATGACTGCATTCATTTTATCTGTGGATTGAGGAGATACGACCACATTTCTCTCTTAGGGATATATTTAGGATCATTCTACCTAAAATACAGACTCAGTTGGGATGGAAAAGTATCTATCTTCTCTCAGGGTGCAAGTTTGTGGAACTCTCTCCCCAATCATCACAGGTCTGTATCTAGGGGTTCTTTCAAGGAGCACGTCAATTAAGTTGTGACTGCCATTTCATGGTAGAAAAGTTTTGAATATGTCAAAATTTAAGGCTCAATTACGGCTAATTTAATGCCACTTCCACGAATTTAATGCTCTAGTACTTTTTAAAAAAATCAATGGATAATCCAACTTTTTAAAAGTTAGGACCACCATCACTGAGAATAGGTTAAGTAGCATTGTTACAATAGTGTGCACTGCATAATATTATAGGGCTTAATAAGAGCTAATTTAATGCCACATCCTCGAATTTAATGCTCTAGTACTTCTATAAAAATCCATGGATAATCCAACTATATTAATAGTTAGCACCACCAGTACTGAGAATAGGTTAAATGGTATTCTTACACAAGTGTGCACTGTGTAATATTTTAGGGCTTAATTAGGGCTAATTTAATGCCACTTCCCCGAATTTTAAGCTGTAGTACTTTTTAAAAAAAATCAATGGATAATCCAACTTAGGACCACCACTACTGAGAATAGATTACGTAGCATTGTTACAATAGTGTGCAATAGTGGCATTAAATTAGTCCTAATTGAGTCCTAAAATATTATGCAGTGCACAGTAGTATAACAATATCATTTAACCTATTCTCAGTACTGGTGGTCCAAATTTATGGATTTTTTTTAAAAAGTACTAGAGCTTAAAAGTCGGGGAAGTGGCATTAAATTAGCCCTAATTGAGCCCTAAAATATTATGCAGTGCACACTATTGTAACAATGCTACTTAACCTATTCTCAGTGATGGTGGTCCTAACTTTTAAAAAGTTGGATTATCCATTGATTTTTTTAAAAAGTACTAGAGCATTAAATTCGTGGAAGTGGCATTAAATTAGCCGTAATTGAGCCTTAAATTTTGACATATTCAAAACTTTTCTACCATGAAATGGCAGTCACAACTTAATTGACGTTCAAGGAGCAACAATATTATATTAGTCATTTTAATAATTGATCATTCATAACCTTTCTTCCATATGGTTCATGGCTAATCGGGATGTACAATATGTTGTGATTATCTCTCTAAGTATTACTCCGTGCAATCTTTAGGTACTGCCTTAAATAGTTTAGGCTTAGGGCTAGTTTTAATATTGTCCTTTTTGGTTTTAGTATCTATTTTTATTAGTACTAAGTTTTTTTTTTAATGTTTTTAGTTTTGTCAATTTCTCTAATTTTATCCTACTAATATAAGTATTTTCTGAACTACATTATAAATTATGTACTTATTTATTTTCCTTGGTTACTTTGCCAATTTCGATGTCCTTGACCAGGGTTTTTTAATAAAATTTTTTGTATTTGTAAAAACAAAAGGAGCTACATAAGTTTTGCGAACCCCTTATGTAACTACTTTTGACCATAATGTTTTATAAGATGCTTTTATTTAATTTTACCCAGTTTCTTAGTTTTTTTTTTCAATTTTTTTATTTTGTAAGTTACGATAGATTTTGAAAGAATTCCCTCACATCGAATAAGATTTTTTTCTACGCTCAAATAAGCTGAAGTTCATTTCATAGTTTGCATAAATAGTTAATTAACTTTTTACAAGTTAGTTCTGCATTGTCGAACTTTACTATAAGAAGAAGCCACATAAAGATAACGGCGGCGGCGGACGGTAACGGTACCTTCGTCATAAATTTCCCAGAATAGCATTCTTTGAATAGTTAGTGTACTCCCACTTTTTAATTTTTAACAGTACCCAAGGCAGTTTTCAGCTCATATAAACTTTCAGGAAATGCAATTCAGTCATTTTTTATTTAACTGAAAGTTATCCATTAGCATTCATGCTATGTTCTGTGTGTGAGCATTGTAAGCAATAATTATGTATTGAAGAAGTTCTTTTCCTCTGCTCCAAGTGAAAATTTGTTTACGTTTCAGTGTGCATTATGTTTTAAAGGAAATACCTAACTTAACTGGTCTTCCTGACTCGACGAGTGTCCATCAAGAGGCACGCAAGCATATTATTTTATAAACGGAATTATGATTAGCCGCAGTTCCCTTAATCATATTGATCAAACAGCAACGAAATGTTAATTATTTCATTGAGTTTTTACATACAGATAGGAGGTACAATACATAATTAAATATCGGCTCTTCCCATTATGCTTGTGCTGCATATAAATTGTAGTAGAGTAGTAGTCACAGACCACTGACCACAGTCGAGTACCTACATCAATTATCCGCACGATACATTTCACACTTTGTAGATTCATATTAGACGTAGACTTTGCAGACTATACCTTACCCTCCTTAGCAAGAGCTGGGCTTCTTAAAAGGTTAAAAGAGTTTTAGTGCTGGCTGCATGAGTGAAAAGTCTTTTTTTTCATATTATAATGCACCACCGCACAAGTTGCTACAGAAATGTGACCAAATTTTATGTTATTTAAACAAGTTTAATGGATTTGTTCCCCATGTCAGGTAAAGACGACATACTGAGAAGCACATTAACCCGGTTCATTATAGGTCCACCCTTATATGGTTGTGGTAAAACTAGTCATTATCATTTTTGTTAGGCGAAATACCGAGATGAAATAAAAATCAAGTGTTGGTCACAAGCAGATTAATTGATTATCGGATGAATCGGATTACGCCAGTAATTTTATTGAATTGAGATTTTTTATGGAGGAGCAACAGTTATGTATGCTGCTTATATCAAGCGCGGGTTCCTTCCCAGAAACAAGTTTAGGTTGTTTGAAAACATCTTGTACAATAAAAACAACTAGAGAACTACAAAAATGTTTATAAATGTAAATAAAGCGAAAAACATTTAACGCATTCAGATGTTCAACATTGTACTTAGATGGTGTAAAGTATTAAGACCCACCCTATACTAAATTCAAAACATTTTTGATATGGAAGACAATATTTTTTGAGTTAGTTTCTGTCAAAACCTTGTTTTTTTCCTTTTTTGATTCCCTACAACAAAAGGAAAAACGAAATTCTTATAAGATGGTCGTGCGCCCGTCCCACAGTGATTTCTTTAGTATGGGAGATGAGGTCAAAAGTCAAAGGTTGTACTTTTCGGTTATATTACAACATGTATATAAATGAAACACGCTTTCTTCAAATATGTATTATAAAAAAAATAATATTTTCCAAAATTTTCTCGATATTTTCACACAAAATCTACAGAAGAAGATTTAGAACTGCTTTACTCAAACGGGAATTTGATTTTTGCGGCAATGGTCGCTTAATTGTTAATAGAAGATCTGAGCTTAATAGTAACCTAATTAACAAATCTTGGTTTGTGGCTATCCTGGACATTTTGCATGTGTTCCGTTCCCTAAATGATCTTACATCTTTATTTTTCGCCTCTGCAGCTTCTTCGGTCAGCTGCCCTATAGGCAATATATCATGGCGTACAATTTGTGTACCATGTATGAGTACCTGGTGGACAGAGGCTGGCATCGGATACCATGGGTATTCATTAACAATATCTCTGGCTGTTTGCAACGCGTATTACTCAAAGACCTGGGCATTTATTTCGAAGTGAGAGGATAATGCTTTAAGAATGACTCCACATGATGCGTTCGTTTACGCCTGTTATGTCTGCAGACAACAAAGGATTGTCAAAAAATTCTTCTGGCGGTGTTCCCATCATTGGAATTTCCACCACCCTGTTTCAGTTTGTCCACTATTAAGCCAGTTTTTTCTTTAAACTCGGCCTGTATACGCTCTTTTTTTGTTGTGAACAGTGCCCTTACATCTTGCCCTGTGCGCCATTTTTTAAAATCCAGCCTATAGGACACCTGGAGGAGGAATTCAAAAAAGCAAATCCACGCATGTAGTGGCGATATTCCAAAGTCCAAGCAATTTTTATTTACCGATCTACTAAGTGCTGAATCAATATCATTCATCTGTGTAGGCTTAGCTCCACAAAGATAGCATACTTGTGATGAGGAATTGTTTATTAGTGCATTGGAGGTTTTTCCATCGACCATAGTGAGCTTGAGATCGTGTTTCACTGTCACCGTTTCGCCACCTGTTGTTAAAATAGTTGGCAGTTATTTGTTGATTAATGTCATTCTGCTCAGCCTTGCTCAGCTCCGGGGTTTCTTTTTTTATTTGGAGCCGCACAGGATTGCAGTACCTAGTTGATCCAGGACGAGGATTCTGCCAAACGACCCTCTTTTCGGACTGAGGACCTGTTGCACTAAATAACTGTAATGGAACGTAAGAAGTCATAAACATATCACTATCGTTAAAGTCTCCCAAAATCCTCTGCTTATACTCGGATTGGCCACTACTTCCATCAAATCCCCATTCTCCTATGAGGGTTAAATTAGAAAAGGCACTTTCTTGGATCGTCTCAAATACTTCTTCCTGTGATCTCAGAAGCCGGGAAGTAGTATGATCCAGAAGACCCTGAAGAGTTACTTCCGCTGATGATTTAGTGATAGTTATTGTATTGAGCTTTGGATAACTTTCTTTCTTCGCTTGGAAGATTTTTGCGTAGCTCGGAAGATGTCCAAATTCGTTTTTTCGGCTACAAGATTCTTAATGAGCTGGTATTGATTTTTAGTTAGCTTTGCTTCTACTACCAATGAATCAGCATCATTCACATGAATACGAGTTGGTTCTGTGGTCGCGGCTGTCTGGATACCTCTTAAGTCACGCGCTAGTGTTTCATCAAAACTCGCCAAGTCTTGCAATCGTCTTCTTTTTGTTCGCGATAAACATGCCGAAAATGACTTTATCGGACTACCTATCCCTTTTTTTCCTGCTGGAGGTGTTAAAACAGGTGTGGCGTCATAGTTTTCAAATTCATCAAGCGAGTCACCGTATTTTTCGAGGAAACTCGATTCTCTTCGTCCGCATTTCATCCATCTTGATAAAAACGACTCGCACAAACAATTCACTCTATCACGATGATCACGATCGTTTTCTAAATTAAAAGCCCTTTTGAAGCCTTCATACGTCTCCTGGGGTTTAGAGGAATTGTTGCTCTTCTTTATTTGACGCCAAATATGGAACAAGTTAAGACGTTTAATCATCCGACTGGATCCTGAAACTAAAATCGAGCACACATTCAAGAGGAGTTATCTCCAAGTTCCTCATGTTTCCGCATACAACTACATATATCATCGTAAAGAAGAGGAAATAGTTTAAATTATGTACTAAGAAATATTATAAGCAACAACATGCTACAAAGCTTAGCTCTTGTTCAAGAATTACAATTTGCCACCTTTTACATTTTTCACGCAAATTTATAAAATTAGTATTAAAGAATAACTAACGGTAATACAGTCCAAAACAATAAACAGAAATAATCTACATACCTAATTCTTGGATATAATATAATGCTTTTGATTACAACTTAACATTTTCAAATTAGTACGCTCACGTCATTAACCCGACTGCAGTGGAAGAAAATGCAACTTTAAGTGCTACATAAAATACGATAAAATTTATAAATGTTTGAAATTTATGTACCGTTATGAAGCGTAAGTATTTGTACCAATAATGTGATTATTAAGGTAAGGTTAGTGTAACGGTAATTTTTGTACTTATGACCTATTGAAGAAACGTCCGTCTCTCTGTCAAAGATGTTTCTCTCTAACACTCTATGACGTAGGAGTATGAGTTTTGGTAGAATATTAGGTTTTCATGACGCGCACATAGTTCGATTGTCAAAGTATATGAATTTTTTTTTTTGAATTTTATTGGGGACGACGAGCTGGTCGCCCTCAAAAAAATATACTTTCATTTAAAAGGGCTACTTACAAGGATTCCAAAAAAAAAAATTAAAAAAATTTGGTGAGTTGGTTATAAAGATATAGAGAGCTTTGCTATGAAATTGACCGAGTTTTCTATCAAATCCACAGCTCAAGAATTGAGTAGACTCTTCAACAAAAGAAAAATCTTTAAAAAAATAAATTTCTATACAAAATCAGGCGTTTCGTATCAACAGGAATCGTATATTCATCAGTACGGTTTGGTTCCTGCTTCCTTATACGCCAACGTGAACAGCCAAGCTGTCATCATATATGCACTGAAAATAATTTTTAAGTGTATATTATAGACGAGGCGATATATTAAGTACTTGCTTGAATGCCTAGCAAGATAAGCCCTATTTCGCCTCGTATTTAATTAAAAATTAAAAATTATTTTAATTGCATATATGAAGTCAGTTTGGCTGTTCAATTTGGCGTATACGGCAGGCAGGAACCTTGCGGTTCTGATGAGTATACGGTTCCTGTTGATACGAAACGCCTGCTTTTGCATAGAAATTTCTTTTTTTAAAGATTTTTCGTTTGTAAAAGGGTTTTTTCTACAAATATATACCCTAAAATGTACGAGATAATACTGTTTAGTTATTCGTATGAACCCTAACCTGCTCTTTAATATTTACTGTACATTGATGCCAATATACAATGTGTATTTTCAAAACTTGATCAAACGAAATGTGCGGATACTAAACACTTAGCCAAACAAAAAATGTTATGGCAGGGGGTCCACATCAACCGTTTAGGAGTTACAGGGTGATTAAGAAAAAATGCTAGATTTTCACATAATACCCTGTATCTTAAAAACTACAGGGCATACGATCACAGTTAAAAGCTCAATTTTTGCAAAAAGGTCGTTAACAAAACTTTTTTTTTATAAAAACTGTAAACTGTAGACTCTCTTCTTTATTTTGCCCTATTACAACCTATGTGTTAACTGTAGCCGTTAAACAGTTAATAACTAATAACCTATTCAGGTCACACCGAAATTAGACGATACTTTTAAAAATGACGTGCTAAGGGAACAATAAGAGCTTTAAGAGCTAATAACTCTTAAAGGGCTACAGATAGCACATAGTGTGTAATAAGTCAAATTAAAGAGGAAACCACAGTTTTGTAAAAAAGATTATGTTAACTACCTGTTTATAAAAAAAAAGATGTCAAAATAAAAAAAAAGGTAAGAAAATCCGAAATTTTCAGTTTAGCCAACCATAATTCTTAAGTGGAGAAGAATACGGGGCTGGTTGGATAGTCGTTGGAAAGGGCATGAAGTTCTGCATGCAATGAGCTCTTAACTGTGACCGTACGTCCTGTACTTTTCAAGATACAGGGTGATTTGTGAAAAACTAGCTTTTTTTTAATCACCCTGTAACTCCCAAAGAGTTGATGTGAACCCGCCTGCCATACAAGTTTTTGTTTGTGTAGGTGTCTAGTATTTGCACATTTTGTTTGATCAAGTTTCGAAAATACACATTGTAATGTACAGGGTGTGATGTAGTATACTAAATTCGTGACTATGAAATGTCCTGATCAACTTTTTCTTCTGGCGACCCCCTAAAAGCAACCCTTTTTTGTTTTTCAAATATAGTGACAAAAAAAGGTAATAACTGTTAGTAAATATTGATTTTGATGAAATATTAAATATGAGTGGAAAACATATTGAGTGGCTTTCGAAAAGCATTTTATAATTAAATTCGAATTTGAAATATCTTTTAAATATATTTAAAGTATACAATATACGAATTGTTATATCCCTTTTATTTATTGTAGGATTTTTCGAAAAAGGAATTCTTACGAATGGTCCGTTTATTGAGATTACACTTTTTTCGATCCCATTTCAATACACCACGATAATGGGAAAATATAGGGAGTGATTTGGATTATTTATAAAATTGAACTTCTTGTATTGTTCGATGTTAAGATTTTCCATTGGAAAGATCATAAAATATAAAAATAAACAGTTTTCTTTAAATATGTTTATCTTTTTGTCGTTTTGGATACTTTTTTCATTATTGTAGAGTAGTGTGAATATTTTCGAAGAAATTAAGGCTCTTTTTCACTCTAGGGTTCTAATCCGAGTGGATTCGTGTCAGGTATCTTTGGAAACAGTAAGATTTGAAATTCATGAATCTGATAAACTTTCCCCTATACCTTGCTTTTTAAAATAATGATGTGGTGAGGGGAGGAAGAGGGGGTGGATATTAACATATTAATTTTGAACTTTGCCAAAGAAGAGGATGCAGTATAAATATTTATGGGATGCCAAATAAAAGAAGATGATAAAAAAAAATCGCTATGGTATTAAAGTAGTACTCAACTGTAAGGCTAATATCTCGGCATCCATTGCAGAATATAAATCTAATTGATTTTCAATAGAATACATATTGCTTTAATAATGTACGCTATAGGCCAAAACGGAAGTAGATATTTGTATTGGAACTTAACGATCTGTTTTTCTACTATAAATTCCCATAGACCATCAGGATCGAAAGATCAAATTTTAAAGCAGTTTTCGGTCTTACCCTGATAATAAGCTTCAAACTGCATAAAAACAAGTAAAAAATCTAGAATTGACCTAGATCAATTATTTTGTTACCCTATATGAATGCCCATATGTAATTTGCTATCATCAGCTTTCTGTGCAAGTTTGATTCTTAAAGTGATTTTTTGCATATATTGTATTTCTAGAACGGTTCGTCGGCCAGTAAAAATGAATATTACTAATATCATAGAGTTTCATATTCTAAAGAACTTTTCAGTGTAATTATAACAATTATACGGAAAACACCTCAATTTTTGTATGACAGCACCAAGAATAGATTGCCCAATTTAGTCCATTTTTTAAATTGTTTTTACAATTTATACAAAAATGCCGTGTACAAAATTTCAGCTGTCTCTACACTGCCCTATATGCAGGATGTCCCAGACTATAATATGACTATATTTTGCCAAATCATTCCTCTCGTCCAGATAAGTAAAAAATTGTATAACATAGAGGAGGGGGGATGTCACCCTACCGGGTTATTAGAAAAATATGGTCTTTTTCATTAATCACCCTATATTTTAAAAAGTACAGGGTATACAGTTTATTTTAAGATAGAATTGTATGCAGAACCTTGGGGCCTTTCCTATGAATCTTAAACCACCCCCCCCCGCTCCCCTAGACTACAGAGTATTGTCATTTCAATTTCATAATTTCGGTTTTAGCAGTTAGCTACCATTTTCGAACTTATATCTACACTTTTTTTTTTACAAAAAAGACCGTGTGCAGAATTTCAATTCTCTAATATCTCATTTCGATGGGAGCAAGCCAGTGTTGCACTTTTTATAACAGTGGAGCACTAAAGCCCATCGAACATATGTACTTCTGTCATTTTCTTTGTATTTGTGTACACATGTGTTATATACATCATATTTACCGGCAAACGGTCTAATGGAAATGAAATCATAGTACTCACCTATGCAAACAATAAATTTAATAGCAGGAGGGTATCTAAACCATTTCGGAGTTATACGGTGTGAATAGAACTTGCACTCGATTTTGCAAGTTTTGTGAAATAATGAAAATTTCACCAAAGAACGAACCACGGGGATTACAGATCTGTGCGGAATAAAAGACAAACCTCCTTTTTATATCCTAGATGAAATCTATAGCGTATACTAAGTTTGTCATTCGTAACGCTTAAAAATAATAATGGTAGAGCAGAGGTATTAAATTATATTGATTTTTGCATGTCCTTCCGTCTTTCCGTGAGCACGATAACTCGAAAACGCGTTCACTTAGAAAACTGAAATTTTTTACACGGCCTTTAAAAAAACAGTAAAATTTAGTTCGAAAATTAGACAATTAGACAAATCTGGCAACTCCTTCATGGGGTTTCCATACAAAAATTTCGGTTTTCATTAAATATTTGTGCACTGCCTGAGAACGCGTCGACATAGAGGTCTGAAATTTGGTATATGGTGTTTTTATAGTAATAACAAATAAAATTTCAAAAATAGACCAAATCGGGCAACTCCTTCTTGGTGTTGCTATATAAAAATTTAGGTTTTTTACATATACTGTTAAAACGATCAGTCCTACACAGTAAAAAATAATTCCCTAAATTGAGTGGCAACAATTTGTGCCTAACCTGCATTTGTCGATAAAATTAGGGAAAGCTCCGCCTTGGAAATTTAAGATTAAGCTTTTATCCCTGAAATGCAGGTAGGGGTTCTGCCTAAATGTAGGGAATTTTGGTTTTTTCTCCCTAAAATTTAGGGAATATTCCCTAAAATGTAGAGAATTTTCATTTTTTTTTATGGTTTTCCTTAAATTTTAGGGAACATTCTCTAAAATGTAGGTGTTATGGCCCAATATAAGGGAGATTCTTCTTCCAGCAGCCAAGGGCGCATTCTAGCGAAATAATCAGCAATTGCTAAACAATAACCTCTCATGCTATTGTTCTGCAACTGTCGGTTATTTTGCTGATTAGCCCAACAGCTGGCTGCGATGAGCGCTTAGTGGAGCAATCGACGATTACAATAATAATTAACCTCGCAAGTGATTATTATGTAAGGCGATTGTTTACTACTAAGCGACGCAGGTGCTGTAACCGGTAGAACAAACGACAAGGTTGTTGTCGTTTGTTTACATCCGCGTTGTGAGCGAAGAAAGCTTACTTCCGAGTATAGTGGCATAAAAGACCAATGACTGGTCTAGCGAGTGCCCGTTAAGTATTCAGTCATCGTAAAGTCAAGTTTCGGTTCGGAGTAGTTGCCGTATTGTTAAGATAGGTCAAGCTTTTGAAATAAAGATGTATACATATGTTAGAAATTATAGTGTTTTTATAAAGTTTGTTGGTATTTAATTGTTCTATTGATTCGATTGCTTTTGGGACACGTCATAGGGAGAATCCCCTAAAATATAAGGAATTTTAAATTGTTGTTTTGTTTTTTTCCCTAAAATGTAGGACTAGGTGATGGCACCGCACCACTCTCCACCATAGGTGAAGGTGATAGAACACTACCCTTTTTAAAAATCATACAAATGAACTGAACAACTCATTTATTATGGTCCATACTACAAGTAGTTATATTGGTGCACTGGGCACTCTTAAACAAAATATTGAGAAGCAATATATGACTTCTATTCAAAAACAATGTGTGAATTATATAAACGAAAATATGTTTCCATTAGAAATATAATATAAAACCTAATTAATTGAATGTTCTCCTCCTCATATCCGAAAGAGCTAACATTTTGAGAATTTTACGTACTTTATAAGTTTTCTAGTGCCAAATACCTAAATTCATTGATTGTTCCACTAATTTGGAGAAATTAAACTAATTTTCCCTTTCTATCAGAGAAAATTACATTTATTTTTAGAGAAAAACGTGTCTTAAATTTAGGGAATAGTGATAATATTTTTCCAGTGTAGACATTTTTATTGTACTAAAAACTTCTTCAAAACACGAAATCCTATAAAATTAGCTATAATTATGTTTTCTGTCCGACGAACCGTTCTAGAAATATATGCGAAAAACCACTTCAAAAATCAAACTTGCCTGGATCGGCGACCATACGAAATTTTATACGGGCATTCATTTAGGATATCATTAATATTGATCTTAGACTAATTCTAGCTTTTTTACTTGTTATTATCCGCTTTATTCACAAAACTAATTAATCTTCCAAGTAATATCTGTATGCTAGTCCAACAACGAGTTAGTGATTCTTTTACAGACGTGAAAACTACAGTTTAGCCAAAAATTATTAACAAATATCATTCGAAAAGAATGAGTGTACCTACATTTTTACAATTATACAAATTCAGATATTTTTCAATTACAACAAATAAATTTAAATTATAGAACTCTTGTGGATGTGGTTATGGTAATTAAGTAAAGTTTTAACACGGTGATTAATAAAATAAGGTAGTTTTTCACGAAACATCCTGTATCTTAAAAACAACAGGATGTATGATCACTGTCAAGACCTCATTATATGTAGAACCTCATAAGCAGGGCTTTTTCAATGACTACCCAACCAGCCCCTTACTCCTCTCCTCTCCTCTCTGGAGATAGGGCATTCTAATCTATCAAATTCGAAATTTTTTAATTTATTTTACTACTTTTCTTTTTGAAAAAAGGCTTTTAAGATAACCTTTTTACAAGAACGGAAAAATATAGACTCTCCTTTTTAATTTGAAATATTACGTTTATGATCCAACTGTAGCCGTTAAAGAAATTATTAGTGCTTAACCTAATCAGGTCCAAAATAATTTGTGCCCTGGTCTAATTTCGTTATACGTTTTTTCGTTAATTCGTTGAAGGTGAATTTCGGTACAAAACTTGTGTTGCACTTCTGCTCTAAAATTGGTCAGATCCAATATTTGTATTGCACAAAATAATTTGTAATATTATCTCTATGCATTACAAACGGAATAATAAACTTAGTACCAATATCCGATGAGATTTCATCTAGATTATAAAAATAAGTGTTTGTGTTCTGTCACACCCAGCGGGAATTGGAAGCATCACAGGATGCAACTGGAAGCTCTACTCAGAAGGTATAGATGCATGGCTACTTTTCGTTGGATTTGTCATGTGTGAGTCGGGCTCGTGCAATGAGGATTCCAGAGCTTTGTAAACGAACAGTCGATCGATCGAATTTAAGTACATACATGTCCAGATTTGATCGTAGTAACTGAAAAATGAATGAATTCCTCCACATTGTTCTGGAATTCTCCTGTATTTCCCCTTTAGTTAGCTCTATTTTTTATATGTCTTACTGTATTGTCAAATTTCAATAATATTCAAACAGACGGAGGCAAGAGTAATCTTATAAGTTTTATTTATTTATTTCAATCTACGGAATAAATCTTGCAGATTACAAGAATCTAGATTTAATCATTTATTTCCAATAAATTTATCATTATCAAATCCTGTTCAAGCTCCATGCAATTACTAAAGGTATTTATAATCATAAAAAGCTTTGAATCATCTGCAAAAAGAAGGCAATTAGCAAATGAGAAACAGAAGATAATATCATTGTTGAAAAGAATGAATAGAATAGGACCCAAATGTCGTCCCTGCTCCGCCGTTCACCAGACCTCACATGAATGGCCTGAGACTTAAAGTTACCAATTTTCACGAGCTGTACATGGCCAACTAAGTGTGGCCCAAGCCATGGAAATAAGAAAGAGTGAAATCCAGGTGATCTTTTTTTTTTTATTGAATTAGAGGTGTTGGACCCCGAGGGATCCTCCGAACGTAGGCCAAGTTAAGGCCCATTGATTGTTCACCCTCCAGACCCATGAGCGATCGCTCATAGGTCCCAACCGAATGTCCTATAAATTTCAGTATTGGCCCCCAGCCCTCCTTGCCGGCGTCGTGTAACCCGTCCAGGAGGTGTGAGCCAAAGAATCTGTAACGTATTCCTGAGAGTGGTGAGTGCCGGACAGAGTGACAAAGAAAGTCGATCACTGTTTCAGACTCCTCTCCGCAACCCCGACATGTAGAATGATTAACAAGTCTCATCCTGTGAAAGTGACCCCTGAGAGAGGAGTGCCCAATGAAGATGGACACCCAGAGTTCTAAGGGTCGGCTTGTAAAGTCCTTGGTGCTTATTTGTTTGATTTGGGTTTGGTTTACCGGACAGTTCCTTTGTTGTTCTACCCGAGGGTTCTTCTATCCAAAAGTGTTGGCGATCAGTCCAGCTTGAAATGATTGAGACAAGGTGTTTTGGTGCAATCCCGACTGTAGAGGCAGATTCCTCCGAGGCTGCACCAAGACGAGCAAGCTCATTCGCCCTTTCATTCCCGGTAATGTTGCTGTGCCCCATCACCCACTGTACTATCACCCTATAGCTCCGAGAAAGACAGATCAGGGTGGTTTTGCACTCCATTAATAGTTCGGAGGTTATAAAGGGTTTAGACAAAGCTTTGAGTGCTGCTTGGCTGTCTGAGCAGATGGCTATCTCCTTGCTCTCAGTTTTTGAGTTAAGGAGTTGCCTTCAGGCTTCAAGAATAGCTTTGAGTTCTGCCTGGAAAACCGTGGCATGGCTTTGAAGGTGCATGACCAATTCAATCTCAGGCTCCTCGCAGAAAACTCCCGCTCCGGTGCCTTCATCAAACTTAAAGCCATCCGTATAAATTGTAATTGGGTTTGTCAATGGTTGAAGCACGGAGTGTGAGTCCTATTCTGCCCTGGATGGAATTCTAGATTCAAAATCGCTTTTCAGCATGGTCTCGAGGAGTTGGTCGCTGTTCCTGTCGATAGACTGCACAAACTCATAAATGGATTCATGTGGAACTCTTGTTCCCATATGAAGCCAGTCATTATTAAGATGCATTCTTAGCACTGTAGTCGAAGCCCTCTGCTTAATATGTATTTGCACCAGGTGTATGTTGAGGATATCCTCCAGAGCCCGAGTGCTAGTTGACTTGAAAGTGCCGCTTGCGCTGTGAAGGAACATTCTTTGAATCTTCTCTAATATCTTGCGATGATATGCGAATTCCATTGCTTTCCACCACACCACTCAACCGTAGGTTAACATGGGTCGAATGACGCTAGTGTATATCCATAGGATAATCCGCGGTTAGAGTCTCTACTTCTTCCCTACCGCTCCGCGGTACATTGCGAAAACTCTAAGAGCTTTGCTCGCTCTGACTTTGAGGTGCGGTTTCCACCATGTCCTTTAACTCCAAGCGCGTGGAGCCAATCAAGGGCAGGTTTAAACTGGGGATATTCCTTTTCATGGTGAAGAGGCATAGGTCGGTTTTCCGTGGATTGATGCTCAATCTGCAGTCCGTAACCCAGCGCATGCCTAGACGGATCGCGCTTTGCGCCCGTCCACAGAGTACTGGTTCATAGCTTCCGGTCACTAAGATTGTCAAGTCGTCCGCGTAACATATTGCTTTGTATCCCATCCGGGTGAGTATTAGCAAGAGATGGTCCATAATGAGCACCCGTGAACCCTTTTAAGTCTGCTTGCCCCGCCTAGATCAGCAAAGACAGTTCTATTATACAACATGTATGCAATCCAATTTTTTAGAGATCGGTTCACTCCACGTTTTGTTAGCATTTCGGTGAACTTATTAAAGGCACCTTCTACATCTATGAAAACAGCCAGCGTAGATTGTTTAAAGAGGAAGCTCTTTTCAAGTGATCTAAGTTTATCAATCAAGAGTATATGATTAATCTTATCAAACGCTTTCGTGAAATCCATATAGATCACATCTACCTGTTTACCTGACTCAATAGTATTGATCACCTTGTTAGAAAAAGTTAAACCAAAAGATATTTCATTCTAGCAATTATGAGACTGACGAAAAAAGCTGCAGTTTTCTTGTTATCGATGACTCAATACTTACTAACCCTGACAAAATCCAAATTTTAACTATAGACATCTATATGATCAGGGGGGCGGGGGATATTTGTGCAGATTTTGAGCTATATCTTTATACAACTAAAACACAAAAATTTTGAATTGTTTTTAAATACTTGAATTGGTTTTTGAGGGGCCCAACCGACGCTTATTAAAAATAAAAAAAAATATTTCATAATGTCTGACTATCGAAATATGTGCGAGTCACAAAGCTTAGAATACAGAGCTCAGGACAGGGGTGTAGTGGAGTCAGCATCGAGAGCCGGGCAACAAGATATATGGTCAAAACTTGAAAATTCTGTGGTTACTCCCACCGCATGCTCATAGTCGTGCTTTTAGTCGCTGTCACTGCGCCAGAGTACCCAGGAAGTTCTCTGCTATTTCCTCCAATTTCCTCCATTCAAGTTTGGCGTCTTTGTATAGTGGATATTGGAGAAATGTATTTATGAAAAGCCACGCTCATGTACACGAATTTTATAGGTATCAACACTTCCTGTTCTCTCTATACTCTAAGTCACAAAGACCTAACATTCTGTCATATTTCAAATACCCATGTCACGTTGTTTTCGAGTAAAATTTCTGTGACACGCAGACAGACGGACGCATAAGGGTTAATTTTTTTCTTTGTATTTTACGGAACCCTAAAAATAAGAAATTTAAGTATGTAAGTATGTCCAGAGTGTCCAGATATCATGTACTCCAACATATGCAAAACAATCAATTCCTTTGAGTGTCTACTGATTAACGTTCATCCTTGTTTTAAAGACTTACTAAAATCGCTGTTAATCCTGTCACGGACATCAGGTTCACATATACAAGATGTTTCCGCTTAGGAGGTCAATAGAGCAGGAGGTGATAGTACTCACCTAAGCAAACAAAAAATTGTGTGTCAGGGAGAGGGAAGGGGGAGGTGCATATGAACCGATTAGGAGTTACAGGGTGATTAGGAAAAAAAACTAGTTTTCACAAAACTCCCTGTTTCATGAAAAGTACAAGTGGAGAGCTATTTAAGTGTTACAGATAGCACATAGAATGTAATAGGTCAAATTAAAGAGAAAAGAGAAGAGTCCACAGTTTACAATTTTTATAAAAAAAAAAAGTATGTAAATGCCCTTTTTGCAAAAAAAGAATAACTCCTATCACCTCGTAGGCGGAGACACCATGTATAAGAATTTATTTATTTATCGAAATACAGTTGGCATTCCAAATGTACATTAATTTTTGACATCTGTTAATAAGTGTTGGACTTGAAATATAACGACCTTAAATTGATAAATATGTGCCTTCTACACATATAGACCTAAGCATACCAACTCTTCTCGCTCTCATATCTCGATATAACCAGATTTTTCATTCCGGATAATGGAGAGTAATCAAAATATCGTCGAAAATAAAATTCATCCCGGATAATAGAGGGTCCGGTTAATCGAATCACGGATAATCGAGTTTCGATGTACCAACTTAATTTTAACTTTGGCTTTAAACTTTTACCTATATAATTATTATGAGAGAATTTTATATTTTCAATTTCACATTTACCTTTAACCTTTTATTACCTTAATGTTTTGTGTTTTAGTCTGCCTTATTTAACCTTTGTACAATTTATTGTTTCTGGATTTTTTACACAATTGTTTGATCCTTTTGGGGTCCCATTTTAGTTTTAGTTAATTAAAGCCTTTTTGAGGCCATTCCCTTTAACTCGTACACGAATTTGTCTGTCTATTTATTTATATATTTCTTTTTTACTATTTTCGACACTCTCTTAGACCCACTTTTCGTCATCACATCGACCTGAAATTTGGCACACAGGTTCATGTCGCGTGATAATTGAATCTATCAAAATTTGAACCGGAAATTTCCATCATTTGCAAATTGCAAATCCGTTTCAGGAAAAATGCAGAGTTTTCCGATTTTTCCGAAAAAAGATTCCGGAATTTTCCGACTTTCCCGGAAAATTTTCCGTTAAATTTTTTTCTATATTATGCACCGTCAAGTTTCCTATCAACTGGCATTATTACTTTCTCTCCGACAATGGTGAAAACTTGCAGAAAAAATCGAGGAAAATTCATGTAAGACGCTTTTCCAGAGTTTTTCACACCAAGGAAGCGTTTGAGCGTTTTGCAACCTAAGGCAAAGTTGTAGAGCGAAATGAGTTGCATAAATTTGCTTTTGTGGAAAACTCCGTGGAAAACCCCAGAAAAGCGGTAAAATCATCGGACAAAATTTTATTAATATGATTAGTGATAAATCTGTTTCATGGAAAATGCAGAATTTTCCAATTTTTCTGGAAAATTTTCCGAAAATTTTCGGAATTTTCCGACTTTTCCGGAAAATTTTCCGACAAAAAAGTTTTATAAGCTATACGGAATAATTTTTTCCGTCCTACTGGCATCAATACTTTCTCTTCAACAATCATGAATACTTGCATGAAAAATCGAGGAAAATTCATGTAAATTTTTAAAAAAAAAATCATAGTAATAGGAAAGTCTGTGGAAAACATGGAAAATCGGGAAAATTCATGTTATATGGGATCAAGTTAGAATACAGCTGAAAAGCGCTGTTTAAAACATAATTTGAATTTCAGAAAATTGTTGCAGTACTTCAACGATTTGATACTCGAAAAATTTTTGTTATTCGGATCGGCACCAAACATGACTTAAAAATTGTTTTAAAATATCTCCATGCAGCACGTAATAACAATTTAGTTAACGTGAAAAAGGCAGAAAATAAAATAAGTAAAAAACGAGTTTTCAAACAAAACGGAGGCCAAGCCGCATGAAAAAGTAGAAAATAAACTTTTCTTCACACACAGAGGTGGACTCAGATTTTATTCGCTGACAATCACCGATATATTTCAGTATGATCAATCAGAGGTAATAAGTGATTTGATTCATGAAAAGAAAGAATATTCAAGAGAAATGTCCCAATCAAAAAATCTGAGTCCACCTCTGTGTGTGAAGAAAAGTTTATTTTCTACTTTTTCATGCGGCTTGGCCTCAGTTTTGTTTGAAAACTCGTTTTTACTTATGTTATTTGTTCATTTTTCAGAGCTACCATATACATGTGTTTTGTTTTTATATTCTTAAGAATCAATTTATAACGTTTTATTAAAGATCTATTAACATTAAAATAAAAAAAATTAAAATTAACAAGTGAAAAAGCTAGAATTGGTCTAAGACCAATTCTTATGATAACCTAGATCAGCGGTCGGGGAACTCTTTAAGCCATTACCCAAAATTATTGTTGTGTAAGTCGATATTACCGACATTCTGAAAAGCAAAAAGTATAGCAAGGTGCATTTAGATTTATTTATTATTCATTGAATTTATTGGAATTTACGTGAAAACTCTTTATAAGTAAATGGAAATTATAAACAGCATCATTCCAAACGACTACACGTTTTGGAGAAATGATATTGTTTTATCTTTGACAGAATAACTTCGAAATTAGGGCATTTTGAAGTAAGGGAAATTTGAATACAGTCTTCAGCGTTCACACGATTTCTGTTCTTCGTTTTTATGTTCATTAAAGTGGAAAATCTTTGTTCACAAAAGTATGTCGCTGCAAATGGCAGCAACTTTCTATCGCCTCCTCATCTGCAATTTTGAAACTTTTGCAGCTTCTGACATCCCAAAAGACGACAGATCTGCTTTGCTCTCAAATTGTATGCGAGCTCTCAAATTTTATGTTGGATACTTCACATTTGAAAGCATCAACTGATCGTATGCAGGTTTAAAAATCTGGAAAGTAATTAGAGAACCGCTGTTTGAGTTTGGTAAGATCCCTGATAACTGTATCCTTGACGTTATTAAAAGTATTATTGCCACAATTTTCCAAAAAATAAAGCTAACTTTGAAAAAGAAGTTATCTTGTTCTGTTCTGCTTTTTGTCTCCAATACAAAAGCTTTGCTCCAAATGCTGACATCTTTTCTCTGCCTGAAATAATATTAATATTGTTCACTTGCAATTCTTTGTTCAACACATTATTATGCTCAAAAATTTTAGTTAAATATGCGAGATATACAACCCATGAAGAATTATTAAACTTATCTGCGAGAATATGTTTTTGATCAACCACAAAAATTACAAGTTGAGTTTTGAGAGCCCATACCCGATTCAGAACATTTTCCCGGGAAAGTTATCTCACTTCTGTATAATATAGTAGGTCAGTATATTTAGCTTCACTGTCCTGACATAATTCACGAATTTAGTGCATGTCCTTTAACAGCATTAACAATCTTGATGACATCATGCTTGACGGCTTCCTGTGTAGGTCCAAATGTTTCACAAGAAGTGCCTGGCAATGGATCATACAATGATTAACTTCAATTTTTGGGTTATTTTTTTTCACGAAGGCCGAAAAACTATTAATATGACCCAACATTGCTCGTGCTCCATTAACTGACACGGCAATGCAATTTTCCCACTTTAGATTAATGCTTTCAGCATTAAAGTATTCATTAACCTTATTATACGCATCAATTCCACGCGATCTCAACTCGAGAGGAGAACAAAATAACAATAACAATTCCTCTTCAATTGCATGTGGACCTTTGTAGCGAACCTACACCATCAGCTGTGAATTACTACTTACATATGTAATCTCATCAAGCTGAATAGCAAAATATTTAGCCTGTTTTAGTAAGAAAATAACCTGTTCCTTCACATTTTCTGCTAAGATAGAAATTCTATCTTTTATAGTTCTTTCAGACAAGGACACTGCATTCAGTTTATTCGCCTCTTTCTGACCACACATGATCTCTGCCACTTTCACAACTGCTGGTTTAATCAAATCCTCACCAAAAGTATACGGTTTTTTTGTTTGGGGCAATCAACCAGGCTACTTCCAAGCTAGCCATTGATCGAAGGTACCTGGGAAGTTGCTGTTCAGTCGTTGCCTTTTGACAGACGTTTCTAAATTTACAAAGTGTTCCCTTTGTTTCGAAGACAGATGTGAATGCAAACTATCCAAATGTTTTTTCAATTGACGTAAGTCGCATCAACAATAGCGTATTCCGAATATTTTTAAAAAAAAGAAAATACTATAACAGGTTTATAAATTTTTTTTTAAATGTTCTAATTACCCGCAATAATTTCATTTTTACCCTATTTGGGGTAATTTACCCCGGTTCCCCGACCGCTGCCCTAGATGAATGCTCCTATGAAATTTCGTATGGTCACCCATTTGAGCAATTTTGATTTTTTGCATTGGTTTCTAGCATATATTTCTAGAACGGCTCGTCGGACAGAAAAAATTATTATAACCAAATTTATAGGATTTTTTATTCTGAAGAAGCCTTTGGTACAATAAAAATGTCTAGGACTGATCGTTTTCAAAGTATATGTAAAAACCAAAATTTTTATATGGCAACACCAAGAAGGGGTTGCCCGATTTAGTCCATTTTTTAAATTTTATTTGCTATTACTATGAAAGCACAATATACCTAATTTCAGCTTTCTATGTCGACGTGTTCTAAGGTTTCCAAATATAGTATAGTGGAAAACGAAATTTATGTATGGCAGCCCGACGAAGGAGTTGCCCGATTTCTCTCATTTTCGAATTTAATTATTTTTTTTTTAATGTCCATGTACAAAATTTTAGCCCTCTAAGTGAACGCGTTATCGAGTTATCGTGCGAACGCCTGGACAGACGGACATGCAAAAATTAAAATAATTTTTAATTATATACGCGGGTGTCCAATCCATTCTGCTCTACCATCATTATTTCTGTACGTTACAAACGAAATGACAAACTTAGTATACCCTATAGATTTCATCTAGGGTATAAAAATACAAAATGATCTCACACAACAAGAAACGAAAATTTAAACATTAAATTTTCTCCAAAATTTTATTCCATGCATAAAGTAAAATCACAAGCCGCATCTAAGCCTAATTAATTAAAATCTGACACCCGGTCCGGTTGTATAATTTCAGATGCAAAGAAGATTTGGAGCGTTGTCGTCGTCTTCGTTGAAATTTTGTAAACAAACGCTTAATAACAAAATTATCAACTTTTGGTTAAACGATGGCATCTCATTCGCATCTTAATTTCAAACAGGTTCAAATTGCTAGCAGCAGCCTGCCGCCGCCGCCACGCTACTTTATAAGCTTGGGCAATGATGTAAGCTTGAGTCGTCGTCGCTTTTATTATTGTTTTTAATATCATCTTCGCAACGAAAGTATGGAAGCCGGGTTAATTCGGCTTTTGGAATGAACAAATTTCAATTCAGCTCTTTAAGATTTGCCTTGAATCTCCTAATCCTACTAACATCTAGATATAATTCTCATTAAATATGCGTGTCTGGTTTCTGAAGTTGAACGCAATATGTACAAGTTCCACTGCGCTTTAGGCGGGGTGTATGCCGTTGAGAATTGGGCGCGTGACAACATAATAGATTGAGTGACATCACTCCATTTGGCTTTGCATGCCGTTAAAACTGACCAAGTCCGAGGCCCCTAACTATGCACTAAGTGGTGTGGAGAACTATCCCACAACTCGTAACTTGACACCTAAAATTAGTTCATCACTTGATCCAGTCCAGCATTTTGTTGAATATGTTAATTTCCGGGTACATAAAACAATGGGAGAAACTTCTTAATGCCAACCGACAGAGTACATAGTTTAGGTATCTAACTATAAGAAATTTCACTTAACTTCTAGAAACTCTAATTAATTTCTGCATTCATACTTATGTATGTATGTGCATTATGTATATGTTCTGGGGGATGATCAAAAACTAGGCTATTTTCATTAATTTAATTCAAGCCCTAGTGAGAATCAAAGTGCAAAATCACAATCTATACTTGGATGTGATACTTTGAAAATTTCTAATAAATAATATAAACGAATTAGAATTATGTATGTATATATATAAAATGTGTACAACTGTACCTGTACATTGTTGTTGTTCTTGTTGATGCTGCTCCTGTAGTGATGCAGAATTGGCGAGTTTCCCAGCATCCGATGAGCTTTCTAAAACATCCGCCATTTTTCTTAGAGCAGAAAGGATGTTCTAGGTTTTGTAAAAATTCACTTATATCTTAAATAAACTGCTTATCACGAATGATTTTTTCTATTTTTTTTTTGCTTTTTTTTTTGTAATTAATTACACTAAAACTTTTCAAAAGCCACTTCACAAAAAATTTATGTTCACTGCAAAAATACGCTTCAGATGAAATTTATTTTTTTTTGCACTGTAGGTAAGACGGCGATATATATATATTTTTTTTATTCAAGCAATAACAACACTAATGTGTAGATATATATATTTAATTTATTTATAATTTTTTGCAATACACACAACGGTATATATACTGATACACGAACAAGACCACCGCCTCGGTTAATCTGAAATCTTGAACTGAACTTTTGCAAAGGTGAATATTTCGCCGCAGATAAACGGAAGCTCTTATCATATATAAATTACTTGACTGTAAAACTGATTAGCCATCATCGCATCGCCTCAGCAGCGTTTGTCTAGCTAGTCTGTAAAGAAAAGCTTTTCACTTTTCGTTAAAAACACAAAATTTCTCTTTCTCTGAAGAGATGTAACTGCCATCTATTGTGAAAATAGTGTTACTTTCATGGATGAAAGTTGTTGTTTTTTGTTTAGTGGAAATAATCTCGAAAAGTGTAGTAAAATGGGATAGCTTCCGACATTTATTTAATACAAATAAGAAAAGTAGGTATATAAACATAATAGTTAAATAAGATAAGAGATAACATAATTATTTATTAGTACAAATAATACTTTCATACATACATAGTGACAAAATTCGAAGTTCAATGAACACCGAAAGGGTGTTCAATGCGATCTGTTCATTTTCGGAGTACATTTGTCCCTGTAAAGCGATATAATTATTATTACCTACTGATATAAATATAATTTTACCAAGCTCCGGCATAGGATAATTATTAATGTGTACGGTGAATATTTAAAGCTTCTCCAGAAATTTTATATATGTATATCTCGATTGGAAATGCATGCGAAACCTTTATTTGTGTAATTTTTCCTCTAATCATATAAAAATCGGATTTTAATGTTTCCTTCGGACAGGAATTGCCAAATACGTATGCGTTATTGAAAAATAAAAATATTTTGACTTTAGATAATATCCAAAAATTGTTTACTGCAACGGATTGAAATAGATTTGGGCAATACTGGGGTATACATGCATAGATCGGGAGGTGATAGTAGGTACTCACTTAGGCAAACAAAAAATTGTACGGCAAGGAGGTGGGTTTTCACAAAACAAATTGTATCTTAAAGAGAACTTCATAGCATCTACAGCGATTGCTCAACCACTCCTCTCCAGGTCCGGACTGGTTCTTCAAATCGGCCCGGGCAAATAATGACAAATCAGCCCCCAAGAGTCTTCAAAAATGACATTTTTGTAAGAGGCAAACAACCCAAATTATTAGGCTGATTTCCTACTGAATCGAACACAAGAAGAGCAAGACAACGTTTTCTATGAAGAGCGATTAGCCGTTTCACACTTAAAATTAAAACTAAAACAGGGTTTCGCTGTGGAAGCAGGATCCGAGAGACCAACAATTTTACTTAAACTGCTGTAACAAGAGTAAAGCAAGTGAGGCAGACGTTGTGGGGCGCTGGCCATTGAAAAAAAAATCCGGGCGAAAAAAATAATATTAACAACATTTTCCTTTGGCAAATATAAATTATTTTTGATTTTTAACTGTTAAATAAATTTTTTGTTCTCGACTTGAATTTATTCGCTTGACAAGGCTGAGGTTAGATCCTGACATGGAACAAATTTTTGCCAGTGCTACAAAATTTGCTAAAGATATGGTTATACCAGTAAACGTTAAAGAAACAAGAAAAAAGAAGCGACTCGAAATTTTTGAATAACAAAATTATGAGTGATGCCAATATTGCCACAAAACAAGAGCTTCGTACACCAATTTTTGAATCGATTGGTGTTCTTTTATTCTAACTGACGAGGGGGTACGGAAATGTTGGAACAAGTTTCAAAAGATTTTGGATTCCTTTCTGGCGATCTTCTTAGCAAAATGTACGCCGATAGTCTGAGAAAAACCGATTTTTGATTTGCTTCAATCAATTCACGATGATAGCCTCCAAGAATCCTATCTAAATGTCAAAATCGCGTTCAGAGATTTTGTAACACTGCCAATGATGATAGATTTATTTGAACGGAGTTTCAAAAAAATTGAAGTTAATAAAAAATTTCCTGTGATCTAAAATGGATCAAGAAAGATTGCCACACGTAGCTGTTTTGTAAACCGTAAATATTATTTACTATTTTTCTATTGATAAATTGCTGCTCAACTTTGTACAGTCCGTCAAAATAGTATAGTTACGGCTCTGCGTGAAGGAACTGAGGAAAGAAGTGAACTCTTAACCCCTTTCCTCTACTCTTTGTTTTTGGAATCATTTTGTAACCGATTTGAAATTCAATCGCTCCTTTACTTACTTTTATGGCCCAACATAGTAACAAAACCAATGCCACTGCTTCACCAAATTGGGAAAAATTTAGACTGTTTCTAATATTTGGGTACTTTCTAACACTGGAAATTTGTCATAAGTAAAAGCTGACTGTAGTATACCATGACCATGAATATATTCTACTTCAATATTGATTTACAAGAAATAAAATTAATTTGTTCTTTTACAATTAGAAAATAAAAACAAAAGTTAAAAACTATTCTTATATTTGTTCTTCAATTTCGAATTTGTTTTAATAGTATTCATATTCATAGTTATAGCAAACCTTGAAAGCCTTGTTGAACCCTTCTGATAAAAAACACGTTTTGAATACGCTTTTCGAAATGAAAATGATATGATGCAAATAATAATGTAAAATGCTTTTGAAGCCACGAGAATGACAAATTTTCCATATACATATAATGCTATCTTGGCAACACTCACTTGGCTCCACGTCCTGTCAGTGTTTATAAGTTATGGGACATTTTTGCGTATTTTTAACTCATAGCTCTTCTCTGACCTGATGGCCTCAATGCCGTGGGACAATTATCTTTATTTTATTAGGCTTTTAGGTTATGAAATAAAGTACTTTTTCAATTTCAATTCAATTTCATAGTTCTTCCCCCGCAGCCGCAACATTCGTCCAGAGTACGTGATAAGTACGTGTGCTCACGTTAATGTAGAGACCACCGGCCATCGGGCCCGATCGCCCGTACTGCCAGTCCGGCTCTGCCTGCTCCTCTCCCCTCAGGAGTTATTGTGGTTTAAACTAAAATTTTCGGATTTTGTTACCATTTTTTTTTTCATTTGACCTCTATTTTTATTTTTTGCAAAGAGGTCGATAACATAACTAGTTTTTATAAATACTATAAACTGTAGACTCTTGTCTTTAATTGGATCTATAACATCCTATGTGCTATCTGTAGCCGTTAAAGAGTTATTAGCTCTTAACTTCTTCTCAAAGCTATTCAGAAACCTATTTTCAAAGATAATTTGTTCCCTTGCTGACTGCAAACTCATCATTTAAAAAAAAAATCAGCTAATTTTGGTATGTCCTAAGCCTGATGTGAGCCAGCATCCGATGAGCTTTCTAAAACATCAGGTTGTGAGCTATTTAATAACTCTTTAACGGAGTCAGATAGCACATAGGGTGTAATAGGTCAAATTAAAGAGGAGGCGCTACAGTTAATAGTTTTTATAAAAAAAAAACATTTTGTTAATGACCTCTTTTCAAAAAAAACCATAAAGGTCAAAGTCCAGTATGTATGTATGTACAGATACATCAGTAGATGGTAGCTTCCTTTGAGACACTGTAGCCTAATTGCAGTGGTATTTTAAACTTTGTTCGAGTAAATCTAAGTCTAAAATTGTTTTTCGGAGGTTAAAAAACAACTTTTATTCTAATTAATTATAATGTGGCAACTAATATTTTATATAAATATATATATATAAACTAATGTTTTATATAAATTATAATTACATAATTATATATCTAAAATGCCCTAAAAAATAAAGTTTTTTTTTGATTTTATTTATTTTAAATTAATTGCATTTTCGGCCCCGCAAAAAAATCTAACAAGTTCTCTCCACATCATAGACCTCCCTTGTGGCAGTTGTTTTTTATTGAAACAAGCTATCCATCGCCCGTACTGGAATTTGTTTCCTAGCTACTCAGCCAGTTTCAACTGCGTTGACTGAGAGAATGTTTTCCACATTAAAGAGGTTGATATCATAGCTCCGCGATTCCAGAGGACAATTGACAGGATTCCATGACTGACGGAACTGGGTCTGCTAAGCGTTCATGAGATTTGTTAAAATTGAAATTAATGAAGTAATTTCACATTTCACAGCAAGAAGGAAAAGGCTAAATTTAATTCTGTAATTTTTTTCTTTTTTAATAAAAAAGAACCTTAATATTTTTTTATTTTTTATTGTAACGTAAATATATGTAATGAAAATAAGGTTAAATAAAAAATAACAAATTTTCAAAGATAACTTTTCAAATTTCGGATGCTTTATACTGCAGACCCACGGAGCTCATTGAGTTGGTTCACGTTAATTCTCAGTTAGTCTTTCGTCTCTAGAGCGTTCCTATAACGTTAAAACCCCACCCATTCGTGATCTATATATGTATATCTACGGCCTTGGATTTGGGTATGATCTATAATTAAAATATATATATAGTAATATTCACAAAATTGGCGCTTTAGAACCTCGTTAGTATTTATTGTGCAGACGGGCAAATCAAAATTCAAAGACTTAAATCAAAACCAAAATAAAAATAAAAATAATAAAAAATTAAAACTAGAATCTAAATAAACATTAAAAATAAAATTAAAATCAAAAACAAAATTAAAATTAAAAACAAATTCAAAAATTCATAAACCAGATCAAAATTAAATTAAAAGATAAATTAGGATCAAAAAATAACAAATAAAAAGTAAAACTAAAAAACCAAATTAAAAATTCAAACATCAAATTAAAAGAAGGGAAGAGAAAAATAAAAACAATAAAAGATAACAAATGCGTGCGTATCGCAGACAAAAAAAACGTTACTCTAAAAAATCAGCAAGAAGTCGTTTAAATGTTCCAAATGAATTTACCCGCTGAATGTTACTATTCAGCTCGTTCCAAGAACGAATTGCCGGAACAGTGGAAAAACCCTCTAAGACTGATGACTGAAAGCTAGGTATTAAAAACTTATGCCCTCTGGTAGAGTTAAGAGGCTGGACCAAGTTAGCTAGATATGGAGGTTTGGCTGTAGTAAGAAGCTTGTACATAAAAAATAAAAATCTCCAGCGGGCATCCAAGTAGAGCAAACCTAATATGAGACATATGTCCAAACATTCTTAAACCAAAAATAAACCGGACGCAGTCATTGAATGTGACATTTAATTTTCTAGTGCAGCTTGAATCCAATTTCGTAAAAACAAGGCAATCATACGTAAATTATTGAAAGACTAAAGTTTTTAGTAGATGGCAAAGCAATTGGGGCGACAGAAAACAAGCTGATACCCCTAAGCTACGAAGAGCTGTGTAAATTTTGGAAAAGCAGAACTGAATATGGTTTGAGTTAAGCGTAACGCCCAAATTGCGAACCTTGTTCACGTACGAAATCACAACACAATCCACAGTGACAGCTGGTAATTCCGAAGAGTCCATCGAACTAGTTGAAAAGGCAATGCACTGAGACTTATTAGGATTTATTTTAAGATTATGTACAAATGCCCACTTACTAATTTAGAGTAAATTGCTGTTGATCCTATCTACGCAGTCTTCCATCAAACCTATGGGGCGACTAAGATAAATTTGAAAGTCATCGGCATAAATATGAATATTAACGTCACGAATTACAAGCGGCAAGTTATTGATATATATAGGATAAAGAATAGAGGACCAAGAATTGATCCCTGCGGAACTCCATTGGCTAAGGGAAGAAAATACGAAAAATGTTCCTCACTCAGCCACACACGCTGTAATCTATTGGACAGGAAGTTATTAATTAAAATAGTCGCCGCATATGAAAAATGAAAATTATTATGAAGTTTGCTCAGTATTTTCTTATGTGAAAGGCTGTCAAATGCCTTTGAAAAATCAAGGAGAGTCAAAATGGCGATTTATCTCTTTTCGCGCGATGACCGAATGTCAGTTATCACCTTCAGGACGGCACTTTCACAACTAAGATCAGGACGAAAACCGGACTGCCATTCATTTATGAGATAATTCTTTAAAATGAAATGTTGAACTTGCCAATACAGCAACTTTTCCAGCACTCTGGAAAGAAAACAAAGAAGGCTGATAGGCCTATAATCCTCAAAACGGAGACACGTTCCCCTTTTTGGAATAGGAACTACATTAGAAGTTTTCCAGGACATAGGAAAGACTGACTTAGAGATACAGGTATTAAATACATGCAGCAGTGAGCCAATAATGGGTGAAGCGATAATCTTGAAAATAATAGGGTTTGTCATTCCGTATTTAACGCACAGAAATAAAGCAAAATGGGTTGGACACCTTCGAAATTATATTGAAAGTAATTTTGATTTTTGCATGTCCATCTGTCCATCTGTCTGTCTGTCCGTCCGTCTATCCATCTGTCTGTCTGTGCGTCACTCTATCTGTCTGTCCATCCTCACGATTTTTAAAAAAAAAAGTAAATTTAAATTCAAAAATGCGTCCAATCGGGCAACTCCTTCATGGGGTTGCCATACAAAAATTACGTTATTCACTATATATTCGGGGACTGTCTGAGAACGCGTCAAAATACAGAGCTGGAATTTGATACATGGTGTTTTCATAGCAATAGTAAATAAAATTTCAAAAGTGGATTAAATCGGGCAATCCCTTCTTGGTGCTGCCGTACGAAATTTCGGTTTTTCACATAAATATTTGGAAACTACCTGAAAACGCGTCGACGTAGAGGGCTAAATATTTGTATACGGTGCTTTCATTAAAATTACAAATAAAATCTCAAAACCGAACTAAATCCGGTAACCACTTCTTGGTGTTGCCAAACTAAACTTTTGGGGTTCACATTATTTAACTTCTCTTTTCATTTAGGGTATAATTGTTCTTGGACTAATTACAACTTTTTATCTTGTTAGAGGCGTATTCAAAATTTAGGTAACACACATGAACACATGAGAAAATACGTGCCGTATGTCTGCTTAAATTACATGCATTATTTAAAGTACGAATTAGTGCATTAGACATCAGAAAAAGTGAGATAAACGTATATGTCTTGCTTTATTTATTTTAAGAGTCTTTATATTGAATGAATATTGTATTTTATATGGTATTTAATTAAAAATTTGGAAATTGTTCATTAAGTTCATTAAATTTTTGGGTGTCTGGAAACTAAAACAAAAAACAAAGAGACGATTTCGTTTATGCTGTTATATGCTTGCTTTAAAATTATTTCCTGCTTACTCTGTAATACAATTACAAAATATGTTTTCATATGCCAGGAAAATTAAACATGTTTTTTATTATACTTTTAGTATTCGGACGCATTTTAAGGAACTTCATTTCTTCTGTCCGACGACTACTAAAATGTCCATTTCAGTGTCCGGATGAAAATATTTAATACGTAATCGATTAAATAAAAGTAAAATGTACCTGGATTGTAAATAAGCATAATATTTTTCAAAATAATGGATGGCATTATTTATGCATACAAACCGAAAAAACGTTCAAAATGATATGCTAGTAAAGATACAGAGATGACTTAAGCTTCCATAGATGTTGTCAGAGAAAATAAATTGAGCATTAGGAAATGTGATGAAAAATAATTATGGAGTGTTGATGGTAAGTGTGGATTTCACTTAAATAAGATAATTTACTCAACACTGTGCAACACATTAGGAAAATTGTCGACGAGGAAGAGCATGGCTCAATTTCTTCCTTAAACAAAGCAGTGATTACTGAAGAGCTTTATTTCAAATGTTTCAGAGAATTCGACCAATATTTAAAAAGAATTAAATGATCTTACCCTAATATTGAATGGGAATAAAACGAGCTTTTGTCTTTGTCCGCAAACCAGTAAAGTAATTACTTCCCGTGGACACAAAAAAATTCATCAAATTCAGACCAAAAACAGGTAGCAAAATCCCCAATGTTAGTCTTTTATTATTTGCGACAATAATAAAGAATATCGAAAATAGCATGCCACCGGACTGGTTTTTGGGAAAAACAAAAACGGATGGATGAGGAGCGATATTTTCGAATATGTGGTTTCGTCGGACAAAAAAAAAGAGTATAACCCATTTTATAGGATTTCGTATTCTGAAGAAGTTTTGGTAAAATAAAAATGTATAGGACTGATCATTTTCACAGTATATACGTAAAAAACCTAAATTTTTATATGGTGACACTAAGAAGGGGTTGCCCGATTTAGTTAATTTTTTTAATTATATTTACTATTTTTACAAAAATGCCTTGTACAAAATTTGAGCTCGCTACGTAGACAGCTCAGGCAGTGTCCCAATATATATAGTGAAAAATCAAAGTTTTGTATGACAACCCCAAGAACGGGTTGCCCGATTTAGTCCATTTTTGAAATTTGATTTACTATTTCTATGAAAACATCAACTCTATACGTCTAAGCGTCCTCCGTCAGTGCCCAAATACTTAGGGAAATATGGAATATTTGTATGGCAACCCTACGAGGTAGTTGCCCGATTGATCCCATTTTCGAACTTAATTTTACTTTTTTTATTTTAAGCCCGTAAGCAAAGTTTCAGCACTCTATGTGAACGCATTCTCGAGCTATCGTGAGGATGGAGCGACAGGCAGACAGACGAACTGCGTCTGTCCGACAGATAAAAATTAAAATGAAAAAATAGTTTAAAGTTACAATGGAACGGAAATCTTAAGAAACAGTGGAGTCGGTAATAAAAATTAATAAACGCTTATAAAACGAATGGATTGAAATGAGATTGACACACCAGTAGCTCGTTTCTGTAACTATCAAATAGAGAAGTTCTCAACTGCAATCCTCTATTTCACGTCACTTTGTTTGTTATTCTCCACCAGTGTGTTTCTGTATGAAACTGTTGTCTATTATGCCTACTATAAAACTCTATTCGCCATATGAATAGACAACTAGAAATGTTTCTGTAATGCTATACGAGTAGAGTTTAGCCACGGGGTATTGTTCAACCTGGTACTAAAGTGGCTTCGGCTAGTATGGATCGTAGATTCGGCGAGCATACGATTCCAAAAAAATATATGGTTGTCATATTTTGGTTGCTTTAGGAGCCTCGTAATATTCATGCATTACTTCTGGATATTTGCTATGCTCTACTCTATGGCTTTTGGTGATATGCGCAGTTCTGAAGGAAGATTGAATCTGATCTTCTTTCGTTTCAGACTTTCTAAATTTCCTCACGGTTAGAAATCTTGGTGTAAAAGATAAAAATAATGTATATACTTTTTAATATTAAGTCTTTCTATTCCAAATTTCATATAGAAAACGATAAAGTCGAATATTTTCGGATACATTTTATCTTATATGCGTATAGAAACGTTTTTTATAGCAAATTTCGTATTAACGTTAGACTGACATTGTATACAAATGATGTATATTGTATACAATGTCAGTCTAACGTTAATACGAAATTTGCTATAAAAAACGTTTCTATACGCATATAAGATAAAATGTATCCGAAAATATTATAGAATTTATATTCGAAACTATAAACTCTATCAAATACGCATATAACTTACTTTTTTTATATTTTGATGGTATATACTTTATATGATTTTGTTATAAATATTATATTCAGTTAGGATTTCGACGTATTCTTTATACGTCTTTGGAATAAATTTTATACTACCTAGGGTATATATTTTGCAAAAATTTACAGTGCGTACCATTTCTTTGAAAGAAATAACGGTTCTTTCTTTGCAAATATATTCTTTATGCTGTTTCGTTGTTAACTTATCAGTCAGTAGAGTTTTAACCGCTGTTCCGAAAAGATCTTTACTCGAGTAAAAAGATAATTAAAAATATACTCCGGTGTATATATAACTTGTGAATACTCGTTAAGTAATAGAAAAATTGTTCAGATTCAAAAGGAGTCTGCTCATCTGTTGCTAAACAAATGAACTTTCAACCCCATATTTTCTCAGCAGTGAAGAATGCCGGGAAACGAGTTTTATATACTAAGCTGAAAGAGAAAATGGTAAATATTTTAAAATTCCACTGATATAGTTTTATTTTATTATTAATTTAACAGATTGGGATAGCTGCACTTTATTTTTTATAAATCTTCTTCGACTTCTTCCACCGCCTGCAAATGGAAAGAAGAAAGTAAGCAGACATTAGGGATGAGCAGCCGGTTGAAAGGATTGTAATATTTAAAAAGGTTTTTAATTTATTTTTTCTCTTGGTTTTAACAAATATTTGATTTTAACATATTCAAACTTATTTTATTTATTAGCCAAGACTTACACCTGCGGAGTACACAACTTGTACAGGGGCCAGAAGACCATATATAGCGGCTGAAGGGATTTCTAAGTCGAATATAACGCAATATAGTATGATTATACTGGATGGACATGTCATACCTCTCAACACTGGAAGCATTATTTTGGAAGCGATTCCGCGATTTTGAGGAAAACAAACAAAGCATATATGGTTGTTAAATAATACCTTACTGTTAGTATCACTAATTGATATTTAAGTTTTTTTCGTACATTTATACAGAAATAGGTAAATATATATTCAAAATACTTTAAATGAAAAATTTCACTAAAATATGATGTTTTATTAATTTATACGTAAAATTAATATAAATTCACTATATACAATATATAGTATAAACTTTATATACAAAATATATAATTTATTTCAATCCCAGTTATTATAAAATTTATATGAAACATAATATAAATGAAGATAATATGGAATTACATATAAAAGTAATATAAAAAATTGATTAGTTCCGCCTATAATCCATGGTATCAATTTTATACTCTATTGATATAGAAATCTATATCAAGCTAAACTATAAAGTTTATATTAACTTTTGTAAGGATTTATATATATATTATTCATGTATAATACTTACACCAAAATTTCTAACCGTGAGATTCTATCTCGCGTTATCATACCTGTTATGCGTTCGTGCCATTTTCGGGTTCTTATTCGTATCTCGGGTTCTTATTCGTATCTCGGGTGGGTTCTTCGGTCTTTATCGTCCTCGGTTCTGTTATGTCTTCATTTTATACTCCGGTGGTATAGTCGGTGGGTGCGCATCTTTCTTACATATATCTGGGTGTTGGGGATCCTGGTCCATGCGTCCTCCTTCTTAGGTTCTAAGTGGTTTCTTGTCTGTCTAGGGTTGATGACTTCATTCATCATAGCTTCCGCTTCTCCATCTTCTTAAAAGCTAGTTGTATTCCAATCTTCCTTCGCTTATGTACTAGAGATATGGTTGTTGGGAGTCCTCGTTATATGCCATAACGGTGGGGAGCTGAGTAAAATATAATGACTAAAATAATTCAAATAGCTATTTTAGGTATTTTAGTCATTTCTACTGAAACAGCAATTGAGTATCTCAAAATCGAAGATTTCTTCACATCCCATATAACCCACCATGCCTTTCTCAACTAGAATATACAAAGACGAATAAATTTAACTGGTAGAGTTAAGGATGGTGAATTTGCTTGACGTCATCGAATAGAGAATTTTTTGCAACTAAAATTACAGAAACGAACTGCAGAGAATGTATAGAATGTAGACCACAACAGGCCCATCGCTGACATGTCCCAGCTCTAACAAATTTTAATATTGGCCCAGAACCCTTCCTATCCGCTTCGTGCCAAGGAATCTCGCTTTCTGGAGAATCCGAACAGTAGTGCTAAAGAAAGTAAGTCACCGCTTCGGATTCATCTCAGCATCCTTTGCATACAAGACCGTCAACAAGTCCCATCCTGTGTAGGTAACCCCTAAGAACAGAGTACCCAGTGTGAATTTATACATAAATCAAGGATTTTTTGTAATCAAAGACCAGACCAAGGAATATCTGTAGCGTATTTCCAGATGTACAATTTACTATAAGAATATCGGTAAACAACTCGTTAAAACAAGCAAATTCATTTGTAAATAAACTCTCTAAATTAAGTTATCTGACCTTGTAGAAAATCAATAAAATTATTTAATTTATATGGAAAAATTACAAAATTTTGCTTAGGTTAAATGGGTATAGCGGCAACCCCAAACAGAAATTTCCCTGGCCTTAATAGCTCAGTTTTCGTAGTGCGGACTGTAGGATTATCAGGGCTGGCTTGTTAAGTCCCAATAGCCTTTTCTTTAAAGTTTGGGTTAGGTTTACTCCATAGTTCCATAGTTCTTTTGTAGTTCTACTCAAGGGATCACTTAACCAAGGACGACTGTGTTGGCAGTCGGTTCAAGCGGAAATATTAGAAGCAAGGGGTTGCGGTGCGATCCCGGTTATGGAGGGGGATGCCTCCAAAATGAATGCCGGACGCTTAAGGAAATCGAAAAAATTGTTAACAGACCCCACAAAAGCTGCTAAAGATATAATTGAAGGATACGGGATAACTAAGGTCAGCTCTAGGCCTCTTTGAATCAGAACTTCTCTCTGTTTCTTTTATCTTGGAAATAAACTGATAGATGGGATTAAGCCTTAGGTAAATTTTAGACCTCTTATGAGTCGAATTTTTCAAAATTAATTCCTAGAGCACCTTTACATTGCAAAATTGAAACTTCTTATGTTTTGTTGTTCTTGAGATACAGTGACTGCTCAGTATGTCAGTAAGTGAGTGGTATATGTTTTTTATAGTTATAGATTGATAGATTATATATAGAAGAAGGTAATAGTAAAAACTACCCAAAGTAAGCACATAAAAATAAAATATCCAAATAAAATTTTACGTAGTCTTTTAATATTTTTATACGTTTTTTTTTTACATATTTTCTTTAAACAATAAATAAAATTATAATAAAGCAATTTGTCGTTGTAAAGTGATGAATAAAAACAAAACAAATTAATGATCGTTCCGGTTGAATAATTTTTGATTTCGTGTTTTTTTAAGGATATCAATCGGAATTTAAGCCAAGATGGCATTGGCGTTTTTCTCTCTCGTAATTCCCATAATATAGCTTTTTCGTTTTTCCGCCTTGAATCGTGTAAAGTTTGTATCGTTTTATATTATATAAAATCTTACTCAGATACACTATTTTGTTAAAATAAAACAAAAATAAAAAATAATATAAACAAAAAACAAAACTAAGTTAAATAATTTATTTTAAAAAATATATTCCAAGAAGTGATGGTAAATGTAAGATCTGAAGATGGTAGCTTCTTATTCTTCAAAGGTTTTCTCACACATCTTTGCGAGGAATGCTATATAAAATGAAAAAAAAAAAACGAAAAAAAAAGAATTAACGAAAATATTGAAGTTTAGATTTTCCTGAGGAGTATTTAGAAAAAAGCGTAGGAAGATTTTTATATTTATTATTCAAGATAATATTTTATGCATAAAAATACTCCTCATACAGTAATCTTTCACAATAAATTCTAGTGCAAAACTAATGCAAAGGAATAAGGAAGGATAAAGCAGTGTTGTGCGTACAGTGATAAGCAAATGAGCATTGATTTAGTTCAGATATTCACATTAAGCCAGAAGCATCATAGTTTACCCCATTTTACAAATACTTACATCGAATTTTTACCATTTGATTGGTGAAGTCATCAATTTCTTGAGGAACGCTATTTATGTAGGTAAACGTTTTACAAAACAAAAAACATTTATGTGAAGGAGAAACAGGTTGTGTTCGGTTAAAGTACAGTTAAAACAAAAATACGGTGCATATATGTATATATATATATAGGAGAACACGTGATGGAAATCATGAAAATAGTGCAAAAAAAGAATACTTCAGTTGACTACCTTACCATAAAATATTGAATATAATAAATTATTCACTAAACAATAATACAACAACAACAAAAATATATTGAGTGATACAATCTTGTGCATTTATTCAAATATTGTGGATAATGATAGTAATTTATCAAAACTCTTGAAAAAAATTCTCATAAATACTTACGTGCATATGGGATCATTCCTTCATCATCTTCAGGGTCCAAGCATTCCTTAAATAGTAAGTCAACTTGTTCATCATCCAATTTCTCACCTAATTAAAAAAAAACAAAAAGTGTAAAAATTTTAAACAATTATAAAATATATGTATATGTATCATATATATACCCAATGAGAGAAGGGCATGTTGCAATTCAGCTAAAAGCATTAGACCATTTTCATTTTTGTCGTACAATTTCAAACATTCAAGAAAATCTTCATAGCATCCCTGTTCCTTTTCTTTTTTAACTTGGGAATATATTGGCAGGAATTCTTCTAAGGCGATTCTCTTTTCGTTCTTCTTTTTTGTGCCACCCATTTTTTCAATAAGAGCTAATGTTGGATTACAGTTCAATGCACGGAGAGCATCACCAAGATCAACGGCGTCAATACCACTTTCACCAGGTGGGCACATAATGTCGAAGATGAATTCGACATCTGTAAATAAATTAAGATTAGATTTTATAGTTAGTAATCGATTTATATTTTATTTATAAAATAAACTAAGTAATATTAATTAAAACATTTGATAAATATTTATAAATTCATATACAGGGTGTCCCGTAACTGGTGTGATACCTGAAGGCTATGGATAGGTCACATACTTAGACGAGAAAAAAATTGTAACGGAAGGGGGCAGGGGTGAGGGGTCCTAACTGTTACCGAGATAATGAGATAATTGGACTTAAAGATATTTTGATATGTTTTTATAGATCATCCTGTAACTTCTGAACGTTACACCGTATGATGATTTAAATTTTGGTAGATACATAATCGTTCGACCTTTTCAATTGCCTATAAACTTTTCCCTCCTCCTCTCAGTTTTGAAGTTATGGCTCATCAAAATTAAAATTTCGGAATTTTTACTCGTTTTTTTCATTTAACTAAAATGTAACCCTTTCTGCGTTTTTTGCACTTTTTCTTAAGCACATCCAGCGAACATGGCTGAAAAAGTCATTTCCAAAAGATAGTTGCCTACTTTCTGCACTAATCATCATCATAAGTTACAGGGTGATCTATAAAAATATACCCAAATATCTTTAAATCCTGTTATCTCGGAAACCGTTAGAATCCCCGCCCCATACAATTTCTTGCTCATCTAAGTATCACACCAATTACCGGAACACCCTGTATACCAACGGTCATTTCTATTATCGTAATAATTTCTTTCTCACACTTCAACACATGCAGCGAGCGAAACCTTAAATTTTCTGAATTTTCACCTTAAGTGCAGGTGTACCAATTTAAATCTGTAGTTCTTAGGTTTTATCTGAATATGCTTTGAAATATTTTACTTATTTAAATTATAAAAATCCAGCTTGAGAAAAAGTGCAATACTAAAACACCTAGAATCGTGCTATGTATAAGTGATTTCATCGAGTATCGAATGTCATCATTTTTGCTCTTAGACTTTTACATACAAATACGCAGAACTGGTCCGGTTTTTCCAATATTTATATTTTTCGGAATTAATTCCCCTTTTATATTTCCACACATCAGAAATGTACTTCAAAACTATAAAAAACAAATGATCGCAGTAATAAAATCAAACATTTCAGCCTTTTTTACATTTGCAAAATTAAGCAGAAGTAGAATTTTCGCGATTTAGTAAACTTTCAAGTTCTGTGTCTGTTTTTTCTATTTCTGCTTCGACCTTGAATCTATTCATATCCGAATTGTCACGTGGATTTAGAAAAATAAAATTCTTTTAGTATTTTACTTTAATGACGTACCTTAAATTGAATGTAATAAACACAATTAGTGGTCTAATGACGTATTTATACAGGATGTTTTGTATAAGATAGCATATCGTATCCCTTGCCGATAGGGGTAGAGGGATACTTGCTTGAAAATATGATTGGAGTATGAAAATAGGTCTTAAATACAGCAGGGTGTTGCATAATAAGCAAGCGAATACTTTCTAGCTTCTATTTAACATCTACACATGCATATGCATATGTCCATAATCCAGTCGTATTTTCCAATCAAGTATCTCTCTACCCCTCCCATATCGACAAGTCTTTTGTGCCCCGTTCAAAATATAGTTTTTGACAAATGCTCATATTTGCTACTAAGTGGAAAATTTGATGAAGGTCTAACGAAATACATCTAATTCCCTATATAGACTGTCTCCATTACTATGTCTTCATGCGGAGTTCATTCCGAATTGAATCCGAGTTAGTGTGCTCATAAAAACGAGGTGAGATCCGTTGAATCCATGGTAACTCCACAAAACCAGTCAAATTGAGATGGGTTTTGTGTAAGTATTTGTTAAAAAAGTGTGGATAGGTGTTTTATCCAAGACAAATCCTGCTACTTTGTAGAAAATATTTCAGTTGTCAATTCAACTCAAAAGCCGTTCATGGAAACGGCATCGAGTTAAGTCAACCTGCATAAACTTCTGGTTCACGGAAGCATAGTACATAATGACTTCATTTTTAATTTAAATGTAGTAAAATGTGTAATGTGTCACACAAATGAAATCCATCAAGGACCCATTTGCAATATTTTGATTCATTTTTAAATGGAGCGAATCTTACTCCATTTAGTGAAACTGAAGTAGACATTATTTTACCAATATTAAAATGAGCTGAATTTATTGGAAAGTGAAAAGATTTGCCATTAAAGTCAGCAGTAACAGCCATCAGCTAATCAGGAAATCTTTTTTTTTCTTCGTAACATTTAATGGCAAATTTTCGAACTCAGCCATGATCTTTACTTCACGATGAGCAGAGCAAGTAAATTGTTACTCATTACTTGTTTCAGCACTAGTTCTTATACTGGAAATATATTTACCAGTAAAAGTGAGTATTTTTTATTAGCACTTTAAATGTTTTGAGTACCAGTATGAAAACTGGTACTGGTGTATACCAGTACTTTTCAGTACACTCCAGTACCTTCCAGTACTCGCAAGTACTTACCAGTGCTCGCCAGTACCTACCAGCTCTCGCCAATAGAACACTCCATTTATAGCGCATACTGAAAATTAATTGTGAGTGACAAAGACTTGATGCTTATTATGATGATTTTTTTCAACATAAGCAAAGTTGGAATATTTATTATTAGAGTATATGGAAGCATATGATATATGAGACGGACTTGAAAACTGCTATGTATGTTACATATGATTATATGAAATCGAATTTATTGACTTAATAAAAACTATTTTTTTATGCGTCTTAATAATTATAGTAAACTAGAAAATACTTAAAGGGTAAAAATTTGCTGGTACTTAATTGTAATTACTGGTTTCTATAAATTTGGTACCCATTTATAAAAACCAGCAATTACAAGTAAGTACCAGTAAAGTACTGGAAGATACTGGGAAGTACTGGGAAGTACTGGAAAAGTACTGGTACTGGACATTACCAATATTCTTATTGGTACTGGTAAATTTTCGAGTAAAAGTATAAAAATTTAACCTTACACTAAATACTTTTTCTAGTATGAGTACTGGTACTTGACTGGTACTGGTACTTAAGTTCTTAAAACTCTGATGATGAAAAATGAAATAACTTTCATCCAAATCCTGTCACTTCTTCATTTCGTTGAAATGATTGAATTTCAAATTAAGTTATTAAGGGCAGAGTTTGTCTAGGATATAAGTCAGGATAGTATGTACAATCAGTGGAAAGAACCGTCAGAAGGCTCAATGAGATCAACAAATAGGCTTCACTGATGGTAAATAGCCGGAGAGAATAGATTAATTAATAGATTAAGTTAAGGATTACGTTTTTGGTTATAAAAGATGGCAAATGACCGAACTTTTATCAAAACCATAAGGCCATAACTAAATTAGCTACGAAAAGGTAAGGAATAAATATCCAAGATGGTGGGTTGCTAACGAAAGAAAATGAAATTCTAAGCTGATAAGGCAGGATTATTTCCTTAAAATTCCAGAAACTATTTATAAAAAGAAGTTGCAATTTTTTAGAAGTAATATTCCATTACGGAAAGAATAACCGATATTAAATCGCTGATCAATGACAAATTAAAAAAACAAAAAAAAAACAAAAATACTAAAAATAATCTAAATCTAAGCATACCAATAGGTGTCCAATTATGATTCCTTGAATACGTATCGAACAACTACATAATCCTGGAGGATTGAATATATGAAATCATTGTTAAAGTTTCACAATGTACGATCTAGAGAAATCTGCTTCAAGTGATTCTGGAAAATATTTATTCAAGGAAGAACCATTTCCTGCGTTGATTAGATTAGCACACTATGTAAATCAATTTGGATAAAAGTACAAGTAATAAACGCACATCATTCCTGTACTTGATTGATTATCAAATTGACTTATTTGCACACCTCATTATAGTAACCATTATATCGACGCCAGATAGCACCGATAGCTTCAACATAAATTGGAGAGTTCGTCAAAGATACAGAATACTTTCATTGCTACCGTTTTTTGTAGTAATTAATGCTGTCCTTACGAACACCCAACGAGGTTTAATTGGTTGTTTCCCAGATTTGATTTAATGTGCTGATGATATCTGTTTAGCTAACCCAACAATTCAGAAAACTTTCGCAGTAGAAAGTACTGCTGCTAATATGAAAGTGTATTCATCAATTGAACACACACAGAACGCGTCTCTAAAAACTAACCAAAACTTGGTACAAGTAAAAATCATCTGTTATGTCAGTAAGACAAACTGTGACCTTCCAGCCGTAATGTTCAAATAGTTCTGATGTAAAATTGGGAGATATAAAATGTTATCCAAATCCTAGAATGCTAAGTGCAAAATATATCGACAGAAGCGCTCAAGGAAGACAGTTCTTACACGAAAACCCAAGACCATTTGTTGGAAAATAAAAGCCGTACTAACTCTGAAATTATGGAGAATGCTAAAAACTGTCGTAGTAGAAAAACTTCAATGAAGAGCTCCCGTCTTTGTGCTTAATGGTGCTGATGTATGTTACTCTTAAAATTTCGCAGATTGTATGCCAGAGGAAAGACAAAAGATGGTAGACTGTTCCACATTCGCGCAGTTCGGAATAAAAAACGCATCGGGGAATTTTACTGTACGGCCGAAAGTAATTTGAAGACTAAAAGGATGAGCGCGGTTTGCAGGGCGAGTATTTCATGCAGAAATCATTCTACAAGGAATCAGACTAGATATTTCATCACAACATTTACCATGGATGTACAATTCTCGTGAATTCTTTGCGAAAGCTCCGATATTATGTGTATCCGATGGACAAAAATGAACCAACCTGTAGATCTTTTATTACGAGGAACTACAAAGATGTAAGACATTGTCGCCAACAACAATTTTTACTACATGAATTCTTTCAATTGTCGCATAATGTCAACAATTAAAAGTACAGATTTACATCACCCAGCTTATCTTTTGAGGAACGTCGGAATAACTCACATACGGACTTTAGTAGGCCCATTATATGCTTCAATGGGTGCTCTAAGTATGCTCTAAGTATTTACAATGTAGAATGTTGGTGATTATCAACTGAAAATGAATCATGAGCTCTATCAGTTAGAAGAGTTAGATTCAAAAAATCAATTATATATTATTGAAAAATCAAAGACTCTCAAAATAATCGACGATAGAAACTTCATCTGCTCGTTTCAGTTTCAGGAAACCAAAAAAATTCTAAATTATATGGATGTAGGATGCTAAAAATAAGCGAAAACATTCAATAAATCACAGACGATCTTAAAAACCCTGCGTGGGTGAATGTGGAATTATTTTCGATTCGAGTTTAAGCTTATTTCAATAATTTATAAAATATTTGGTTAAATATTTGCAGTAAATTGAGAAAAAATTGTAAAGAAAATTTTAAAAATTTCTGATAATAATTTTTTGAGGAAGATATTCAATACCTTGGATGAAATCATAGTAGCAAATATTCATACTTTTTCAGTATTCTGAAACATAGTAATAGTAGAAGCTTTGGATAAGTCGTTTCCGAAAACAGTTCTATTTTTTTGTGTATTAACCCTAAATGGCGAACATTGTAACTTTAAATTTTTTCAATCCGATTAATTGGAAATTTGTGTTTTTTATAATTGAGCTGTCTACAATATATTCAAAAGTATCGTATTAAATTGCTTTACATAAGTATATCTAAACTAAAATTCAAAATTTTTTCACTAAATTTCCAAATTACCAAATTTGCTATGAATTGGTGATATATTTTTTCAAACATGCCTTCATTTGTATAAGATCAAATAATCATTCTATAATGCCCATTTCAATTCATCGAAATCTGATACATATCCTAAATTAGAAAACCGAAATTTACTATAGACACCATCGGTCAGTCAAATAAGCTATATATTTGTATGTAGTCATGAGAACACTACACAGGCACACACACAAACACCAGGGCATGAAAATCTATAAATAAAACGTATTAAGTCAACTGAAAATCTTTGCGCAAAAAAAAACTTTATGGCAAGATTTCCCGAAAGATTCTATTTCCGTCGCATCGCTAGTCGTTAAAAAGCAGATCTTCTTCAATTATGTAAGTTCATTTCACACTCTTCACAATTTGTTTTTTTTTATATTTTTTCCCTTCTCACGCGCGAAACAATCCGTTTTATTATTGATCACCACCTTATTTAAATTCATAATAATATTCACAAAATTCCAACACAAATTGAAACTTACTTTCAATATCACGTTTGCTGAGATCGTGGGCTGCCTGGAAAATAAGAAGAATTTTTTCTGAATTAATTCGCGGAAAATCACTTTTTTTTTTTACAAAAAAAATAAATAATTTAATTAATTTTCAGTAATTTTTTTTGCACTAATTGTAAAATTATTAACACAATTTATATTTTTCACTATATAAATTCATATTAGAATTAAAGGCTCTCACCATTTTGTGTGGATGAAAATTAACTTAACTAACTTGCGGACAGACTAGGACTGATTACTCGCCCAGCATTTCGAACATCCAAAGTTTCAAAGGTGTGTTTTTTGTTGTTGTACATATTTCACATGCGCGATCAGTTTATCAACTTCGGATCATGATCGGCAGACGAATTTCACCGTCGGACATGTTCGCCTTTCGTAGCGAATATCTATTTTTAAATATTTTATGCTTAACTAATGCGTTTTCATTAACACCTGAAAAGTGCCATATATTCCTAGGCTAGGCTAAATAGAGGGAGCTCGATATCAACTGAGTACATCCCTGAATCCTCTCTCCCACAATTGGATACCAAAACAAGAACTGCAAAATATACGTACAGGATTATCCAACTCTGGAAAGATATATATGTATATACGTATGTAGAACGAAATTTACTCATTGTCAGGCAAAATATATATAATATGCGTTTGTACGCGTTATTTTTAAATCGCATGACACACATTCACATTCCTTCGGCATTCTTGTACTCTTTGTCGTTTCTACGTAAATTGAATTGAAAAATATTCTGATAAGTAATTAAGGAAGAATGGGTTACGGGTATGAAATGCAGGTCAAAATTCAATGAAAATTCGAAATAAAAAATAAAATAATATGTGAATGTTAATTAGAAATAATGATAGCATTAAATGTAAGGTTTTCAATAAATTTAACTTAATTTTTATCGAGTAACAAAAGTTATTTGAGTTTTGTAAATGAAACTGATTGACTAAGGCTCCGGTACACGAGCTTGAACACTAAACAAGAAGTCAACCAGCAAAGATCACTGTGCTCATTCGTCGTCTTATTACCCAGTTTAGATGGGTCAGTCAAAAACATGTCTACTCTAATTGGAATAAAATCACGTAATTACTTCCTTTATTCTTCATCCAATAATCTTACTCCTCCTTGATATATCAGTATCTTTATGGATGAAATTTCCTCGAAGTCATCGGCAAGCCTTAAAAGTATGAACCAAAAGCCTGGAATCTATGTATATCGCGCAATGGCCCCGCATTCGCATAAAACATGCTTCAATGTTTGTTGAGTTTGAAGTATCCGGTTAACACTCCTGTAATGATTCTGAGTTGATTCCTAGATAGCCTTAATAGATGCAGGCTCTACTGAAGGTCCTTTGATGAACCTTATTGTTTGTCTAGAGCCTATCATCCGTCTCTGATTTATTTAGTTGTAGATCCAGTTTAGTATGGTAAGTTATACGGTATTATAGGAGCTACCGCAAAATAGTTCCGGTCCTATAATGGGCACGAATGCTCCCATCTTGGCCAGTGTTTCTACTTTGTCATTCCCATTAATTCCCTAGAACCCTGGCACCCATTGAAGTGTAAGATGGTTCTTTGTACCAAGGCTTTCAGTGCCGCTTGGATATCTATATACCGCAATTCCATACCAAAACGATCACCCATTGGATCATCGGACGGGGTCGGACCACCAAATTCGATGAAATTTTAAGAATTAGTTCAGTAAGTATCAAAAAATATTGGGCACATATTATTTTGTTTAGCGTGCCAACCTCAGGTATTGGTGACGCGAATTTAATGTTTTCATTGTGGGCGTCTTTTTTAATTTGCTGATTACTTAGGAACATGTTACTCAATTCTTTTGTATGATATTTTAAATGAATGGTATGGGGGGGGGGGGGGGGGGTAAATACATTAATGTTTTCGATACCTTGCATTCTATACAATACAACTTTTTGCTTTTACTCTTAGTTTCTGATGCGCTTGAGCGTGCAGTGAGCTACTCCCCGCGCGTTCTGATTGGTGGTGATTTAAACTTAGATGTCAGTCTTCCATCCACCTTAGCCCACACTCTGACAGACCTCCTCAGTGAAAAGGATCTGGGAATTATCTTCCCACGCCTCCTTTAGTGTTCATTGTCAAGCTCCTAACGCCTGGAAGACCTTCAGAAACTTCTCAGCTATTTAGGACAATGCCCTTCAGGCAGACCTAGCAAGGACTGATTATTTTCATCGACCCCGACCATAACTCTGCAGCTCAATACTTCTCCGACTCACTGTGCTCAATTGCTCAATCTTTGAGAGACAGGTCCCACTCAAAACAACTATAATTCGTACTATTAATGATACAATTTTTAAATTCCCTGAAATTTTACTGAAATGTCAGTATCGCGATCTCGCATATAGACAATGGAAAAGTGACAAAACGGTTACCAACCATCATGAGTTTCAATTATTGAGAGGCAGGCCGACCACATGATCAGAGCTAAATTAAGATATTACACGATGAAGGGTATCAGAGAGGGGAACGTCATCAATTGGAGGAAGGTAAATGACATAGGCTTGGGCTCCAAAGCGAGGGCTCAATCTGATTTTGATCCGGACGAGTATGCTGAGCATCTCTCCCAGCTCAATTTTGCTGCCTGATGATCTAAGAGAGAGCACTACGGATGTGATGCATATTTTCCCCTCTCCTCTTCCTGAGGCCATTCCATGCTCCCATGTCTCGGTTCCTAGTGTCGCCCAGGCATCCACCGACACTGAAGTTTTTAGCTTCAGTAATGTCCCGGAAGTTGACATAGTGAATGCGTTTCGGAAAATTAAGTCAAATGCTACTGGATATAATGATGTTCCTCTCAAATTTTACAAGATTATTTTACCACACATTCTGCCGATTATCACACACCTGATGAATAGACTGGTGTTTTCGTCGCAGTTTCCAGATCACTGGACAGTGGGTCTGATCACTCCTATCCCCAAAAATATTTCCCCAGCTGATATCTCCGAATGGAGGGTGATTACAATACTACCAACCATATCGAAAGTCCTTGAGACACTGATAGCGGATCAAATTTCCACACATGTGGACGCTAACAACCTAATGACAGACCGACAATCTGGATTCAGGCGACATCATTCAACCAGCACTGCTCTGCTGGAAGTTGCCACAGACATCCGTGATCTCTGCGACAAAGGTAACTGCGTCATTCATGTGTTACTAGACTACAGTAAGGCTTTCGATTCAGTTCCACAGACACTGCTGATTGACAAGCTACGTACACGTTTTGCACATCTGCGTGAGCATTGATCTAATGTTATCTAAGGCAAAGGCAGTTCATGGTAAAGTGTGCCACAAGGAGCGGTGTTGGCCCCAATTTTGTTCTCGTTCTTCATAGATGATATCAGTACAGTTCTGAACGGAGTGCGTTACCACATTTATGGAGACGATCTCCAGGTATACTCTGGTGCCCCTGGAGACAATATTAGTGAGGCTTCGGAAACTATTAATTCAACTCTGGCCGGGATTGCGGAGTGGTCTGCTAACAACAGTCTGTCCCTCAATCCCTCCAAGACTGAGGCCATCGTATATTCAATTCGTCTCAGAAACATCACCAACTTATCTTTTGATCTTCCAAATATTCATCTTCTAGGCCATACCGTTACACTCTCAACCAAGCCGATCTTAAATCTTGGCCTCCTCATGAAATCAGGCCTCACCTGGGAGGCTCAGATAAACAAAATTTGTTCTAGGGTATATTAGAGGTTGCGTTCACTCTATGCTGCTTCCCAGCATATTGATCTGCTCACCTGCACAAGGCTCTTCTCGGCTCTGATTCTACTTCTTTTTTTCTACGCTGATGTAGTCCTGTTCCCCATCTCCATCGGTAATCTTTCTAAATTAATCGGTGCGTTCAAGGCCTGCGCTAGATATGTCTTCGGTTTCAAACGAGGTTTACATGTTCCCCCACAGTTTCTTGCGATGCTTCTTCCTTGTACACTTGCTAACATGTACGAATTTAACACCCTAAAGCTGATATTCAAGGCCAGACACGGTCTACTACCAAACTACATTACCAGACGTTTCGCTTGGAGCGTCTTGAACAACCACAGAATTGTCCTTCCCAGGGTTCGTACGCAGTTCGGTGGGAAAACTGTGTTCCTGAGTGGAGCCGTATGTTGGAATCGTATGTCAGATGAGGCTAGACGCAGTGCTTCACTAAATTCATTTAAGTCTGAAGCTCTGAACTTCCTGACAGCAGCTGTCAATATGGTCTACAGTTTTCATTAATTTATACTTCAGTTGCCTCACAACCTCCGGTCCCGGGCTTGGATATGTTACCGGATTTCCATCATTCAGAAGCTTCAACTATCTATTCTGAGCCTTTATCTTATTTTATTTTAATTTAAACTATGTAAATCTATTTGCCAGATGCACTGTGCACCGGACTGTCCTATATTGTACTGCACTGTGCTATATATTAAGCTACTATTTCTATCTTGTTATATTTTATATTATATACTGTACTATACATTAAAACTAATGTTATTCTCATTCTTTTACTTTTTTTTAACAGACCATGAGCAAAACTTCAGCACTTTATGTGAACACGTTCTCAAGTTATCGTGAGGAAGGATGGATGGACGAACAGAAATTCGGACAGATAGTCCGTTTTACATGAGCGCCTTACTATTGAGTCTTAATCCCACGATACTCTAGATGCATGAATTGACTGAATTACTGGTTGAACCGAGACCTATCTAAAATCTCTGCCGATCCGTGCCTGGTGCCGTGACCCAGGCTGATTTAGCGCAGCTCCACCCCGAGAGCCAAATATCTGAGCATACTATGCGTAAGCAACCATATTTCATATTCTAAAAGTTGTAGTACGAATTTTATGCAAGCAACATACTTCTCGCATTATTTAGAGTGTTTCCACATACATAGGCTAGACTCTCTGCCCGCATATGTGCTATCATCAAGGGGCCCACAACCGTGTTGAGGTGAATAGTAAAACAATAGTAAAACTAGCCAGGGCTCCTCAACACCGTGATATCAAGTTAGCAATGTCGGCTACGCAATTGGTATAGCTGTGTAATCCACGACCGTTATAAGTCCGCGCTTAATCCCAGTGGATTCTTCATGCAGAATCCTTTAAAGATGTGATCTAATCTTATTGGCACACAAGGTGACGATTAAGATTCGTCTTTCGAGTTTGGCTAGAGATTACACCTAGTAATCTTTTAGCTACCGAGGTACAGATACTAGTATATGTAATGACTACTAGGCTGTATGTGCAGGCCATTTTATGCATTGCTCGTCAAAAACTCCTTTTGCAGCTACCAGACAGACGGACGGACAGATGTATATATAAATTTCATATAGGGTATAAAAGCTGTCTGAATTTTTGAGGAAAACTGATTTTTTTCTCAGTTGCCGCCATTTTGGTTACAAGATTTATAAAAAACGGCTAAGCTTAATTGAAACTTCTTTTGTATATTACTAAAAAATTACAAAATTATATATTTTTTGTTTTTTACGCCACAAGCCTGGAGAGCGAGAACCAAAAAGGGATATTTTTCGGGCAGACCTACACGGGAGGTCCGGTTACACTATTAAATTACATTTTTTACGTTTAAAAAAAATGTTATAAAAAACATTATATACAGGTTGATTCGTAAAGAAGTGTTCCAACATTATGCCAATCGATTCCTTACAGTGTTGGAATCAGCGTTCACGATTAACAATTTTTTCGTAACACCTCTCCTTCGCCCCTTTTTTATCGGCTGAAATATTTTCGCGTGAGCTCTATGTAACGTAATAACTTCTATTCGAAACACAGTAGGACAACAAGCAAGGTTTTGATAAAAAAATATGCATTATGACCTTTTTAACAATCCTACTTCACATGTCTCGATCTGTTGGCAAATATGGCAGGGATGAACGTTAAAGCTTAAAATTTTTTAAAAATTTTGGATAAAAATGTACTTTTTTATCGTCTTTCCTTAAAAATTTCCTTAATAAGGATATGGTTTAAAAAAGAAAACAAATGCAGCCTTAAGTTTCAAATAAAGAACCATGTCAATATCTTTATTCCATCAAAAGTTATTAACAGTTTTATGGAGTCAGTGGAAACTGTTTCTGGTCGGAGCATACACACACACACACATACACATACGCGAACATATTTCAGCCGTTGAAAAAGGGGGTAAAGGAGGGATTTTCCGAAAAAAATATATATTTAAATAATCACTTCAAAAAATTTCAAAAATTAAGTTAGTCCTCCTTACGTTAATATAACATCTGAACTGAACAACCCAACAAATAGATAGCCTACAGCAAGACTTACAGCAATAAGTCACAACTGAAAACAATGAAGGCAAATCCTCCAATTCAAGTCACGAAAAGATGAAGATGAATTTATTCACCAGAAATTCCAATGTTTTTCAAAAACCATCCCCAACCCCATTTATCGTATACCATCTGAATATCAGGTGATAAAGTTGGTTCATTAAATGGCGAACCACTGTGCATACATACATCTATTATATACCTACCTTATTTCTTTCAAAACATATGTTTTCCACGTGGTCTACCCTTCTACATAGTTTAAGATTAGGTATATAGGTGAACAGCTTCATTCACATGGTTCTATATAACAACAAAAGCCGGCAAATAGATAGCGCAATCTCAAACTAGCACGTGCAGCCTCCAGCTGGTAAAATGAATCAATATTTCCCGATATACAGCTTTCGCTAAACATTATTCGCAAATTGTATAGGGCGCCCCTGTTTATGTTTCATCCTGTAAAGGTGCACTTTCTCCACCCCCAACGCGTCCCTTTTCTACATCTCTATCATTGGCGGCTGTCCTCCGTCCCCATTTAGTATCTTCAGTCGCCATTGTCGATAGATCCAAGTGGTAGCCATGACGTAGCTTCTGTTCGCGTGCCAACTAGTGTTTATTAAATGAAATATTGTGCAAACAAATTTCCTCACAATCCACAGGTAATATTCCAATAAATTGACCAATTAGTCACGGATTTGTGACCACTATGGCACCCCGAGTGTAAGAATCGTGCTAATAATTGTCTATTGTGAAAGGGAAATGAAAGAAATCCAGAGGGCAAAGGTGTTTAAATATAAATTTCTGGGTGTGCCCTAATTTTCTATGAATCTATATTTTTTTTTGTGTTGTTTAACTGAACTCCAGTTAATGTGAGATGAGATCTTTTCATTTGTTATCCGTCAAAGTGAGTGTATTAGATAGACGGACCTACTTAAACGGGAGAAAATATTTTTTTTTATTAAAACTACTTAAAAATTGTGTTATATAACATGTTTTCAATATGGAGGATTTTTCTTATCATCTACGAGTATTCTGGAGTCTGCGTCAATTGGGGAGCAAGGAATACCTAAAGGAATATGTATAGAGCGTAGTAACATCCGCAGTGTGATTTGAAGCTGATAAATTACAGGAAAATATTTTTATGATTTCTTTAAGCTTTTGTTTTTTTCAAGTACAAAAAATTGTTTATGAAAATAAAAAAATCACGTTGGTAATACTTATAGTAATGGATTATATGGATTACGTCTTCTGGTACTAGTTCTATACTCAAAAGTAGGTTTGTTTGCGCAAAATATATCACAATTAAGAAATTATTGAAGAAGAGGAAAAACAATTAGATATTTCCACATGTAATATTGTCAACATGAATTGTAGGGTAGGTCACGACATTAAAACGAAAAGGTTCAAACAGTTTTGAGTGTGATTTTGAACAAAAAGTTTAGGTACATGACTAGGGCTGCCATCCGTCCGGGTTTCCCCAGATTTGCCCTAGTTTGATTGGCGTCCGGGGAGAGTCCGGACGGGGTTTTGTATACTGTCCGGGTTCTAAAATTTTGGAAACCAATTAAATAAAAATTTAATTTTTTGTGTATGTACGGTGTAGTTGATAATGCCGACAGTCAGACAGACTCGACTCTCACTCAAGTTCTCTCTTCTGGTCCCAGCCAGTCTTAGCCCAGTAACGAAGCTAGCAGTACGACAATTGCTTGTTGTAACTTGCCTTGTGTACCTGTGCTTGTTTTATGTACATTGTTAGATAGAAAGTGAAAAAGCTTTAAAAAAATTTTTGCAAAATTTTACAGGATAAAGGGCAACACAACAAAGTGTGATTTTTTTTTTTCAAAAATATTCAGCCCTCATTGCCGAAAAAATGTCTCTTCTTTAAAGCCATTACTATCCCAACTTGAGACTTCCATCTGTTCGTCTGTCCGGTCGTCCGCGAGTCCGTTCGCACGATAGCTTGGGAACGCGTATATTTAAAGAGCTGAAAATTTGCACACGGGCTTTGAAAAAAAAAGTAAATAGTTCGAAAATGAAACAAATCGGGTAACACTTTCCTAGGGATTACTGTTTTTTTACTGTATATTTGCACACTGCCTGAGAGCGCGTCAACGTGTTATATATTGCCAATTTGTTATATATTGCCAATTTGTTATATATTTTGTTTGCTGAAGGGGTACTCACTGTTACGAGCCCAGTATTAAGCTACCACCTGGATATAATCCTTTTGTGATTCTTTCTTTAAAACAAGCACTCTCCTTTTTTTTATTTAATTACACTTTATTTGTATTCCTGGTTCTTATCCTAAGATTTACACCTTAACACAAATCTGCTTAACACTGAACTTATTTTGATTTTTCACAAAAAGCTTATTAAATTTTTCTTTCTTTCTTTGCTAACGCACCAATACCAAGACTTTGCCTTTTTGTCCGCGAAATGATCCCGATCACCACCACCAAAAATGAATCTCCAAAACCGACTATCGAAAACTGACTCTTTTCATGCTTCAAACTCGACTTTTAAAAACCGACTCAACTCTTGATCACATTCATCGTGATCAAGAGCCGTTGTTCAGGATAGAAAATGCTAGATCGCATTTTCTTATCCTGAGAAAATTTTACTTTTTAAATCTGGACATGTTCAAACATGTCCAGAATTATTCGCGTTGAACGATGGCTGCAAAAATGTAATCTTACACCTTTTAAAACATCAGCCACCGTTTGAAATCGCGACGCGCATATACATACAATGCATTTATGCTGCGCGCGTTTCTTATTGCGAAAGCTTTTTCCGTAATATGTATGTACGTATGTACATACGTATTGTATTTTTCGCGACAAATCGTACTGAAGGTACGATTTGCTTTTTGATTTCTTTCTTTTTTTTTTTAAATTAAATTGTTGAAATGACAAATTTTGCTGAAGGCAAAATTTGGTCGTGGAAATTTTAAAGTAAAACGACTTGGGGTGTAAAATGAAACTTTTGTTTTTCCCAAGTCGTTTGATGGGAAAAAATTTATGACTTGTTTGGAATGTGAAGAAAATTGCTGATGCAATTTTCTTCACCCTTTTTGGACGATAAACTAATCATGTTTTGTGCCTGATTAGTTTATTGAATTTTTATATTTTATGGTTTTTTTTTTTTGGTTTTTCAGATATATATATATATTTATACATATATGTACATATGGTACATATATGTACCTATGTTTTTATATATAACATTCCTTCCCCCCGTGAAAAAGAGAATTATTCTTTGAAGAGGAATAATTCTCGAAAAATAATTATGTGGGTGTAGGTTCTGTATGGGGCGTTTTATCAAATCGAAATGAATTTGATATCGTAGTAAAAAAATAAAAAATAAAACGAATGCCATGGGTCCATAGCGTGTAATACATTGAAATGCATCTTGCACCGGCTTCGAAAATAGAGAAAAAAAAGAAAAAAAAATATATTTGAGATCTGTGTTCTTGTAGCTACATACATACAAAATGCATAAATTGCAATTTGTGTCGTATGGAGCTCATCTGGTGTTATTTGAAAGAATAAAAAGGAATAAGAGCAACTACTTTTGCTACTAGGGTTGCGTGGGCTTTACCGAGATAAGGGCTTGGCCCATTTTAATCGTATCTCCATCGGTTTTTGCTAACGTTAGGGGTTTTGCCCTTCATTTGGATTTAGGTTTTAATTGTTCCTCACAGTTGAAATTATGCCTTTCTATGAGATAGTTGCTCCTCGTTCGCCTTATATAAGCCCGGCACCTTATTGTGTACGGGTTATGGCAATTTTCGTGCAAAGTGTGGCTCGCGGGTGGCGGGGCCAAATTCGGCTACTGATTCGGAGGGAGAGTCGCCCGGATATATGCTTTTGGGCAGCCCCGGCTGAGGCGGATATTTTCTATCCAGGAGAGTTCTATTTGGGGCCTCATGGTGGTGCTTCTTGGGTTGCATTGGGTAAGTTCGTGTATATAAATATATATAGTTGCTGTTTTCTTACCCACCTCTTTTTTTGTTTTCTATATTTCTAGGGGCGACTCTTACCCTGGTTGGAGAAATTGGGTGGTGTGGTTGTTTGGCGTGCAGAAGGCATCCGTCCTACATGCGGGATGCAGACGATTTGGGGTCTGAGGGTGGTAATTCTTTCGAGTCGGCCCATTGGGATCATCCGGCCGTATCATCCCGTTCTACGTTGGAGCCGGTCGTCCATTGGGGTGAAAACAGGGTTGCCCCTTCCGAGTGTGAGGACTGGGACTACCCGAATGTATCATCCAATTCTACTTCAGAGCCGGTCGAGGCGGCCCCCCCACCCTCATATGAGGAGTCATGGTAATTTGTTCTTTTTGAATTTTAACTTGATCCCATAAAAATTTTTCCCTCTCTTTGTAGGAGTTGTTGATGGCCAATCACCCCGACCGTTGAAACGCACCAAAAAAAAAATCTCTATTTTCAAAATTTTTCTGTATTAATAAAAAAATTGTTTTGTATTTTAATCTAAAGAAGGTTTCATAATTAAATGAGTGTTGTTTCTAAAAAGTTTTGTGGTTACTGTTTGTGTTTATTATTATTTTTTTTTTTTCAGGTACTTGCGTAGGTTAGGCCTATGAAAATGACTCTGGGGGTTTTCTGGGGGTTTGTTTTTTTTTTGTGTTTAAATGAGTCGAGTTCTTGGTTGTTGGTTTACAAATTTGTTGATTCTAGTTCGCTATTAGTTTATATATATTTTGTTTTTTCTATCTTTTTGTTTTCTTACACCATGTCTTTGTAGGTTGTGGTTTGACTTATACTAAAGCCCAAATATTTGCTTATTCTACGTTTATTTAAATATTCTACGTTGTTTATTATTGTTAATTTTTTTTGATTTTGTTACTCCGTGTATTTTTTCTAATTGTTGTTTGTTCATTCTGGATTATGTCTAAAATTCTAACAAATTCGGTTTTAATTTTCGTTTCTGCTAAGGGTAAAAAAAAATGTTTCCAGTCTAGATTTTTATGTTAATATCTTATCTTAATAGTTAGCTAAGTGTTCTTATTACTTATTGCTACTGATTATTATTTATTTATTATTTTTATTTTCCTTATTTTTGTTTAAATAATTTTCGATTATGATTAAATCCGTCATTTGTTTGTTGTAATTCTATTATATTCTGTTTTTCTTTCTTCTATTAGCTTTAATCCTAGGGCTTTTAACTTATTTAATTTATTATTATTTTTTTTTTTTTTTTTTTTTTTTTTTTTTTTTTTTTTTTTTTTTTTTTTTTAGGTACTACTAAATAAATTTTATTTTTATGTAATATTAATTTTCGCGTGTTCGCTTTATCTTATATTTGCTACTATTATTTTAACTTATCTTCTAATACCAGTGTAGTGAAAGGGTAGGATGCTGCGCCGGTAACACAAGAATGAGTCGGGGGCCAACCAACGAGTATAGATCTGTTGATTATACTACTTGTATAGATCTCGCTCTGGGGAGACTTTGAGCCCGTTTCAATTTTTCTTGGGTTTTAGCGTAAACCGGTTCCATGGGGGTGTTTTCAGCTGTGGGCTGTTGTCTTCGTTTAGCAACCCATGTCATGAATGCCGGTACGATATATTTTGCTACTGCCACCACAGATGCAATTAGCAACAAGAGTCCGGTCATTGATAGGGATGTAATAGAGAGTATGTGAGGAATCTTGGCCTTTGGTCCAAAGTGAATGTTGTTCACTTTGTTACGGATTTCTTCTAGAGATTTTGTATCTAGGTGGATACGTTGGTTTGTATCATCTCCGAGGAGTAACGTTGGTTGTTTATCAAGGTTTTTAGGAGCGGATATCTTGGACATATATTCTGCCAATTCCTCTTGCGTTTCGTTTGTGCCTGGGAAGTAGGTTGGTTGGAAAACTTTTAGCGGATGTAGATTTTCTGCTTCGTAATACAGAGTGTGAGACCCTATTTGCAAGGAACATGGTTCGTTGACTGTCATGATTCCTTGTCCTGCGAGACGATGAGTGAGTAACTGTTGAGTACAAGTTATATGTACTATAGTGGTTTCGGTTAAGGAGTACAGCCACGAATTTGGTCTATTGAGCTTAATTATTGTATCTCTTGGGGGAATTTGAGCTCTGATGCTACACTGTGGGCGTTCGCCCAGCGGGTTGAATAAAAGTTTAATAACACATTCATCTGTTTTTGTAGCCTTGGTGAGTGGTGTGTTCAGCTTACCTACCCACGTATCTTCATTGATTCCCTTTGAAATTTTTTTGAAAGATCTCAGGTTTTCTGGCTTCAACAGCAGAAATTCCTGGGTCTGTATTTGACTTGCCACATGGGAAAATTCGATATCTGGTATTATTGAGTGGTCTGAATCCAGCCGTATGGGAAAACATCTAATCTGTTGGATTTTCATCTTGGGAATATTAAATATGGGAAGTTTGACTCGGATAACTAATTTGTCCTGCAGCAAATGTGTCTTAACATCTGCTGTTTGATACAGAACTGACAAACAGTCCTGTAGATTGGGACAAGTGGAGTGAGATTTGTGATAAATCTCTAGCAAATGATTTGGGGAAATTAAAAGTGGATGAATTTGATTATTTCTACTGGACACTATTATGTCCAGTAGAGCTTGTTGTCTAAATTCCAACTCTATCATTTGTAGTGTCAGACTAGAGACAATTTCTTGTCTTATTTGGTGGGCTGTCAACTCGTCTGTTGTATTCCTCAGATTGTTAATCTGGTTGGTTATCTGACGCTGTCGTTCAGATAGGGAAGATAGGGGTTTCTGAATTTGTTCAAACGTGGTTTTTATTACGCTGATCTGTTGTTTTTCCAGATCAGCTAAGGTTTGAGTATTTACCTCTAATTCGCTTAGTCGGCTGTACACCTCTTGTTCGTTTCCACTATCCATGGTACCGAAAAGATAATGCATCGCATTTCCAATTCCATCGAAGATGGATCGGGGCTTGCGCGATTTGGGCACAGCTTCCCTAATAACACTGGTACGCCTATTGATATTTTCCATTAGGGCGTGTATATGTTTTGTCTGTAGCGTACAAAGGTCCTGTATAGAAGACCCATTTCCACACAATTGGTGTATGTAGTGTTCCGCTCGTTCTGCTAGTCGCGTCTGATTTTCCAACTCGGCGAGATCTAACTCAGTGATGATGCTCCAAGTGTCGTGGTAAACTGATAGGCTTCCAAGATCCTCAAATAGTACTCCCGTATTATTTAGGGGCGTTATAGAGTAAGGTTCCTCCGCGAGGGCTCCTATTATGAGCAGGAATAGTCCGTGGAAAATGATGGACTGCATTGTTATCTAGGAGAGGATAGGATAGGGTATTAAAATGGGTTTTTATTTGACTTTATAGCTTACATGCTATTATATATGTGTCTTTGAATTACTTAAATTATATTGACACCATGTTATTCGTAGAAAGGTTTTAGACGGTTGTTATGTACCGTGACCTCTCGTTTACGAATTTTTATTGTGGTGTTTACAGTACTAGGGATACCGGTTACCGTGTAGGGTCCTACCCAAATCTGGGAGAGCTTATGTTTACGACTCTCGCTCTTGAGTAGAACCTTGTCTCCTCTGTGAAATGTCAGGGGACGTACAGCTTTGTCATAGTAATTTTTCGAGCGTTGTTTACTCATCAGAAGGTTTTTTCGTGCCAGGGCGTAAGACTTCTGAAGCTTATACCTGAGAATGTGGTAGTAGCTCTCGTGATTATACACGGGTTCGGGGTCTCGCCTTAAGTTGGACGGAACGTCCGCTGTAAAGCCGTAGAGGCAGTCCATGGGAGTTAATTTTGTCCCTTCGTGTACACTGTTGTTGTACACGAAAGCAGCGGTTCGCAGATAACTATCCCATGACCTGGGATTTTCGTCCACTATAGTTCGTAGATATTCAATCAACGGTCTATGTGCACGTTCGAGTGCTCCATTTGATTGGGGATGATAAGCTGAGGTTTGCAGCTTATTTATCCGGAGTAGTTTGCATACCTTTTTGAATAGGTCACTCAGGAAATTACTTCCCTGATCGGTGACTATTCTTTTGGGAATGCGGTAGCGCGTGACGATTTCGTCGAAGAAAACTTGCGCTACCGTTATAGCTTCCCCATTTGGTATGGCATACCAATCTACGAACTTCGTGAGGTTATCCTGAAACGTTAATATATATTTGTTTCCAGATTCAGTTTCCTCTAGTGGGCCGACTATATCTAGATAGATTTTGTCGAATGGTTGTTCAGCTATGTCTGTAATCACCATTGGCATTTTATACTGTGGTGAAGCCTTCATGGTTTGACATTTGGCACACCGCTTAATGTGCTTTTTGATGTCACTAAGCATGTGCCTCCACCAGTACTTTCTTCGAATCCGTTTGTAGGTTTTTATCACTCCCTGATGGCCGCCAAAGAGAGAATCATGATAATCTTTTAAGATTAATTGAATCTCCTCTGGGCTTGTGATTACTTCAGGGGGACGAGTTTCGTCTATAATTGGTGGATTGGTACTAGGTGGACTGTCATGGTCTGCGGTCTCTTCTGGATGATGACTTTGTTCTTCTTGTTCTATTAGTTTGGCCTGGCTGTCTGGATTTGTTCCACTTTCCTGAATGTTTCGTGTCTGGGCTCTTGTTACTGCATTGCATTGCAGACACTCCTTAAGGTCCGATGAGTGTTTTTCCTCCTCTATGTCCGAGTCCATTTGGTGGTGGACTATAGCTTCTACCGTGAAGGTTGTAGTTTCCTTGTCTTTGTTATTTTCCCGTGGAATGCGGCTTAAAGCGTCGGCATTCGTGTTGTACTTTCCGGGCTTATATTCAATTTTATAATTGAACTCGGAAAGTTTATGGTGAAATCTCACCAGACGGGATGTGGGGTCCTTAACATTGAAGACTCCCTTGAGTGGTTTGTGATCTGTATAGACCGTGAACTCTCGGCCTTGCAGATAACACCTGAAATTTTTAGTCGCCCAAACTATAGCCAGTAACTCTTTCTCAATCGTGGAATAGTTACGTTCGGCTTTGTTCAGGGTACGGCTGGCGTAGGCAATTGGCTGGTCACTTCCTACCTCTCCTTGAGAGAGAACTGCTCCAAGAGCCTCGCTGCTGGCGTCGGTGGTAAGGTTAAAGGGTTTTGAAAAATCGGGATATATTAAGAGTGGAGGGGAAATTAAAGCGTTCTTAATGCTTTGAAATGCCTCTTGGCATTTCTCAGTCCACTTAAACTTTACATCCTTTCGGAGTAAGTTTGTTAGTGGACGTACTGTTTTCGAAAAATCGGGTATGAATTTTCTGTAGTAATTGGCAAGGCCCAAAAATGATTGTACTTGCCTTACTGTCTTAGGGATGGGGAAGGTTTGGACGCATGCCGTTTTGCTAGGGTCAGGTAGTGCTCCTTGGTTAGAACATTTGTGTCCTAAATACACTACCTCCCGCCTGAGAAATTGACATTTCTCAGGTTGAAGTTTCAGGTTATTTTCTCTTAACCTGTCAAAGACTTTTCGAAGCTTTTCGTTGTGGTCTGCCAGACTTTTTCCATAGATGACGATGTCATCTAAGTAGACGAAACATTCTAGGCCTTGTAGGCCAGTTAATATGAAATTCATTAAACGCTGAAATGTGGCCGGGGCTCCTTTGAGTCCGAACGGCATACGTTTGAATTCATAATGCCCGTAGTTGGTACTAAAAGCCGTTTTTGCTCGATCTTTCGGATCGACGAGTACCTGGTGATAGCCATTGGCTAGGTCTAGGGTGGTGAAGTATCTTGAATGGCCCAGTTGATCGAGGATATCCTCAATCCGAGGTAGGGGGAAGGCGTCGCCAATCGTTTTTTCATTCAACTTGCGGAAATCAACGACGACGCGCCACCTTTTCTCACCGTCTGGTCCCGCTTTTTTGGGGACGACTAGCAGTGGTGAGTTCCATGGGCTTTTGCTGGGCTGGACAATGTCGTTGTCAAGCATTTCTCTGAGTTGCTCATTTATTACATTTCGCTGTGTCTCTGGTAACCGGTACATCTTTTGGTTAATGGGTGCTTGGTCTTGCACCAGAGGGATGTCATGGGTGATGGCATTGGTATGTGTAAGCCTGTCACCTTTTAAAAAGAATATGTCATCATATTCGTAACAGAGATTTTTTATTGAGGCTTTTTCCTCAAAATTTAAAGTTTCATCCAGACTGAGTTCTTGCTCTAATCTGGTGAGGCGGGGATGAATACTGGTGTCTTCTTGCTCGACATCGTTTGGGAACAAGTATTTTATGTGTTGTAGGGTGGCCGTCTGTTCAGCGCTTCTTGCCCTATTTTTATTATTCTTAAATCTAGTCTTCTTTAATGATTTTATATTACTGATTTTACCTCTTAACCTACTTGTTTTATATATGAGAGGCGCTGGGCCAGGTGGATCTGCGGGAGTTGCTAACGGCAGACCTTTTGTATGCTGGCCAGCGCCTGACGTTGGGGTTTTCAGGAGGGACCCGCAAGCGTCTTGGAGCAGTTTCTTATGACTGCTTAATTGACTGGGGCTCTTATGCCCTATTTTCTTAATCTTAGATCTAATTATATTTTGATGCTCACCATCGCCGTCATTTCGACTCATGGGATTCAAAGGATGGGCTGTTGCAATATTTTTGTCTGGCTCTCGTTTGATGGGGACGACAGTGTAGTCTTTAATGGGAACCAGATTTAGGTTCACGCTGTTTAGAACTACTTGTGTACTGCGTGTGTTGAGGATTCCGATAGGGACTGCTTTTAACCCAGCTGAGAGTAAGCTGTTTGCTAAGAAGACTCCGTCGTCTATTTCTTTCGACAGACTGAGCATTTCTTCCTGCAACTGCAACGGAACTTTGACTACGATCTGAGACCTTGCTGGTACGCACACAGGTTCATTTAAATTCACCTGATACTGTCCAGTCTTACGGGCCGGATCTTCGGTAATCAAGTCACCCTTATCGCGTTCTTGTAAGTCACCGCCGACTTCTTCTGACTGAGAAGCTTTGAGAACACTTCGGGTAGAAGGTGTATCCCCGTCGGGTTTAATATCTTCTACCAGTGTCTCTTTGTTGACTGTGTTTTGTGAACACGGGTTGTCCGATGCGGTTTCTAATGGAACAGCAAACTCTTCTGGATTGGTTTCCGTGCGAGGAAATCGCAGAACCTTGTTGGGTCCCTCAACATTACAATTTTTGGCTAGGAAATCATTTCCTAGTAAGCCGTCGTCAGAAATACCTGGGATATTTTTTACCACCTGAAAGTTGCAAGGTAAGTTACTTTTTAGCATGAAGTTTCCTTGGCAACTTCCTAAGGTTTTTCCGGTGCCAAAGGGGCTTTGAAGCGTTAGTTTTTTATTGGGATTTATTAGCTCGCGAGATTTGAGAGCTTTTTTCTTAATTATACTGATCTCAGCGCCGGTGTCCACTATTAGCTGGGCCTGACCATTTAGACTTATGTCTAGAGGGAGTCTGGCGGTGGGCACACTGAAGTCGGGCGGCTGAGAAGACCCTTTTATATTGCTGGTAGGGTTTATAGTCGAGCCGGGGAGTTTTGGGTCGACTCTTTGTCGTTTCCCTGTTTTTTATCCTCCCAGTTTTGCTTTTGTCGACACTCGTCGATCTTGTGTCCGCGGCGCCCACAAAAATCACATTTTTGTCGTATATTAAAGACTCTGGGGCCTTTTGTATTGCTTGGGTCTGACTGTGGGGGATTGCTAGGCGATCCTCTTGTGAAACGATTTGCAGACTGTGTTTGGTTGTTTCGGCGGCAGTCGCGAATGTCATGCCCGTAACTTCTACAGTTAGAGCAGAAGGGGGTGTTTTTGCGTTTTAAACACTCCGTGTAGGTGTGTCCCCGCTTCTGGCAGAAATTACAGGTGATGTTTTGTACCAGATTCTGTGTATCCGGTTGTCTAGATTCCCTTCGTGGAAGCGGCGGGCGTAGTGGTTGAGCATGAACGTATGGGGGATTAAACTGTCTGGGCTCTTGTGCTCGTGGTGATGCATACATGGGTGGCTGTGGTGCTTGATTGTAAGGTGTTCGGCTAAGAGCTCGAACTCGAAGACTTGGGTCTATTGGTGCCATTGGATATGGCTGCTGCGTTAGCGGCGTTTGGACGAACACTGTGCCTGCTTGTAACTTTTCCATATCTAAAGCCTTTTGTATCAGCTGCTCTAGATCATTTTCTACCAGAGTGAGGAGGTACTGGCATAGGTGGGGATTGTTCACTCCACTTTTGAGGGCATTCTTGGCGAAGTCCGCCAACTGTGTCTTCACAGCTGGGGCTGCCGTTGCTCCGTACTTCAGTACCGCTGCCTCATTGCAAAGCATCAGCAACTGCTTCACTCTTGTTGTGAAGGCAGTGAGAGTTTCCAACGGGTTTTGCCTCATTGTGATCAATTTGTTGACCAACTCTTGGTACGATTCTCGTGGTAAATAGGTTCTGTTCAGACGTTCCTCCACCTCACTAAAAGTAGTTGGAACGTCCGAAGCAAACAGCTGATAAGCATCGCCACGAAGTCTTGTGGGCAAGATATGTAGGAAGGCTGGTTTTTCTTCCTCACTTAAACAGTGTAAGGCCTGTTTGCAACAGCCAATAAATGTTTGTAGCTCACGACCTAGCTGTGGGGTATTTTCACCCGAAAACAGAGGAACTAGTTGTGCCGTGAGCTTGGCCACCTTTGCATAATCTACCATTGTGATTATCTTTTTATTTAAACTTTTGTAGGGTAGTCTACTGGTGCTTTGACGAGTTTCAGGGCTGGTTTCTGGACTAGAATCCGTGAAGGATACTTCTAGCCAGCCACTAAGGAGATTTTCTGCGGTTGTTTGGTCACCACTAATATCACTGACACTAGTATCACTATCAGCACTTACAACTACACTGGCTGTGGTCTTATCTATACCTAAAGAACGCGAAAGCCCGGCGAATTCGATAAGCTCCTGTTTGAATCGCTCTGTTTCTTTTTTGAATTTTTCGATTTGCGTCAGCCTCTGCTCTCTGCCTTGACTTAATCTGTGGTCAAGTGCGTCGCAGTGCGTGACAATGAGCTTATCGGATTCACGTGCCTTCTCTAATAACTTATCTAAAAATTTATCTAGACTTACTTTAGATACAACTGTGGGCCCTGTTAAAACGGTGCCGCTTCGAAGGCGAACTCCTGTTGCTTCTTGCTGTGCTGGGTCGTCTTCTTGGGCGTTTTCTGTACCTTCCCGGAGGTGTTGGAGATTTTCACCTGGGGATTTCTCCGCGTCGGATGAAGGTATGTAGTCTAATCTCGTGCCTGTCTCAGGTGCCGGTGTCGAGCTTTCTCCTGACATATGCGTCCCGCGTTGTCCAAAAGGGGGGCTTCCAGCCTTCTTAGAGTACTCCCTTCTGGAATGCTTTTTGCTGCTAGGGGGGCTCCTGCCGTCTTAATTCCCTTGGCTGAGATTGAAAGGGGGGCTTTTGCCGACTTCGAGATCCCTTTCAATCCTGGAACGAAGTTACAATTTTCCGGTGCTTCTTTTTGCTGCTGGGGGGGCCCTAGGCCTACTTACTTCCCCTGGATATGGTTGAAAGGGGGGCTTAAAGCCTTCTTCGAAATCCCCTTCAACCCAGGAACGATGATATCTTCCTCCTGGAGTTGGTTGTAAATGGGTGTCCGTTGTCCTGACTTCTTTCCGGCTGGGAATGAGCTTCTATTAGTGAGTCCAGGTCCCTTGTTGATTTCGTTCCCCTTTTTTTTTTTCACTCACTGGGGTGAACGCTTGCTCGCCTGGAGCAGAGGCGCCTATAGATGAGATCTACCCCGAGCGTTGGGGGTGACGTGGCCTTATAGTGTGGCTAGTGTCACAGGTTCCCCGTAGATTCTTGCAGGATCAAGGCTTTTCAAGCGTTTACGATCTTTTAACTTGACCAAGCTTCCTTGATCCTACCGGCTGCGCCAATTTGTTATATATTGCCAATTTGTTATATATTGCCAATTTGTTATATATTTTGTTTGCTGAAGGGGTACTCACTGTTACGAGCCCAGTATTAAGCTACCACCTGGATATAATCCTTTTGTGATTCTTTCTTTAAAACAAGCACTCTCCTTTTTTTTATTTAATTACACTTTATTTGTATTCCTGGTTCTTATCCTAAGATTTACACCTTAACACAAATCTGCTTAACACTGAACTTATTTTGATTTTTCACAAAAAGCTTATTAAATTTTTCTTTCTTTCTTTGCTAACGCACCAATACCAAGACTTTGCCTTTTTGTCCGCGAAATGATCCCGATCACCACCACCAAAAATGAATCTCCAAAACCGACTATCGAAAACTGACTCTTTTCATGCTTCAAACTCGACTTTTAAAAACCGACTCAACTCTTGATCACATTCATCGTGATCAAGAGCCGTTGTTCAGGATAGAAAATGCTAGATCGCATTTTCTTATCCTGAGAAAATTTTACTTTTTAAATCTGGACATGTTCAAACATGTCCAGAATTATTCGCGTTGAACGATGGCTGCAAAAATGTAATCTTACACCTTTTAAAACATCAGCCACCGTTTGAAATCGCGACGCGCATATACATACAATGCATTTATGCTGCGCGCGTTTCTTATTGCGAAAGCTTTTTCCGTAATATGTATGTACGTATGTACATACGTATTGTATTTTTCGCGACAAATCGTACTGAAGGTACGATTTGCTTTTTGATTTCTTTCTTTTTTTTTTTAAATTAAATTGTTGAAATGACAAATTTTGCTGAAGGCAAAATTTGGTCGTGGAAATTTTAAAGTAAAACGACTTGGGGTGTAAAATGAAACTTTTGTTTTTCCCAAGTCGTTTGATGGGAAAAAATTTATGACTTGTTTGGAATGTGAAGAAAATTGCTGATGCAATTTTCTTCACCCTTTTTGGACGATAAACTAATCATGTTTTGTGCCTGATTAGTTTATTGAATTTTTATATTTTATGGTTTTTTTTTTTTGGTTTTTCAGATATATATATATATTTATACATATATGTACATATGGTACATATATGTACCTATGTTTTTATATATAACAACGTACAAAACTGAAATTTTGTACACACTGTTTTCATGAAAATATTAAATATATTTTCAAAAATGGACTAAATTGGGCAACGAATTCTTGGTGTTGCCATATAAAAATTTAAGATTTGTACGTATACTGTGAAAACGATCAGTCCTAGACGCTCTAATTGCACTGAAAAGTTCTTCAAAATATGAAATCCTATGAAATTGGTCATCATCATTTATACTTTCCAACGAACCATTCTAGAAATTGCGAAAAACTAGTTGAAAAATCAAACTTCTGCAGATAGGTGACCATATGAAATTACGTACGTGTATTCATCTACAGCATCATAAGAATTGGTCTTATACCATTTCTAGCTTTTTTACTTGTTTTTCTTATAAAAGCATTCTTTATATAACTTTCTCTGAAATAATTTAAAGACCGTGCCGCTGTGATAGGTTTTTGGATTCAAAGTTATCATTTCTTTAATATAACTTTCAGGTGTGTAGTAACTACACATACGAAAAATTGGAAAATTTTAAGGGTTTCAAAGTTAGTTTAAATTGAATATAATTCAGGCAGTATTCATCGTTCTACAAAAAAAACTTAACTTTCAGCAAAAGAAGAATGTTGTGAAAGTGTAAGTTTTGTTCGATTTTCGATGGAATTACCCTATGATAAATTAAATAAAAATTAACGAAAAACCTTGCCAAACTCACTTCATAGTTAACTTTACAGCTAAACACACAATACATAGTCTCCGGAAATCTAGAGATGAAAAATGAGCAAACTTCGAAGACTAGAGACCGAGCATGGAAACCCGATTGATTTGAAACACACGACAGGAGAAACAGTTTTTTTACAAGATTTGGAGACTCCGGAATGTTACCTTTATTTTGACTATGCACATGTGCCTACCTAAATGCAACTATTTTTGAGATATTCCTGTTTCTATGATTCATAATTTCATTAATTTTGCTGATTTTGCGTGAAATTACATAATAGTAGGCGCGATTACCATCGTCAGTAGCAAAATTACTAAAATTATGAATCATAGAAACAGGATTATCTCAAAATGGTTCCAATTAGGTAGGACATGTACACAGCCAAATTAAAGGTAACATTTCGGGGTCTCGACATCTTGTAAAAAAGGCGTAAAACTATCATGCATTTTGGCGGGAAATCGTTAAAATTTGCAAAATTTAGGATTTTTTTCCAATATTTTTACTTTGACGTCCTACAACTTGAGACGGAAGATGACAAAGGTTTATTAGGCTTTCATTGGAAAGCTGAGACGGTTTGCTATCATCTGAAATGAATATCACCTTGATATAGTGTATATCAGGAAATTTACAAGGTGTAAAGTGGAAGATGTATTTAAAATCTTAAACCTTCCCTACCGCCAAAACGACGCGTCTTAAACTCCCCACCCGCCTTCACCTTATAATATTTTTCTTGTCTCCACATTAGTTATTAAATCTTTGAGTTATGTGCACCAATTATGAAACACCCTGTATTTTTCTATTCATGCTAGCAGAGTGAAATATGGCTAATTTGAAAACTAGAGAATTCAAGTTATCTTGAAAATAGATGTTTACAAATACCTAGATGTGAAAAACGATATCAAGGATAAGAATTTCACCCTTTGTCCTTGAATATCCTGGAAGACGTACTTTTGACTTTATTCGTATTTTTATTTTTTACCTTATATTATCCACTAAAACTTATTAAAATTTTAACTTGGGATCGTAGCGGAATCAGTAAAGTAAAAAACAAAGTAAAACATCATGAAATTTTGACAAATCTTGCATTTGCTCACACTGAAACCCTTTTCAACACCACCACCACCGACGTGGAGTTCAAAGCGCGCTTTATTTTACGTGGTATCCCCAATAGGCCTAATTCCCGGTGTGTCCTCGTTGCATCTTATTAATCGTATTGTTTAAAATATGATATCATGGCTGTCAGCATTTTTTGGTTTGTCCCAGTTGAATTTTGTCGATTTCTTGCTCGACACAATTCTCAATTGTCTTCTGCATATTTCTCTTTCATCATTGTGATATTATTAATGTTTGTATTTTTCAAAATGGATTATTATATATGTTCAAGGTCCGTAAGGGGACTAACGTCTCCATGGCCGCAGGTCCTGATTGTTTTTCGCCCCTGTTAATTAAAAGCTGTACCTCATTCTTGCCTAAACCTCTACGCAAACTATTATACTTGTCTTATGCGACATGAAAATTTCCAATTGGTTGGAAACTAGCTCTCCTTCAGCCTATTCCCAAAAAAGTAGAGGGTAGCGATCACTCAAATTATCGACCAATTGGAATCACTTCGATTCCTTCAAAGATTTTTGAATCTATCATTAACTCCAAATTAATGATGTATCTAGAAAGTAATCAATTCATCAACGATCACCAATATGGCTTCCGGGCTGGATGCTCATCTAGAGACTTACTTACGATTTTTCTTACGAAACGTTGAAACCGTAGTCTTCATAATTTTGGTGAGTCCAAAATCGTTTCACTAGATATTTCAAACACTTGGTCACTCCCGTCCTCTTCTATTATAGATTGAAACTTTCCTATCTAGTCGCCAAGTACATGTTATATTATATGGCGTTACATCTGAATCACATCCCATAAATGCCGGTGGGCCTCAAGCCTCTGTTATCTCTCCAACTCTCTTTTTAATTTTGATTAATGATCTGCTTTGCCTTACTTTCAATCCCATCCATAGTTTCGCTGATAACAGTATCCTTGATTTCGCTTACTCCTTTGACACTCTTGCGGACACCAGGAGGAATGTCGCATGTGTTAAACGAGATTGCATGATTAGATCATGGAATAACGATCATCACAATATCATCGCCTGGGGCAAAACGAATCGCGTCGAATTCAATCCATCTAAGACCCAAAGCTGTTTCATCTCATTAGAACAAGATCATAACTTAACCACTCCCGTTTCTTTTGATGGGGCATTATTTTCTGATTCATCGTCACTTTTTGGCATTAATATTTCCAGGAAATTAAACTGGACAGTTCACATCTTCTCTGTTGCTAAAGAAGCATCGAAATGCTAAATCTAAAAACGTGTAAGAAATATTTCAGCCCGTCAAATCTAGCACTCCTCTACAAGTCCTACATTAGACCTAGAATGGAATACAATTCCCATATATGGGCTGGGGCTTGAGCACCACCGTAATGTTGGATGCCTTTCGTTCCTATATCGCTACATGCATTGTCAATACTCTGATGAAATATCTAGTCTAATCCGCTGCAAACCGCGCACATCCATTTACCCTTCAAATTACTTTCTGCCATACAGCAAAATTCCGTGATGATTTTTTATCTCGAACAGTGCGAATGTGAAACCATTTACCGGTTTTTTTCAAAATAATTCCTCAACGGTTGCTCCTATGACAAAAATGTAAAAATTATAAATGTGAATAAAACTAAATTCCCTACATTTTTTGTAAAAATACTTTTTTTGTAAGTCTTATGTGTAAAGAGGTACAGCGGCGGAAACGTGAATATTGTTCCACAAAAATGTATACATATACATAGTACCATTTATACAGGTTGTTTTATCCATGATGGTCCATAGCACAGAAGGTGATAGTAGTCACCTAGTCAAACATAAAATTGTATGGCAAGGGGTGGGCGGCATCTCAACCTTTTCGGAGTTAAAGGAGGAGTAGGGCTCGTCGAACAGTCGTTGAAAAGTCCAAGAAGTTCTGCATATAATCAGCTCTGTAAGTGGCCGTATACCTCGTACTTTTTAAGATACAAGGTACTTTGTGCAAGACTATCATATTTTCTTAGTCTTAGATACAATTTTTTGCTTGACTAGGTGACTACTGTCACCTCCTGTTCTAAGGTTACCATGAACGAAACACTCTGTATATTTCAACCGATCTCTAGATATCCATTAGCTAGACTTAATGCTTTCAATTTCATTTTTTTCGAAAAATCTTCGTAGTCTTGCATATCCTGGACAGCAATAGACATACACACTCTGTGAAATTTTCAACTGTGTACCTGTATGGTTAATGAGATACAGCCCGGTGACAGACAGATAATAATAAGAATGAAAAACTCCGAAAAAATCACGTTTTTTGTATGGGGGCCCCCTTAATTTTTAATTTTATTTTATTTTTATTATTTGTTCTTATATCGCCAATAGAAATACACAGTCTGTAAAAATTTCAACTCTCTACCTATTACGGTTCAGGTTGTATCCTGGTGACGGACGGACGGGCAGCGAAGTCTTAGTAATAGGGTTCCCGTTGTTATCCTTTCGGTATGGAACCCTAAAAACAAAAAAATTGTGTGATTTTTTTTTTTTTTTTTCAAAAATAACCAGACCCCTATAACGAAATAATTCTCTTCCTTAAAGCCATTACTATCCCAACTTGAAATTTTAATAATTTACTAACAACAGCATTAGTATTTTCATACCCAAAATGATGAAATCATAGGGTATACTAAGTTTGTCATTCCATTTGTAACAAATAGCAATAATCATGGTATAGAGCTAAATAGATTGAACCCCCACGCATAATATTAAAAGTGATTCTGATTTTTGCGTGTCCGTCTGCCCGTCCGTCTCTCCGTCTGTCTGTCCATCTGTCTGCACTCACGATAACTCGATAGCGGGTTTACTTAGAGAGTTGAAATTTTTCACACGGGCTTTAAAAACAGCGTAAACTTAATCTCGAGAATGAGAGAAATTGAGTAACTCCTTTCGTTTTGCAATATTTAGGCATTGCCTAAGAACTGGTCAACGCAGAGAGCTGCTATAATGTACATGGCGTTTTAATAAAAATAGTAAACACAGTTTCAAAATGGGCTAAATTAGGCAATGCCATATAAAAATTTAGGTTTTTTATGTATATCATCCCTAGACGTTTTAAGTGTACTGTAAAGTTCTTCAGAATACGAAATCCAATGAAATTGGTTATAATAATTTTTCTAATCCGACGAACCGATCTAGAAATATATGCGAAAAACCAATTCAAAAATCAAACTTGCACAAATGTGTGCCATACGAAATTACATATGGGCATTTATCTAGGGTATCATAAGAATGCGTCTTAGACCAATTCTAGCTTTTTTAGTTATTTTTCTTATAAAAGGTATTCTTTATATAACTTTCTGTGAAATAATCTAATGACCGTGCCTCTGTGATAGGTATTTGGATCCAAAGTTATGATTTCTATAATATAACTACAGGTATGTGTAGTAACTACATATACTAAAATGGGAAAGTTCGGAGGGTTTCAAAGTCAGTTTAAATTTAGTTAAATTCGGGCAGCATGCATCGCAGGAGAAAAATACTTAACTTTCAGCAAAAGAAGAACTTTGGGAAAGTACACATTTTGTTCTATTTCTATGGAATAAATTATGGTAAATTAAATAAAAATTAACAAAAAACTTTACCAAACGCACTCCACAGTTAACTGATATAGAAGAACACACAAATAGTCTCCGGAGATCTGGAGACGAAAAATGAGCAAACTTCGAAGACCAGAGACCGAACATGGAAACCAATCGGTTAATTTGACGACAGACCGGAGACCAAAAAGATCTCCAGTGATTTGGTCTCTTTAGAGATTTTTTACGTCTCCAAAGTATATGTACATAGTTCTCTGGACTTCCAGAGCGCGAGAAAGTGGTCTCTGGACCGGAGGTTAAGGTCTTTCGGCATGTAGCTTCCGGAGCAAGGAAGCTATTTTGAAACTGTAAAAAGTTGGTATTTTTAGTTCCTTTAATTAATATTAGATAATTTATGATATGCTTCTCCAGAAGTAAAATTGTATTTTTAATTTTAAGTAGATTTATTTATGTTCCTAAATGTAATAGGGATATAATTTAGTTCATTAGCATCGTTTTATTTTACTGTTTTTTGTAAACTGACTAATTTAATAATAAATAAATAAAGAAAGACACTATCTAACAAGTTGAACTTATTTCATTCGTAAGTAAAATAGAAAATTATTTGGCAAGAATGTCCGGTTTTCAAGCTAAAACGGCCAGGCTTTCAAGCTCGTTGTCCTAGTTTAATGATTTTACAGATGGCAGCCCTAGACATGTGTCCACTTTTAAATGATTTTCGGGCTTATTGCGCTTCCTTTAGTTTTATGTTCTAAGTCTAAGACCAATTCTTATGATACCCTAGATGAATTACATACGGGCAATTTCGTATGGTTTCTATGCAAATTTGATTTTTGAAGTGGTTTTCCGCGTATATTTCCAGAACGGCCTGTAGGACAGTAAAAACATTTATAACCAATTTCAGAGGATTTCATACTCGGAAGAACTGTTAAGTACAACAAAAATCTCTAAGAATTATTATTTTCACAGTATAAGTTAAAATTCTAAATTTTTATATGGCAATACCACGCTTTCTCAGGCAATATCTAAATATACAGGGTGTTTTCGCCCAGGAGATCAATAGAGCAAGAAGTGATAGTACTCACCTAGCCAAACAAAAAAATTTATGGCAGCGGGTGGCATATCAACCGTTTAGGAGTTACAGGTTGACTAAGAAAAAGAGCAAGTTGTTCACAAGACAACCTGTATCTTAAAAAGTACAGGGCGGACAGTCACCCTTAAGAGCTCATTGTATGACCTTTCCAACAACTGCTCAACTAGCCCCGAAGCCCTCTCCCCAACGGAGAGAATTTTCTTACCTTTTTATACCCTAGATGAAATCTATAGGGGTATACTAAGTTTGTCATTCCGTTTGTAACACCTCGAAATAATGATGGTAGAGCAAAATGAATTGGACACCCCCGCATAAAATTAAAAGTTATTTTGATTTTTACATGTCCGTCCGTCCGTCCGTGCGCACGATAACTCGAGAACGCGTTCACCTAGAAAGCTGAAATTTTGTACACGGACATTGAAAAAAAAAAGTAAAATTAAGTTCGAAAATGAGACAAATCGGGCAACTGCTTCGTGGGGTTGCCATACAAAAATTTCATCTTCCATGATATATTTCGACACTACCTGAGAACACGTTGACATAGAAAGCTGAAATTTGGTACACTGTGTTCTCATACTAATAGCAAATAAAATTTCAAAAATGGGCTAAATCGGGCAACCGCTTCTTGGTGTTGCCGTATAATAATTTTGGTTTTTTACATATACTTTGAAAAGGATCAGTCCTAGACATTTTTATTGTACTAAAAACTTCTTCAGAATAAGAAATCCTATAAAATTGGTCATAATCATTTTTTCTGTCCGACGAGCCGTTCTAGAAATATATGCGAGAAACCAATGCAAAAAATCAAAATTGCTCAAATGGGTGACCATACGAAATTTCATACGTGCATTCATCTAGGGTATCATATGAATTGGTCTTAGAACAATTCTAGCTTTTTCACTTGTTTTACATTGATCTCAATTTTTTTTTTTTGCACAAAGGTCGTGAGCATAACTTGCTTTTATAAAAACTGTAAACTGTAGACGCTCCTCTTTGATTTGACCTATTACATCCTATGTGTTATCAGATCAAATTAAGGAGGAGGTTCCACAGTTTATAGATTTTAAGAAAAATAACTTGTGGTAACTACCTATTTATAAAAAAAAAAGTAAAAACAAGGTAAGAAAATCCGAAATTTTTAGTTTAGACAAACATAACTCTTGAGAAAATATGGGTATGGAGATGTTTGAGCAGTCGTTGGAAGGGCCATGAAGTTCTGCATACAATGAACTCTTAAGTGTGACCGTACACCTCGTACTTTTTAAGATACAGGGTATTGGTGAAAAACTATCTTTTTTTCTTAATCACCCTGTATTTCCTAAACGGAAACATCCTGTATAGTGAAAAACGAAATTTTTCTATGGCAACCGTACCAAGGAGTAGCCCGATTGGCTTCATTTTCGAACTTAAATTTTCTTTTTTTGTTTTAAAAAATCCCGTGTGCAAAACAGTAGTAACAGTAGCAACATAAAGTTTGGCAGCTACTGTTCTAACGGAACAAATATCGCTGTCATAATTGTGTTTTGAGCTTAATATTTTATTTTTTTTTTTTTGCAAACCACTAAAAAATAAAAAAACCGGTCACTGAAACCTTCCTGCCTTTTTAATGAAGTGCATATAAGATCTCGGTGGAGTAAGCTTTTTAATTCATTCCCAAATAGAATGGCATACCCACAAAAAGGTTGGACAAGCGCACAGAAATAGTTCAGTTGCCTCAAGCTCTCTTTCCACGTAGGACAGAAACAATAACTCCATTCTTTGATAAATTAGGGTAAAGTGTGGCCAATGACCACAGTTCCGTATTGCTTTCTTCGAAACCCAAAAAGAAAATCCATTAACTCCTATTTGGCCCATCAGAAACAGTTTCGTACATCTATAAGTTCACAGATTCGGCCATTGCTACTGATGCTTCGCACGAGTATCCACTATGAAGATAGACCCAATCGTTGAAGTGGTAGCGTCAACAGCAGTCTCTGGTCCAAGAAAGTGGAAGGTATAGAACCAGATGTGGCTAGTGAGTCCCCCCTCTTATTTCCCATGATTCTCTTGTGTCCAATCAGGCATTGAAGTAGATATTGTATTTGTATTACTCAAAGGTTGTTTCAATTGACATCACTTCGAATTTATTCCTTTTTCCAATTTTTTCTCGTGTCGCGAACTCCAACTGTCCTATAAATCGTAGAAATGGTTGCAAGATTTTTCTTGTATTCCTACTTCGTATGGATTTTTCTTACGGGTGATACGAGCAGTGTTGTATATTGCGCTATACTGTATGTATATAGGAATATGTTACACAGCACAGCCTATCTCCAGGAAATCATGCATGCTTTCAACTTCATATAGGAAACTGATCCATTAGTGGTTCTTTTATTAACTAATTTTATGCGGCCACCTGTGAGAAACATCTACTTAAGTCAACTGCTTTTTATTCCATCACATATAACAAATTACGGGTTTGAAGAACCGCTTACCAGATCTATGATTAAATTTAATAGCCACTATATATCATTGGATTTATGTCACTCTGGGAAGGTATGTAAGACTGATCTTAGGGTTTTACTGAGATCACAATTTTGAATTAATAATATGTGCATCTGCAGTAAGTAGCAGTTTCGTTGTAGTGTTACAGTTTTGAATGTTTTTCTTTAAAGTGATAATTGTAATGCTAGTTAAATTATCTTATTTAACCCTTATTTTGACAAAAACTTGTATTCTTATGATCTTTCCTAATCCAAATCTTCGACTTATTATAACAGCCCACATAACAAGCTCAGCACATATGAAGCAAACCTTACTGAATTCGTCTGCTTAGCTCGATTTCGACAGCCATTGAACAATCATAACCTCACAATATGTTATATATTGGAACAATTTAACTCGATTCTTGACTCGGCAATCAAGCTAACCAGATGGTTCGACTATTATACAAAATAGCAAGGCCCGACGGCGTAAGCATGAACCGGAAATTGTCGTCTGAGGTCTTACTAATTTTCTTAACCATGTGGCCAATTGGGCAATGACCAGTCAATATGCCAGTAAATACCCCGATCTGGTGCTTACCACTTATTTTAAAGTCTTTGCATGGAAGTCAATGAACTTCTTCACATGTCTCAGCTCTCAGTCTAGGAAGGTTCTGCCATTGAATCTGGTGAGCCTTTTCTTGGGCATTATTTCTCCTGTTAGGTGCCTTTTTGTAAAGCCGCAGAAGGATTCAGGTCCGGTAAATGAAGATTTCGATTCTTCTCTGGCCAACGATATCATTATCTTAATGTCCTTCGTGTAATGCAAATATCAAAACAGTTAGTGGTCTCATGTAGGCAACAATAACACTTGCTCATATTGTAGATCTAATTATGGTTTGGCAGTATAGTAGCCCAGAGCAATAGATACGAAATCCCTGTCTACTTGTTGCGCAGCTAGCTCAGATGAGGTCCGACAGGCAGAACGTGGATTTGCTAGTCAATCACCCTTAAAAGGGCATCCGAGCTATACTTCACGCATTAATAATAGAAGAACGAAGTGAATTCTACATTCGTATCTATCTTAGGGTTACTTTATTATCTTCTAATAGTAAATCTACGATAACCATGCAGTTTCAAACTACCTTTGAAATGAAAGCATTGGAGTTTAATGGCTTTATCGCGGCTTTGCTGTCGGAGTTTATATATATATGTATGTTTGCGAGTCAAAAGCCTGTTTGTATATTGATTTTAATGCAGGTTCCTATGGGATGAATTTCTCCTTGCAAATTAGTTGGATAGGATCGCTCCATAGACTGTTACACCCACCTGACGAGTGATCGGCGTGGGAAATTCGGTCCACTATTTTTCCAGCTTTGGCGGTCTTCTTCCTTCTCCTTATGAAAAGGACGATAGTGGTTTTGCTAGGATTGATGCTTAGATCTTAGTTTTATGACCAGGCAGAAACAATTTTCTATGAGTTCATTTATCACCATCGACCACAAAAGCTCCGACAGAGCCCCACCCTGTGGACAGCCTATCTCAATGTTTGAGGAATAAGCTCCATCTTCAATAATGACGCAACCTATACATTCCTCAATCTCCTTCCTAACGTCGGCCAAAGCTCTGTATCTACTTCCACGAGTACATCCATAATCTTTAGCTCTGCGGCTAATTATACACCAGCATCAACCGCGGAGACATTTATACCGCTTACTTCGGCTCCATTCATAACAAGTTCACCTGTTACAATTCCAGCCGGCACAGAATTTCGCAATAACAACAATTGTACCTTACAGGGGGCATCTACAGATTTGCAATTACCCAAAACTAATATTCCTGTGTTTTATGGACAGTACGAAGATTGGCCAGCGTTTCATGATCTGTTTTCCTCTCTTGTGCACAATAGTACTAAACTATCGCCAGCGCAGAAATGTCAGTTCTTAAAGTCTAGTCTCAGAGGTGAAGCCTCTAACGAAGCATCTAACGATCAGTGACGCAAATTATCTAGAAGCATGGAATGAATTAAATTCACGCTACAATAAGGAAAAGTAAATCATCGAAGCTCATTTAAGAAATATAATGGAGCAACCATCAATTCAGCAGCAACCCTCTGCCAACGCGATAAGGAAGCTATGTAATTTCATCAAGGAATCTGTTCGTGCCCTAAAGGCTCTTAAACTACCAACTGGCTCATGGGATTGCTGGCTAATTTTCATAGTGGTGCAGAAACTGGATTCAGAGACGCGTCAGCTGTGGGCCAGGAGGTCATCAGCAGAGAATCGACCAACATTTCAGTCTCTTATGGATTTCTTAGATGAACGCGAATTCGAGCTTCAATCTGTACAGTTCAATCGAAAACATAGTCATAAATCAAATAGGTCTGATTCAAAGCAAATATATACAGTATCGATAACGCAATGTGTAAAATGTAAGAGAAGTCACGCGTTATACAAATGTCCAGAATTTCTATCACTAAATGTATCGCTAAGGAAGAGTTTTATAACTAAGCAAGCTTTATGCCAAAATTGCTTCCGAAGTGGTCATCAATCCAAAAATTGCCGATTTTCTTCTTGCCGTATATGTCACAAGTGCCATCATACACTAATTCAATTTCACTTCATCTTCGATCGTTCTCTAATAATATAGTGACCTTTTACCTACTGCTATAGTACTAATAGATGATTGCAGGCATCAACCGCAACCATGCAGAGCTCTATTAGATTCTGGCTCACAGGCTACGCTAATAACAGAATCATGTATTCAACGGCTTCAGCTTCGTAAGCTGCATTCACGCACTCCAATAAGCGGTCTGGGTTCAAAGGAGTGTCAATATTCACGCGGTGGCGTGAACATAACTATAAAATCTCGTATCAACGCTGAATCAGTGCAAGTCATGGCCGCAATTCTGTCTAAGTTATCTCATTTGCTCCCACCATATAAGGTCAATATTCAAAGCCTGAAGGACATCAACAATTTAAACTTAGCTGACGAGAGATTTTCCGATGCAGGCCCTATTGATCTAATTATTGGATCTGACATTTTCTTTAACATATTGCAAGACGATCGCATTGCTCTCGACTCAGGGCTGATAGCTCTAAATACAATATTCGGTTATATAATTGGCGGAAAGTCTACCAGTGAACTAGCTATTGGAATCAGCAAGTCCACATACAAACAGATCTCAACAATCTACTTCAACGCTTCTGAGAATTAGATGAACTAAAGATAAGTGAACCTCACTTAACCGAAGATGAAGTAATATGTGAAGACCATTATGTATCAACTCATCTTAGAAAATTGGATGGAAGATATGTTGTACAACTGCCATTTAAGCCCCAATTAATCTCTGAGAAGCTTGGGGAATCAAGAGCAGCTGCATTAAGGAGTCTTTACATGATGGAGAAACGCTTCGACAAAGATTAATCCTTCAGACAACAGTACGCTATGTTCATGGACGAGTATTTAACCCTCAATCACATGCGACCTATAACAGAGTTGGAACCTCATTCAGACTGCTATTATATCCCTCATCACGCAGTCATAAAAGACACTAGTTCCACTACAAAGCTTCGCGTGGTATTCAATGCCTCAAAATCTACTTCAACAGGATTCTCACTAAATGAGAAACTTTTGATTGGTCCAATAATACAGCATGAATTAGTGACGATCCTTATGAGATTCAGAACCCATAAGATAGCATTCACAGCTGATATTGCCAAAATGTACCGGCAATGTACCGGCAAATACGCATGAATGATGGTGATACAAAGTTTCAGAGAATTCTTTGGAGATCTTCAAATTCGCAACCAGTAAAGGCCTATGAATTATTAACGGTGACCTATGGTACATCACCGGCACCCTTTCTAGCCACTCGAACCTTAAAGCAGGGGGCATTAGATGAAGGCAACGAATATCCTATTGGTGCTAAAACTCTACAAACAGATTTTTATGTCGATGACACGATGTCTGGCTCAGATACATTAGAACAAGCGATTGATTGTGTTAATCAGCTACGACAGCTACTTTCAAGAGGTGCTTTCACCATACAGAAGTGGGCTTCGGATTCAGAACAACTACTCGAACATATACCAGAAGAGCATCGAGAACTGCAGTCAAATCTTCCACTCGAAGAAGATGCTTGCATAAAAACGCTAGGACTGAACTGGAATGTAAAAGCTGTTTATGTTTTTGTTGTTGTTGTGGTTTGTTAAGTCCAACTTTTGTTCTATTAATGTAGATTTATACATAACGTTTATAATGTATCTCATCTTGTCAGGTGCGTCTTTCAGTTGTTTCGGTGTGCGGCATCGGGCTATCTTCTGGGGAGCCGGTGTCTCGGACTCCTTTGACTGTGGGTGATGATTTGTCTCATGGCCTGAACGAAGAACATATGTGTCATACAAAGATCAATGTTTTTGCTTCTCGTAGTTACGGATTGCATATATGTCATATAAATGCTCGAAGCTTATTACATAAAATAGATGAATTTCGTGTAATATTTACCCGATCACAGGCGGATATAGTTTGTGTGACGGAAACTTGGCTGAAACCTGCAGTACCCACATCACTGATAAACATTGGAGGCTATCGTTTATTTCGACATGATAGGGAGGATAGAAGAGGAGGCGGTGTCGCAATTTACATAAGACCTAACATACAGGCAAAAATCTTTCTGACTTCTACAATTTCTTCGACGGAGTTTTTATTTCTCGAAATTCTTGGTGCTGAAAACAAAACACTCATCGGCTGCGTTTATAAACCTCCGTCGGTAGCGTTATCTGAAATCTTCACTGACAATCTCCTGAATCTCTCTTGCTGTTTTCCCAACTATGTGGAGATTTTAACCTAAATTTATTAAGCATGACCGGCCCGGTTAGACAGTTTATAAATTTCTTGTATGCAGGTGATAATAAATAATGAAGCAAAGCATTTTTCTGGTTGTAGTTCATCTTTGCTCGATGTTTTCATATGCAATAACCCCTCAAACGTGTCCTTCTTTAGCCAACTTGCCCTACCGGGCATTTCAGATAACGACCTCATATTTCTAACATATTCGCTTAACATTGGGAGTGGGAATCGCTCCACTGAAACCTTCACTTTCAGAGTCTTCAATTCCGTAGACATGCAGTCCTTACATGCTGCCCTGACAAATACTGAGTTTAACCTAAGTATTTCATCAAACTATACCTCAATTAATGAAATTTTGGAGAATATGATACTAGAGCTATTCGAGCGTTTTGTTCCTATTAAGATCGTTAAAAGAAACAATAGGAATCCATGGTTTTCCAGTTCTATCTGTAAGCTTATGCACCGGAGAAATAAAGCACATTTTATCTGGAAACAGACACGAGCTCCTAGAGATTTTGAACGTTTCAAAGCACTTCGTAATATAGTTAATACATCTATTCGTAGGGCAAAATACCAATATTACCATAAAAAATTAAACATCAATCTTCCTTCAAGAAAATTGTGGCGTAATCTACGTGAGCTTGGTGCAACGAACGCTAAGACTGTAGATTATGACCTCAATTTAAACCAACTCAATAATTACTTTACCAGCTGCTCTGTATCCGCTTCCTCCGTAGTATGTAGGACCCCACGAAATGATCACAATGAGGCAATTGATTTTCGTGGAGTGGATGCTTCGGAAGTTCTTCAAGTTATTAATTCTATAAAATCAGGTGCCACGGGATCAGACAACATTTCTCCACGCTTTGTCAAGCTAATAGCACTTTATATTCTCCCCTCCATTACATCTCATCATCACATTTCCCTGTAAAATGGAAATTGGCCGCTGTCACCCCTATCCAAAAAAAAAACAAAATGCTGCGCACCTGAGGATTTCCGACCCATCAGTATTCTTCCGTTTTATCTAAAGTACTGGAAAAGATTATGCAAAATCAAATTGCATCTTATGTTAGCTCCAAGAATTTTTTGTCAGATGTGCAATCTGGTTTCCGTCCAAGGCATAGTTGTACTACAGCTCTTCTCAAAATTACCGATGATATTCGCGTGAATTTGGACAATGATCTTCTTACTATTCTTACCCTACTTGATTTCTCAAAGGCATTCGACTCTATCAAGCATAGTATTTTATGTATGAAACTTTCGACATTATACAATTTCAGCCACAGGGCTACTCGTTTTATAGCGAACTTTTTATCTGACCGCAAGCAGTTTATTAGAACTGAAAATCATACCTCTGCAGTTTTGCCTATCCTGTCTGGAGTACCGCAAGGCTCGATTCTTTCTCCCCTCCTCTTCGCCCTTTTTATCAACGATATAACTTCTGTTGTCAGGTATTCTCAAATCCATATATATGCAGATGACGTACAAATCTACTATGCTAAACCTGTTAGTGATGCTCTTGGGTGCATTAGCAATATCGGATTGGGCATCTAATAACCTGCTGCGAATGAACCCTGGTAAATGTAAGTGCATTGCCATTTTTAAACGTACCTCCCGTAACTCTTAATGGGAGTTCAAAAGATTACGTCGATAAAGTCACTAATCTGGGTGTGGTCTTAAATAAAACACTAACATGGAACGATCACATTAACTCTCCTGTGTCGAATATTTATGCTTGTATTAGGCGCCTAAGGTACTCTGCACACTTTACTTCTTTGGAAACCAAGGTACACCTAGTAAAAACCCTAATCATACCGATTCTGACATACGGAGACGTTGTTTACGGGAACCTCGATTCGCTATCTTGGCAAAAACTTAAAGTCGCCCTCAATTCTGCTGTTCGTTATGCTTTTAAGCAACGCAGTTTCGCACATGTCTCTTTCTTTTCAAATTGCTAATTTCTGGCTTGCCATCCATCTGCATAATAAGCTGAGTTTCCCTCGTTCCTCTAGAACTAATAAGCTTCTGCTTTCTACTTTTAATTATTTGCAAAGCAGCCACATGTTCTTCGTTCACGCCATCACGCTCTTGATAATGTCGTAAGTTTTAGTCATATATCTTATTTGTTTTATCTTCATCGTACATTTATAGTAGATTTATGGTTTGAGTTTTTGAGTTTTTTTTTCTTTTAATTTTTTAATTAGTTTTGAATTTTGAACTTATAGCACTGAATTTTAACATTAACTTTATTTTTAGAGTAAGTAATTTGTAACCTTCCTTTTTTCTTTTTGCTTTTTCTTTTTCCTCCTTTTTGGCAGTAATTATTGATAAGGAAACTGTAACTAATGTTAGATGTACATATATCTATGCTAAGTATATACAAAAGGAATTGTATATTCTTGTTTGTGCAATAATAAATGAATTATGAATTATAAAAGGAGACTACTTCTTCTTTAAGGTTACATCTTCGAACGCTGCAGTACAAGTAAGCGACAAATTCTTTCCGAAATAGCCAAAATATTTGATCCATTAGGCTGGTTAGCGCCATGTGTCGTAAGGATCAAATTAGTTATTCAAAGATTGTGGGTCGCTGGAATATCCTGGGACAGTGAGCTTCTGCCGGAAATTCTCAAGGAATGGGAAGAGTTTCAAAAGGATTTCAAGGTGTTAGAATCTATTAGAATTCCACGCTGGACTCCATGTTTTCGAATATGGGAAAGGAATCATGTATCTCGATTATTTCTTGGTCTACCCATGATTCTAGAAAACGTATCTGCATAAGCTGCTCCAGTAATTTTTTAGTATTAGGAAGACTGCAGTAAGATTTTCGACAGATAAGTTTCCTCAAGCACTTTTATTATTTAAATTGTGATCTTCACGTTTTCCAATTAGTTGTTCTATTGGTTATCGCCCTATATTATGGATTGCAAATTTAGAGTACCTACAGTTCCTCTCTGCTCTATCCAAGGAAATAGAGGCTTACTTCAGTATTTCTCTATATAAAAAATCAATTTATGTCTTCATTACGATTATGTAAAATTGTAGGACGATCTTGATGAACTTGCTGAATGGTACTACAAAGAGTTCTCCATTTAAATAATTATAATAAAGATAAAGCGATCGATCAGAGAAAATAACAATAAATTCCTCAAATTAAATTAGAAGGGCTGTCAAGTTGTTCTTTTTAAATACATTTTTCTGTGTATTTAACTCGTATAACTCCGAAGTAAGGTCGGAAACGATGGTTGTTGTAGGTTTTGCGGAAAAGGAGACAAAGATTCTCTATTCAACAATCTATTTTAGGTAGTCATGCGTAATTTACTTTAGAATTTACATGGTGTTCACTTCAATTAAATTGATCAAAAAATCTTTAACACTCTGTAATTCTGAAGCCATTCGACTTAGCTTGCCTCTGGCTTTTTTGAGTACTGCTTTTATGAGTAGGTACTACAATCGATAGAAAGAAAATGTTATAGAAAAAAATTGGAACGTCAATTTTCAATGCTCAATCACTTCTTTAGCATATAAAGGTCTTTGTATTGAATTATAAAACATTTTACCAACTTCTTAATAACTAACCCTGACTGTTTCTCCTTTCAGAACATGTAAAAGATCCACGACACAAAAATGATTTCAAACAACGAAACATACGATGCTGGTCCAATGGATGATGGCCTTCAGGACCTAGGACTTCCAGTGCCTGTACAAACATTTCTATGGCGGCAAATTGCTCCTTTTATACGCCCGAAACTAGGAAAGCTACACGAAGCAAGTTGTATGGTAAGAAAAGAAATCATCTTCTGTGCTTGATATGCAAGATTGGGACCAGAAAACACAAAACCGTCGCAACAAATTCATCGTAAATGAGCTGTATATATATATATATAAATGGCCTTTTATTATTGTTATGTCACCACGTTGCGTTCACATATATTTACATACATAAATGTTTGACGGAATCAGCAATTCAGCAAGTCATTTTACATTACACTAAATTCATTTGACATTTTTCAATCAAAATTTTGTCAAAATTTGACGCGCTTCCAATTTAAAAATAATTTTGAGTTTTACTATAAATTTCACTAAAATTTCATTAAGTGTTAGCAAGCACACAAGATTAAATAGATTTTGATTTAGGCAGTTATTAAAATCGGTTCGTAATTTTTTTATAATATTTTGAGTAAAATGCACACTGATGTCCCAACAGTTTACCGCAAGACAATTTGTATTCAAAACTATTAAATGCTGTTTCATTTTTTTACATGTGCTTTTAATATTTTTACACATTTTTTTTTATTTATTTATTTTTTTTTATTTAGAATGGCCTACATATTAGTACAGGGTTCTATAAAAATAACTCCAATATTTTTCCAGCATATAAAGTAAAAATGTATAAAGCCCAAGTTAAATATTATATCCAGTCACCCATTGAAAATTCTTTCATTAGAAGTTGTAAAACTGGAAATAACGAGCGAAATATACGTAGCGACATCTCTTTTACAAGACGTCAATCATTCTGGGCACATCTATATATATGAATTATCAATGACTATATGTATCTTAAAAACAGATTTATCTCAAAAAGGGTTGCATATAGGTAGGCACATCTTCATGATCAAATGAAAGGTAACATACTGATCTTTCCAAATCTTGCCAGAAAATGTAACGGTTATCAGAAATTTTTGGGAAAAAATCGATTAAGTTTAAAAAAATTTGGCATTTTTTTAACATTTTTACTTTGATGTTCTTTAACTAGTGACATGAGGGGGGCGGAGAGATGGTTCGACTTTCGTTGGAAAACTTAGACGGTTTACTCTCAAGAGCCAAAAATCACCATCATAGGTTACATAACAAAGAAGTTATGGTGTGTTCTGTGAAAAGCTAGCATATTTATTTTTCTTAATCACCCCGAAACGCTTGAGATGCCCCTGCTGCATTACATATTTTTTGTTTGCCTTGGCGAGTACTATTACGTCTTTCGTTATGGACTTCTGAGCTGGGAACACCTTGTGTATGTTATTTATTGAAGCTTGGGAATATAATATAAAAAATGATATGAGTTGTATGACCGGCCCTGTTTGTTGCACAAATTCAGACTGTTTGGAACTCATTTTATATGACATTTCTAATGATTTCCGGTTGTTGTTTTTTCTTTATTATATTACTGGTGGGGGAAAGAAAGATCACAAGCACGGAGACCAAATCGGCCCATTATGGTAGCCTACTAAAAATAAGAGAAGACCTTTCACCAAAACTTGCATGTCCTTTTAATGAAGCACATTATGTCTAGGTGCTTTTCAGCTCATTCACAAATAGGAGGGCAGACCCAATCGTACTCAGCGTACTCCAGGCAGAGGCCGGGCAAGCGCACTGAAATTATTCGGTTGTCACAGGCTCTCCTTCCATGCAGGACAGACACTCAGAAGTGTCGATGATTGTTAGATGGGCATGGTGAAGAGAACTGTGGCCGGTGATATTGCAACCCACAGTTCTACATTGTTTTCTTGCAGGCCCCAAGAGAAAATCAGTGAAATCGCTATTGGGCCCATCAAGAAAAAGTTTTGTACACCTGCAAGTGCACAGGTTTTGCCGTCCCTGCCAATATTTCATGTGAATATGCACTTTGAAGAGTGACCTTCTCACCGAGGTGGCAAAGCCTAGATTGGGTTCTGGTCCAGGGGAAGAAGCACAAGACTTCTTGTCTTCTGCTGGTAGCTTGGTAGTTGGTTCCTTGCCCTGATTCAACAGAACCTGGTCCGCTGAAGTTAACACCTAGCTAATTCGTCAATTTATTTTAGGTACGGAAAAAAGTATTTGGATCTTTCGGTTCAAGCAAACCAACCTTCTTAAAAATCAAAAAAAAATCCTTAAAATTTAGGTGAGATCAGATTAATGACGATGTGAAGAATTCCTTCACTTGACTTATACTGGGCATATTAGATCAGAGGAGAGCAACTTGCCGGCCTTCCCACTTTTATAGTTCCCGCCTAAAGTAGCTTTTTGGTAAGCCAAATGTTAGGTAGGGCTCAGTATACGGACTATTGGTTTCAATTTTAGCCAGATCATCCGCTTTTTCATTTCCGTCCACTCTTTCGTGTAGGAACCGAAAGCAATGTTACTTAATTGTCCCTAGACAGTAGCTTTTGTGGTGAATCTACAGACAAGTTTCGATTGAAAGATCTTAGAGGACAGAGTCAGGAACGCAGCTTGCCCATCTGAGCAAATATAAATGTTGGAGTACTTACAGCCCCTGCTTGGGCTTTCGCCTGAATTTGGAAGGTGCAGCACCAAGCGGAATAGGAAGTTCTACTTCTGGACCCATCATAGCTGAGCCTATTATCTTTCTTAGATCCGCCAGTACACCAAAAATGAGCCCGTTGCGGGAACTGCTGCCCTCTGTCTAATATCTCGCTTCTCTATTTAACGATTACTTGGTAACCTCTTTCGAAAGAAAATCTTTTAGTCATAACATCCGTTCGAGCTTCTGTCTTTAATGTGGACCTGCTCGAAGATATTGAGGTATCCCACTCTTGAAGAAATGTGATCATCTTACCTTTTCCTTCGAAGCATACTAGCCGCTGCTTCCTTCTGAATAAAAATATAGAGTAGCTGTAAGCCAGGAATGACTTGAAGAGCTCGTTGAAGACACGATGTGAAGTCGCCACTGGTGCCTAAACATGCTATCCTTTGCACCTTATCAAAGATCATCTTGTTGGTTGCCTGCATCATTTTGGACCACCATATTTAGCTCCGTAAGAAAGTATGAATCCGATTATTCCCTAAAAGATCGATAAGGTCATTTTGTGGTTCGGACCACAGCTTTTCCCAAAAAACTTTTATCATGATCGGAATGCCCACATAGCTTTGTTGGCAATAATTTTGAGATGGGGATTCCTGTGCCTTAAAGCCAACCTCTTAGAATAGATTTAAGAACTCACCACCACCCAAGAGCCATAGTAGGTAGTGGTGGTAAAACTTAACGCAGGATTCAGATAGTTTTCTTAACTTCACTAGGATGCCATCAGTTTTATCCTATTAAAACGGAAAAGTAACCGTCATAGAATTAAGATTTTATATAAAAAAAAAATCCTTTTTGATTTACATTAAATTTTTCGCATCGAATTATCGTCTTGCTATAAACTGTGGACAAATTCGAAATAGATTTTTAATGGAAGACGTTAAAGAAAATATTTGCAATGTTTATACAAAATTCATATGTAAAATTTTTGTCACTAACTGTTCTATGTGATATGTTTGTATTTGTCTTTTGCTTACCTATACACACATTGTACTTAAAATCTATGCGCCACCTTCAAACAATGTTAATGCGACATAGTTTTGCCAACATGCACCAGGACATCATGTAAGTTCAGCAATGATGCATTCAATTTTTGTAGTGTTTTTATATTGAATTGTTACAATAAGTGTAGAGAGTTATTTCGAAGATATTTGAAAATGCATAAAATCTAATAATTTATATTTTTGAATTCAAACAGGAGTTAAAGGAAGCGTGCAAGGTATATACTACAACTATACATACATAAATAAGATTTAAAAACACCAGTTTTTTTTTTCTCTACGAAATTACAGTCCTTTGAGAAAGTTCTTGTACAAAACATCCAATTTGGACTTTCACCGTCACTTACCAAAGGATTACATACAATAGCTAGATGGAGACTATTGCAGGCATCTCTACCACATGTAATGCACTGTGCTGCAGCTCTTTTACATAACAGGTAAATCAAATTTAAGAATATCCTTAATAATGTTGGTATCTTAAGTTTATTTTCTTGTCGGCAGAGTCAAAGACTTGCAAACGCTAGGAGCTACTGAAATTAAGTTGCTTTACACAATGCAATGGATACTACTATATGCATCTGAAGAATGTGCAGATGAAGAAGAGCTCGCCAATCCTACCAACGAATCGAATAGAACTCTTCAATATTTATTCTCTATACCAACAATTACGGTAAATATCGAATTAAAGGACATTTACCGATTTTTAAATAATGTAACATTTTAAATTTCAGCTTTTTGTCTATCTTTTTGCACCAATTATTCATCACTTGAAAGAATCAGATTTCCAAAATTTTCGATTGGAAAATGGAATCAAACTTTGGCAAGGAATGTGGGAGTATAAGGCACCTGGAGCGCCTTGTTTTGTAGCACCTGTTAAACCGAAAGCAAGAAATTTATTGAGTCCTGCTAGTCGCAGAGGATCGGCAGATGTATTTTCAGGACGTAAGTAAATTTATTGTTTTAAACATAATTTTCACACTGCAAGAAGATCTGCATAAGCTAGTTGCTATAAGGGCTCCTTTTGGAGGAAATATACTTCTTTAGCTTCAATTTTATATGTATATCTTCATCTTAATATATAAAAATCCAGTATCACTGTGTTTGTACACGCTAATCTCCGAAGCCGGCCAACCGATTTCAAGGAAATTTTGTGAATGTGTTTGGTTGGTTCCAGCTTTAGAGATAGGATAGTTTTGGACAAGATAGATCGCGTTGTTCTCGAGACGTAAAAAACTGCCTACACGGCGTTTTCATAAAAATTGAAAAGACATGTTCAAAAATAGACTATATCGGGCAACTAGCAAATAAAATTTTAAAAAACAGTCTAGATCAGGCCACCTTTTCTTGGTGTTGCCATACAAAATTTTGATTTTTCACTATATATTTGGAAACTGTATGAGAACGCGTCGACGTGGAGAGCTCAAATTTCTTACATATGCCTTATTTAAAAAAAGGGAAATTTAAGTTCGAAAATGGAACCAATTGGGCAACTCCTTCGTAGGGTTGCCATACAAAATATCTGCAACGTGATGTTTTCATATCAAAGGTAAATAACATTTCAAAAATGGACTAAATCTGGCTACGCCTTCTTTTTATGGGCAGACAAAACTTTTGTTTTTCACTATATACTTGGTAGCTGCCTCAGAAGGCGTCGAGGTGGAGAGTTCATATTTTATACATGGCGTTTTCATAAATAAAAATTGTTTTTACAGTCGAAAATGGGCCCAATCTGGCAACTCCATCGTGGGGTTGCCATATAAAAATTTTGTGTTTTACTATATATTTGGCCACAACCTGAGAAGCGTCAACCTAGAGAGGAACACTGTCGCACTCATATGAATGTATGCACACACACACTCATGAACACACACACACACATACAGACATCGAGTGAGACCCTAGAGAACGGAATCGCGCGATCAAGTCAGGTAACAGCTTAGATATTATGCATCTTTAACCACTTCCCCCCCCCACCTATCATCTAGGTATATCTATAGTATCTATAATATCGCCAGGCAACACTGACGGGCTCCTCCTAATAGGTTATAATTAGAGAAGACGCTGTTTTTTAATTACTTTCAGTCCAGGTTTAAACTGCTTATGAACCTTCTTTGGATAAAGTTTCCACACAACGGTCGGTATGATTTAGTTTTTTCTCCGCTCTGATTTTATAAAAAGAAGGAATTCTACTTTTTTTTTCCAAGTTTATGAGTTTTTTGATTGGCTCAGTTTTTGCAGCTTTTATTAGCCTTTTAGAATTATTTTAAGATAGCATTCGGAGGTGCTAGAAATAGTTCAGACTCAATGAAGGGAGCTTTAAATCCTATTTTTCTAGATTATCAGCAATTTCAATGAACACCTTCATGTCTTTTGAGGGTTTGTATAATCCCAAACTATCCTTGACTCTATGGTGAAGAAGCCATTAACATTTCTGTTCCATGGCCGTTTCAGCCATGAAGATCCATAGGAAAGGAACGGTTACTCCCCTAGACAAACAAAAATTTGATTGGCAGGCGGAGGTATCTAACCGTTTCAGAGTTACAGGGTGATTAAGAAAATATGCTAGTTTTCACAAAACACCCTATATCTTAAAAAGTGCAGGGCCCGGTTTTGTTTTTTACAAATAGCTGACTAACATAACATTTTCTTATAAAAGCTGTAAATTGTGGACTCTCCTCTTTAATTTGACATATTACACAATGTCCTAACTGTATCCATAAAAAAATTATTACCTCATAACCTGCCAAACAGTTTATTGTTTGGCTAGGTGAGTACATCACCTCACCTTATGGACCTACATTGAGAAAATAGCCTGTATACCCAATACTTTTATTTGGAATAGATTAAGGGTAGAGCAAAGGGCCTTTGAAGTAGGTACACTACTAATACTGAATATGGCCTGGACCCACATCACTGTCTATTTCTGATACGTCTGTAATTGTAATTGTGTCACTTAATCGCTAGTCTCCTAATGATATTATTATTATTTATTGGACTGGCAAAACGTACACAAGATTTTACAATCTCATTAGCACAAAAAAATTATGGAACTATTTTAAACAAATACATGAGAATATAGAGAATATCTAAAATTAAATTAAAAATTGGAAATTACTATAAAATAACTGAAAAAGCATATACTACTAATAATAAATAAATAAATAAATAAAAAGAAAATTATAGCTAATATACAAGAAATAAAACAAAACAAAATATTAAACAATATTGAAAATTAAAAATTATAAGAAAGATAAAAATTATAAAAATTACGAAAGTGAGCTACGCTGTGAAACAGGATAGTAACATGAAAATGAAAATGGGCAAGATTAATTAAAATCGTGGACCCTCATGAGATCCTTAAAAGCCACGACAGATCGCCCGTTCTGCTAACTAGGGGGAAGACTATTCCAGAGACGGCCTATCTGGACAGGATAAGAGACCTTCATTACTGATTTATGAAAACGGTAATGTGCTAATGTGATTACGTTCCGAAGCTGTTTGCTGGAAAAATTCACGCAGATAATACGTTTTGTTTGTACGTACTATGTTATAAAAGTGAATTAGTCCTCTTTGCTTTAGATAATCTAGTATTGAGCAACCCAACAATTTTGTACGGTAAGGTGAAACATGGTCAAACCTGCGAAGTCCATAAATGAATCGGATACGATTATTAAAGGCAACTTCCGTCTTTCGAAGACAAACGCTATCGAGTCTAGAGTTAATCAAACTGCCGAAAGTAAAGTCAGGTAGAATTAGACTTTTAATCAGTTTTAAGCTGATTTCGAAAGATAATGAGTCAGCAGAGAGCCAGAGCGTACGAAGTACAATATAAACCTTACCGATAATTAACTTTGTATTGTCACAGCATTTCATATTGATTCAAAATAATGCCTAGATTTTAAACTTTGGGTACCAAATTTAAAATTGTACCATCCAAGACCACAAGAGGTGAATCATGTGGGTCAAAAGAAGGCAATACATTGGGATTTGTCAGGGTTTAGCTTTAGGCCATTAGCCTTAGACAAAATATTGGTTCTCTCTAAATCGTCATTAATGCGAGCAATACAGTCCTCCAACAAACCAACAGGTCTGCTTATGTAGACCTGCACATCGTCAATATACATGTGCACGGTGACGTCCCAAATGGTTTCAGGGAGATCATTTATAAATAAACTAAATAACATAGGGCCCAGTACTAGCCCTGAAGAACGCCAGACAGAAGAGGGAGGGAACAGGAGGTATTAAGATCCACTTTCGCCACCTGCTTACGATCGACCGAAAAGTCCCGAATAAGAGCGACGGCAGAGGGACTGAAATCAAAGCAGCAATTAAGTTTCCGAAGTAAGATCCCAAGATCAACGCTGTCAAAAGCCTTCGAAAAATCGAACAAAGGCAGCCAAGTTGTTGTGATCTAGTGCAGCTCTAATGTCAGTGGATACTCGCAGTACTTCTGTTTCGCAATTGTGGTCACGACGAAAGCCAGACTGCCATTTGCTTAGGATCTCCCTCGAATCCAAATGCTCAACTAATTGCCTATTCATTATCTTTTCCAGCGCTTTCGATAAAAATCATAGGATGCTTATAGGTCTGAAATTAGAAGGGGACTGAAGAGAAGATTTTTTGGGTATTGGCAACACAGTAGCGGTCTTCCAGCCGCTAGGAAAACACGAAGTCATAAGACATGTATTTCTGATATGGAGGATGTAGGTATCTATGAAAGGAAGCAGCAACTTAACGAACAGTGGAGACATATTATCTGGACCAATAGCACAAGACTTGATAGAAAAAATTGCTTCAATTAATTCGCGGCGGTCGATTCCGCGGAAGAAAAAAGATAAATCATTACCTGTTGTGAAATTAGAAGTCAATAGATTTCGATTATCTTGCAGTTCATCCACAAGTCCTTGCTGTGTGTTAGTAGGAGATGTAAAGAAACCATTGAGTACATACGGATCAAGTTCACAGCTTGTTTTATCCATACCAAAAACTCCCGCTTGCCGCAAGTTATGGCAAAGAGCTTTGACTGAGAGATGGTAATTAAATTTGGAGCTAGAGTAGCAGCGCTTGGCTCTATGTATTGCAGTTGTGGCGATGTTGCGAGCTGCTCAGTATAGAGAACGGTCATGGTCAGTTTTAGTCCGCATATAGCGGCGACAAAGAAACTCATGACATCCATTAACTTGCAAGGTGTTAGTTCTTAACGGCACATATTTTTGATATGTCATCGATAGATGAACAGTCAAATATGGAGCACACACCCTTCGGATAAAGCGTTGACGTTGATATTTTTATAGTCTCGATAAGAAAATCTGCGAAGTGATCCAGGGTTTAGCTAGATGTCATGAGAAAAAAATAAAATATCGTCATCCAAGTTACTAAATGGGCATAGCTGATCTTGAAAATTAACTTTGGTAACATCAGAAGAAAGGATCAAATCAAGTAGTAACGGATTTGTCGAGTTGAAGTATGTGGGATATGAATAAATAACATCTAAGTGCAAGGTAGCAAGAAAATTTAGAAATTGGTCGGCCGAAGATCGCCGGTCACTATAAAATTCGTATAATTATGCGATATATCAGACAATATACCTTCAAATTCCTGCACAAGATCAAATCTGAAGCCATTTGGCGGACAGTACAAACTTGATAAGATACATTTAGAGCTCCCCGACACTATTTCAATGCCAACAAATGCGAGTACTCCACCCGTCGATGAGAAAACCCCACCTCGACTTCAAACCTTCCCTTACAAAAATCGCCACACCTCCCCCCGTTAGTGTTAGTTTCTACATAAATATAAAGAGCGTTTTGCTTGCGTTGAGTGGTGATCGCCAATTAATCCGCATAGTATTCCTCTTTAAGCCTCTAACTGTTTAGTTGCACTAGCTGATCGTCTATTTCGATCGTCCGGGAGAAAGCTGATTGATTTTGTCGGAATAGTTACATATCATAAACTATACGAGGGTGGATCAGTAAGTACCCGTATTAGGAATGAAAATGCAAACTTTTGGCAAATTTATTTTTTTATTTTCCAACGTAGTCACCATCTCATTTAATTCACTTTTTCCAATGCTCCGGCCATTTCTTGAAACCTTTCAAAAAATACGATTTTTCAAATGCATCAAAATAGGCTTCTGTTTCACCGATCATCTCCTTATTTGAACTGAACTTTTTTCCTGCTAGCCACGTTTTCATTTTGGGAAATAAGAAAAAATCACAGGGAGCTAGATCTGGTGGATGTGGTAGCAGCTCATAACGAAGTTCAAGCAGTTTGGCAACAACGATTCCGGCTGAGTGAGCTGGTGCATTGTCGTGGTGGAGCAACACTTTCTTCTTAGCCAAATGTGGCCTAGGCTCTTTCAATTTTTGGTCAAGTTAGTCCATTAACTTATTATAGCACTCCCTTATTATCGTTCTTCCGCTCTCCAGAAAGTCGATGTAGATTATTCCTTTGCAATCCCAGAAAATTGTAGCCATAACCCTCCCGGTTGATGGTATCACCTACACATGACTTCTTCAGAGCAGATTCGCCTGGAAATGTCCATTGTTTTTACTGCTGCTTGGTTTTTGGTGAATAATAGTGAATGCAGCTTTCATGCTTTCATCCACGGTTACAACTTGACGCAAAAACTCCTGCGGATCTCTCTTGAAGATATCCAAACACTGCTTCGAAGTTTAAAGCCGTATCAGCTTGTTGTTCATCGTGAGCAATTGGGCCGACAGCTTTTTCCATCCAAACTCTTTATGCAAAATATTGATTACCGATCCATAAGAAATGCCTACGGCCTCCGCTACTTCACGTACTTTCAATTGGCGATCAGCAAGAATCAGACCAGGAACTTTTCCCACGATTTCTTCAATCACCCAGTTTGATGGACTGCCTGGGCGCTCCTCATCAAAAACATACGTGCGGCCACGTTTAAGTTCACTTAAACCAATATATAACTGTTGTAATGGATGGCGAAAGGTTCCCATAAGCTGCATCTAACTTCGCTTTTATTTCTTCGCAACTTTTCCCCGTCCAAAAATAAGAATCGAATCACCAATCGACACTGTTATTTTTTGCATTGTTACGTAAAATACCAAACGCATTCAACACAAATGACTATCAATTCAAAACTAAACATTGAATTAATTCAAAACTCTTGTGTACTGTCATTTGACAGCTAACAGTATACAGTGGTAACAGCATCATTCCCCAGCAGCGCCATCTACGTTCAAGCACGCGTACTTATTGATCCACTCTCGTATATATGTATTTCTGCTTCTGAATATGAATTCTATTCCTTTAATTCCTAATTGCTTTTCTAAGAGAGCAGTTGTCAAATGCTCCTCCCATGTCTGTTAATTCACATAGAGCCACCTTTTTGCCTCTAAAGATTTTTCAAGATCTTCGAATAAAGTTCAGCCGACTTACTATAAGCAAACAGCTTAAAATCGCTTTCAATGTCAAGATTTAGGATTTATTCGTAGGACTTAAGAAGAAATAACAAAAGCCTAATGGATCGAACCAAATTGCTTTAGTGTTCGCGTAATCTATAGAGTGTATTGTGGCTCCTGGTAGCTGTGAGCAGCTAGCCTATGTTTGGGCAAATTTCGATTTTCAACAATTTCCTAAGAGATTGCCTCTGTTGAAAAGCTTCCTGACCTACATTCTTCTTCTGCTCCTCCTCCATACTCCACCCCATAGTATTTGTTTGTCGAGGTCGAGTCAAGTGCTTAGTTCAATATGGAATCTTTTCCTATCCGCTGACCTACTATGTTTCATAAAGCCACCTTGATCCGATTTGCCTCGACACAGAACTCTATGTAGTCGCGCAGAGGACGTATTTTACGAATCGTCGCTATATAATAATTCGAAAAATACTTCCTTTGCATGACTCTGCGGCCGATTAGGTAGTTTCTTATAGAGGAAGAAACTCGAACTCTTCTGAAGGTGTAATATAATAATATGTTCCATCACATACAGTTAAGGTTTCCTTTTCTTCTTCTGAGGCTACATGTCTAGATGTAATGAATCCTCTTGCAATGTTCATATACCCTTCTAAGGTTCTTCTGTTCATACAAATAAGTTTATCTAGAGTCATTCAATAGAAAATCGACAAATGTTCTGGTAAGTTTTGCTGAAATATTTTTTGTTTTGACGACTTTTGACGGAAATTTAGAAAAAATTACAAATTTTGCTTGGTAGGTGTTGTTTCAAAACTTTATATCTCAGAATTTACACATCGCAAGCGCCCATGAAATAAAGCTATTTATTTAGTCGAGGTCCTTTTTCTGAAAGTTTGTTTTCAAGTATAATGAATATTTCCGTTATCTTTGAATATCTGAAAAAGCCTACTCTAAATTTTTTTTTATCTATAATGGGTTTTAAGGAATGAGAAAATGGAATCCTTGAAGTTTGGGTGGAGTTTTTTTTTTTTTAAATATGTAGTTCAGAAAACTTTGAATGAAAATTGATGACGTATGCTGAGTTATCAGATTATGTGCAGTGTGTTCGATAGGAAAGCTTTGAACAGAAGCATATTTTGGGGTAATACTTTTCTTGTTGTAAAGGACTGATAATGAGTCATATTTTAGAAGGGGAAAATATATGTCCTTGGTGTAAAAACTTTACTTGATCAAGGATAACACTGCAGTTTTGGTGTATATTTTGAAAAATAATAAAGTCTACTTCAGATAAAAAATTTCTTTTTTTATATCATTCGATCGATAGATCTTATCGGGTCAGGCAAAAATTTGTTTTTCATTTCTCTCCCCTTCGATAATCCAATTCTATTCCCAATCATTCAAAAGTTATAAAGTATCACACCAGAATACTTTTAGTATTTATATGAAGGCTTAAGAACAGCCACGGTATACAGACTAACAAGAATGCCTACTAGTTATTTTGACACTTGAGCTGTGACGTCACGGTATCACAAGTTATCTGAAGTGTTCAGAAAAATTATTAAAATGAATTATTTGCTAAAAGCTTTGAAGAAATAAAACGAATAATATCATAGCAAATAAAAATTCAAATATTTAAAAAAATTATGTTGCAATTTAATATAAATATAAAACAAAAAATTAATTAATATAAAACTCCTCTAGTATACAATCGTATGATGCAGTGCCACTCAGGATGGCTTCCTACCATGGATCATAGCAGTCATACCTTGTTACTGTCAGTATAGTATGAAGAACAGCTGTCCTTTTGATAATTATTTAGTGATGCCAGATGTGATACTCGAATAATACAGAAATAGAATAGGATTACGGAATGTCAGTCGAGAAAGGAAGGGATGGGCTTTTATTTTGTGTACGAAAAAATACGAGTCAACGGACTTATTTTCGAGAAAATTTTGTTTTATTTTTGTTTGTTTTTGTAAAAAAAACAAATAACATTGTACTAAAGCCCTCCATTTGAGTGTCAAATTATTTTGTTATAGGATTTCTATGGCTTCTAATTTATAGGGGTTTAAAGTAAAATCCGAGTCAAAAAAAAGTTTCAAAGGCACATAGCCCCTTACCCCCGAAGATTTACTGGTTATACTGTCATAAAAATCGTTTGCTTGGCTCGATTTAATCTATTTAACACAAAGCTTTGAAGTGGTTGCAAAAGGTTCAAGCCACTTTCAGATTTACCGCTTTATCCTTAGCGGTGCTTAAGACTGAGAGCTACGATTTTTTTGTTTTTTATTGAAAATGCTACTTCGACAGGAGGAAGCTTTCAATTCGACTGATTTTTTTTTTGATGTTACTTTATATCTCCGATATTTCCAAACCAATTTATATAGAAAGTCATGTTTTCAGGGTGGTCTCATAAAAATTTGGTAACGATCTGATGAAGACCTTTGGACATGGACAATATAGAATTCCTCACCAGAGAACAGTAAATCAATCGTGATTAATGTTATTAAATATTTGTGTAAGGCCCAGTTTAGATGGGTCAATATGCTAAGTCTGCGGCCGAAGACTTATTAATAATATGCTGGTTTGGGGGGCAGGAATGAACCATCATCCTACCTACAAGTTTTCGTGTGACAGAGGCAGAGCTCTGACCAGTCTAAGCTATGTTTATGTACATTGAACATACATTGAAGCGCTGTTGTTGATATAATTTTTTTTTTCAAACTGTACAAGGAACATCTGTGAATACATTAATGGCTGTTTCACAATCTTTCTCCAATTGTGATTCGCTTGTCGCATATCATTTGATCGATTTATTCGCGCTTCAAAAGATATATTTGACAAACAATTTTGTATCAAACAGACGATTCGCACGCTTACTAAAAATAATAAAAAAAATAATGTTTCTGAAAAAATAAAAAAAATAAAACATATATAAAAATATAAAGTAAAGCACTAAAAAGTCAAAAATAGTTCTATGGCCAGGATCAATTATTATTGATAATAACTCAAAAATAATTCTTCTACACTATGTAATCGATTTCTGTATTTGGTCAATGAGTTTGGATCAAGCACACAAAATATTATGCAAACAACAATTGCTATTGCAGAGCACAGAGATTGTAAACTAAATCTTATGTCTGCTTGGCGCAAATAACCGTGAGGAATGACGACATTGTCATTCAAACAACGTTATGATTTGCCCAAAAGGTTGGAATGATTTGCCCAAAAGGTTGGTAGTTCTGTAATAGTTTTTTTTTTGTTTAGTCGGTGCCAAGCTGTACAACTCAAAAACATTCCTACAGAATCACCACCCCTGTCCGGAAATCATTACGTTATATTGAATGATAATGTCGCCATACTTCATTTTATTATGCAGTACATAATTCACCACTAATCACTGGAGGTTCGCTCTTTACAAAATAGATGGCACTATAAATTCTCCACACATTTTCTATATAAATACTATTAAAAGACACACATTTACACGTAGAATAGTTATTCAAATACGAATATACCACTTAGTTGGCGTAATTTCTTACTTTTCCTATGGAAAGTTTAACATAAATTATAAATTTGTATTAATTTTCAGGTAAACCTTCAGGTGCCCAAGATGTCATATCTCCAAATACAGATTCGCCACAAAGTATATCTTTTTCAGATCCAGTAAAGCACGACGACGAGGTATTTCTGATTTTTTTCCAATTTAATTAAAAATTATCATCCATTCCACTCGAAACTGATCACTATTGGGTGAAACTTTTAAAATATATCCAACACTTAGCATATTTTCGTTGTCCACTACATACCACCACATATCCATGGAAAGAAATTACGTAACATTAGGATGAAAAAGGTCACATTTCAGAAATGGATAACCCATTGACGTAAATCCATACATGGACATTGTATTTATGTTTATGTTGTCATTAAAAAAAAAATTTTAACTTTAATTAATTTATAATGGATACTCTAATAAAAAAACACTTAAGTGCCCTAACTTTGTCACACTCAACTGAAATTAATTAATCGGAACTTGGCACTAACCATGTGCTTTTCTTGTTTAACACGTGCTTAATTTGATTTGTGAAGGGGTGTGTAGGCATTAGCCTCGCTGTCACTGCGACCTGAAAGATCTATTGTGAGTCTCCGTTGCATTTACTCCCATTCTAGGTTCAGACTGTTAATAAAGTCTAGAGCCATTCTGGGATTGAGGTTCCAGACGTAGGTCTGTGGAGGAAAGCATGTTCGAGGTGGAGTAGGCTCCGCCTGGCCAATGCTTCGCAGTTGTAAAGCAAGTGCTCCGAGGTTTCGTGATCATCCTGACAGAAACGGCAGGATGAAGTCTCAGCTAATGGCAGCTTGTTTAGGTCATACCTTAAGGTGCAATGGCCTGAGAAGAGCTCAGTAATCATTTTGAGCTCTGTCCTTCTAAGGAGTAAGAGTTCGATTGTTTTTCCGCCAAAGGTCTCGATAAACTTTTTTGCCTGACGAAGTCCTTGTAGCCTTTCCCAATACAGGGATTTTTGTTTATTCTCCAAGTCATTTAGGGCAGCTCTGAGGTAACACTTTGTAGTGCCACAAAATGGCTCTGGTCCGACAAACTGAGTTTCCGCTCCTCTTTTGGCTAGGCCATCAGCAATTTAATTGCCTTTTTGGCCTTCATGTCCACCTGGACACATGAGGATATCTTTGTTTTTTCTTGATCTATTTTTTGAGGGTTTGTAGACATTCCCAGACTATCCCTGACTTGACAGTGTAGGACTTTAAGGCCTTGGGTGCAGCTTGACTGTCGAGAGGATATTAATGGTTTAGCCATTTATGGCTCTTTTAATGCAAGAATTGGCACATTCTATTATGGCCAATGCCTCAGCTTGGAATACGGTAGGAATAGAGCCCAGAGTCTTTGATATATGGCATTTGGGGCCGTACACGCCCAGCTCAACTCGATTATTCGGTTTTAAACCATCTGTATACCACATACGCCATTGCTGTCGGTCCCCTAGAACCACTTAGAGTGGTCTTACAAAATCCGCCCTTGGTGTGTTTAAATCAGATATTGTCGTCAAATACTTAAATGACCAACCAGTCCCCCGGCTTTAACTGTTTCTCCTTTTGTACTCTAATAGCACTGGAAATCGCTTCCTTTTTCACCTGGAAATGTTCCAGAGCCTCAGCCATTTTTTTATTTGTTTTTGACCACCATCCGCATAGGTGACCATAGGTCTAACAATCGTGTTTTGCCAATGAATCGACTACATGTGTAGAGAGATCACACAGCTCTATCCGTCACTCTGGACAGATGCGAATTCCAGGTAAGCTTCTTATCTAGAGTTACCCCCCCCCCAAATTTTACTTCGTCTGAAAATATCAATTCCGTGTTATCAAGAAGAGGAGCCATTAGTGAAAGCATCGATCTTCTTGTAAACTTTGTTTAAACACCACGTGTGCAGACTTTAGAGAGGACATTTTGCATGAGGTCGGATATGACTTGCTCATGCTTGCCCCGTATTGTGACTACTAGGTCATCCGCGTAGCCTTGCACATTGAAACCTGAACTGGTCAGTTTCTCTAGCAGGTCATCAATTACGATCGACCATAGGAGTGGAGAGTGAACTCCTCCTTGTGGGCAGTCTTTTGCTGCCGTGAACGTCATTGAACAGTGCCCTAGAGTTGTGGTTAACGTCCTGCTTCTAAGCATGGAGTCTATCCAGTTTACCATGGAGAGCTCAAAGCCTTCTTACTCGATAGCTGATTTATTTGCATCGAAGGAGGTGTTATCGAAGGCTCTTGCTATGTCCGCAAATGCACATAAGGCCACCTCGTTTTTCGAGGTTTTAGACTAATGTGTGAATGGCAGTCTCGGTAGATTTGCCAGCTTGATAAGCGAACTGCTTAGAATGAAGTGGTGATTTAATCAAAATTTCACTTCGAATGTATAAGTCTAGGATTTTTTCCATGGACTTAAGTAAGAATGAGGAAAGACTGATGGGTCGGAACGATTTGGCTAGGCAACTAGCCCTTTTCCTGCGTTCGGTATTAATACCACCCTGACGTCTCTCCAACATTGGGAAACGTAGCCTAGAGCGTAACTGGCTCGAAACATTTTTTGTAGTGGAGGCAGTATTTCTTCAACACTTTGCTGTAGTAAGGCGGGGAAGATGCCGTCCCCTCCAGCAGATTTAAAGGGCTTAAATGTGCCAATGACCCATCTAACCTTATTAGGAGTGAAGATTCTGCCCGCAAGGCTTTTGCTCCTGTTAGAGCCCCTAAACTAGTCCACCTCAATTTGGTTTGGAGCAACTATTCCTTGATCGGAAGTTAGAGAGTCGGGAAAGTGTTTCCTCGCAACTCTCGTTGTAGTTCCCATCTTCTTTTTGATGTGAGCCTAAACTATTTGTGTGATCCTTCAAAAGTAGGTTATGGAGCCTGGTAGTTGCGGGCAATTGCTCTATGCCATCGCAGAAGGTCCGCCAGGTTCTTCTTTTGAATCTCCTTAATTCCGTATTGTATTCCGTTAGAGCCTTTTTATATTCCCCCCAGATGCCAGAGAGTTTAACTCTGTTGAATAGATCCCTGACTTCTTTTCTTTTCAAGCTCAGTTCCTTATTCCACCAAGGCACCTGCCGATTGTAGGTCTTTTGCTTTAGAGGGCAACTATGTTCGAATGAAGTCAATACAGCCGTTTGGAGCTGCGCAGTGGCTGAGTCAAGCTCTTTCGTTGTGCTAATGCTACTGCCGGCAGAGTCGACTACAGCCTTAAGGTGTTGTCGATAGAGTTCCCAGTTAGTTAGTTTGGGGATTCGGTACTCTTGACATGTGTTAAGTGTGGCATCTATATCGAACCTGATATGTCTGTGATCGGACATGGAAATCTCGTTCGATACATGCCACCTGCTTATTCTTGTACTTATGAACATACTGTCAAGTGTTAGGTACAGGACCACTTGTCTAATAGAGTTCATAAAGGTTGGCTTATTACCTCGATTTAGTATCTCCAAATTGCTAGACAATATAAAATCGTAAAGGTACTTACTCCTGGCGATGGTATCCGTGCTGCCCCATAGCGTGTGATGTGCGTTTGCATCGCATCCAACGATGAATTGCTTTCCTCTGCGTTTGAAGTATGAGCCGTTTTAGCTCTTGGAGAGGTAATGTATCCGCTTCTCCGGGAAAATAGGCTGATTGTCATGTCACACATGTCGCTTATTTGATATGACCAATCTACCTCCGCCGGCGTTGCGGCTCCGGACATCCAAATTTCATGCACTGACGTTCATATTGGCTTAAACACAATTACGACGAATAGAACGACCGACGACCACTACAGATTCCTATGCAATTATACGCTCCATTAAACGTTCCTAGAGAGAATTGTGTTTATAACTGCAATAGACGTCGGTCGTAGCAACTGTGTTTAAGGCTGAACCACAATGAACGTAAAGAACTTTACGAATTTGAACGAATCTGAGGTTTACTTCCAAATGATTGACATTTTTGCCCCAAATAAATAGACATCACATTCCGTAAGGGATATTGTCTTTACATTTAATGTTTTCAATTTTAAAATGTAATAAAAGCAACAAAATTTACAAATAGAATTTAGTTGAAGGTTTGTTCCTTTTATGAACATTATATAAAAGAATGTAAAAAATGTAAGAAGAATCTGAAGAATATTCTGAAAAAAAAACATCGGCAGCACTTCCAGGAGCAATATCTCGTTTTCTTAGTTCCTTCCAAAATTTTCTCTAAGAAGGGTCTACCTTTTATCACAATCTGATTCCTTATGGAATGAACGACTCTTACCATGCTTATACTTACGACAATTTGACTTTCAAATATACGTCCGTACCTCACGTCCAGGACACTGGATATGTGCGTGCATGGGGCCTTAGGCCTTCTTTTTAAAATTTTGTAGAAATGGCACAAATTGCGTGGATTGAAAATAAATAAATAAATAAATGTGTTTCATTGTTTATGAACTTATAGTTAATTTATTGAAGATGAAGAAAATAGTGGCTTTATGGTCCATGTCGAAATTTTAGCCAATAAAACTTGAAATTCAATTCCTTCAAATTCTTAAGTGCTCAGATGGGAACAGGACGCTATTTTAGAGCCCTATATTTCCGACCTCTTTGGACTTGGGACACATATTGCCATACGATTGGACTACTTTTACGCGTTGTTCGGTTATGACTAAAATGACTAATATTCTTGCATTCTACACTTAGTAAAAAAGCAAAATACAATATTTCCATTGCGGATGCATTATATGTTCGATATTAACAATCAACATCCAAAAATGATAGGTTTCGTATGGAATGGCTATAACCTTAAATAATTATATACTGGAAGCTGAGACAACTTACAACTAGATATGAAAATGTCTATATGAATACGGATTGGTTTTTGAAATCTCTTTAAAATTTTTATTCAACCAAAGAAAGCTATCATTGCGAAGAATTTATGTGGCATACTACAGCAAGAGAGAGAGAGAGAGAGAGAGAGAGAGAATGTGTAGAGCTTTCTATTAGTAGAGGGTCATTATCATGTTAATCATGTATTGTGAGGCTTTGCACATCTAGATGTAAGTTGTCTCAGCTGGAAGCATGAATCGTCTTTTAGCTTGAAATTCATTGAAAATTAGTTCAATGAATTTATAAAATGTAAAATTGTAATTGCAAAAAAAAACAAGTCGAACTTCAATGAGGGCGATCAAAAAGCTAATCCGAATTGGTCGATAGGTTCAACTATTTTTTCTTTTGCATGTAAACAATTACACACATACATGTTTATGAAATACCTACATATATATTCGTTTACAGCCAGGATCTTGGGTATCTTCCCCAAAGGATTTTGTCTTTCCAGAAACAATTCCCGAAGAAGCATCAAGTCTAGAAGAAGAAAGAGTTGTTATATTTCGTCTACCCTCAGGCCCATATCTAATGGATCCATCATTTTACACTGTAAACATATAACATTTCAATTTATTAATCGAAAATATTAATAATCACTTTTATACTTTTAATATAGGCTGATGCTAGTCTTCTGCAGCAATCACAGAGCAGGAGAGGAAGTAAACAATCGATTCAGTCAAAAGATCGAATAGATAGATATGGAACTCGCTTTGATTTTGACACAGATAAAATTCAAGAAAGAGAAGATAGAGCCCATGGAACTGGGAAAAGTAGCTCGTCCACAGAAAAGGAACAATCTGAAATAGATGAGAAATCTATTAGTAAATGTGATGTTGGTGCAGCCACTTTCCTCGATGTTTCCGTCCTTAGATGCCTTTTTATTTCACATTGGCAAGAAGAGGGAGTGTATTGGAGTCTACATTACTTGTACAATCGGTAAAAAATTAAAAAATCAAATATTTAGAAATGAGTTTTATATCTTCGAATATATATGTAGACTACATGAAATTGGTGAAGAAACAGCAATACCACAACAACAGCCACGAAAGCGATCCAATTCTCTTCCAATTCCTCAAATTGAGATATCACTATATCAAGGCCCTGGTAGTCGAGACAGCCCTTGCGGAAGCTCTACAGCAAAAGATTACATCGATATTCCTGAACCATCAATAACAACACTCTTGACTGGTAAGTAGTAGTAGTAGTAGTAGTAGTAGTTGTAATAGTGATGATGCAAATAATTTTCAATTATGACGAAAATCACATTTCCATTCTATTGTTGAATAATCAGAAGATACAAACTCAATTGGTGAACGTAAAGGCAGCGAGAAGAAGAAACGTGTTAAGATGGCAGATCTCAGAGCATTTGTGGAGACGAAAATGTTTTCAAAATCTGATAGAAATCTGGAAAAAATTGGTCTAGAATCAGCACAATTAACAAACGATAACCCATTGGAACATGCTGTAGGGCAAATATAATAATAACCAAAGCCAATATTATTGAAAAATGTATAACAAAAACGGTTTTATTTTATGAAGGAATACCATAGAAGCTTGGATACCGGAGAAAAACATTTATCACGTTCAGCATCGATGATTTCCCGTGAGCCTCCAAGTAACTTAACGAAAGGAAAAAGTATGCCCAGCTTAAGGTAAATACAATTTTAAATAATTCTTCTTATCAATGTTTGACCATATCTCTCTGATTCACTTGTGCTCTAAAAACAATATTTGCGTACAAATTTGCTGTTCAATTTTCTATAAAAGTCTATAAAATAAATAAACTTTCCTCCTTTTACCAGCTGTCTTCTAGATAGCGGGTAAGTTATGTCTTCAACATTTCTTAATTCTAACTGAGTTCTTCTTGCACTTTTCAATTGGTCTATACAAAACAACAAATATGTATACTTTGTAGTAGGCCTGTTCAGTGATTACTTATGAAACATGTACAAAGTTAGATATCCTAGCTTAATTTCTAGAATAAAATTATGCCCTAGACGGAGCCAGAATGCATGAGGTATTTTTTTTTAATCAACTACACCTTTAGGGGTACAGAAAACTGTCGGCGGTTTAACTTGAGCACCTAGCTATTATCCTTAATATCACGGCAGTCTTAATGTACGGATTGGTATTTAGGTGATAATCAACGCACTCATGAGACAGAAAATATTATATTCGGTCTCGATTACTGACTTATAACAATGGACTGAGCGTATTGTCATAGCCAAACTAATAACATACAAAGACTGGACACGTAGAACAAAAATATGCAACGCTTCTCTAGAATATAACATTAGCGATGCCTCGACTTGGCACTTGATGACGTGCCCAAAGGGTAAGCCAGCAATGCCTCGCTCCATAAAAAATCATCGTTGCCTTGACCCGATGAAGGGAAGGCCCATTGCCTTTTTTTATAAAGACGGCAATGGAAGGCCACAATAAGGCTCCAATATAAAATCAACGATTCCTCGACCTGGGGCCGGATTCTGTAACTCGGAGAGTTTGGGAGTTTGGGAGATAAGAATTTTCGTTTTCACCTATTAAAACTCCCTAACTCTCCATTCGAGATTCTCTAACATACTTTGGGAGGTAAAGAAAACGTGAGATGTATCGAAATATTGAAAGACGGATAACTCTGTGTGGAAGGGTCGTAGAGCATTGCAGTTTTTTCCTACGGATTTACAGTCTAGAGTACAAAAATATAAAAAATATAGGTGAACAATTTCTGAGGTAGGGGCTTTTCGGGATGGGGGGGGTCGTACCACCACCCCCCCCCATTGGGGGTTGTCCAAAATACGTATGTTTAGTATCAAATTAAAGAGGGAAAAGCGGGTAATCGAGTGATGTAGTTCTTTTTTTGATCATTTTAACTGATTTTTTACCGTCGAAAGACGGATTTTTTCACTTGGGTCATATACACCCCAATTCCTATATTTTGCATATATTTCTTCCGCTCATTTTTTCATCTTAAGAAGGACTGATTCACTTCTTTTACAGTTATCTCTAAAACTATTTACCGGACTCAAAAATTAATTACATATCTAATTAGGGGACAAAATGTTGATGCGATTTCATCCTACATACAAGCTTTATCGTGCATATTTAAAATTTGTATAGGATCTCTTCTGTACTGGAAGACGACTAAATTGACCATTTTCGCGTGAATATTTTTAGCGGGTACCTTGAGACACCAAAATCCTTATTTCTCTGTAAGTATTGCAAGGATTTCCATAATTTGTTTTTGTAAATATAGCCAGGATATGCAGTGAATACATAAATCAATTTGAAAATCCTAGGTACATTGGTACCTTCACAAGTGGCAGCTTTTAAGACCGACTTCCCTTGCTTTTTCTTTACTAGGTCCCCGAGAACGTAATCTCTTGGCCGAAAGTGAAACTCTGCTGATGAGAGCTTTCTGTAGCTACATTTACACGGCGACAGTAGCTGTCGTGATACTTACTTACATGGATGTAAAAAAAATGAAAGATACTTACGTAAGTAGAAAAATAGGTATTGAATGAAATTACTTACGTAAAATTCTGTCGACGTATATGTATGTATGTATGTACAAACATTTTGCATTTTTTTCGAGACATCTTACTGGAGGCATCCAAGATTTGTCAGTTTAATAAATCATTTTTCTTGTTTTAAATGACAAATTTTACTGAAGCTATAATTTGTCGTGTGGGTTTCATTTTCCTCCACGTAACTTAAAATTTTTGTTTGCGAATATATGTATTTGCCAAGGAATATGTGGCACTCGTACAAATTGCTGATTCAATTTTCTTCAGAGGTTTTATATTGTAACCCAATAACGATCCTTTAAATTCTTCTTTGATTTTTATGTTTTTAGTTTTAGGGAGTCTATATATAATAAACACTAAAATTAATAAAGAAATTTAAAGTCAATCCAACTCTTTCTTTGTGGAATCGGGATAATTGAATCGATGTTGCGGTAGAAATTATTGTGTTATGTTTGAATTTTAAAAAGATTTAAGGACTGATTCAGAAAAAAACCGACCACCTA